>CM070032.1:87953775-88005236 GCA_036250615.1 Ptychadena robeensis | reverse complement strand
ACCCTTTCTTCCCTGGTGTGATTTTATCACACCAGGTTAGAGAGGGTTAAGTGCAAATGTCCTAATTTTTGTGGGGTTTTTTCTTCATTATTTTTATTAAAAAATTTTTGTTTGTTTCAAACATAATTATATTCAGTATGTCTATTAGACCCTTGTACGGACATATTTTGGGAAGTTACATGCCTACGACAAAGAAAAATTTACCATTGAAGTCTATGGTGCACTTTTGGTACAGAAATCTGGACCTCAGCAGTGCGCTAGGGAGGTTAAAGCATTGGGTGACAGATGCTGCTGGCCGAAAAAGTATGAGGGCCCTTTCACACTATATGCGTTGCGTTTTAAAAATGCACTTTTTTACTGCATGCGTTTTTACAGACTACCAATGTTACCATTCACACTGCATGTGTTGCGTTTTTAAAAAAGCAGCGTTTCCGCATGCATTTGTTTTAAAATCGCCATGCTGTGTGCATTTTTGATTTTGATCTATGTGGACCTACTTTTAGATTTTTCATGCATTTTTCATTGATAAGTTCAAAAACGCAAATGGAAATGCAGATGTTATGTGAAAAATGCATGCGTTTTTGTATATATGCAGAAACACATGACTTTTAAAAAAGCGCATATAGTGTGAAAGGATTCTAAAGCCCCCCCATACACCTTAAGATCGATCCATACAATTTCCATTAGATCTACCAACAACTGTGTAGTAAAGTGGCCTCCCTCATAGAATACATAGTGATTGGGAGGATTAGAAAGATCCTCATATTACATGGTTTTGGTAGAACAAAAGTTGATTGTACAGAAATTGTATGTAAAGATTGGAAGGTGTATGGGGGCTTAAGAGTAATACATTGATTGGGTTCCCAGTTGGGGGGCATGCGTTGCAGTATCTTTATGAAGGATAGCTAGTAGTTATTTAACTGGACTTGTGCTTTAATGTTGAGGATGATGTTTTGTAGCCTATTTCTACAATTCCAGGGAGGAAATGGCTTGCACAGGTGGTATAGCACCTTCACTATTAAATATAAGCAACTATTGCTAGCGATTCCCCTCAGGCATTTGTCATAGTCCAATACCACCGACTGTCCACAGCTGAGGAAGAGATCAGGGTATAGCTAAGGTTTGAACACATTTTTCACCTGAATCAAATCCACCAAAATACAAAAACAAAAAAACTACATAGAACCATAATTGGTCATGTTGGTATATTTTAGTAGATCATACAAGTATCTGAAGGATTAGTAGGTATTTGGATGGATTTGTATAGAATGGCTCAATGGAGCATGGGCAGAGTGTAGAAAATGAATCAGTTAGTATTGATCAAGGAAAGGTTGATGTGTATGACTACCTTTACACTAGTCATAAGCTATTAACCACCACCCCCACTCCTGTTATTGGTCATAAATGGCGTCATACCCAATGACAAAATAGGACCTGAACTCCCCATAAGCACTAGCACACTTTGCAGGAAACTCATCAGGCTTGGCTTCTTTTTATCTTAAGCCAATAGAAGCATTTCCAACTTGTCCAACAGATTTTTACAACCTTGCCATTTCAGACACATGAGCACAAGTCGTTTACACAAGTTTCATTCTACTACGACACTGGCTCCTATTAGATCGAATTTACAACTGATAAAACAAAAATATAAAATAGGAATAAAAAAAAAAAAAACATTTCAAGCAAGCCTAACTCATTCATGTTCTGCAACCCATATTTTTGCTGTGTGAGATCAAAGGCATTTCAGCCTCCGGAAGCCATTCACAAGAGATTTAGTGATGCATGTTTGTGTTGAAATGCATCACACGTCACATTAAAGCAGTCCATTAGATCTACCCAACACTCCAAAAATTGGAGAAGAACCACAAAACACTGCTCAATGGGCGAGCAATGGTGAATCAAGATGATACTACTTGGAATGAATAGCATCATAGAATTCTAACATATGCAAATATGTGTAAATTAGCCCTTCAGTTAAAAATAAATGAGAATATACATTCCCTTTAATGTGGTAATTAAGCCTTTCAACCTTACCCAATCCTTTAAAATAGAAGAGGCTACAATGGCACAGGGTAGTCAGTGATTTTTCTTTCAAAGCGAAAGGTCTGCAAAGATGTTCAGAGAATGATTAGCAAGTGAATAGGTTAAAGCCGGGAACACACGGCTCGATATACGAGCCGCTCAAGGTCTCCGGCAGCAGTGCGATGACATCATCGGATATCAGAGGAGCTGGGGGCCCAGCACTGCTGTGTCTCCAGGTCAGACGATGCTTTGCATGGAGACGCATGGTTTAACATGACTTCTTATTTGTATAACTACCATCCATAGAGAAATAAGAAGTCATGTTAGACCAGGCCTCTCCATGCAAAGCATTGTCTGACCTGGAGACATTCACACAGGTATCTGAGAAATGCATGTGTGAATTCTCCCTCAGTGAAGTAATGCTGGGCATACACAGGTCAATTACCATGCGACAAAGGAGACGTTGAGCAACGTCATTGGCTCTATATCAAGTCACAGCACTGCTGCGTCATTGATGTCGCCTGGTACTATAGATGGGGACCCTCTACGCTTAGAAAGAGTCGGACAATAACTGTTGATACCAATACCTAGCCTCTATGTGGACCTAATGACTGGAGCTGGTCAGCCTTCGTAGCAACCAACAGAGCGCTATTTGGCTCAAAGTAATCAGTTACACTTCTACAATCCAAGTATGGATGTACTGTGAACACAAGACTTCTAGCCTTTTTATGTAAGTTCATCAGGTACTCAAACATTAAGTATTTATTTTAAAGAACATGTTTGTTACAAAACCCTGCACATTATATGTAACTCATCATACCTTACTTAACATAACTTAAATGGTATAAAGGACAATCACTGGCTTATTTTACTGTTCAATCACAAAAAAACACATAAAAAGATCTAAGTGAAAAACAATATTTTAGTGGATGGTTAGGAAATCTTTCTTCTGGATTGAGAATATTGAACGAGCAAAGATTGACCTGTGTATGGCTTTGTGTAATGGATTTAATGGGAAGCAGGCCAATAGAAGCCATTGAGCAAAAACATTGAATGCTTTTATCTGAAGTGTGGATTTTCACAAGAGGAAGAAATGATATGTCTATGACATGCCATTACAAACACATGAAACAACCATAGAATTTGCCTTAAATACTAAAAGGTGTGCTCTGACAGGAGGGGACTATAGGTTTGCGTGATCATATAGGTTCCAGTGATGAGCGGTGATTAAAAACTGAAGAATTCCAGGTTGGCAGGAAATAAGGGTTTTCTGTGGAACCTAGCACGCATTCATTAGATGCCCCTGTGGTGGATTACAGAAGGCAGAAGAGTCATTAGAAACACACACACACACACACACACGATTGCATGCACCCTAAGCATGCACCCACAGCAAGCTTAATAGGAGAACAAAAGGTTAACTCCACCTCCGATGTCCACCCCGCATGTCTGGCTCCATTCTTTGTTTCCTGACCTTTTCCCTCCAATGAATTGGAATAACGACTGATCTTCCGACAAACCCAACCACCCCCCTCTCATCTATAGCCAGAAACATTCACAATATAAATGCAGGCCAAACATTCAATAGAATGAGAAATGATGGTCATTTATAGTCAAACATAAAAAGAAGAAACATGCTCAAGATTACAAAAATGTAAGACAAAAAAGATTCTACAATCACACACACATGTGACAGTTAACATTCCGTGCTCTCCAACATTCATTACATAGATTCTAACTATTCCTGAGTTTTAACAAAGGGATTACCACTAAACCCCAGTAGGTGCATGGCCAGCATCCCAAAAACAATAGCAAAAAGGGGGGTTGATGAATGGAGAGACCGGAGGTCCCAGTCTCCCCAAACATCGGAATTTTTCCTTACCAGGGTAAGGACAAGGGGACTTTCTAGAGGCCATCCTACTTTAAGTGTATTGCCCCATGTGGGGATTTAAGATAAAATAATATAATGAAAATTGGCCTAGTAGGTACCAATTTAAGCATGGTCGAAGTAGCAAAACAGTGTATCCAAAAGTAAATCAATGAGAGATTAATGAGTTCAACTGAAGTCCATAGGTAAAAATAAATAAAGCATAGTCCTTTATTCTTCAAGAAATAAAACCAAGTGTCAATGACTCCTCCGGACTAGAATGATTATAAATGGTATCCAATGTCCAAAATATCTGTAAGGTTTGCATTTTGTCCCATTAACCTCATTCCTCACCTCATAACTATTCCTGAGGACTACAGGACCTCGCCCACACCCACCAACACCACGGAGAGGGGAAGCATATATAATCCAGCCCTTTAATAAAAAATAAATCTGCTTTTCTATGATCCCATGCAGCTAGTCATCATTGTCCCTATAGGGCAGGAAGTATAAAAGTATATATTTTTCCAAAGTTGGCTGACTACACTAAAATTAGGCATACACGTCTCGATTTCTTAATAGATTCATACACAATCAAGCACGATGTAAGTTTACGGAGATTGTGCTTGAATCTATTAAAAATTTTAGCCATGCAGCTTTCCTTTAAGCAGGATCAAATCGATCATGCTCAAAAGACCTCAGCCAACCAGGGTTTAAACTTGTTTGATTTGCATTACTTTGGATTGGGACTTTACTGAAAGTCCCCATGCAAAGTATCGGACAGGCTCAATATTGGGCCAGCTTGTCCATAGAGCAATATCATTGCACTGCGGATGGGCTTCCTCAAACTGGAGGAAGGTTGAGCCATGTGTGTCCGGCTTTAAAGCCCCCATACATGCATAGATATGTGCTAGATCGTTGGCAGTTTCAAGCGCAGTGTGCGGTCACGGCCATCTATCAAGTGCCCATCTAATGCGGCCATCCCTGTCTTCGAGCAGGATCGAACAGGTAATTCATATGTCCGTAAATCCTGATTGTATGTCATTCCTTTAGGGACACTGGTCCCGAGAGTTGACCGAGACTCTGGCACCTAAAGTGGTGCGCCATGATTCCTGTTCAATCGACAGGCATCCCAGTGCAGCCTGGTCATATTGACACCACTACACTATGCTCGAACAGGTCATATTTCATGTGGCTATCCCATGTATGGGCAGCTTTAACCTAGGCATACACCGTATACACAGCAGTGCTGCACCTCCAGCTCCTTCAATGTCGAGCAGCCGGGAGCGGCTTGTATATCTAGCGGTGTGTTCCTGGCTTTACTTGCTTTCAGAGTCAGAATCCCCACAGTATGCAATGCCAGTTGCATACATTACATGTCATCCTATATACAGTGCAAGTAGATTAAAGTTTTGTGTATTGGGATTTATAAAGTCTAGGCCTCCCAAGAACTCATAACAGTTTACATATCTATCAACCCCCCCCCCCCCCCCCCCCCCCCTCCCATAACTGTCAGGGAATGAAGGAAAATTGTCCAACCAAAAGTAGGATACAGGTGCCAGCACCAAAGAGGACAGTGGCAGGAATCCTTTTAATGCAAGACAATCATCACTGCAGAAGATGGTTCATGATGTGAAAATGTCAAGCAAAGCTAGCCATACACATGCATCGATTCCTGAAGAATCTATGTGCACCACTTTGGGTGATCGATCCCTGGCCAA
This sequence comes from Ptychadena robeensis, assembly GCA_036250615.1. Lineage (NCBI taxonomy): Eukaryota > Metazoa > Chordata > Amphibia > Anura > Ptychadenidae > Ptychadena > Ptychadena robeensis. The sequence continues at coordinate 87,999,626 of CM070032.1, read as the reverse complement.
TACTTTAGATGGGAATCGAGAGTCCCCATCCAAAGTAATGGTGATCAAACAGGGATCCGACATGTTGGTAAATCCCTGTTCCATCAACATTTTGGTTGTGCAGGATCAAACGCTCAAGATGGCCAGCCTTGGGGAATCGACCCGCGTGTGGGTACCTTTACAACAGCTGTTCCTGAGGTCGGATAATGATCAGTCATGCTGGATTGTTATACAACAGGCAGACAACAACCACTATTGTTTACCATTAGGAAGGACACAGTGGGGTGCCTTCCCACTCCTTTTTCTTTCTCCCTCCTCACTCCATAGATCAGAACAGTGACGTCTGCACCACTATACAGTTTGCCCTTCTGTTGCCAGAAACAAATCAAAAATAATTTACAGATTATAGATCAGAGCAGCCAAGTTTTAACAGTGGTTGAAAAAAAACTATTACAGTATAAATTGTGAGGAAGAGAATTTCATGTCCTGGACATAGCAAAACAGAGTAAATTCTGAATATTCCAATTATCGCACCAAACAAATGTATTCCTGAGCACAAATGGACATGACAAAAGATATGCTCTAAGTACTATACAGCAACCCCAATAACACCCTTGCCATGATGTAGGAAGGATGATTTTGATACAGTGCACTTCAAAGGCATCACAACTTACCACAAAAGAGAACAGTGCACCACAACTTCAAAAAGTACCATAGAACACAAAGTCCTTAAGCAAATGTTGTCTTAAGGACTCCAAAAACCCAGGAAACTTGAGTAGTGGGCTCAGAAACGGAGGACCCCAACATCCAGGGATCATTGTTGCTGTACAGCTATTATTGATGTAACTCACTGGTCCAGGAACCTTGAAAACAAAAGTATAGGGCAGTGGTGGTGAACCTATGGTACACATGAGCCAGAGCAGAGGTAGGGAGAGAGGAGAGAACTGCAGCACTCGGCTACCTATTGGGTCTCAGGACTGTCAGTTCTTTTCTTCTGCCAATTGCAAACAGTGCCCCCACCCCTGCATGCCAATCACATTAACGGATGAGCTTGTAAACAGCCAAAGTCTCCATGCTTGCGTTTAAATGCAGTGGAGATGAGACCTTCTTAGTGGTTTGGCTTTTCCCGGTGTTTTCATTTACAACTTTCTCCCTCTGTCATTTATCTCATCTTTCTATACCGCTTTCCACCACCTTGCTTACATTTCTAATGCTTTCAACCGATCCAGGATGGAATGGTCATTCTGCCCACTATATCCTCACCAGGAGAAAGCAGGGGGGAGCCATTTGCTCATCCATAGAACAGATGTGTTTCCAGCAACCTATTTGCCACATACCCAAGCTCAACTCCCATACATGTTATCATTAAATAATGAAACCCTCATCCTCAAGGGACACTCAAACGACTATAGATGTACAGAGTACCGCAAGACTTATTAGCAAAAGGTGTTGCCAAGGTTCACTAATATTTGATACATTTTTGTAATCCTACATTCAGTACTCCGTATGATTTCCATATCTCCTCATTTATATGTATATTGCTTTTTACTTGCAAGCATTAACATTTGTGTGATTGTTGAATATTGTTTCTAGAGCACATTACATAACAATTAGCAGGCAAAGAACCAGTACACATCTATCGTGACTGCCTCAACCTAAATTCCAATGTGTGTACGGTTGTTGGGTGTGCTCGTTGATTAATCGGCCAGAAATAACCAGCCTGCCCAACCCCCATAGTATGGGGAAGGACACAGGGATGCATAGAACATCTCTCCTTCCTTCTCAGGTCGCTGGTAATCCTTCCCAATGGCAAAAATTGTGTACATTGCTTGCCTTAAGGCCCCCATACAAGTCTAGATTTTTTGTTCAATCAACTTAATTCAATCAATTTTTTTTTGTTGATTTAAAATTTCGATCGAAAAATGGACAGACATGCTAGAAAATTTTAATTGGTTGTATTGAATTCTAATACGCTTTCAGTCGATCCAAAAAAGTTTAACCAAATATCTGTTACTACAGTTGGGAAACATACAATCAACCACCGATTTCCCTGACTGATATTTTTAAGTCTATTTATAGGAAAATCTAGACGTGTATGGGGGCCTTTACTCTGGAACTAGGCTATGCTCCCACATAGGCGATTAATCGCCTCAGGTTTGCACATGGGGAGCACGATAATTGAACAATTTCGACTGAAATTAAATCGAAGTAATCTAAAATCGTCGATTGGATTAATGTTTAACAGGAACTTTTTTTTCAGCAGGAAGTAGTCATCTGTTAATAGCGCACATCGAGATGACTGAATCGAAACAAACAAAACACTTTCAGAAATGTAGTTCGATCATTGATCAATCAACAAAAATTTTCCAACTTGTCCGATCACTTTTCAATCGACGATTTTACTAAAATCGTACAATGAACGTCGATTGTACTATGTGGGCAGTACATGGATTAACGTTCAATCGATCTTTTTTTTCATCGAAAATCTTCGATTGAACGCTAAAATTGTACCATGTGTGGCTAGCTTAATGCTAGCCATACACATGCCGATAAGCGGCCGATTTTTAACCTGACCGACGGGCGTGCGCCCTCGTGCCGTCGGTCAGGTTAAAAATCGGCCGCTAATCGGTATGTGCCCACATGGGGCGACAAATCCCTGTCGCCCCACTGCTCGGCCGGCCAGAGAACGGACATGTCCGATAATCTCTGGCCGATGGGAGCCGAGCGCATTAGCTTCAATGAAGACCGGCGTCTTCATTGAAGCTAATGCCAGCACACAAAGGGTGGTGGACGACTGAAGGGGCCCCATAATGCACCGGGGTGCAAACGTGATGACGTCATCACGTTTGAATCTCGGTGCACATCGGGACTAGTCTGCCTGCACACCATCGGCGTGTGTATGGCAGCCTTAAGCTAAATAAGATATCAGAATGGAAATCCTTACACAGAAACAAAATGTTGCACAGAGCCTGTAGGTTCATTGACATGTAACAATCAATACACAGAGAAAATGGCTGCAGCTGATCCCAACTGTGCAATTTAACCCTTGATCGCGTGGGTTCTGGCCCATTCGCTATTGTTCTTTGCTGACAGAGCAGAGATAAGCCGGAGCCAGCCATCACTGCCCACGTGGGCGTTTAACCGATATACACACAAGAGTGCATGTTCCAATACAAGATTAAAGAGAAACCTTTAAAGGTCTAATTGCTCACACTGACACAAGCAGAATCCCTGGTGCATAAGTTTTACAAACACCCCAATCAGACTTTGCTTCATTCATTTTTTTAATGAGAGGCATCTGCTGGCATTACAGAACCATGATTAATGAGCATACCCGAGGGACAGTTAGGCACTTGTAGGGATTCTCCAGCCTGATGAGCAGTGCAGAACATAATCCAGGGAATATTATTATAAACCCGGATTCATCTGACGAAGGAATAGGGGCTGTCCACTGACTAAGTACATTTTGAAAGATGGGATGTTAGATGAATCTCTTCTGTTTGAATGCCCACCATTCACAATAAACATTGACAACTGGAAAGCAATGTCTTATTTATTTTTACATAACAATTGCAATCATTAAAAATCTTGTAGTCTCCCACCAGAGATTACTGTTTCTAGTCCTAACCTAATGTTTCGGGTGAAGATGTAGGTGTACAGGTGTCTGTGAAAGGTTGCTACTATGCCCGCCTGTTACACAAGAGCGGGCTGCCTGCTGCTCATCCTCTGCCATGCACAGAGCACGCTGCTTTGTACACCACTGAACAGCTGCGTCTGTTGCCCGTCTAGGTGGTCAGCCTGAAACTAGCACATTTTACCACCACCAACATAGGATGTGTACAGCCTCAGTCATAATGAGCCTAAAGCAGGGTACAGACACGGACATATGGGTCAAATCTATGGCCACTTTGAGTGCCGTGCTTGAGCTGGACTTTAAAGATCGTATCCTGGTGTTTCCTCCCACAGGAGGTGGAGTCCATCTCTCTGGTGCTGTCCTGGAATGACGCCTTGGGAAACAGTTGTTTCGGACATGACCGTAATTACGGCGATGTCCGATGCTTTGCCTAGAGACCGCTGGTCTCCAAGTAAAGCTTCAGCTGCCGGGGAGAGAGCAGAGCCGTCTCTCCCCAGCCAGCCAATATCTGACAGCAGCGTGAGGACGTCATCACACTGCCGCAGGGTACATCGGACGGCTTGAGTGGTCTGTACCCTGCTTAAATCCGTGAAGCTGAAGACGCATTGCTACCCTATATTGTTTCTGGAAAAGAAAAGTCAGTCCAACAAGATGAATGAGGGTCCCCATACACCTTTACATTTCTCTGTCAGATTTGCTTTAGATCTCCTTTTGTTTTACCAAAACCATGTAATATGAGGGACTTTCTAAACCCTGAAGTCTACCTGTGTTCAATCAAAGAGCACCCTATTCTACATAGTTGTTGGTAGATCTAAAGGATATCTGAGAGAGAGATTTAAAAGGGGGATGGCCAGCTTTACCGATTTTGGATAAATGAGAATTTTTATGTACATTGTTACACTATACCGATATTCTGATATTTTCACCTGCCCACCATACACTGATCACCTATTGTTCCAGGTTTTTTTGTTATAAAGATAGTTTCACAGCAGTTCCAACTAAACAGACCATCTCCCAGCCACCATTCTATCACTGCCCCATATCCAATAGGAGTGATCGCTGTGTACATGGGCAGATGGCAGACATCAGACCTAAGCCAGGCATACACAGCTCGATTTTTGAATCCATTAAAGCACGATTGATCGCTGTGTGCATTCACCGTGATTGATTGTGCTCTAATTGATTGCATCCAGCCCTTCAATTGATCCCGCTTGAAGAAAGCTCAATGCAACAGAGAACCAACATGTTGGTAAATCCCTGTTGGATTGCCAGTACTTTGTATGGGGATTGAGGGTCTGCACATCAATTCTCTGTTCAACCAACGAAGCTCAAGCGCAGCATGCGGTGTTTGGCACTTTGTGGGCCATTCAACAGCTCAGAACAAACACTAATGTAAGATGGAGCCAGCTTTTTAAAAAATTATCTGCAAACAAAAAGCATCATTATTATGTGTCATGTCCATTACATCATAACTCATGCACCACAAAATAAAATACTTTACTTCATTTTACCCAAAAGTTATAGTATTGCTTTTATGGTGGTGGAGGAGTCAGAGGCTGCTAATTGGCCAGGATACTTTAGGGTTCATCTCCTAACAATTTGTTCACATATGGTGATCTCTGGCACCTAACCGGTCTCTCACATTATCTCATGGCACACATATACATCACACACTATAGGGGAAGGGATGACTCACAAGTGACCACTTGCAGCATGTGTTAGCAACTGCCATAGTCAACGTTAAGGTGTTCCCATTACTTGGAGAATCCTTCACATCTCTGAACCCCCCCCCCCCTCACATCTCTGAACCCCCCCGCCCCCCACATCTCTAAGCACCCCCGCCCCCCACATCTCTAAGCGCCCCCCTCACTCTGTAGTCGGAAGCAGTTTAGCTTTCATTATAAACTTGTGTATAAACTCCTGGAAACAGAGAAGCATGGCTGGGCTATGTAAAGAAGCCGAGTACCAGCAGCAACACACAGGCTGAACAAAGCCATGTAAACGGTGATGAAAACTAATGCAGCACGCAGGCCTCAGACTGGGAGAGGACGAGCAGCCACGAGTGGGGTGTACACGAAGCCGGGGGAGCAGGAGCACGGCACGTGCACGGCCAGGAGGGGAGCGGAGATTGTAAATAAACACAGGCAGCAAATGTAAGGAAGAAATGTGTATGAAGAGGAGGAGTCAGCTCAGCTCCAGCGGGCTGCTCACAACTTCTGCCTCACTCACTCCACACCGCTACCCTGAAGCTTCATATTGTGTATATGTGTGTGCTGCCCTGCACCCCCTCCCCATTAGACACGGAGCACACAATGGCACACACTCACCTTCCCGCTCCGCGTCTCTCTCCAGCTTCCCTCACACCTCACCGACAGGCTCCCGCACAGCCAGGCTCTTGTCGCTTCGATACACGAACAAGCTCGGGCCGGGAGGCTAGCAAACGCTGCAGGGCGGCCACAGATTGGTGTAAACACAGGAAGGGAGGGACCTGTGCGGCATAGTTAATTGGCTAAGGGAGAGCTGGGAGGAACGCGTTGGTTGGTGGTGTGTCCTCAGAGAAATGGGCGGTGTCTTGGTCCTACGTTGTATAGTCACAATGGAAGCTTCCTTAGCCTGCTATTGGCTGCTCTTAGTGTGGGGCAGAGACAGGAGGGGAAGGTGTACATGAGGAGGGATTACCCAGCTGTATGGTAGCCGGGAATATCCGGGAGTCTGGTAATAGATGAGGACCTGGGACTGGTAATGGGAGTTACCTACACAGTGCAGAGTTGGGGGACCTGGTAATGGGAGTTACCTACACAGAGCAGAGATGGGGGATCTGGGACTGGTAATGGGAGACACTGCAGATATGGGGATCTGGGTCTGGGTAATGGGATTTACCCTACACATAGCAGAGAATTGGGGGACCTGGTAATGGGAGTTACCCTACACAGAGCAGAAGATGGGTGGACCTGGTAATGGGAGTTACCTACACAGAGCATAGATGGGGGATCTGGGTCTGGTTATGGGAGTTACCTACACAGAGCAGAGATGGGGATCTGGGTCTGTATGGGAGTTACCTACACAGAGCAGAGATGGGGACCTGGTAATGGGAGTTACCTACACGGCAAGATGGGGACCTGTGACTGGTAATGGAATTTACCTACACAGAGCAGAGATGAAGGATCTGGGACTGGTAATGGAATTTACCTACACAGAGCAGAGATGGGGACCTGGGACTGGTAATGGGATTTATCTACACAGAGCAGAAACGGGTACCTGGGACTAGTAATGGGAATTACCTAAACAGAGCAAAGATTGGGACCTGAGACTGATCATAGATGTGGACCTGGGACTGGTAATGAGATTTATCTGCAGAGATGGAGGATCTGGGACTGGTAATGGGAGTTACCTACACAGAGCAGAGATGGGGACCTGGGACTGGTAATGGGAGATACCTACACAGAGCAGAGATGGGGACCTGTTACTAGCAATGGGAATTACCTACACAGAACAGAGATGAGGACCTAGGACTAGTAATGGGAATTACCTGCACAGAGCACAGATGGGGACCAGGGACTGGTAATGGGATTTACCTACACAGAGCAGAGATGAGGACCTAGGACTAGTAATGGGAATTACCTAGACAGTGCAGAGATGGGGACCTGGAACTGGTCATGGGAATTACCTGCACAGATTAGAGATGGAGGACCTGGGACTAGTAATGGGATTTACCTACTCAGAGCCGAGATGGGGACCTGGGACTGGTAATGGGATTTATCTGCACAGAGCAGAGATAGGGACCTGGGACTGGTAATGGGAATTACCTACACAGATCATAGATGGCAGACCCGGGACTGGTAATAGGCATTACCTACTCAGAGATGGAGGACCTGGGACTAGTAATGGGAATTGCCTACTCAGAGCAGAGATGGGGAACCTGGACTGGTGATGGGATTTATCTGTGGAGATGGAGGATCTGGGACTGGTAATGGGAGTTACCTACACAGATTAGAGATGGAGGACCTGGGACTAGTAATGGGAATTACCTACAAAGATTAGAGATGGAGGACCTGGGACTAGTAATGGGAATTACCTACTCAGAGCAGAGATGGGGACCTGGGACTGGAAATGTGATTTATCTGTGGAGATGGAGGACCTGGGACTAGTAATGGGAATTACCTACACAGAGCAGAGATCTGGGACTGGTAATGGGATGCATCTGTGGAGATGGAGGATCTGGACTGGTAATGGGATTTACCTACACAGAGCAGAGATGGAGGACCTGGTACTAGTAATGGGAATTACCTACTCAAAGCAGAGATGGGGGCCTGGGAATGGTAATAGGACTTATCTGCACAGAGCAGAGATGGGGGCCTGGGCTCTGGGATTTACCTGCACAGAATCCAACAGATAAGGCATTTACCTGCACAGATATCAAAGGAGTGGCTTAAGGACAAATCCTTGAATGGTCCAGCCAGTACCCAGACTTGAATCTGTAATCTGTTTAAAAATCTCTGAAGAGATAATAAAATGGCTGTGCACCGACACTTCCCATCCAACCTGATAAAGCTTGAGAGGTGCTACAAAGAGGAATGGGCGAAACTGGGCAAGGATAGGTGTGCCAAGCTTGTGGCATCATATTTAAAAAGACTTGAGGCTGTAATTGCCAAAGGTGCATCAACAAAGTATTGATCAAAGGTTCGAAAGGACTTGTGAGACCCAATCCAAATTTAATTGGGGTAAGTATCTTGTCAGAATGAGGTGGGCACCATCAAGTATTCACAGTGTATCAAAAGAATTTAACAAAAGTAATACACGTTAAAATGCACATGAGTTCATCATAGCAAAGACATGTTGTAAATTACAGTGACTACATATCATCTTTGGCAGCATATTCCATCCAAGATGTTTCGCCATAAGGCTTCGTTGGGGATGGATGACAGCTGTCTACAATGAAAAAATATATGATACATCATATTAACACTACTTTTTACTTGTGTTAATGAAGGTTGTTAAATGTTCAACCAGGGATCCGATCCTAATCCTATGTTAAACAAGCCCAGACTCTCTGTAGGGTACCTAGAACCCAAATTGTAAAGTGGGGAGCAGGTCATCTCAGACACTAAGACCAGGGTGTGGCACATATTTATTAATGTTAGTTTGGTATGGGCACCTCCCACATCTTCTATTCAAAGTATTGAGCAAAGGCTGTGAGTACTGGTCCTTTACGTGCTGAAAGGTGAGGTCTGGCTTCTCAGCCCAGAGTGTTCTCTCTTCATTTGTTTAGTGCACTAAAAAAACTAAAAATGCACCAAGTCCGCTCTCGCAGCTGTGTTTTTTTCAAACATCTTCTCCCTCTCCTTTGCACTCCTGGAACATAAGGAAATCTTTATGCAATTTTCCCAGTCCAGCTTTTTCATATCATTTGTGTGCACAGATCTAAGGAGCAGATCTATGGAATATTAGCTGCACCACAATAACAATACACAATGCCTTCTTGCAGTAGAGGCAAATTGTAAAGCCAAAACAAGTATTGAATATTTCAATCAAATCTTTCCAATACAAAAGGCACATATTGATTTGTCCCTTCTGCCTTAGAAGTGAGAGGGAAGTTCTGCCAATATGTTCTTTCTAAATAATCAATTATGGATCCAGAATTTGTCAATTCCGTGAAAGTGCTTCTGGGTAAATCCATTTAATTAGCGAAGGTAGCAAACTGGCTATTTCTGACTATCCAACATCCCTAGGCACAAACAGAAACATTAATACATTCTTTTAAAAGTGTTTGTGGCAAACCTCGATCTCTGCTCAGACACATATGTTATTAAAAAAAAAAAGTAAAAATTGCACTATAAAAAAGTGTATCACCAATACCTTTACAAATGTAACACACTTCATCAGTGTACACAGTGTAACATTGCCTGTGTCTTAAGCTGGGCATAGACGTCTCGATTTTCTGTTCAATTTTAGTGCGATTGTTAAACAAAATTGATTGCGCGATTGATCGGATACAAATTGATGCATGTCCAAAGTGTCCGATCAATCGATTTTGCCCTAAATCGCATGTAAAATCGATCCTGCACGGATCCGTTCTGCTTGAAACGTGCAAGAAATATTGAGACTTTCAGGATAGAATCGTCCAGGAATTAAAGACATCATATGTTGCAGTCTGCGATCGATTTTGCAAATAAAATCGATTCCGGAATCGGATGGTCGATCGGTTTAAAAATCGAACACTGGAAAATCCAGACGTCTATGCCCAGGAGGGCAAATATTGCAGAAGGATACATTGTTAATATCCAAATTAATTAAAAATCTCAGTTATTCAAGAGATGCTGGAGGAAAGCAAAAAAGCCCCTGGACTGGACTCAGGACTAAACCATTCATAAGGGAGGGTTGGGAGCTTGCCAGAAGCTGTGCAGCAGCTGTCACACTGACATGGCAGCTGTGGTTGTTGAGAGTCCTTTGGTAAAAAGAAAGTTTTGTGTTCTGGTGTCACCCCTTCTTTGGGAGTGAAATGGTGCCACTCGGTGCGACCTGCTCCCCTCTTAGTGTCGCTGCTGTAGGCAGACATATCCTATCATGATACACCTCCAAAAAAAACCTTAAAAATACAGAATTACCACTCACAGAAAGAAAATCCATGCATTAAAATAAAATAGCAAAAAGAAATGTACCACCTCTGGAGTAGACTCGGGGTGCAGGACCCCTTCTGGAGTGGACACGGTGTGCAGGACCACCTCTGGAGCAAACAAGGAGGAGCAGGACTGGCTCTGCAGTGGAGGCTGGTTAAAATCTTCATCAGAGCCTGAACCTCGAGGTGAATCGAGGCGCACCTCTTTAGGTGCTTGATTCCCATCCAATTCTTTGTATGGGTACCCTGGTCCCCATCCAAATGATTTGACCAGGATTTACGGACATGTCTGTTACCTATTTGACTGGCCTGTCTTGAAGCGGGATTGATCCCACTCTAAGACAAGGGTGACCGCATTCAAAGACTTTGTGCACTCACGGCGTGACGTCAGCATTCGAAGTGGCCATTGATCGAGAGCCCATCTATACATGTATGGGTACCTTAATCCTTTTTGTCTATAGGTTATCAAACCAATGTTTTTGCATCTCATCTTTTGCTCTCTACAGCTTTCTGCTCTGTGTAACCCCTACAACCTCTTTAATTTAGTGCTCTGACCTGTGGTAAGCCCAAGAATGCACGGCCAATAACCCTTCATTGTTGGTGAGTTACGTTCGCAGCCCAGATTGTTAAATTTAAGTGAGGGATAAGGTCATTTAAAGCCCCCCATACACCTTAAGATTCCTCCATACAATTTGATAGAATACATAGTGATTGGAAGGTGTAGAAAGGTCCTCATATTACATGGTTTTGGTAGAAGAAAAGTTGATTGTACAGAAATTGCATGGTAATTGTATGTGGTGTATGGGGGGCTTTAAAGTGCAATTTACATATAGTTATACAAAGATCAAAAATTTAAGCCTTTTAGGCTAGGCCAATGGCAAAGGCTGTTTTAAAGTATTTGTTTTTATTTTATTTTTTAGGAACCTGTGGGTTTAGCTTTCACAATTTTTTGGATGCTTGTAAGAGAACTTGCACAGAGTCTTCAGAGGGGCCGTGGGGGGTTTAAGCCAGAACAATAGTATGAGATAGGATGAATAGGCCATTCCTGCCCACATTTCCTAAAGAAGTGCTGGGGGCTCAGAGAGCAACATCTGTCCATTTGCACCTGTACTGTGTTTGGGTGACAGATGTTTATCAATAAACCTTTCAGCTAAATGACACATGTTATTTGTCTTAGCCAAAGCTAGCCATAGACAACAGAGGGGGGGGGGGGGGCTGTATCTGCAAGAACAATCTGAATGTTTCAATGGCTTTTTCAGCAGCTTCGGCCTTAAACAGAATTTCTAGGAAGGGTAATGAAGAAAGGAAGGTACAGTTGGCATGCTTTGACGGTCCTGACAAAATTTGGTTTTTGTTATAAAGAATAGTGACAGAGGACTATGGGTCAGAGGTAGCTTCCCCTGACCACGATGCCCCAGGGTCTGGAGGGGATAAAAGGGAAGGGTCAGCCCCAGGAGCGGTGCTTACAGAGAATGGCCCTGAAGGAGACACAGTAGCTAGGCAAACGCTGAACACCCATGCATCTCACCCTGTTTGGTTTAGCGTGCGGGCAGCTGGCGAGCGACATAGTATGCAGCAGTTTTTAGCCCCAGTTACAGTGGACACCTGCCGTTCCCACCAGGTGCTTGTGGCAATGTTCTGGTGGGGTGGATGCCGGATCACACCGCAGCCTCAGTGGAATTGTTGTCCTTGCACATCTGTTCCAAGGACACGCAAGTACCACCCATCCTTGCCCCGGTTAACCCTGGCCATACGTGATCTGAGTGGACACTAGTTACCTTCTGGCCCTTTGTGCCGGGCAAGTCTCCTGAACTCTGAACCTATTGTGGACTTAAACAGTTTTTTTGGTTCATGCAATCTCAAGACTCTGTTAGGCCTCAGAGTTACATAAAGTTTAATAGAGCAAAACAGCCGTCTCTTGTTGTTGGTTGAGTCCTGAAACTTTACAATAACATTCAGACACACTTACATTTTGATCTTTTCCAATCCCTAGTCTTTGTAAAGATCTTTTGTGAACAGCCCATAGACTGATAGATTAGCCTATTGGGAGTTTGTCATTTCATGTCTATTGGCAACTTTAAATTAGCCCCAGACAGATGGTATGACAAGAGGGCAAAAAAAGAGCTTCTGCTGATTAGGAAATCCTGCAACTATGTCAGACAACCCAATCTACCATAGGGCTCTTTCACTCTGTGTGCTTTGCTGCATGCTTTTGGCAACACCCATGGTGTACGGTAAGTACACAGGTTTCCCACCAGAATGTCCTGCTGTATGTATTTGGCTGTGCTTACATTTGTGCTTCCAATAACTTGAAAAGGAAAGTGCAGGTCATAAAAAGCAAGGCACCTAAAACCATGGTTTGACATTAAATATACTGTAGTGTGAAAGAGGCCTTGACATGACATGTATTAAAAATAAAAACAGCTTACAAGCAGACTTCTCAATGAATGTAGGTGGACATGTAGGTAGAAATAAAGCATTTTCCACATCACCCTGAGCTGTACCACCTCTCTTTTATCTTTTTGGTTGTTTTGGTTGATCGTTCTAGAATCTAGAATGTCCAATTTCGATGGATACATTTTGTTCCACCTCTATCAAAAAATCTGTCGAAAGGTCATCAAACATGTTGGTAAATTTTTATCTGTCCTTGTAATTTAGAATGTATTTTCATTTGATATCGGCGACGGAGGAACAAAAAATCTAATGTTACATTAGATAAATGAACGAACGATGTTCGACAACAACATTGAACAAAAAATTGAATTGGCAGTTGATTGAAGAAAAAATCTACACATGTAAACCAACCGTAAGCTTTGACAAAGCTAGCACACCACAATAAAGAGCTTTTATTTATTTATTTTCGTTTTTAATAATTTATTATTATTATTTTATTATTATTGTATTAGAAATAATGTATATAATGTAAGTAAATAATATTAATAAAGCTGTATTATAAATATGCTGGTGTACTGTCTAGTAACAAATATATAGTCAGGGGTACCAGGAGATGGGGTTTGGTACTTACCCCATATGTAGGGTGGTTTTAATAAGGGCTGTATTCCTCGCTGTCTCAATCACTGTCCTACATGGTAGATTCTGCTGCAGATGGACCTCCCTGTTCCTGATTGATCTCCCGATTAGCTGTCTCCAGCCACAGGTCACCAGCTGGCTTAGGGTCAAATGTAACTCTCACAGTACAACACCATTGGAACCCCCAAATCTCATACCTTAGTACTGCAACCCCACGATTTTCTGGGTTAGTAACTAAGCCCTAAGACCTGCTGTCAATATTCCTGCAGTCATATTCCAGCTGTCAATATTCTAACAGTGCTTTCTCTTGTCAGATTTTACCCATACATACTGTGTCATTCAACCCCCACATCTCCAACACTCTTAGAAGACCACTCTTTTATTTTGGATTAGGAATTTATATTCCCAATTTCACACCTCTAACTACAACCAATAGTTATAGCCAGTAGTTATTTTGCCAATCTAAAAATTTTTACTTTTACAGTAGTGTGTACATGTTAAAGAGAAGTTGTTTGTACAGCTATTTAATGTGGGAGGGATGCAGATTGTGCTGCCATTTCCCCCCTCTATGTCTGACAGCCAGACTCCTCGGGTGCACCTGATAGCTACAGCTGCCCAGACACACCAAGGCACCTGATAGCACGGCCTCCAAGTTGTTAGTACGCATATGAGCTTTGTAACAGTAATGCAGGTATGCATAGCTAGTTTTTGGCCCTTTTTAAGTACCAGAGTACCACTTATGTGCACCCCTGTATAAATAAATAGGGCCCATATTTTGGTTTTGCAGTGACACATGCTTGTGTATTGTGTTGTAGAACAATGTAGAAATTCTCTTATTTGTTATCAGCATTAATCCCATTTTTTGGCTAACTAAAGCCATTAGAGAACAAGCTTTTGGGATGTCTCAGATCCCTCCTTCAGGTATTAAGCCTGAAGAAGGGATCTGAGACATCCTGAAAGCTTGCTTCTCTAATGACTTCAGTGAGCCAACAAAAGGGGATCACTTAAACTCCAATTTTTCTGCATTCATCGATGGCTTACACGGTACGACACTCCACTATAACATTAATTAGTGAGAAGAGTTATATCTACTACACAGTTTATTATCTTACACTGATTTTTTTATTCTTTTGTACTTTAAATCTTTCTCCATTTAAACAAATACAAAATGAAGCACCAATGTTATCCATCTTCATATGGCATGCACGGTTTTCAGCTTATGGAAAAGAGTTGTTGGAAAATTAAAATTTTCTTGAAACAGTTTTTTTTTCTCTAAGAGTTAGTCTGCATCTCCTTCTACAGCAGACGGTATTCCCTTAGGATGGCATTGATGGCACATTGGTTCTTTGTTGCCATATCCATAGCAGTCAGGCCCCACACATTGACAGCAGCCATTATGGAACCAGCGGTATCTTGAGGAGCCCGTGACTTCACAAGACTCTTGGCAGCGTCTCATAGTCATACATGGTTTAAAATACATCACTGTGCAAATGCCAGATAAATTCACAGACGGTGGGGAAGGTAAAGCTAAATGAGATAAAAAGAAAATGGGCATCAGTAAAAGTAAAAGAATCCATGACAGTATTGTTATGTCATACAGTGTATAGCAGGGAACACACAGCTCGATATTGGTCTCCATGCAAAGCAACAGACATCGACCATGGCTTACGATCATGTCTGATATCCCTGTTTTCGAGCGGGATTGATTGGTCCCACTCGAAAACATGGATGGCCGCATATGAAATGGGCCAGATAGATGAAGCGACAATCGATCTGGTCCATATCTACACATGGGTTCCTAGCTTATGTCTCTATGTTTAAAATACATGAAGCTACAGTTTTCCTAAAGGTTTTATAAACCAAATTCATGAGTATACAACACCTGGCTATACAATACAATGTCATGGCATACAATGCAATATGCATGGATATTATACCTTGCTTCATAGAAACAAACTCAAAGTTGCATGAAAATTGCACATTCCATTATACTAATTATGCTTAAAAATTTATGAGAGTTATATAACAGAAAAGTGAATTTAAGTAGGTATATTTTTTTCTCAAACTTAAAATTTGTGAGAGGT
This sequence comes from Ptychadena robeensis, assembly GCA_036250615.1. NCBI lineage: Eukaryota > Metazoa > Chordata > Amphibia > Anura > Ptychadenidae > Ptychadena > Ptychadena robeensis. Next base: position 87,984,283 of record CM070032.1, on the reverse strand, counting down.
ATAAGGCTTTGTTTCCATTGCGTTGCGACCCCTCCGCTAAGCGGAGGTCCCAATGTAGCAGATAGACTTAGGTGCTCGGCGGAGACTCTATCTTCATTGTGCCTAGCTGATCCGCCGGTGTAAGGCTGAACGTAGTCGAATACGTTCAGCCTTTGCACCCGCGGATGTGTAAACAGACCATCCGCCGGCAGGCAATGTCTGTGGGATACGTCGGGACCCCTGCTTAGCGTATACGCTTAGCGGAGAGGTCCTGACGTATAATGGAAGCAAGCCCTAAGAATCAAATCTATTTCTTTCTAAATGGATAACCTTACACTGCTATACCTAACACTTTATATGACACAAGTTTAATATACCCAAGTATACTTTAAAGGTACCTATACATGGGTGGATAACCATGTGCCTGATCGCATCACGATGACGCAAAGAATCGAATCAATGAGTACGACATATTGCATCCCTGTTAGACATTTCTTCGTAGGGGAACGATCGAACACAGTGGGCTGCGTTTGAATCCCGAAGGATCATCATACATGTTTGTGACGATTCTTTGGAAATCAAAAATTTACCTGAGTATGGCTACCTTAAGGGTCATAAAACATGCTATGAGGACATGCTATGGCTGCATGTTAATTTAAAAGTCAAATACTATTGTTATAAAAAAAAAGAATAAAAAGTTAGCCACCAGAGGCAAAATGTCTCATCTAACCTTCAGCTGCCCACAAAAAAATTGGTTTCTTGTTACATAGTGAATAGTAAACTATATGCTCTGGGTCAAGTAAATGTATTCAAATCCACCACTGGCACCATGCTGGGCGACACAGATTTGGCATAAATGTCTTTTTACCTTTTTAATGTGTAATTACTATAATTATCATGAAGAAAAGGCAGAAGGTGCTCTACCAGTTCCAGAAAATGGTTAACCGATTTAGGTAAAAGGAATTTTGCTATTAGGAGGTAAACCAGGTAAATTTTAGGTCTAAATGCCCCATACACCTTACAATCTTACCATCTTACAATTTCTGTACAATCCACTGTAATAGGAGGACCTTTCTAAAGCTAGGCATTCACGGTTCGATTTTAGTGTTCAGTCGACGTAAAACGATGAAAGTTTACATTGATCTGACTTTAATCGAAATCTTGCCCCCCCCCCCACTTCCTGCCTGCAGGTCCATGCCACGGCTTGAATCGCCGGAGAACGCGGGAGATCAATGGGTGCTAGTGATCTCTCGCAGGCACCACCAAAGTGCGAAGTGGAAACATAGCCTAAATCAGAAAATGTTTCTGCATCTATAGCAACTGAAAGTTAATCTATGATCAGGGTACCACTTTTTCTTGTAACACAGAGAAACAATAAACATGCTGTATATAGGAAGTAACAGTTTGGATGTTGCCAAAACAGTTGTTAAATGTTTCAACACTAGCAGATTGCATTTGACATTTTATATTCTATTTTCTTCTCATCTTGGCATCATCATCTTATCTTGCATTACACATTAGCACTTTGTGTGACAACCCATTTAAAAAAGTTAGGCATTAGTTCCTAATGCTGCTGCATTATTGAACACAGTTTTTCAGCATTTACAGTGCCAAAGAAATTGATTGATCCAGAAGCCAGCTTCGTAAGTCTAATTTATTATAATAATGTTCATTAAAAGAAAAAAGAAGAAAAAACCCTAGCCGTATTCTAGCTGTGTGATTAAATTAGACTGCTATAATGCAGAAGTAAGAGATCAGAGCCTCAATCATCCTTTTTGCACCTGATAACGTCCACTGATAATGCCTGGTGATATTCTCAGTAGTCAAACTCAGTGGAGGACAATGATAAAGATAAGGACTGGTACACAGAAGAAATATGTTACTGAATGGGGATTTTTTTTCTATCTGCTGTATCCTTTTAACCACTTCATGACCTTCAACAGATTGTGCCTTCAAGGATGTCAATATGTTTGGCTCCCAGCCCAATCAATGTATTCGCAGCTCTTAGCAACAGCACGTCGCTTTAAGAAAGCAAGATCGATGGTGAGGAAAGACACACTTCACTAGGCTGCCCAGCCGCTATCAAGGCGACCTATATACACTTGATTTCGCATCACTCCTAGAAAGAAATAGGTTAACATGTAAAAAGCTGAACACGACTACCTATTGATACATTTAAAAATGTTGTACACTGTTTCATATTCATTTTATTTGTTTAAAATATGAAAAGGGTATTTTATACTTGAAGGCTAATCCCACAGTAAAACCCCACCATTGCAGGTCTACTTGTTTACTGCTTCTGAATGCTGAAAATTAGTGATGGATGAACTCCACCCTGCAAAAAGCCATACAAAGTCTACCAGGACAATAGCCTTAAAGCTGGGCATACATACAGGTCGGTCGGTCAGGAATTGGATGCAGCAACAAACAAGGATTGGGCTAAAATCAGCCGTCCTGTCAGATCGCACAGTTATCAGACAGGATGGTAAATTTTAGACCGATCGCATTAGTTCGACTGGAGATGGCTGCCCCCAGCCGAAGTAATGAGCTGCACATAAAGAGTGCCGTCCGATTCTCGGCACTAGCAGGCAGGCGTGATGACGTCATCACATCGCTCCTAGTGCAGAGAATCACATAAGGAAAAGATGGTAAATTGTACCGTCTATTCCCAGCTTAACACAGTAAAAGCTGAGCAGGCACCTTTGCATTGCAGTGTGTCATTTTTTAAATTCATATTACCTTATGTTTCGTTATGACTACAAGATGCACTTTTTCCCTTTATAATTAAAAATGTCTGTGCGGACGTATATGTAAAAAAAAAATAGCTCTGCATCTCAGACAGATAGAATTCTTTCAATTCCTTCTATCCAAGCTAAAAGGTCTCTGCCAAGGGAAGATTTTATCTGTATTAGCACTAGCAGTACCCAATTTCTGAACACACTGACCAACCAGCTGGGTGAATTAGATAGCATGAGTCGTATATGCTCTATTGCACTAAAAAAATATGTGACAGACTAATCTTTCATCCCATATGTAAATAAGTGCTCATGGGTAAGTTTTGAGTGCCAGATTGTAAAATGTGTCTTTCCATAAGTTGTTCAGAATGGGTACTGCTAGTGTATAGACACATATATATAAAGAGAAAAATCGTGGGGGGGGGGGTTGTTTAGACCCTTACCACGAAGCACATTCCCTCTGCGGCAAAGCAGAGGCTGGGGGACTTTAAAGGGCTCCTCAGGTATGGGCGAATAGTACAAGGTGAATACAGGTGAGCCAGAATGTTCAATGGTAACAAAAAATACAAGTACAAAAGATTACAGGAATACAAAATGAAGAAATAATTTGTATAAACCAAAACCAAAAAAGCGCACTAGCTGCGGACTCGACGCGATATGAGATGGAATATCTAGAGTCCATCTCCTGGGGATGGACGAGGTGGACTGGGCCTAGGATGATGGCGAAGACTGTCCCGACGTACGTTTCGTTGGGGTGACTTCATCAGGGGAGAACAGCCCGCCATGAATCAAAAGTCGCCTGAAATTAGTGTATATTGGTTAGTAGGATATGTATAGCCGAGGTGGTGACAGCGGTAAAAAGCACACCAGGGGAATTCAACTTACTAGGTTTTTTTGGAGGTAACAAATGGTGTTAATGATTGTAGTAGTGCAGATTGTAGGAACGGGGTTTGGAACGGGGGGCCCCTCTTCCGCAGGCGGCGAGCACCTACTCACCGAAGGCACCTAGGGGTAGGTAGTAAGCTGTCAGGAAGGTGATTACCTGGTAGATCATGGTTAGAGAGGTACCCCCGAGGGAGTGTTGAAATGGGGGGGATATGTGTTGGTCATATGATTGTGAAGCCCTGTATAGACACATACTAAATTTTCAGCCCTGCACACTAAGCTGGAACTAAGCTCTGCTTTCAGCCTTTTGGCTTCACTGGAGGAATATAGAGTGAATACTACATGGACCAGACCTGTCTACTTTGCTGGAACATTCTGCGTAATAATTTTCTATGTGAATAGATTTTTTTAAATATCTCTCCGAACTTTGGGGTGCATCTTATGCAGGGCTGCCATCAGAAATTTCAGGGCCCCGTGATAGGTAATTTTCGGGCTAACACCTGTGAGTTTAGGCTCAATTTAACAAATGTACTTGCATTTTGAATGTGTTTTTTCATTGTATATGTGTTTGTTTGCTCATATATCCTAGCCAATGAAATTAAATAAATGAGCAGAGGTTGCTAGTGAAAGTTCTTGTTGCCATCTGCTATAACCTACTACTGTTGCAGGCATTTTCATACCCTGCCATTGACAATGATGCCAGTGAGCTGTAAAGCACAAGCAAACAAAAAAAATGCACATGATCTTTTTTCCTTAAATAAGCACTGTAACACACTGCACAACAATACACAGGTGTAAAATTTACCATGACATATACAAGTTTACATGGCAGAGGAATCTCTAAGGCAAACCTTAAAAATACACCATCATATCCACACCTTCAAATGTGGATATAACGCATTCCTAGCCGCAGACAGGTTCACCTAGTGGGCAGTAAAATAAATATATTGTCCCTGTTTCCTGGACCTGTGTCTGTCATCAGGTTGACTTAACTTCTGTCGCTGCATATCCCTTACAGGTTTGCATTCTGTGCTAAATATTTTTTTTGTTCTAGCACATGTAGTTTTTGTGAACATTGGTACACCACTTATGCAGCATAAGTGGTGTACCAATGTTCACAAAAACTACATGTGCTAGAACAAAATGTTTCCACAACCCTTCTCTACATTTTGGTCATGATAGCATGTTAAGGAGCTTTGCAACAAACTCACAAAGTTAGCTAGTTAAAAAAATTCAACCATCTCTATTCACTATTTATTCTACACATAAAAAATCGTTAAAATTTCTAAATTAAATCTGGATTGTGAACCTGTTATACTATATATTATTGTTTGGGATCCCACTAGACTCTGTGATGTACTTCCTAAGGCCCCCCATACAAGTTTGATTTTCCTGTTCGATCGACCTAAACCGAACGATTTTAAAGTCGATTGAACAAAAATCGATGCCTGTCCACATGGTTTGATCGACCTAGTTCGATCAATATTGGACAAAAGTTCGATTGACAAATGATCGGACATGTTGGAAAATTTTGATCGATCGAATTTACATCAAATGTTATTTTGTTGTGCCTGACCGATTTTGGTTCGGTTGAAATAATAAGCATACTTATACATCCATTGGCAGACATTTTGGTGTGTTTACGATCGACTTCCTTCAATTATTCTTTTGATTGATGGAATCAACATCGATCAAATATTGGTTTTTCCATGAGGGAGGTAGTTCGATCGTACTTTGCTCGATCGAACCAACAGCATTCATAAATTATGATCGAATCTGACATCGATTGCAGGGAAATTGAAACGTGTATGGGGGCCTTAAGGCTATTGTACCCACATGGGTGTTGCTCTTATATGACTAATACCGTACTTGGAAGATGGAAGACAGATGGTGCATGGCGCAACACAACTAGTGGACACAGATATATTAAAAAAGTTCCACACTACGCTACATGGAGCAGGCCTAATGTGGGAGTTGATCCTTAATAACTTTTCATATTCAATGTGCCCACAGTTTTGTTTGCTTTACCTGAATGAGAGCTGAGAAGAATATGATCCAAATGAGACATCTGGCTGAGTTCTTTAGATACAGGCATAGTGTGAATACTCCAGTCTACAGCGGCATCTCCCTGCAGTTCACATAGAGATTGGAACAGAGATGGCAGCGGGAAAGGTAGATCCTCTAGCGAACTTCTTCGCGCTGCATGTTTGCGACTAACTTTATGCTCACTGCACAAACCTGAGAAAGAAAGATGCATAGAAAAAACTTCTGAAACAGCTGTACCAGCATTGGACTCCCTAGATTGAAAGTGCCGCTCTAAACATGATCACCTAATGCTGTTTAGTCCCTTAACTCATTGATCTCTCGTTTTATTAGCACCTTTTTTTTACTAGATAGAGCCCTGCTGTACAAGGATTTAGGGAAGCTACTGCCACTTGGATTCTGGTACTTTTACGGTTCACAATTAAAACACACATACATAATCAGAATTACAGTTAGAAATACAACCTCTGCACTAAATTACCATTGAAACTGCTAAGAACAGAATCCTGTTAAAAATAAATACTTGAGGGGATCCAGCAGCATGGGCCCTCTCCCGTCGGCCCAGAGTGGGGGGTACACAATGTGTTATTTTCTGTTCACCTAGTATACCCTTACGGAAAGGCGCAAGCCGCACATGTGCCCTCACGTGGACTTGTTTTTGTTTTTTTGGTTGTTGTTTTGTTTATGTATCTGTTTTATCGATATAATTGTGTGCATTTATATGTGCTGAAAATTTTTGAATGTTAAAAATGTTTATATGTGCTGAAAAATTTGAATGTTAAAAAATAAATACTTGACAGAGTTAAGTTTTGCATTCATTTTTAAATGGAGACTAGCCAGCACTGAGTCTAGCTATGACAGGTCTCAGCTGTTAGCTGCCAAATGTTTCTTTGATGTAGGTAAGGCAGGAAATATGCTTGATTCATTTGTAAACAAACCAGAGCCATGACTGGATGACGGCCACATTAATCCAAAATACTGTTTTTATTTACTCACATGAACTTGTTACATTTTTGCTACATTGATTTACAATTAAAATTTTAGACAATTGTGTAAATAGTAGATAAAAAAGTAAGCTGCATCTTCTATAATTATGTAAGTCACTAACATTTTTCAAGTAGGTATGTGCAATAGATTTAAGATATATTTAATGGACCCAAAGCAGAACAATAAAACATGCACTGTAGCGCCACTAAAATCAATTAAATCTTACACCGTTGGCAGTGACATCACTACAAACAACTGACTGGACAGGTGAGAAAACTGGTTTTATTTACTATTGTTTTCCCCCCTGACAAACTAAACATTACCTACCTTCTCCTAAGTACTAGAGATGGTCGAATTTTTTTTGCAAAATTCAACCATTTTCTTAATTTCGAGTTACTTGAAAAGCCCCTGAGCATGGTTTTATCATCAAACTTGCTGGAGATGTAGAAAAGGGTTTGGGGTATACTACAAAAAATTATTGCTCTAATTAAGCTCAAAGTCAAGTAAACATTTGGAAAATGTAAATTTCGACTTTTTTTCAAATGTTCCCACAACCCTTTTCTACATCTCCAGCAATTTGGGTGATGATAGCATGTTCAGAGGCTTTGCCATCAGCACACAAAGTTAGCTAGTTGAAAAATTCAAGCATCTCTATTTAGAACCTTAATGTGAAGATGTGGATGAACACATAGAGTCTGATATACATCACATACAGCAGACATTAAGTTTATTACGTTTTTGGAAGCCAGTAAAAAATCGTAATATATATAGCTTTAGGAAAAAAATCCACAATGATATCATCTTGGCATACTTACCCACACAACTGCAGCACTGTTCCCAAATACTGCCCAGACACATCATACACTCCTGGCAGCAAGGACAGTCATCTCCTTTCATGCTGCACTGACAGAGCTCCTGTACGGAGAATACACAAGAGATATAATAAGAGATGGGATGTCTGTCTAGAAAAATGTATTAAGGTAAATACTGTTTCATCAAACAGAATAATATTCAGGGGGTCGGATTGTAGAGCTTTGGGTGTCTTTAAATCTTCTTCTTTAGGCTATTTTTCAACAGCAATAATTATTCAGTGTGTTAGGGTGATGTGTTGTGTTCTGTTGAATGAATGTCAATGCAGAACCCTGCATTGACATCAACACAACACAGCCAAATGCAAGTATGGGTGCGCTGACCCACCCATAGAGAATGCATTGATTGAATTACCGACGCATGGGTATCCGTTGGTAACTGACTGTTTTCACAGAAAAAAAAACCATCCATCAGTAATGCATGCCCTAACGCATGCCCTAACAAATGCCATGAGAGATGTCCTAATGCATCATAAATGCATTAATGGAGGGACCTTGGCAGATTGCCAGATGCTGTCGATACATAGCCTAAGGTTTTTGGTTGGAAATACAAACACTATTATTTATCTTGAGGGTCTGAGTAGCAGTAAAGAGAATATAGCTACAAGCTTTGCTAAGCTTTGAAAGGCAATAATGTTTTAATATAGGCCCCACTATATCTCACAATATAGAGTTAGGACAGAGACCACTTTTTTCAGAGACCAAATTTTGATTTTGTACATTACCACAATGAATTTCAAATGAAAAAGTTAAGATGCTGTTTAACTGTAGACTTTCAGCTTTAATTCAGTGGTTTGAACCAAAATGACAAAAGAAAACTGTCCCAATATTTATGAACCTGTAAGCCTGATCCAACAGGGTCAACTCCTCCTGTAGCTGTATGTAAACGTGTGTTGAGAACCTGTACCTGTATGTTACTGTGTGTTGCACCTCAACGCTAATGTACAGAGCTATATAATATGTTATAAAATTAACTATATAGTTAAAAGTTAATCTGAAGAAAGAAAGTTAAACAAACTGAAATCTTTTAGGTGGAGGGAAGAAAAATATAAATGAAATAATGTGGTTGCATAAGTGTGCAATACTGTTTTTCCTCAGCTGGAACTGGGGCCTTAGTTAAGATAGATGGAATTATAAACAGTTCAAAATACCAGTCAATGTTGGCACAAAACCTTCCAGCTTCTACTAGAAAGCTGAACATGAAGAGGAACTTCATCTTTCAGTATGACAACGACCGAAAACATACATCCAAATTAACAAAGGAATGGTTTCACCAGAAGATTAAATTTTAGGAATGGCCCAGCCAGACCTGAATAGGATTGAAAATCTGTGGGGTGATCTGAAGAGGGCTGTGCACAGGAAATGTCCTCACAAGCTGACAGATTTTAAGTGTTTCTGCAAAGAAGATTGGGCAAATCAAAATGTGCCGTGTTGATAGACTCATACCCTCAAAAAATTGTGCTGTAATACAATCAAAATGTGCTTCAGCAAAGTATTAGTTTAAGGGAGTGCACTCTTATGCCTAAGATATTTCAGTTTGTTTTTCATTTGAGTGGCACAGCTTATAGGTCACATTAAAGGTGAATAAAGTTCTGAAATTATTTATCTTTGTCTCATTTTTGTACAGCACAGGAACCTGCCATTTTAGACTTTTTATATCCACTGTTTGAATACTCTGACCAATGTGTTCTAACCAGTCTGTGTCTGTTTTCTTTCTGTGCAGGGGGTTGTATACTCAGTTGTAAATTCACAAGCCTCTCTTACCTGTAACAGACATTTGCTGACATCACTTGCGCAGAGGGCCTTGTTACATCCAGTTACAGATGCAATTAGAGAGCAGCATGCTGCAATGCTTAGGATTTCCACCAGATACCATATTCTCACCTGGAGTTATAAGGAACCAAATGGTTATTCGTCACATCAACGGTGTAAACGTTTATTTACACTACAATACACAAGTCTAGAGATAGGTTGACCTAGACAGTCTTTTGAAATGTACAACACAGGGCAGGCTCCATTTTATCACATCTCACTGCATCGATGTAACCAGTAACCATGAATGGCACATCAGCATGCCCACACAGGTTATTTATCTTGTTGATCAATATGGTAATGCATGTGTTGTCACAACACAGTTATGTTAATGAGCCGTAAGAATCACTAGTTACTTCTGCCTAGAGCAGACCTGCATAATAAAGACAAATTGGATTGGTAGTTGTTAGTATAAATTTAAACAAATAATATAATGGCCATGGGTATAGAACGATATAGGACAGTAGTTGTTAGCATAAAGTAGACATGGTCAGTGAGAGGACAACATTTGACATAAGCATTCAAATGCCTTTCAATTGCATGGAGCCTGAAACTGAACCAAGTTCAACCACTCTTGATTGGCACAGTTACAGTCTGTATACTCTTTTGCACAATTTTGCATGCTAATGTGGAAATGTCAGCATTTGATTGCACATGCCATTCAAGAAAAGGATGAAACATGCAAAAGATTGCCCAAATATAAACACACACTGACATAAATATTCAGCTGTATTTACTCAGTACAAGAAGCAAAGACAGAATTGTTAGTGTGTCTGTTTATATTCCAGAATCAATTAGGCCTGTGGTTCTCTGTGGAAAATATGAATGATCCACTTTCTTCTGTAATTTTTATATGCTTCGTCAGTGGAAATGGTTTTCCATCCCCCCCCCCCCCGATCGGGTTATGAATGCATTTTATTTTGACCTTTCATGTTCTGAAATTATAGACAAGAAACATTTATCTGTTGTATGTGCTTTACTGCTCACCCACCTGGGAAATACAATGTTAGATTGAGATATAGAAATCCACTTGACAATTTTTGAATATAAAGACAGAAGCATGGTCTCATGCTGCCTCCCACTGTCCCCACACATTCTTCATTTCTGAGTGTCCATTTCATCCACTTCATTCCAAATAAACTTTACTTTACAGGATAGAAAAACCTTTCCTGGATCATTTATGGAAACAAAACATTTATGCTGGGTTCAAACCTATCGGCCACAGTGTGTTTTTGATCCATTTTATGACCATGAGCTTATGGTTATTTGGTGTGGTGTATGTATTGACTGCATTTTGAATGCACTGTGTGCTGACATAAAAATTTATATATAAATTCATTTATATTAGACCAGTGGTTCCTAACCTGGGTTCTGCCCCAAGGGGGGGTGATAGAGATCACAGGGGTTGCACACCATCAGTGGTGGCAGGGGGGGGGACACCCTGCCTCCTGCAGCCACTAACAGAGAGAGGCCGCAAGCTCCGTGCTCCCCCTCCATGCTCCACGGCTATTTCTGCTGAGAAGACTGCTGGCTGTGAGAGCACTTCTACAATTGGAATAGAGGTAAGTGATTTAAGGTGTGTTATAAGGTATTATTACTGTGATAAAACTTGCTGAAAGTTAAAGGGCTTGTTTCCATTTACGTCGGAACCGTTAAGTTAAGTTTGACAAACTCTTTCCTTTTCCTTTGTGCGCCACTGTCAACTGAAGGTGGACCTGCATGAGCATCCCTGTCCTGATTGTTCCTCCGTTATTTAATCTCTCCCCTGGTCCCAGCAACATGTGACTAGATGGGGGCACCTGGATGTAACCCCAAGTGGGCCCCTGTGTTATCTATCCTCATTACACGCATTTTAGAGAATGTGAGTATGAGTGCACCAATATGGCTATATAACTTAACAAACTAAATTATATATTTTTTTTTTTTACCAAAACACGACTAAGATATTTATTCTCATATTTTATGTTAGTGTGGACAAAAAACATATCTCCTGAAGAAGCAGAAATGCGAAACGCATTGAGATCAATGTTCAAGTGCCTTATTATATGATGTATATGTACATGGAACATCTGTTGAATGTGTTTTATTGACATGAATTTGTATGATACAAACTAATTATTTATTTTACTTATGTCAGCAATATTAATAAACTTTCAAGTTTTTTATTCCATTCATTCTACATTTTTGTATAACTACCTGTGCCTTAAAAGTCCCGGGAGTGCCAGTCTCCTTAAAGAAGATGGTGGTGAGGTGGGATAATAATTTCTCTCATCCCTCCCTCCTTCTCCTTTCCCCCTCTTGTAGATATAGAATGTATAGGATGTGGCACAAAAACCTAAGCACATGGGGGTTATATGACAATAGGGAAAATATTGTGTTGAATAATTTAACTTAATTACAAAGCCCCATTAACAAGGTACCATCCTCACAATTGCTGGATATATAAAGAAGGGCTGTGAGCATGCAAGTTAGGAGGTAGGGGCATGGTTTGTCTTAGATACAGGCAAAGGGGGCAGCAGAAGATAAAGTCTTTTTTTTTTAACTCAGACCTACTTGAATGAATATGTGTTATGTTCAAACGGTGACCAGCTCATTTCAAAGTAAATAACATACTCTTTCAAATTAGCACTATAATACTTCACCTAATGCCATTAATAGTATATCAAATGTTATGCATGTTACTGGTATTTTATTGCAAGCTCAATGTAAAAAAAAGGGTTTTAATTGAACTCATGCTTCAGATGAAAATAATAACAACAGATTAAAAGATGGGTAAATGTCAGGAGGTTTATGTCAACCATTTAAACTTCCTAAAAGGTCACTATTATCTGCTATCAGGAAGTATGACATTTTGCATTTACAAATAGTGGTAAAAAAAAGTTTTAAGGTACCCCATTGCCACCTGCTGGCTGCAAATGGTAAATATTATTATTGATTTAGAAAGCACCAACCACTTCTGTGGCACTGTACAAAATAAGAAGCAAACATGGATTCATAAAAAGAGGTATAACACAACAAAAACAATGACTTATACAGACAATGTCTAACAAAACACGCACTGTCAGTACCCTAAACAACAGAGAGCATTCTGTCTTTGTGAGCTTACAATCTAAGGGGATATGAGGGACATGTAAATCAATAATTAAGCAAGCTGTATATCAGGAGGTTATGAATTTTTAGGTTAGATTCAGTAAGAAGGAGGGCATGTTCAAGGGCTAACGGGAACAATGTAGCTTAGATTTTATGCATTTCTGAAATAGTATATTAGTATAAAAACTAGAAAACAAGCTGTGAGAAATCCTGTATATTTGAATGTGAGAAGGGGGATTCAATGGAAGACTAAAGGTTGTGTACAGGGGTTGTAGGATAAGTATATTTATACATCCAAAGTAATTACATCGGTCTAAGAATTCCGTACATGTCTGTAATGGCTTAGATCTATTTGGCGGCCAATTTCGACACCGAAATAAAACTTTAAGCGTTAGATTTTCACCAAATCGTGTAAAAAAAAAATTAAACATGTATGGGGGGCTTTAGTGTTAGGAATTTTACATAGATCAACTGGCATCCGGTAAAGAACTCGGCAAAGTAGGGCAGCAGTTAAAGACTAAAGAAGAGGTGGATGTGTCAAGCATGAATTCAGTATGGATTGGGGAGACTCTAGTCTGTTAGTTGGTAGGCCACAGAGACAAAATGTTGCAATAATTAATATTTTTTTTTAGACGAAAATTGCAGGAAGTGGTTAATGACAGAATGTGTGGAATAAATTAAAAAGCAAAGAAGGCCCCCCTAAGCAGTGTGCTTAAGTTTATTATTTCGATGACAAATGCAGCTTGAGGACATACAAAAACCATCAGTTTTGTTGTTGAGTTTATTAGCTTTAGAAAGATATAGGGGCAGTAACGTGAGCACCACCAACAGTACTTACATATGTTCATATATATTATTAATTTTCTTCCCATTAAGGTAAACATCCCAATATTACACAAGAAAGGAATCACTAAAAAAATAAGAGGGGCATCTTTCCAACCACAAAGGGGCCAGATACTCAAAGCACTTTCACTGCAATGCTTCAAAAAATATTTATACAAAATTAATTACATAATAAATGTTTATACCGATTGATTGTATACTGGAATGTACTTATGATTATACTTATTATTCATCTTTATTATTATATATATACAGTAATTGGCGGAAGTAAGTACACCCCTCACATAAATAGTTTATATTATCTTTTCATGGGATAACACTGAAGATATGACACGCTGATACAGTATAGCCAGTATACATCTTGTATAACATTAAATGTACTGTCACCTCAACATACAGCTATTAATGTTGAAACCTCTGGCAACAAAAGTGACTACACCCCTAAATGAAAAATGTCCACATGTGTCAACATGTTGCCACTGGAATCTTCTTCCACTCCTCCAAGACGCCATCATGGATCTGGTGAATGCAAGAGACATTGCGCTTATCGACCTCCCATTCGAGGATGCCCCACAGATGCTCAATAGGGGTAAAGTCTGGAGACATACTTGGCCAGTCCAGAATCTTTACCTTAGTTGCTTTAGCAAGGTTGTGGTCTTGGAGGTGTGTTTGAAGCTTTAATTGGCCACACTGTGGATGGTTTTCTATAACCTTGTTTCTCTGGACAAGAAACGGAATGGGAACTTTCTCCAATGGTACATAGCAAAAGTTAACTGAAAGGGTTTTTTACCATTCTCTATTCCAGTGGTTCCCAAACTGGGTTGCGGGCCCCCCTGGTGGGGGGGGGGGCGTGAAGGTATTCCAGGAGGGGCGCTGGCCCTCATTCTCAACCTGAGTTTGATTGGGAAGGGGGGCTCGATAATATTGCCAAATAGAAAAGAGGGGCCCTGAAAGGAAAGTTTGGGAACCACTGCTCTATTCTAAGCAAAAGAAAATATTTTGGCTACACGTTTAATGCAACTTGTATACTTTACATTTTTAGATCAACTACAATTCTATTATTAGATATGCTTGCTAGCTTTAGAAATATATAAGCAGATGCAAATTTACTAAAAAGATTTACTAAAATCTAAATGAAAATAGTGTCTGAACCCTAAAATAGTTTTGAGGTAGCTGCAAACTGTGCTTGGCTCGCTTGTGTCACTTGAGGAAATTGGGATGTGAATGAGCAGATGGTCAAACAAATTCCAATAGACAAAAGAAAGAAATATATTTAAAAATGTGCTAGACTGGGGTCTGAATTGGGTGTTTTTTTTTATACTCCCAGCTAAATTTTGTAGCTTGTAACTTACCTTTCTTTCCATCCCCATGAACAGAGCAGGCCCAGGATCAGTTCTTTTCTTCTGTGTCTGGAAAGCACAGTATCCAATGTGCGTGTGCTAGGGGAGGGTGATCTGAAGAGGAAGAAAGGGGCTGTGAGTTTCACATACGTAAGGGGGGAGAAATGAGGAGAAGGCAGAAGGCTGTCACTGACAAAATGAGTTTCTATGGCTAACATGAATAGAAAAACAAGGAACATGTGGAACAGATTATAAATTGGAGAGATGCCAGGATACAGCGCCGAGCTGAAGGTAGGGAGGCAGCTACAAGGGGAGGGAAAATTAATGACAAGTAAAACACAGGAAAATCAAGATCATGGCCATGTCATTTCACTCTTAATTCAAAGGCGGATCTGCTTCTGTAGGTTGTCTTTTATAGTGTCATTAAATATATTGAAGCTCAATCATCTCTAATGGAATCTGCCTCTTATCACCTGCCATAGACATAACTCAAAGCATCTGAGGATGTCAAGTTAAAGCTAGACATACACACATCAATTTTTTTTGATTGATCTTTGTGTAATTAAAATATTGACTGTCAGCCTAACATCGATCAATGGTACTGCCACGCTGTGTGATCGATAAAAATACGATCAATTCCTTTCAGGACTCCTGTGCACAAGCCCCATTGGATAGAAATCCAAATGCCCAAGAAAATAAAGTTGGCTAATATTGACTTTGGCGCTTTACAGCCTGACCAATCACAGCTCTATCCATATTACAGTATGCTCCATTTCCATCACTTTTGGTCGAGTTGTTGGTCGCAGATAATTCTTAATGTGTATGCCCAGGTTTAGAGGAGTCATCTTTAGGATGATAAACCTAAGGTCCCCTTCCTACCACCTTCTTGCCTTACCCAACACAGTCCCAATCTAAAGACAAGTTACCTTCATTTTTACATAATTTTACATCAATGCTGCAACTCTGCACACTAAAAAAAAGGCAGATTATATTTTACTTTTTGTGTTAGTAAGCATGTCAGCAATATTTGATATATATGCTGTGCACCCATTGACCAGCCCGATCGATAAGACAGCAGAGACTATGCCTTAAAAACACCAGCCAATACGAGAGATCTCTGCCTACTCTGGCTGGTGGTTGTTATATAGGGCTCCCTGTTGTTTATTGATTTTTTTAAAGAAGAGTTGTTTCCAACTCTTTTCGATCCTTTTATTGATAATGAAAGATTGTTGAATCTTTTGTAATCAATGTATCTATCATAATCATTTAGCTTTAAAATGGGTCTTAAAAAGGAGTTTAACAATTTTTAGTTGTTATTTAACCAAAAAAGCCTAACATTATTCAAAAAGTTGGATTTACTATTGACCATATGGGTCCGTCTATAGTGTTAAGACCACATTTTGTCCCTAGATGGTGCTATATTGCATTGAAGACCATTTTATTCTGAGCCCTGGTAAGTGCTTATTGAAAACTAGCCCAAGTGAGTTTCAGGGCCCTTTCACACTGTTTGTGCTGCAGTACGGAAACGCAGCACAGCTTGCATTAAAGCGGACCTACCACCTCAAATTCTGCCTTCTGGCGGTGATAATAGGGCAGATCGGAGGTCAAAGGAAAAAAAGAAATACTTACCTGGTAAAACACAGACGATCCACCTACTCAGTGACTTGCACCGCATTGTGTCAATGGTGAAATGGGAGAGTAGACATCACTCTGTCGTCTACGTTCCTGTCCGCCTGTGCCCACAGCCAGCCACATTTAAATGGGGTGATGCAGAGGGGCTGAACATCAGCCGATTCTGATCCGGATAGGTGGAGGAAGTGAGAGGATCGGACACTACAGGCATGGCAGCGAGCATGCAGGAAAGGTGAGTATTTATTTTTATCTTTAAGGGTCGCTGTCCCTGGATGAATGCTGCATGGAGGTAAGTTATTTATATGATTATTTCTTTCAGAATTGAATGTTTTACTTTAACAGTAAAGACTGTAGCTGCAGTCTTTACTGTACTGAATTTTTTACTTTAACAGTAAAGACTGTAGCTGCAGCCTAGCCCATACCTGTCTGCAATTTCTCTGGCTGGGAATACAGGGTGTAACGTCACCGGGTTTCTGTCAAAATCCTTCATGTTCCAGGTACCTGAAATGACGTCACTTCAGGAGATTAAAGTCCCCTCCCTCCTATTTAGTTCCAGCCTAACTTAGAATGTAGAGGGCGTTACTCTCCCTATAGATGTCCCACCCCACACATCATTTACAAGCTGGGTGGGAACTCCCTCCTAAATTAGCCTGATTTCAATATCCCGGGAAAAATCCAGAATTTTGTGAAATCGGGATTCGGACAGGAAAATATGTGACTTTCCTGGGTAAAACTGGAGGGTTGACAGGTAAGCACTAGCCATGCACAGTTTACCTGTTCTTTTTGGTAAAGCAGTGATTGCTATACTATAAGAAGCACCAGACCAGCAGGAACTAAGGCTCTAAGCTGGAACTAAGGCCTCGTTATGGCTTGGCTGGAGGGAGTGGAACCAATTCAAGCTCTGCAGCATGTTTAAATAAAAGAATTGATTTAAATGGGGGAAAAACTGCGTCTTATAGTCAGAAAAATACAGTCATTTGTATTTGATTGTTTTAAGGAGCTTGAACACAGACTTTCTTCTTTAAAATTGGAATACAATCGTATGTAAGGAATTGGTTTTGTATTGATCAATATTGGATTGACAGTCAATACCTAAATTGCAGAAGAGGATGCATATCACCTAGGCACATTATCATAAGAACTGTAAAGCTGGCCATACACCTTCAGATTTCTCTGTCAGATTTCCTTCAGATCAGATCAGATCTACCAACAACCATGTAGTATAGTGTCCTCCCTGATAGAATACATAGTGATTGGAAGGTGTAGAAAGGTCCTCATATTACATGGTTTTGGTAAAACAAAATCTGATCTGAAGGAAATCTGACAGAGAAATCTGAAGGTGTATGGCCAGCTTAAGTTTTTAATAAGAATAACTAAATTCCGTCATTTCAAAATATATATTGTATATATTAATGCACTTAGCACATGATCAGCGGCATGGGGCATGCCCTGGGGAGTGGATTGTGTGCTCTGCTGGTGGAAAGCTATTGAACTTCGGAGCAGTCTGTGCTGAACATCTGCTTCTGTACATTTGGCTAGCTGTTATAGGAGCTCTAGTTTTAGAAATCTATTGCCCAGTTTCTTTGGATGCCCTTGTTCTCGCAGATGTGCAATTTATGATCCAAGCCATATGTTGTCCGTTGTGTGAGCTTCCACTCTCCAGAGATGCAACGTCTAAAAGTCCTTAGTGCAAATTTTTCCTGTGTGGAACTAATATTGTAATCTCTGTTGTACAGCAATCACCTGCGAGTATCATTTGTTTCTAGCTGCTGCATGGTACTCATATTCATATTAAAGCAGACCTAAAACTTGTGTGCACAGACTTCTGTCACATTGTATACACATGCACTGTATATTTACAGATTATGATTCTTACCTTGGAAAGGAATCCCTCCCATAGCTGTGTAATATCTTTAACTGTGTGTTTGTGAAGTATTTTGCATAATTGTGTAAACTGTAAGTGTGGTAAGTCCTGGGTATTTTCTTCTGCTTCAGATTGTGGTACATCGGGCTGCTATAGGTTAGCTTGGTGTTGTAGTGACCTGAGATAGGGCCACATAACTGTGTACATATGTGCTGTATTATATGCTTTATAATTGCTTATTTGCTTGGTGTGTCCCCTTAAGGGTAGCACCTGCTGTGTACGTGCTGCTAAAACCATGAGTCATGGCTGTTTACTTCGATTTTTCCCTCCAAAAAGTAGCAAAGTTACTCCTGGCCAGTAACAGGCCTTATGCCAGCCCCTGTCTGAGGACGTAAATAGGCAGTCCTGAGAATGTTCTGGGCTCTCTGGCTTCCCTCATCAGCTTCTGCTGTTGATCCTCCCTGGAGTACCACAACCTCAGCTTTGGACCCAGCAGACAGTCCCAACGAACACCCAGCCGAATGGTTCCAGCAACGCTGAAGCAGCACAGTAACAATTTCCCTAAGATTGAACCCCTTCTCTGCCCTCAGGAGTCGGAGCTGTACGTAATCCTCATTAAACTGTAAATAGCCCTACCGGCTTGCGTTGACCTTCACTTTATTGGGGTGAGAGCTAAGCCTGGAAAGTGGACAAGAGGACATCCATCCCTAAAGAACCTGGTGTCGTATGTACTACTACACATTGCACTCGCATGACACTACAGTGTACAGGTAGGTAGTGATCTCTTTTGTTATAAAAAACCTTGACTTGACATATTGACATATTGAACATTTCTGTTTTGCTGGGCTGAAGCTGGGTGGCCACGTGAAAGAACTTTTTCTTTTTCTGTACTAACTTGCAAACACCAATAGTGTACATGGCACATACAAGCACTTGGCTTCCAGTATGTTTTTCATTTTTAACTTCCCCTTATGAAAATGTGAGCTGTTATATCCAAGGCTGCATACAGACAATAGATTACTGTCGCCCAATATGATGTTTGTGGGTGTCTCAGGCAACAAGCTAGCATCTGTAAAGCAGTTATGTTGTTTAGAAATCACAATGGACCATTAAGTGACCAATCTATCTAAAAGCCATTTTTTCCTTTGGAGAAGGACACATGGGGTGGTGCCTTCTTGTTCTCATCTCTCAATTGAACAGTGGGAGGAGCGGAGGTATTCTGGGGGGCACAGCCGAGATGGCACTTGGAGTGATTGCCTGTAGGGCGGCTTTTCAAGCCAAAAAAATGCCTGTAATGCTATGGAGTTTGATAAAAATCCAGTGTTTACGCATTGCACTGGCCCTCATTCTGGCTTTGTGTAGTATGAATGGGGAGAGGCTGAATAATGTTCCTATAAAGAAAAGGGGGGCCCTGCAAGGAAAGTTTGGCAACCACTGCCATAGAACAAGTGATGTGTGTACAAAGAGAAATCACAAAAGTGGTTATTTCCAGTGAGTAATACCCTACATGTGTATGTGACCTAAGTGACAGTTTGTCAGCAATGGATGTGTTTCTCTTTGTATGTTTCTGCAGCTCTAGGCAAAATAATTACTTTTCTGTAGAAGCTTAGCATTTATATCATAATGATTATTAATTTCATCCCCATCAAAAAGAGTATGATTTTTTCCCGGGGAAAGAGAGGTCAAACTTTTGTGTTAGTTGGCACTTCCATCCCATAAAATTCTGCATTGATAATGGTTACTAACCCTTTCAATTTTCAATTAGTGCTGCAATGCTATTATAACTGTTCATACTTTTTAAAATGGTGTGGAAATCAAAACATAAAACACAGGTTTTCAGTTTCAGCAGGGATATATTAATTTAGCAATCCATTATTACACATTTGAAACACAATACTTCAACAGACATACAGTTAACAACAAACAATATTAAGGCATCTATAAGGCCTCTTAGGTAGAAAATAAAAGTAATCAATAATAATGTCTGCCCTTCGTCTGAACCAATCGTTCATTGTGTGTTATGCTAACAGGATTTTAATAATCAAAATGTCTAAAATCAATCATTACCTGCTCATTTAATGACATTAACTGCTTATTTATCCCACCATCACATGACCAGAACATCACATATTTCTATATACATTATTATTATATAACTATATATATTATTATTTTTATCACTACTGCATTCTCACCATAGTAAGTTTTAAAGTCAATCTTACTTAGTGTGAATCTTAAGAGTGGAGCAGAGGTACAGGTTCAAAAAAGAAACACAGCACATCTATAAAACTGAGGAATGTACATGAATAATGTGCTCTTCCCTGAGCCAGCTTTGATTTTGTGAAGCTGGCACAGACTAGAAGAATGTGTTTAAAAGAGTTATTTCTCCCTGACTAGCTGTCTAGGTTTTAATAAGGCAGCATTCACACATGCACTTTCAATGTGCAGGCACTCGCAGGGCATTTAATAATGCCCCAATTCTGTCTCTATCGGGCCGGCGCCCTTAAAGTGACCAGGCTTCATCGTGTCTTCCTGACTTTATCACATTTCAGGCACCCGGCGGCTGGATACAAGCTGTTTCCAGACATCCGTGTGAATGCTGCCTTACTGCCATCACCATGTTCAGTAACCCATCCAAACCATAAAACTATATATATGAGGGAAACCTGCTCTGCAAAAAAAGGTATTTGTGATGGCCATTAGCACTTTAAAGAGATTGTTTGCAAGAATTAACAAGATTGGCCAGCATAGACAGCAATGAGGGTACTTGGAATCAACCTTTCTAAATTAAGCCAGTTTGTCTCAGCGGCACATTGCAAAACAATAGTAAACACGTAATGCAAAAATCACTGCAATTAAACATTTTACATTTTTGACTCTTCTGTGCCTTCAACTACAATCATGTATAAAGGGGGTTTACTACCTATTTACTAATCTT
Source organism: Ptychadena robeensis (assembly GCA_036250615.1). Lineage (NCBI taxonomy): Eukaryota > Metazoa > Chordata > Amphibia > Anura > Ptychadenidae > Ptychadena > Ptychadena robeensis. The sequence goes on along the minus strand of CM070032.1, from coordinate 87,963,266 downwards.
ATTTTCCTTCATTTACACATTACAATTATAAATACATGAGAAATATAGAACACACACACACACACACAAACTAAACACATAAGGTTTCTGCTTTACATATTTTCCAATAGGATTTTTCTTTTATTAAAGCGTACAGCTGAATTTTTCCAATGTAGTAATCATAAGAGATCTAATTTAAAGTTTTGCTTTAAGGTAAGACATGGTTAAACAAATAACATATGTTCCCATATTAGAAAAAAAACACATTGCATTGTAGGGGGCAGCGATTGTACACACAGAAAATGTCCTTGTGCTTTTTTGGGGTGTTGGGGCCAATAGGTCTCCCATTCATTAATATGGTGCCCTAATACAATGAATCATTTTTTACAGGTTATTTAACCTGCCATTTGTCTCCACCAGAGGTTAATCAGAGTTCCAGGTGAAAGCAATAGCATATAATACCACTATACCTGAAATATTTCACACCTGTTCATTCTACTTTTATCACACACAAGCCACAAACAACTAATGTACAATAATACATAACATTTCTAATCTAATTTAATAATAAGTGCAACTGTATGCATGTACTTGTTTGTAAACTATTTTTTTAAATCTCTATATTTCATGAAATATGTTGCTGCTTTACAGATAACTGTTAATATTGATAATAAAAATATTTATCACTGCATCATCTGTTTTCTTCTAGCTTTTGCTTGATCACCGTACTTATTATCCAATTACATCACTTTCCTTTATAGAGAAAGTGGAAGTGTTATTGCTAACCTGTGTCTGGATTTGTATCTCCATCCTGATCATGGCAACACATTTCTTTTTAAATAAAGTCACCATTACCAGCTTGTTGCCACTGCACCATACCTACTATATATATAATAAACTCTATTACTGCTGCATTTTATCTACTGTGTGTTTTGTTTTTATTTTCAAATACCACTTGAAATGGGCAGAAAACTGCAGTGATAACAGCATTTATTACAGCAGTTAATTGCCACTTTATGGTTTTAAAAAATAAAATGTATTTACACCATTAAACTTTGTTGTTCTTTTTTTTAAAGGTATCTACAACTGAAACCAAACATTTTATACATTAAGGGTCTCTAGATCTAGAAGCTAAATTATTTGTTATTTTTTGTTATTTTTAACCTGGTAATTCTGCAAACAAAAAACCCTCAAAAAAACAATTCAGTTTGCATAGTATCTACACTTTCTATGTTGTATTTATTGTGACAGCCATAGTTGTCACACAGGTTTGATTTCAAACATATTTGAATTTGTTCCAACCTTATGGTGGATTAATTGACCTAGTACTAGGTTAATACTACAATGTGTTCCTGTTCACTGAAAATGACAAGGCCACAATACTTCTGGAACGATCAACAGTAAAGGCCCCCACACACGTACAGATCAGTGATGGAGTGCAGCGTGATGACGGCATGACGTTGCTCACCCTTTGTGTGCCAGCCGTTAGTTTCAATGAGGACGCTGGTCTCTATTGAAACTAATGGCATCGGCCAGAGATTATCGGACATGTCCGTTCTCTGGCTGGCCGAGCTTTGGGGCAACAGGGAAAATGGTCTGCCGCTCGCTGCGTGTGTGGTGGCCTTAAAGGTCCTTTCACACAACACACGTTGCAGTAACACAAGGCCCTACAGATTTCACTCTTGCCTTTACTACGTTCAGTCATTAATGCAAAAACACACGTGAGCAAGCAGTTTTCTGCTGCAGTATAAGCGTCTTCTAGTTTGTGGCGACCTGGCACATAATTATAAATTAACACAAGGTCTATTTACCTGCAGCTGACATGTTCACAAACATGACCATTGCTGGTAAATATTGCACTGCAATCACAGCATGTGTAATGTGCAAGCAGCATGTGCAAGGACCCATATATCTGGGACTTGCTAAGAGAAAAATGAAAACGCCTGCAGCCCCACATTTAAGGGATGTATTTTTGTTTTTAAGGTTACATATACACTGCCTGGCCAAAAACAAAGTCGCCGCCAGGATTTAACCCATTATCTACCATTGTCCTATATATGTCTGTATCTGTTACGCCGAATTGGCATAAAAGCTAATTGATACGAGCCTCCTATTAGATAAATCTGGGGTTGCTGCAGTTGGTCAGGTCTAGGTTCAGCCACAGTATGTGCTCCAAGAATGAGGTCAGCTGACTACCTCAAAGAGTCAATTATCCTGTGGACGCCAGAATAATATATTATAAGTATGAAATGGCATTAGAAAAGGTAAGTATACACATACATTTTACATGAATTCTTTAATTGAATTGAAAGGGGATGCAGCAGCAACATTAAGAATATTGTATACATGCTGCACATTGTAACAACAAGCAACATATTACACACTGACCCTCTATAAAATGTGGTGACTATGTTTTAATTTTCCTTTATAGTTTCTCTAAAATATACCCCCTGTACACCCTACAGAATAAGCTTGCCATACATGCATTAACTTTCCATTAATTGATTTTTGATTGGATTGACTTGTGCAACTTTAATATTAATTGATAATCCAATATTGCAATGGATGTAAAATTGATTCCTTAAATGTGAATCCTTTCAGGTTATGAAGATGAAGGTTGCACATTTTCCAAAATATCAACACATACACCAAAAAAAAAAACAGACTGATACTTTGAAATTTTCCAACCTGACCAATCACCTTTGATTTCAATTTTCAAATGATGCAATGAAAATATTTTTTTCTAATGCCTCATATACAGAAAAATCGATCTGTGTATGACCAGTCCTCATCTAAACAGTATCTTTATTCTAGATAAAGCAAATTAGGGCTAGAACATCTTTCAGTTGTATTCCTATGTCATAGTGCATTGTAAATATAGCAGCTGTCTCCCTCAGAGTCCCTGAGCATCATGTTGTTCCTTATTAATAAGGTAATTTTTTAGATTTGTTTTGTTTAAAGACTGATAAAATGTTCTTTTCACTCTATGTGCAAGAAGCTATGTATATGACTTCTATTATGAAGAACATATTTAAAATAAATATGTTCTGTAACAAAGAATATTTGTCCATTAATACTCTATCCAGAAAATCATTACAAATAACCTGATAACTCTGCAAACACGGAACATTCTAATCTATAAATCACCAAAAAGTCTGTATTTATTCAGGTGAAAAATAGGCTTTTGTGGTATAGCTAGGCACGTTCAATTGGACTTGATCAGTAACATTGAAGATGTTTAAAGGTAGCCATACATGGATCGATTTGTCACTGATCGACTCCCGATCCGATCATTTCAAGTGATCGTGGACTCGATGGAACACCACCTTGGGAATCTGATTTGTGGTCGTTTTGGGCATGAGCCGATCTCCAAAATGGCCGATTCCACAAAATCCATTGATCAGAAAGGCTGATGCATAGGGAGCTATGGGTTCACCAACATACTTCGATTGTCAAACAATCGACAAAAAAAACTCAACAAGGTTCAATGTCCGATACGATTTTTAGTCGATTCTGATTTTTTTTGGTCGTTCAGGGTGGGCAGAACTCGATTGTTGATCTCGTGAACACGCAGTGATCGATCGGTCAAAAATCGAGTAAAAAATTTACCCGTGTATGGGAGCCTTTACTGCTTGTGTAAGCTACTGATGTGCAGCTACTAAAAATTTAAAAATGTGGCATCGCTGTGTTTTCATCACCTGCTAAAAACCTCGACAAACAAATGGCATGAGAGGAGGTGGGCATTGCATGTTCGTTTTTCTAAACCTTAAGGGACCAGAACAGTCTTTAGAGCAATGAGAGTCACGTTTTGGATGATCGTGTGTCTTCACATTACAAGTCATTTTAAAAAGAACAAACTAGCTAAATCACAATAATGTATTTTTTCAATGTCTATCTTGATTACAGTATCAGTTTTTACACAAAGCAATGTGCAGTTACCCACAACAGGCATTCAGCAACAGTTTTATGTGCGGTTACCCACAACAGCCATTACACAACAGTATTATGCTTGCCACCGACTAAATGGGTTTACAGGTTACCCCTCAATAATACTTTTCACTCTACTTAGTGTGGCGGGATGTTCGTACTATAACCTACAGGCATTGGACTGTCAATAGTGTGAAATTATGGTCTTTTGAAGGACCAGCTCCTCAGGTCTATTTACAGTTGTAAGGTTTTTTTTTTTACTTTTGCAGTCATCAAACTAGCATTTACTGACACATTGAATGGTTTTCTGTACATGAGTCCCCTGTTTAAACACTCAACATAAAGATGTAGAAGCCTAAAGATCATTGATGGAGAGTTAACTATTATTACAAATTATTATGGTACACTTTTTATGTATTCTCTAAACGGATATAATTGATATCCAAATATCTATCTACTGATGACAGTTATTTTTGTTTTTGTATGAAAGACTTTGAATGAAATTTCTCCATGTATTTTATAAATCATTGCACTACTTGGCATCTCTATCGGTGCCTGCTGTTAAGGTCCGACAAAAGGTGGCAAGGTTTCCAACATTCTGAAGTCAAGAAAGCACATATTTGACTATAAAATAATGTATTTCTGTTCTGCTTCATTTATTTATGATCAATGTTGATTAATTAATTTGATCATTACAATTTAGGTCCTAATCCACCACCGTCCATTTGGTCAGTATTCTTTGGTGTAAATTTGACATGCAGAACAATGATTAGTGACTGGACTTTTATTGTGGCTCTATATTATATGAAATGTATCCATCCATCTTCAGAATCCTGAGTCCTGGAAGCTCCAGTATTAGACAGACTCAGGCTGTAATTTTTGCCCTTATTGTTGTCCCAGAACTCCTCATCTCCAACTTGATAACGAATAGCGAATTGTAGTGATGAGGCCTGGTCTAAGGGTGGTAGAGGTAGACGGAAGGTGAAGAGATCTGTGCCAGGATGGCCAGCTCCGCCATGGCATAGACGAGCAGCATAGAGAGCATGGGTATCTTTACAAGAAAGCCACCCATCCATTGTATAACGAACTGTAACTCTCTTTTCATAAGCCAGATCCAAGACCCTCACAGACCCCCACAGGAAGCAGCTTTCACAGCGCATATTCTGCAGGCACACACGCTGATCCCATGTTTGCTGATCCCAGGCACTCCGCTCCCAAGTATGTTTTTCCAGTGTTCCTGCCTCTACGATCCAAGAAGGGGATAGGACATGACGAGCCTCACACCAGCTCTGTAAAACAAGATCTTGGTTAAACATTGGCACGTAGAACACAAAAATATACCCAAATTCATCACAAATCTGTAAGGCTAGGGCTACACTATGTGCTTGGATGCACTGGCATCTAATGGGCACAAGCCCCCCCTGTTTGCTCCATTAGGGCCACATTATCGCCGGCGCAATAGCTACGTTATGCTTGTGGATTGATGCAAGGCAGGTTTTAATATACAGACTAAAAAGCCCTTTATACAAAAGAAGATACACAAAACCACCTTCAAATCTTTATGCGATGTTACTTTTTGTGCAAAATCACCTGTTAAAGGTCATTTTTGGTTTAAAGGTTGGATTCATTGATGAAATTGTTTTGTAGCGAAATAGTATTTCTTTTTATAGAGATCTATACATCAGATCACAAAGAGGGACAGTTAAAAAGGATGAGGGACCGTTGCATACTATAGTATGCTGGTTCTAATAAGTGCTGGAGTTATTCTTAACCTTGACATTTGCTAGATTTATTGTTTGCCCTGACATCAACTTGGGTTATTGACATTTACGGGGGGCATACACGGTTGATGTTCGTTAAATTGATCCTGCTCGAATAAAGGGTGGCCGCAATCGATTCCCGAACAATCGATCACCGCAAATGTGCACTATGATCGATTGAAAAATCGACCCGTTTATGCCCACCTTTACTTGGGATCATCACTGATGATGTTTACACCAATAATGAGGTTTAATATTGCTGCTACTTACACAACACAGTAGCTTTTTTTTACTTTCACAGAATCATCTCCATCCCTAATATGACTAAACTATAACAAAATCAAGTGGAAAGGTAAGAAACTACATGCCATGTACCCTTAAGCAACACCTCCCTTACTGACAGTATACTTTTTTGTTCATCACAAATTTATTTTTCTAAACCCACTTACAGTAATTTATAGATAGTATTGCCTCTCAGGCAAACCTAGATAGGTCAGGCAGATCAACGTATCCCTGGTTTATAGTTCTGATTCTAAATGTGTATCAGATAATGCTAAAATGATGCTTCCTTCTAATACATGATGTTAATTATGCTATTAGTAACAAAAATGGAAAGCCTGTAAAAAGAACCTGTTTTGACCTAAAGAATGCCTAAAGCTATACATGTAGACAGGTAACTGTAGGTGTATTCAATTAATGTAATAATCAATCCATTAGCTCCTGGGCTCAGACTGTAAATAAAGGCCTTGATTTATCTTCATGGGAACATTAACAATTTATGCCAAAGCACTGCGATTCAGCTTTCAGAAGTGTGGAATTACATTTTAATGCTAAGTACCACAGGTTAAAGCTTGAGGCCAGAAAACGTTGAAAACCTCATTTAAACATGGAAAGAAGTCAAGGCCTTTGTAGACCGCTTGCACAAAAACACTAATGGTGGCCAATACCTCAAAGCATCTGCTGTTTACAGCTATTTCTAGCTCATTCACTTTGGAAGCGGGTTTTACTTTAATATATAAAATAGACATGTAAAAAGATAATGTATCTGATGGACAACAGCCAAAAATGATATCTCTGAAGATCAATCTTTCTGCAATCTTCTCTTTAGAAAAGTTGTTCATGCTAATGCACCTTGTTTAATATGGATTTACATTTTACTACTTTAGTTGTGCTTTAAATACAATGCAAAAGGTTGAGGAGAAAAAACAGAACAAGTTCATTGCACTATAGTATCACAATAGTCAGATACGCTACTGTCTGCAAGTATAAAATGAAAACGGAAAATACATCTCATTAAAAAAAACAAAAACATTTAATAGACCTCAACAGCAACAACATTATACCACCTTTGCAAAAGTCAGAGGGTCAATTAAATGTTTGGGCTGGAAACTTTATGCAACTTTATTTTTGGCTAAGCAGTTGAAAGCAAGTCTCCTATCTATCTAAGAACAATGGCAAGTGTCTCTTCAATGGCAATCTGATGGAAAAGTCTGGGTTTGGTGGATTTGGAGAATGTTACTGGACTGACTGCATTCTCCCAACTATAGAGTTTGGTGAAGTGGGTGAGAGGGTCCTTATGTGAAGGGACTCTTAATAGAGAGACATTTTGGACAAATGGATTCATTACAAAGTTGTCAGAATAGTTTAGGAATGGCCCTTTTCTGTTCCATCACGTCTGTGTTCAAGTGCCCAAAGAAAGATCTATAAAGACAACATTTCGTCAGTCTGGGGTGATAAGAACTTGACTGTCCCACACAAAGCCATCAACCATAAGTAAGGACTACAGGGATTGCAAGTCTTTTGTCTCTTTATGCTCTTCTGGATCAATGGATACAAAGTTAAACATACTCCAACATCTTGTGTCAATCTTTCCCAGAAGAGTGAGTTCTCCGATGGCATTTCATATCAATGTCTGTGGATTTAGGATAAACAGTCTGGTGTACCAATACATTTGTTCACAGAGGGTATCCAAATTACCATAAGCAAGAACATATATTACATTGTCAGGCAAAAATGACAGGTTAGAGACCTGTAAAGAGGAAGTGCTTCTATGCAGACCTGTTTCTTTAATAATATGAAAAAAAATATTTTTAAACATGCCAAAAATAAGATCTGTTAGTAATAACGATTTATAATTAATAGATGAAGAGTGGTAGTGTGTAGGAAACCTTTTCCCATAATACTCCCTCAGCAACTATGACACATCACTGGTACTATTATAGCTATTATTGTAGGAAGCAAAACCATAAAGGCAATTTATAGAGAAGAAATTGTGCTACATACCACATCCTCTCTGAAACTGCAGGATCCTCCTATTTGTTCCAACAATTCTTTCTGCAGTCGGTGGGTCACGTGTTGAGGTATTTGGGGCATATCCTCGCGTCTGAAGTGGCGCACACTCTCCAGCTCCAGCCCTAATGCATCTGCAAAGCGGACTCTCTTTCTGGTTTCTGGGCTACGGTGGCGCTCTACCCGGGGTACACGTAGCGCTGGGGCAGATCGTGACCGCCACCTTCGCGGAGCACTTGTGGTTTTTACTGTGGTGGTGAGACCTGGAGAGGATAGAAGTTCCTCTTCTTCATCATGTTCCTCAAGGCTTGGTCTGGCAGTGCGGTAGTAGGCACGTTCATAAAGTCCAGCAATGTAACTCAGATTTCTGGGGATATCCCCCGTGCGAGGCCGAGAGCGGCAGGACATTCTCCCGTACTCTAGACTGTAGTAGTATTACAAAATAGCATTAAGGCTTCAACACTCACTTGACGCTGAAAATATTTTGTTGGTGAGATATATATATATATAAATTATTAGCAGCTACAAGGAATTAACTGTATGTGTAATGTATCCCTGAAGGTAAGGTGCAGCCATTTGTTACACACACCTCTGCACCACTCTTGCAGCACTCCTACGATCTACCTAGTATTTAACTACATGTATTAAGAAGCCTCCCCATCCATCACTATGCTTCTACTCCCTGTGACATTACATGTGCCCTTCCAGCGTGCCCTCATCTTCACCCTCTACGTTCTCAGCGACCCTCCTCCATCACTCCCCGTGTCCTCAGCATCCATCCATCCTGAGTCCCTGGACCACTACCGTAATTCTTGGTGTAGCGCAGACACAACTGGAACATCTAAGGCCCGCCCCTCCGTACCCGGGATTGGAGGATAGTGGGAGGGCGGGGCTCACAGACATGGGATACGGGCTAGAGCAGACACACGGGAATGAGGAAGCTGGAGACAAGTTGCTCGCCATGAAATCCAGCCATACACAAGCAGAACTGACTGAGAGTGTCCGATGGGCGTCGTGGTCACTGACACGGAGTACACACGGGGCGCCGTGCAGTCTGGAAGACGCGCTTCACATGTGGGGTGACCAGCTCTGCGGCGGACACGTGGGAGGTTGTGGTACCTTTGCCGGGGGAGGCTGAATCCTCTATTCATAGAGTACACTGCCATATACTGATCGCGTTTATTACCTGTCCGGGCTCATATTAGTACCGGTGGTGCCGGTTGGAGCGGATCTGTAGTGCCCATTTACTCTATTCATTACGGCATAGAGGTATTCTGTGGACGCCGGTACAAGGAGAGTCGTCCAATTACAGCGGAGATAGGCGCGTCGTTTGATGTCATCGGGCGTCACCATGACAGAGCCGGAAGTGGTTCTCTTTTACACCGGAGAAGGCAACGGCACAACGGGCCGAGGGAGCGGAGCAGAATGAAAGTAACACCAGCCATCTCCGGGGGAGCCCCCAGCAGCACATGACTGGTAGGGGGCTGCAGTGGCTGTGTGGATCCTAGACGGGGTATTCCGGATTATAGGGGGGGG
>CM070032.1:87941244-87952168 GCA_036250615.1 Ptychadena robeensis | reverse complement strand
TGGTTGCTTTTTTTGGGGGTATAATGAAATACAGTCCGATCGATCAAAGATCCTCGTATCGGAAAATATTGATTGTTTTTAATCGATCGGATGGAAAATCGGGGCATGTATGGGGGCCTTTAGAACTTAAAGAAAGAGAAAGCTTTGGACATATAAAGTACTGGCACCCTGAAGGAGGGCTGAGATTCATGGCAGATTACATTGCAGTCCACCTCGATTTTACCTGGCACGCTTTAAAGAAAAAAAATGTGCCACATGCGCAACGCCCAGAGGGTTAAGCAACTCTTCTCATCATTGATGGTCTCCAGGAGACTACTGAAGCATTTCTGTCAGAACGGTCATGCAGTTAGCTGATTCCCCTCTTTTTTTTTTTTTATAGCTATTTTGAAATATCACCTTAAACCTGTTTAAAAAAACTGATTAATCATAAAAAGATAAATGTAAAAAATCTTGTGCGTATCAATAGTTACAGACAAAAATTCAAACCCAGTGCAAGAGGTTCTAGGTATAAATCCAGTGTCCATGTAACAAAATGTGATCTATTTTCAATGCAACCTGTTATTATTAATTGCATTGATCAGTATCAATTGCTTGTTTATGTCCACAGGGGACATGTTTTGTGTGTGCCTAGATCAGGGGTGGGTAAACTTTTTGATTTTTGGGCCACATTGGCTTCTTAAATTTGATAAAGACCAATGGCTGACCATAGGTGTGCCAATTCCATGCATCACCAGGATCACTTATGATGGTGGTGATGTGTAATAGGCAATGTGTGACAGTGAGGTTATCTTTATAAATCATTGCAATGAGCAGAGATATTTCCTAGTGACTACCTGTTGAGTGTTTTGTTTATGCCACTGCATCATCCCAAAGGCAACGTTTGGACACCTCTTGGAATTATGTGCACTTATTGTAGAGATCAAGTGGATGGGAGAATCTTATCAACAAGGTGACAAAGAGACAGAAAATAAAGCTAAATGGGCTGGATCCAGCCCCCGGGCCTCAGTTTGCCCACCCCTGGTCTAGTCATGTGGCAGGATGCGGGGTCACCTTTAAGTTCCAATGTTTTTATTTGTCAAACCTAAAGCAAAAAATAATGTGGGCTCTAAAGTTGTCAAATCTGGGGTGTAAAACAATATTGAGGTTTATAGGAATTCATTATTCAAAGTTTTTTATAATTGGCTTGTGGTCTGTGACTGAACTTTTTTGCTGGTGAGCTTGGGATTATTGTCCTGGTTCAGCACCCAGTTTTAGCTGGCCCACTAGAAGCATCACATTTAATATTGGTATACAGAGGGTGTTCATACTCCGGACCCAAAACAAAATCTACCGAACATCCACTTTTATAGAGGTGCTTCTGTATTTTCATTTAAAACTGTTTCATATGCACTTTACTGTTCAGTAGGGATTACTTTGTGTGTATGATATCTATCATTTTGGGTTGGGCTCATTTCTTCCATACGTGGGTTTACTCTAAGATTATACAAATGTGTGGAGCGTCCTCTTTTGCCAATGTTGTAAAATCTGTATAACTGTCTTTCTTCCTCAGAATGGGTTCCTGGCTCTCTATGGAGATGGTGCTATCGAAGAAGCAAGAAGACAGCGTGAAGGAAACTGGGCCTCCCTGAAAACCGTATTGACTGGGGCCGTGGCTCTTGGGGCTCTTATGACTGTAGGAGCCCTGTTTGCCAGCAAATGACACACAAAACAGACACCAAATGTCCTTTGCAAGCAGTGTGCTTCGTCCATGCACAAAATGCAGCGTGTTTGTCGGAGAGTGGCATTGTTAGAGTATGTGACGGTTCTTGCCTGTGTGCTTCTATGTATGTTTTTTTGTTTTAATATGAAATTGTTTTTGCAGCATACGAGTTTGTATTTTGTGTGTTCAACTGCATTACAAATGACAGGTATTGTGTGTTTGCTGGTTTTATGAGTGATCATGCATGTCTGCATTCCAGTGTTTTTCTGTGCATGTGGTCTCCAAACCTCTTGTGTATGGCTCAGTGTGGATGTAATGTTTGTATGGCTCCATTTTATGATGCTTTGTGTATGGAAGAGAGTAACTGTATTGCTTTGTGTGCATTTGTGTCTGTAAGCAGTGCTGGTATTTATTGCTTCTCCTTGCTGCTGGTGATTTAGTCTAACAAATTTGTAGTAGGAGGGAGCTTCTTTCTCTTTACCAGATTCCTCTTTTCTGTGCATATGAAGGCTGTAAAGCATGAGTAGTAAGTTTCAAATCAAAGATCAAATCAAAGATACAAAGTACCGTTGTATTTAACTCTGGTGTCTCCATTTCAGCCATCTGCAAATGCTGTTCTACAAATGTAACTGCACAATCTCTAGTTTTAGTTCTGATAACTAGATGTCATGCTATCCCAGTACTTCCCTGAAATTGGCATGAGTTGTTTGATGACACAGTCCTAGCTATCACCTAGTGCAATTGTTCTGCATCTCACCTAAAGTAAGTAATAGACATGAACTAGCTTCTTCTCAATATCTGTATATCAAGACAGGTCTCGGAGGAGGAGGCTCCTGCACTAACTACAACCTCCCACAAGTGGATATTGGGCCCCCTGTACTAAGAACACTGTTTTAGAGGAGATTGGTTCAAGTGTTCATCATGCATTAAAGATTCCTTGCCCCAATGGTTTTCTGACGTCTGTTATTCCGTATGCCTGTCTTCTTCCTTTCCACATGTCTGACCTAAACTGGCAACCAGACATAATAGTGTAAGTCAGTGGTTCCCAAACTTTCCTTGCAGGGCTCCCCTTTCTATTTAGAAACATTATCAACCCTCTCCCCTCCTATTTCAAACACATGTTAAGAATGAGGGCCAGCACCCCACTGGAATACCTTCGTGCCCCCCAGTTTGGGAACCACTGGTGTAAGTGATTTCAGTTACATGTACATGGTTCAGTTCATCTGTTCAAAAGCAATTAGGTTATCTTGATATACAAGTATTGTGGCTTTTTCAAGATACACGGAGGTGAATGATGTACACTGTATCGCTATTTTATTTGGTGATACCTCCTTTATTTGTATTTTTTTTTGTAGGACATATCTGCTTTAATATTGTAGTTTCACTTTTCTTATCCTGCAGGAACACACTGTCTCCACTGAAGATACACAAAACAATTCTGGGAACACTGAAATAACACGTCAGATCTCCATAAACAAATATTTAGGGGGGGGGGGGTCTTTATGGATGTGCATTGAGCACAAAATGGCAAAGTGTCATCGGCCAAAAAATCGGGTGAAAATCCAAAGCTTAAAGGTGTCATTTGGGCCAAAATTAAGTCATTACAGACAGGTCCCTAGTTCTTAGACAGATGTAATTAATTTGGATGGGGACTAGTCCCCCCCGTCCAAAGTGCCAGCACACTAAGGGTGCCTGGCTGATTCTTGGCAGGAGCGGCTGCGCGTGATGCCGTGACGGGAGATAGGCAGAAGATCTAACTGTGATGGGGAGGGGGGGGGTTATGATATTAAGGGTCGCCATATAAAATCTGGTAAAATGATGCAAGGCAATTTCCTACACCAAGAACAACCCAAGACCCATTGCACCAGCATACGGTCTAAGGATACATCTGAGGATTTCGGCCTGGCACCTAAGAGCTTGTCCCCACTTAGGCGATCTCCCACTGTGCGACGCGATTTTAATCGGGTACACAATTTGTGTCGTGATTGCATGTGATTTTTAGTTAGTGGGTGGGACATTAAAACCATGTCCAACCGCGCATTCGTCCCTGAACGCATCCATAGAGCATTAATAGATGCGAAAAAAAAAATTGGGTCCACGCACGTTTTTGATCATGTTCATTCAAATCTATCACGGTGAGCTTTGTTTCAGATCGCAGGCCGCTCGCAGATCTGGGGATAAGTCACATCAAATACATAGCGATCATCGTGGCGTGGGTTATCCCTATAGTGGTTAGATTTTCACCTGAAAACTTCAGTGCCTATGGTGAACTGAGGCTGTAAGCAGATGCCTCACTACAAGGATGTCAGGCATACATGTCATCCTAATGTAGTCTGTTTCTGACAGTTTTGTTAGATACAAGCATATGAATAGCCAACTGAAAGTCATCTTGTAAGGCTCTGGCTCTGCCCTTCTAGTCTCTCTCTGCAGTGACAGATAACCGTCATGCTCTTGAGACATCACATACATATATTTCATCCTTAAATCTGTGTGCTTCCGATTCTGTGCCAGTAGTGACAAATTAGAAGTCACCGGATGTTTCTTTCATTTGTTCCTTTCATCGAGTGTTCCCTTCATTGTTTTGAGTAGTGTATGTCAATCTGTTAATAATCTATTTTTGATGGCATTTTTAAATAAAAAGGTCAGAATTTTCATGAAAATGTTTAAAGAAATCCAATTGAACAAGTGCACGTGTGTGTATATATATATATTTATATATATATAGTTGTATACAGTTGTGTCCAAATAATAGCAGTCCCACATCATTGTTTTCCATTAGGAAATTTCCATTGATTTCCATTAGGAAAATGATTTGCTACTTAGTATAGTAGACTAAATAAAAAGCAGCAGACCCATTGTTAATGGCATTCATATACTTCTGAGTAAAATGAACACATTGACTGGTATTATGGTGCAGTTTCTTGTGGCTTTATGAAAGCAAGATCATTCTTTTTGGGCCGAGGGACCGCAGATAGTTTGTCCGATCACTCCCACTACATTGTTAATACGAAACGAATAGGTTGTGTGAACCATTTGACACTAACAGGGAACTAGAAGTTCCTATAAATATATTTAAAGCTTTTATCTCAAAAGCAAAAACCAAAACAGTTTAATAATCTTTACCAGGATTTAGGCTTGATTACTTACATAAACTCCATCTAAATGTAATAGTCGATTTATCACTGTTCTTTCTGTTCTTTCTCTGCTGCAGAGAAAAAGATACCGCGGTTTGCATGTGTCACACACCACGTCTATTGTTTACCAATGGTCGCGGTGTGCGACACATGCAAACCGATGTACCTATTTCTTCGGTGCGTCTGCACATTTCTTGGATAGGACGCGGTATTGCGGATATGGTAATCCTTAACAGGTGCCCGTAATGCCCCCCCCCAGTTGCTGTGTATAGTGTAGTCCCAGCCTTAAACAGGATGTGTGGCACTGGATAAATGATAAATAAACTGAACAAAACATCAAGGAAAACAAATGCAAACACCATATCTAATGGCTGATATATTGTGTCTAATGTGTTCTAAGAAGCTTTGTTTTTTGGGTTTAATCCCATGGAACTCTTGGGAAATACTAGAAATCACATTTCCATTTCTTCATGTTTTGATTTGGCATAGAATGTGCAGTGTTCCCAGTACATTTATGTGTATGGAAATAGAAGCTTTTAGAAGAATTTGGAGCTTTATTCACTGAAATACAATGCTGCTATTCTGAACACAGCTGTACCTTCTTTTGCTACTCACAGGGATGTTAGAAAGCTTGTAGAGATTAGTATTGTTGGCTTGTGTTATCTGTGAGTATGGAAAATGTAAATGTTTCCTACATTTCAGTTCTATGTGTGCAGCACAGAATCATATGGTTTGTCAGAGTTCTGCATGAATAAGTTCTTTCTGAGTCAGTTGCTTATCATGATAGCCAGAAAGATAACATATTTAGTAATATCAGGAATGAGCACCCATGTATTTTTTTTTTTTTGTGTAACTGTTGGGATGATTATCCATGTGGAGAAGACTTAGTTCCGTTTCACAGTTCTGATTTATTTTATACACAGAATACCATTAAGGTATAGTGTATTCTAAGGTATATTGATGTATAAAGAAGGCTTGACTTTGCTACGCACTGCTTGAGTGAGGGCTTTTTAGTTCCTTTAATTGCTTCTTGCCATAACCTTCATCGTTGTTCTTCATTGTTCAGCTCCCAAGCCCTACTCCATAGACCATGGTTTCCATGCACTGCACTGATGATGGCCAACAAGCCTGAAACAGCTGTATGCAGTTTGGAATAGATGACTCTGTACCAGAAGGCTATATTTGCACTGTACACCAGCGGTTTCTGGATGTGCATTTGGCTGATGGGGTGTAAAGGAATAATTTGCATGGTTCCACCCACTGTCCTGAGACGAGTATTTTTACCTTAACTTTTGGGATTTGTGATGGATTGGGGCATGTAAATACCTTCTGTTTTAGGAAGGCTTGACTGCTACCCACTGCTTGAGCTGAGGGCTTTTTAATTCCTTTAATCCCTTCTCACCAACCTTCATGGTTGTTCCTCAGTGTATATTGATAAAAGATTTTAAGTTAGTATAGAATGTAAACCGTGTGTTCTCTATTTTTATGTTCCTGAAAATGTAGTTCCTTTTATTAAAGTCAAGCAGATGTTGGTTATGAAAAGACAGCAGTAAATTCTGGCACAGGGGGAAGTGTAAGGAGACTGGTAGATATGAAAAATGGATCACATTCATCATATAAGGTAAGAGTGTAAATGGGAACTTTGGGTGTCAGGAATGACACTTCCTAATTACTGCACCAACCTTCTCATACTGAAAACATGTAATGAAGAAATGGGAGTTATAGGATTAGGTTTGTGTACCATGCTCAGTGCATAGCAGATACTACAAAAGTCCTTCAGAGTAACAAAAACAACCTTGCAGAGGGGCTACTGTAGTGCAAGGGGTAAATGATGTTTTAGGTCCAGTGTGTACGGAAGCTTTTTACTTACCTCTCATTGTGGGTGCTGCCATGCTTCTCATTCATTTGACACTAATGGTGGATGATTCCTTGCCATCCTCACCATTTCTACTGTCCCTACACTGTATGAATTGACATTTGTGCTAGTGACCATATCTTGGTGAAATTTGCATGGGAGAAGCCTGGGGAATGAAGGCAGTAAGGTGCCATATTTTGTGGACCATTAAATGCTTCATTGTATAAGATGCACCCTATACCTGGAGCGTCTGATACAAAAAAAATACCTGCAAGAAACTGCTGTTCGGAGCGGCACATTTCGATGGGCAAATACCCAATGAGATTGAAAGCTGTCCTCAGAAGGCATGATGGGGTAGGAGTGTGATCTTTAAAATATATAAGGAATTTCAAATATTTGAACAGCAGTGTATTGGCTGGCTGCTATACGTGGCTTTACTTTATACCTGACAGCCGTTTGTTTTTTTTACTGTTAGAATCACTTTTAGTAAGCCTGTCATAGTAGATTTAAGCTGGGCATACATGATAGGATTGTTTGATTTTTGGTTGTTTGATTCCTTTCCTTAGACCTGTGCACATGCTCCATAGTACAAATACATCAAAATACCAAGAAAAACTGAAGATATTTGAAAGTTTCACTTAATATTAACAATACTAGATCAATTTTACATTCAAATTTTTGGATCCAATTCTATTTTGATAAAAAAAAATCGATTTATTTTTTAAATTTATCAACTTCCTACGATCTCTTTTTAAAGCCCCCCATACACAGATTGATTTTTCCGTTCAATCATTTGTCTAACGAACAGAAAATCAAAAAAAAATGTCTGAGCTCCTTTAAGGTTGACCGACCAAGGAACAGACATGACGGTAAATCCCAGTCAATCATGGATGGGGACCACACACCCCCATTACAGCCAGTGCTGCATAACAGACAGCTTCCAGCGAGGACACAGGAAAGTGGGTGGAGCCGAGCCGCTGTGTACATTAATAGGCAGTGCGGGGGGTGTCCCTCTGCTTGTAGCCTTCATGTCTCCCTCTCAGCTCTGCCTGTGAGCAGCTCCCAGCTGGTGTTCTGAGATATTTTCCTACCATCATGGGTATCCTTTTGTTAATTTTTGTCTCTAGGCTGCAATGTTGATGCTTTGCCCTTCACACTCCCAGGTAAGATTTACACCATGCTTTTTCCAGGACTTTCACTTTCGAGTGTTGTAGCTAGGCATTTCATATGATTGTAATTGCTGGAGAAGTACTGTGGGAACATTTAAAAAAAAAAAAGAGCAAAAAGTATTGCTTTAGCACAGTTGGTCCTCAGCCCACCCTTCCCCCCCCCAACCACAATTCCTACCCACAGACAACCTTTTAAAGAAACTTTCCCGGAAGTGATGGCACAACACTCCTGCCCTGGGGTAATGTCCCCTCCCTCCTAACTTGTATGCATACAGCCCTTCTTTGTTTCCAATTGTGGGGATGCTGTCATGTTCAGGGGCTTTGTAATTAACTCACAAAATGAAAAAGTGAAATCTTTAAATCGAAATTCCAGCATCTCTAGTAGAAATAATTAGTAATGTGTCCACAAGATTAGTGTTGAGCAGCATATGGTATATTCGAATTCGCGTAATTTCGTGAATATACAAAGAAATATTCTAAATTCATAAAATTTGTTTCGTCTGTAATTGCCTTACATTGTGCATGCCTGTGCGCAATGATTCACAATGCAGCTTTACAGCTTCTCTTCATCATTCTGTGATCTCAGCCAGTACGAGCGAAGTGTGTATTGTGCGTATCCATTCGCAGTGCGCACAAATATGCGCCATGTATGCTGGTAAACACGGCGAATATCTGCGTGCACATTCGCAAAACATTGCGAATTCTCGAATGACGGATATTCGTCGAATATATTCGAATTCCGAATATACTCGCTCAACACTACACAAGATGGTGCTGCCTCTTGTATACATTTCACCAGCAGAGTACAGCTCAGGATGACCACTTTCAGTTTCCATTTACAGGGAAGGGGAGCAGGAAGCTGAGCATGCAGCCTCTCTGCAGGAGACAAGGGGTCACCCACCACCCCCGATGCCACTGATCTGATCCCTGCTCTAGAATTTATGTATTTTTGCATACATTTTTTAGTTTAGTTGAGTTAACATTTTGAAAATTAAATGCAAAAACTACATGTGCAATAGCAATACGTTGTTTTTTTTAATGGCCCCTGGACTCCTATCTATATCTCCAGCAATTTCAGTGATGATACCATGTTTAGGGGCTTGGCAATTAACTCATAAATGAAGCTACTTAAAATGTCACAAAAAAACTGACCATCTCTACTAGGCATGGCAACACATTAACTGTTAAATGACAGCAGCATGTTAAGCTACCTAATACAACAGATGATAGTTGGTTATACAGGCTTGATAGAGATAGGGTTGCCATACCTTTCACATTTGTATAAATGTTATCTGTAGGGACCAAAACAACATGTTTTTGGATGGAAATGATGTGCATGATCTCTAAAGGTTTAATATGTATAAAAAAAACTCAAACTTCCAGCTATTTACAATAGTTACCGTATTTTTCGGACTATAAAATGCACTTTTTCACCCCCAGGGATGGCTGCGGGTGATTGCAACTTGGCTCCCCCCCAGCTCTCCTGGCAGATGGGAGATCTGCACACAGCCGATCTCCCATCTGAACTATATTGGTTATGTTTGCAGAGCCCCACAGATATAAACAATGCAGAGTGTGTGTGGGGAAAGCTGCACCCACGCTGCCAGTTTCCTCACACACAGCCGCAGCGGGGAGACCAGAGTGCAGACTCTCCCACCAGCCCTCCCTTGCCCATGTATGAGGAAGAAGAGATGGAAGTGCTCTCTAGTGACACCATTTTTTGTGGCTGAAATTGGGTACTGCAGGGTTTTTTTTCTCTTATTCATTTAAACACATGAATTTTTTTTTTCTGATTTCCTGTCCTAAAAACTGGTTGGGTCTTATGGTCAGGTACGTCTTTTAGTCAGAAATATATTTATTTAGTATTTAAATTATATTCGTCGGGACCAGTATTTGTGTTTGCAATATAAAACAGTTGGCTTAATGGTGATGTGCACTACATGATAGGTTTAAGGGGTCTATTGAAGTGACTCTGCCACTTTATTCTGTTCTTTGAATTAGCTGACAACTTGTTCTTTAAAGTTTATGTGCAGCTTGCTTTCTTGAATTCCATCACCTAAATTTCAATGATTTATGATTCAATGATTGAATCTAAGTTCTAGATATAAAAAAAAAATCAAGCAGACAGGCTATATGCAAGTTATGTGCCCATGTCAGAGCTCAGTAGATACCCAAATTGCCATGCATGTGCAGAAATGTATTTCCTGTCTCTTTGTTTGTATTGCTGTGTCCTTGTTTGGAATGTGTCCTTGTAATCTTGATGAGTTTCTGCCAGGACAGCCAATGCCAACTGAAAATGTTCCAGCTACGGGTGCCCATACACCTTTAGATTTCTCTGTCAGATATCCTTAAGTTTTCCTTTTGTTTTACCAAAACCATGTTATATGAGGGACATTTAAACCATCAAGTCTACCTGTTCGCAGAGGATCCTATACTACATAGTTGTTGGTAGATCTAAAGGATATCTGACAGAGAGATCTAAAGGTGTATGGGCACCTTTACACTTCTTCCCATGACAGCTTTTAACAGAAACTAGCCCTCCCTTTGGTAGTTTATTCTCTCATTGCCTATGACCACAAAACAGAGAGTGAATCAAAGTGTTCCTGATGAGAAATAGGTTCTCACCCACCCACACTTCTATGAGCCCCACATTTGACAACGTGTGTATTACACAATTTGCACGGTACACAGATTTCCATAGGAAACCTGTATTACCATTCACACTTATGGGCTGCCTTGTATACAACAAACTGCAGTATGCATTGTGGCTGTGCTACTGTTTGCATGTCCAATTGCTTGATTTGGAAACAAGTGCATCCAAAACCACATACAACCACATAAATTTAAAATGTTTATAAAGTGAAAGAGCTCTAAACAAATGTATATTATTTTATCACAATTTATATTTAAAATGTGTTATATTACGAAATCCAAAGCTGGCCATACACCTTTAGATCTCTGTCAGAAATCCTTTAGATCTACCACCAACTATGTAGTTTAGGGCTGGCACTTAGCTAGAGAACTCACCGGGCCCCAATAGCAAATTGTTGTGGGGGGGGGGGGGGGG
>CM070032.1:87911506-87941032 GCA_036250615.1 Ptychadena robeensis | reverse complement strand
GGGGGGGGGGGGGGGGGGGCTCCCGCATCCCTTAACAATCGGGTCATGCAGGAATTGGATGCAGCAACTAACGCGGATTGGGCTAAAATCAGCCGTCCTGTCGGATCGCACAGTTATCCATCAGGATGGTAAATTTTAACCCGATCCCATTAGTTTGGCTGGGTAACAAGCTGCACATAAAGAGTGCCGTCCGATTCTCGGCACTAGGAGTGTCATCACGCCTAGTGCAGAAAATCGCATAAGGAATAGATGGTAGATCTAAAGGAAATCCGACAGAGAAATCTAAAGGTGTATGGGGACCCTTAAGGTCGGCATACACGTAGAGATCCCCTCTTGATAGATGAGGAATCGACTGCAGCGTAACTACATCTTTACCAGCCTATCCCTCAGCTGATCAGCGGGTATACTTTGTGAGCCGGCCAATACTTTGAATAGGGACCGTCCCCATTTAAAGTACTGGGATAGCCAGATTACAATCTGACATGCCAGAGATTCCTGGTCAATCTCACCAGGTGGGCCCACTCGATTTGTGGCGGGAGCGTGCACGGAGGTTGATTGGCCCAAAAATTGGGTGAAAATCGGGCCGTGTATGGCTACCTTTACTAAATTTTTTCCCCAGAGCACTGTGGGTTAGCTAAGAAGACAGCAAAGCAACAGCCGGTTGGGTAGTCTGTACAGAAAAGGTGGCAATGCACAACATTTTGCATGTTCTAATTCGTTCTTCAATCGATTCCCTGACAATTGTTCACTGTGTGCATTTGTGGTGAAGGGGTATGGACCTGTGTATGGCCACCTATACAGTAATATGTCCTCACAGTATAGTACTAAGAACATCAAAAAGGTAACTTCCCCGTCACCCTACTTAGCCACACAACACAGGCCTGTCCTCACCACCGCGCCTGCGCCGTGACCATCCAATCCTGCCAAACCGGATGGGCGGGCAATATCTCTGGCGCCTGAGGAAACAATAAACCAGCTTTAAGCCAATCGCGAGGGAGCGAGGTATGACCGATAGCACTGACTGCCAATCCAGAATTTAGCTCGGTTACAAGGGTTGGCTCTGCAGCTGGTTGCTCTATCTCTTCTCAAGATGGCGGCGGTGTCCTCGGCAGCGGCACTGCGTGGGGCAGATTACGAAAACGGGCTTCGTGGTGGGCCTGGCTCGGCAGGAACGGTACAGGACCCCGGGGAGGACGAGCCCATGGGCCGCGGAGGGTTGGAGCTGGACCTAGAGCTGCTCGGCCCGGGGAGAAGAAGCCGGCGGATAGGCGGTAGAGTAGCCACGGGAAGGCGGTCGGGAGGACGAGGAAGCACCGGGAGCGGAGGCGCAGGGGGGCTGGAGGAACTCGAGGAGGAAGAGCTGGAGGAGGAAGAACCCGGGGAACTAAGCGGTGATCCGGCTATCGAAGACCCGGTGAGAATCCAGCAGTGGGGACAGGCTGTAGAGGGACCTTGATGTGGGGGAGGGGAATGTGATGAGGCCTTGTAATGGAGGCGGCATGGCTGATCACACCAACAAGAACTGGGCATGCTACCGTGGCCTTACGCACCCGGGCCATTACATGCATCGTCGCCTGTGCTTTGGGGTCATTAAATAATGTATTGTACTACATGGCACGGGGTGCAGTATATTCTCCCGCCAGACAACAACGATAAAAGGCATTTTGCAGGGGTTGTAACCCTGGCATAGGATATCCTAGATCTGCACTATACCAAGCCTAGTGTATTGCCAATGTAGAGGGTGGTACTGGACCTAAGTGTCTGGGTGGTGGGCACCAGCCATGTAGGCTGATACGTATGGAAAATATATGATCTATGGGTTATCACAAATCAGGAGTTGTTGACTTGTGTTTCTGATGGTAATGGTCTCTGGGTATGTTGGTAAGGGGCGAGTGGTGATCTCCTGGTCGCTACTGATATGTTACATGTATGGTATATGGTGGAAGCCATATTTCAGGGGTACCTTTACTTGGATGTATATGGGCTGCCATTGTTACTCCCCTTTAAAGAAGCTGGAGAACTCTTATAGCAGGGTTTAATATATCCAACATCTTTACAGTAGCCTCCCACTATTTGCTTCTTGCAGGTACTGGGCCTCACCATGCAAGCTAGAAAACTAGCATTTGTTGTTTAGTTGTAATGGCAAGGCCCATCGGTCTTTATTTTTTATTTTTTTTGCGTGTGTTGGCCAGGTAAATGGTCGTCTGGATTATATCCTGTCATGTTGCTGCTTTGCATTGGTCTGATATAAGGCCCCCATACACCTTACAATCTTCCCATACAATTTCTGTACAATCAATTTTTCTGCTACCAAAACCATGTAATACAAGGACCTTTCTAACCCTTCCTATCACTGTATTCTATCAGGGAGGACCCGACACTACATAGTTGTTGGTAGATCTAATGGAAATTGTATGGAGTGATCTAAAGGTGTATGGGGGGCTTAACTCAGTGTGTCATTGATGGTCCAAAAAAGTTGAATATAACAGCCGTATACTGGTTTTGGCATTAGAAAAACAAATGTGGAACTTTAGGTGAACCTTAGCCATTGTGGGACGGATAAATGTTGCCAGAGTGGCCTATATGTTGCCAAAAGCCATACACCGCTAAAATGCCATTTCAGTATTAGTCAGTGGTGTAGCCTAGACATGTGCAAATTGCTCTCAACTTGGTGAGATGCACTTGCTCCCCTCCACATGTTCCCTGCAATGAGGTGACATAATGCATAAAGGTGTCTGAAAGTGGGGACTCCACAGCAACATAATAATGCAGTGTTCTCCCCAGAATTTTTTTTCAGCCGGGATAGTGAAAGAAAATGTTCTATCCGTCCTCTCGCCTCCTGCCCAGGTCCGGCGCCCTCGTCTGATAGGCTGCCGGCCAGCGGCAGCACATGTCCTCTGCGCGAGCAGCCTGACAGGGGCCGGCCGCCTCCCCATCCTTCGGAGCGCACCGCAGCCACTGAAAGACTCCGGCCCGCGGCTCCGGTATGTGCCGCGGGCCGGAGTCTTTCAGTGGCTGTGGCCGCGCTCCTGAAGATGGGAGGCGCCGCCTGTCAGGCTGCTCGCCGCGGAGGACTTGTGTGCTGCCGCTGGCCGGCAGCCTTTCAGGGGTGAGCCGCGCCGAGGATGAAGAAGAGCCCCATGGCGCTCTGGAGCCGGGGTTGCCGACCCTGGTAGCGGGACGGACTGGCCGGGCGGGGGACTAAAATCTCCCGGGCGGGGCCGCCCGGCGCAATCTGCTCTGGGGAGAACACTGATATGTGATGATGCTGTTGGTGTGAACCCCCTTTAATTTACCTGCAGTCAAAAGGTTGCCCTTTGTCTAGCCTAAAGCCCAATAAAGTTAAACTGATAAGATAAATCGGTGATTCTCAACCCTTTTTTTTTTATTATATTTTTTTGTGACCCTGGAAGTGACGCCACAAATTGTCACTTCCTTTATTTGCAACCTGTAAGTGCTGGTGCTGAGTGTCACTTCTGTGTTCCTAGGACCAGATGTGTTCACTTCCGGCACAATCATGTAAGTGTAATGTCCCACTTGGTGACCCCTGTGAAATGGTTATTTGACCCCTGACCCTAGCAGTTGGAGAACCACTGCTCTTAATGAAAGTTGTCTGTTTATAGCGCATAGCCTTTTCCCAGCCGCCTCTTTGGGAAATCAGTGATCTCTCTACAGGTTTTTGGTTTTTTTTTGCAAATAACTTTTTAGAAATTTGTCAACGTCAAGCAGTGAATAATTACAAAATTTTTTCTATGACAAAAAAATATACATCAGTATAATAATCCACATCTGAGATGACCATGAAATGGAAAATACTTCTACAGGTTGAGATTTAATTGCAGAGCTGTATGTCTGACTCCTGGAAGCATCAGACCTCTGCCGAAGGGAACACTACTTACCTACAGGGTCACTCTCACTCCTGGAAAGTATCTTAACCCTTAAGTCCAAAGGTGGTTTTAATTGACAATTCTTCCCATGTGCATTTGTGTACAGCATTAAAAGAAAGAAATGTTATTTTTTATATTGGCAGCACATTTAAAGTAAATTTACATGCATAAAGTCTACCCAGTAGAATGGCGAGGGATGAATGGGTCATTTTCATAGCTCACTATGTAAGCGGATCCCTGGTTGGATACATTGTAAAGATGGATGATCAAGCTGAGATTTCTGCATAGGAAAAGCCCATAGATACCCTGTACCCCCCCCCCCCCCCCATCCTGTGCTTCTAATATAAGCTAGTTCCCGAAAATAAGACCTATCGTATTTAGGGAAGACATGACAGGTGGCGTTTTGTCACCTCTTCTAAACCCAGAAATAAGCTTTAGTGCGTTTGCATTTTTTGTATCTAAAATTAATATAAGACTTTATCTTAGTGTCAGGGAAACATGGCAGGGTAGGTCTTTCTACATTTTTGTGACTGTGGTCATTGAGAACTATACTGCTTCATTACCGCTGCTGATCATAAATCTCATTGCAGTATTGCCTCGGCACTCTAGGATGCATAGTCTCTTGAATATTCGCGTGACATTGTGCTTTCATTGTTTAATGTTGTATTTAGATATCAAACCAGTATCGTGTTTGGGGAACATGCCTGTTTGGAGAAGGTGCTTGGTCCTGCATGATCTTCTAATACAGAGTGTCAAACTCAAATACAGGGAGGGCCAAATTTGAAACTTGGACTAAAGCCATGTCTCCACAGTGTTTTGCGATCCCTCAGGACCCCTATGTTAAGCGCAGTGCTTGGCGGGGTCATGACGGATCACATACACTTTATCTGCTCTGTTCGTATGGTGCAGAGACGGTCCACCAATGCAGGGGTTAACATAGTGCAGTATATACACTCTGTTCGCACATCCGCTTAGCAAGTACAGTGAATGTGCTCTGTCTGGACCCCTGCCAAGCACTGCTCTTAATGTAGGGGTCCTGACAGACCAGTCATGGGCCAGCCTTGCTTTTTTTTTTATAAAGATATAATTACACTACTGGCAATTTTTAGCCCAGGGGTCAGTTTGACAGCCTTGGATTACACATGCATACATTGTATGGGATGGGGCACATGTGGACTACAAATGATCTGTACAAGTACATACAGTGTGTATACTTTGTGTGTACTTTGCCTTCCCCCAGACCCATCCTGGTACCCCTCTCCCCAGCTGTGCTTTCCCGGCAGCAGTTGCCATGTGTGCGTTCCAGCAACGTCACTGGAATGTGCTGGTGAGCAACCTGGACCATATTTCTCTAGTATGAAAAAGAACCTATGTTCTAGTATAATTCTAATAATGGCTAAACCATTGTAGTCTTCAGAAGTATGTGTTGTGGTATGCTGCCTTTGGTTTATACACTAGCCGGGTCCATTTATTGTTTTTGCTTCATATGTCATTCAGGAGCTTGAAGCAATCAAAGCTCGTGTTCGGGAAATGGAAGAGGAAGCCGAGAAATTAAAGGAGATGCAGAATGAGGTAGAAAAACAAATGAACATGAGCCCTCCGCCAGGTAATGGTAAGTATCTAAACTGTACATTAAATATCAATTTTATCTATCTGGCCTGTCATGTCAATGTTTCTTTGCCTGTCCTCACATTTATGGGTTTACTCGCTTCACTATTGCAATTCATAGGCTCAGAGTAGAGTCATAAATCTTTAATTTGACTTCACTTTAAACTGAATTTATACAAAAAAAGACATGAGCTAAAGCTATATATATATCTATTCTTTTAAATATTTTTTTTAAATTTATGTTACAACTCTACATCTCCCAACAGTTTTGGTGATCTCCTGTTAAGCCCCCCTCCCCCCTAGACTTGAGCAAGGAACGCACAGCTCGATATTGGAGCCGTTCTATGTTCCCTGCTGCAGTGTGATGATGTCTTCATGCTGCTGTCAGATATTGGAGGAGCTGGAGACTCAGCACTGCTGAGACACCAACGAACATCAACCGTGGTTTACGGTCATGTCCGATATGATATGGGCCAGATAGATGGCCGTGGGCGCACACGGTGCTCAAAGCGGCCATAGATCTGGCCCATATCCACATGTGTGTACCCAGCTTTATATTGAAGTCATTCAGTTTTCACTTTTTATGTTTTCTGTAAAATTGGCTAAAATAGGGAATTTCTTTCTGTATTGTAAGACTGTTTTTTGTTTTGCAGCTGGTCCTGTTATTATGTCAGTAGAGGAAAAAATGGAAGCCGATGCTCGATCAATATATGTTGGGAATGTAAGTTATTGCTTTCATAGGCAAGAAGTGTACACATTTTCTTACCGTGCACTTGTAGGCTTTCATTTTAGCTCTGAAGTCATATATCACAAATCCATTCATTTTAACATTATCGTTTTAGGCATTTTGACAAAAGATTTTTTTTATAAACCCAAATTTTTTATTAAAAATTAAAGCGCTGGGAAACATGACTTGTTAAAGTAGTAAATGTAAAAAAAAATTATAGTCCCATACCTTGCCTGTCTTGGTAAATATTTCCCCGTTTATGTCAAGGAAATCAATAGAATTTCAATCCCTATTGGGGAGTACTGTGAGCTTCCCTTTTTTTTTTTCTTTTCATTTTTTATTCAGTAATTTTCCAAGTAGTGATACAGAGAAACCATTAAACCAGATTAAGGCTGAGTCTATACTACAGCGCCCTTGCAACCGCGGGGGGCGTTATGGGCACGGCGGGGTTTGGGCGCTGTTTAGGATGCGGTATTGATGTGCAGGTAATACCGCATCCTATTCCCATCTATTAGCAAACCCTCCCATGGGCCGTGGTTTGCGCGCGTCACACACCGCACCCATTGTTTACCAATAGGTACGGCACGTGTCCTCGGTGCGACAGCGGAATGCCCCCGGATCCCTAACAGTAACAATGCAAAGGTATAAAGGACAGTATTGTGAAAATATGAAAATATTTCAAAATAAAAATTTGATGGTGTGTTTTAGTGAAAATCTGTAGCCTTATTAAGCCCAGGAGGTATGGTGGGCTATACCTCCCTAGTTCATTTGCTATACAGAAACCTAAAAAGGTTAAGAAACACATGCTCTGGCGAACCCCCTGCACATCAAATATCTGGGACTGACTCTTATTAGTATAAGGGGATTGGTATAAATGCAATGAAGTGTTAGGATACATTTAAAAAAAAAAAATTCTGAAAAACAGGGTGGTCTCGGGGGCAGATGTCTGCACAGGTGCTGGAGGGGCTATTAACCCCCCCCCTGTTAACCCTATGGAGCAACTGACAAATAACTTCCCCGGGAACGCCCCATGTTGCATTCCCTGGGTGTTTGTAGTCATCGCTCATTTAATTGGCAGTTACCAAGCGCCTGTGTAAACCAGCCCTTCAATCAATTCTTTCCAAGGTTGGCAGGTCTTCTCATTGCAATTGCAGTATGTTTCCTTTTGTAGTAGAAGGCCAGAAATGGGGAAAAAATGTTTGAGCAGCTACTGAGTGGGTAGTCCTTCCACAAGTCTTAGAAGATGTATACCTACTGGCGGGGAGGGGGCTCAGGATGGGCGAGTTCAGAAACTAGGTGCGAGTTTGTCAGCTTCAGCATGTTTATTTGTTGGCACGTTTCCGGTGTCTTTATTAGCACTTTCAGTTATTTCCATTTGAGTGTAGTAAAGGTAGCATACGCTAAAAAAGCTTAATGGCTTTGGACTCAAGTATTGTGCTTTAGTGAGCTTAATTAATTTTGCATTGCAAGTTGGCTGCATTTACATAGTTAAAATATGCTTCTAACCAGCATTTTGGGAAGCTTGCCCCAGCAGATTCTTATTGGAGTGGCCAGTATTATGGAAGTATTATGTTGGAATTAGTGTGTGAATTCCCCAAATTGGTAATATGAATGGGCCTTTATATAGCTCTGCTTTTCTCAAACACTGTCTGAATCTTGGTAGGAAGTAGCAAGTCCCTCATCCTTAATAACTAAAAAAAATTAAAGTACAATAATCTTTTCCCCCTAATATCCTAGCTTACCCTAACCCACCAACCACCTTACAGATCTATCCTTACCCAATCTAGGTTTGCCATTACAGTGAGGCTTAAATCTTAGTCTACCTCGTGGTTAGTATAGGAAAGGGGAAATAAGGTAAATGT
Organism: Ptychadena robeensis; assembly: GCA_036250615.1. Taxonomy (NCBI): domain Eukaryota; kingdom Metazoa; phylum Chordata; class Amphibia; order Anura; family Ptychadenidae; genus Ptychadena; species Ptychadena robeensis. Next base: position 87,932,948 of record CM070032.1, on the reverse strand, counting down.
CTTCTCATTCTATACCTTGTTTAATATTTTTCAGGTCGATTATGGAGCAACAGCAGAGGAGTTAGAGGCCCATTTTCATGGTTGTGGTTCTGTGAACAGGGTAACCATTCTTTGTGACAAATTCACAGGTCATCCTAAGGGGTGAGTGCTTTTTTGTGAATATTAACCATATAAAGACTGCAGGAATGTTATAAGATGTAGCAGTCAGTCTAGCCTGGAAATGTCTACAAATGCTACTGCCTGTGCTGTTTAACACTAGTAAGGAACCTTGACATGAAAGGCCTTGGGGCATATTGCTCAGTTCCTGCTGGAATGGCCACATCTTTCCTTCATAAGGAGATGGTTAATGGTTCATAGAAGTAGCAAAGTACTTTCTGATCAATATTTGAGCCTAAGCACTTCCTTGAGAAAAAGGGGTTGGGAGTTCCTTTGGCAAGGTGTATTGATCTTGTATGTAGATACATTGTGTTCAGAACCTTTATCTATTTCTAATTATTTGGGGGGGGGTTTGCTAGGGAATATGGAGTCTGGCCTTCTCTTTGACCTTGTGTTCTTTCTCCAGGTTTGCATACATTGAATTTTCTGATAAAGAATCTGTCCGGACATCCATGGCACTTGATGAGTCTTTGTTCAGAGGCCGACAGATAAAAGTAAGAATATGAATCAGCAATATTTTCTAATGCTCTTAATTAGTGTATAGATGGCAGATCTATATACAGTGAATCTATATTATTACACTGAATGTTTTTACTTTCGTGTCTAGAATTGCAGCGTACCCTAGTGAAAGGGCTTTCTCATAGATACTGCAGCAAGTGGTTTCAACTTAATAATATAGTAGTCATTTTCTGTCAGGATCAAATATGCAAAAAATTGTAAAATGGCTATTTTACCCATTTTTAATGTAAAGTATTGTTTGACAGGTGGTTCCCAAAAGGACAAACAGACCTGGCATCAGCACAACAGACAGAGGGTTTCCACGGGCAAGATACAGAGCGAGGGCAGCATCATACAGTAGTTCCCGTTCCAGATTCTACAGCGGCTATCCTTCAAGACCCAGAGGACGCGTGTACAGGTCTGGGGACTAATCAGCACAGGAAGCATTATGGGTCCTGTTGGCGGGTGTTTGGGATATTTTTATTTTTGTCATTATAACAAAACCTTGTCTGCTTACACTAGGCTTGTCTTTTTTCAGGGGTCGGGCTCGCGTGACATCATGGTTTTCACCTTACTAAAAATATAACTTTAGGAAGACCTGAGAGGCAAAAACACAAAAAAAGAAAAAAAAGAAGACTGGAATGAATTTTAAGAGTTTATTAACGGGGTCCCCTGTGGACCGTTCTTTTCTCTTGTGCTCACATGCCCCATGTTCATCCTTCAATGTCTCAAGATGGATTTGGTAGGCCAGTCTCCCAATCGTTACTGTTTATTGGGGGAATAAGAGGTTGTACTAATTAGTGTGTTGAGTGTATGACTTGTCCCCGGGGGTGTTCTGGGATGTTCTGACTGTTCTGTGCGGGAATACCCAATGGTTAATCGGAGAACATGTATTCTGAATGGTACCCAGCCCTAGTGTGTTTTCAGCTGTGGGGAGGGAAGTGATGTCTGCTAAACATCCTGCTGTTTTCCTTTTCTTTTCCTTTTTTTTGCGTGTTTTTATCTTTGCAGGTATCTTTCTGTGGGAGAAGCTTGTTTCCCGGAGAGTCGGCTGCCCCTCACAAATACAGCCTTTTTGTTTAGTTTTATTCTGGCTCAGATTCCTGCACAGTGCTGGAAGACATAAGCTGGGCAACTTTTGTGTTTTTAGACAGTTTTGTTTTTGTTTTGTTTTTTTTCCTTTTTTTTTTTTTTTTTTTGAGAATTTTTTTGAGAATTTTTTTATAGTGCCAGGCAGGGAAAAGAGAAAAATAAAAAAAAAATGGTAAAATGTATTTAGTCTGTTTTTGTTCTTTTTTTAATTTGGAATTTAGAATGGTGCTTGGGTATCTAAATCACTAATGTGAATGTCTTCATGAACAATCCTTCAATACTCACCCCGTATGTAGGGCAGTTTGCCTCAGCTTCCTGCATGGTAGATTCTGCTGCAGATTGACCTCCCTGTTCCTGATTAGCTGCCTGCATCCTGACGTTGGGTCAAATGTAACTTTGCTACTCTGACCCCAAGGTCTTGAATTACATTCCCAATCTCACACCCCTAATGATGGGGTTTCCCTACTGAGGAAAATTCCTTTTCTCCCAATGTAAGGGGGGGTTTCCACATGCGTTGGGACCCCCTCTGCTAAGCATATTGCTTGGTGGGAGGTCCTGACGGAGCACATTCACTGACCTACTTGTCGGATTCTGTGTTACAGTGCCGAGCCGTTCCACCGATGCAGGGCTGAATGTTGCGGTAGTCTATGTGCTCAATCGGTATCCCTGCCAAGCAATACGCTTAGCGGAGGGGGTCCTGACAATTGTGGAAACCTAGCCTTATTCTTACAAGTGATCCACAATCGCCTTGTTGGATCATGGCTTTACATGGAATAGAAAAGAGGTGGGGCTAGAAAAACACTATGATGGTTGTGAACTCACAGGAGGGATCCGGGAGCTCCAATCACACCAAAGGATATGAAACGATTGTGGACTTTATAGAGGCTTATACTCAGGTGCAGATAACATTTTTAGTGAGCTACTCAGATGAGTACCAGGAGATGGTGTTTGATACTCATCCCATATGTAGGGTGGTCTTCATCACTATCCTCTGCATCTGCTTCCTGCATGGTAGATTCTGCTGCAGATGGGCCTCCCTGTTCCTGATTGAGCTTTGGATTAGCTGTCTCCATCCACAGGTCACCAGCTGGCTTTGGGTAACATGTAATTTACATTCCCAATTTGACACCCCTAACTGCAACCTTTTATAGTTATTAAAGTTTCCTGCGGTTATCCAAATTACATAAATTGTATGCGTTTAACAATAGAGCTGTAATCTCAACTCAATTGGCAATATCAGTTTCAGCCACCGGATGTCGCTAGAGAGCACTTGCCGTTGGAGCAAAACACACGTACGGCTGCTTTCTCCTCGGAGAGGCGGGGGAAGCTCTGTGTATCTCCCCTCTCCTGTCGTCCGCAGCAAGGATAAAGGTACCCATACACGTTGCGATTTTTCGTGCGATTTTAGCCCTTCCGACTGATCCGGTCGGTCAGGTAAGTCGATCGTTCGGGATTCATAACATGCAAATGTAGTCCGACCGATGCTGTTTTTAGAAAATCGGCCGAAAAGTCGGTCGGGTCCCGAATGATCATGCCTGTAATTTTCAGTCGGTCGGCCACATTTAAAAGAGACATTTAAAAGATTCCTGATACAACTGGGCGATCGATCGGTCGGTCGGCCGGTGACTAATTGGGTGAAAAATCGTGCATCCGACCAACTTTTAAAAATAGCAGTAAACCAAAAATCGGGAGTCGAATATCGAATCGGTCCAAGAAAAATCGCAACGTTTATGGGTACCTTAAAGGTATGCCAAGCTAGGTTTTAGATGATTTTGTGTACCAGCGTACTTCTTATGTGCACCCCTGCTTATACTGACCCTTTAGATGGTTAGTTAATCAGCAATCAAAAAAAGTCCCCTTATAAAGTCCTCTCAAACCATCAGCCCGTGTTTCCCATTTGGGTAACCTGGGGATGAATTAGAGGGCCTTACTTTTTAATATGTTACTTAAGCATTTAGCCCAGAAGGGCATAAACATACAAGGGTCAAAAAACGGAATCCAAAAAGATTGGATGGAGATGGGTGAGATGTAGGTAATCCGTAGTGTGGGCATGATTATCCCGGTGTGGAATGGATCCTGGACCCCTCTTTGTTCCATCTAGTGTGGGTTTGAAGCGATCAACATTTTTAGTTTGGGGGGGGGGGGGGCTTCATTTGGTTGAAGCCATGATTCAACAAGGGTTATGTAAGTTGGCGTTTAAGGTCTCTTCTTAAAGTTAAAGCAAACACCAAGTTGAAGTGTCAAGTGGACATATTGTGGATCAGTAGTAAGAAAGACGAGTTGCTATGAAGAAGGCTGACATCGATATTGGGCCACTTTTATACTGTTTGCATCCTCCACAGTAGTAACCACTTGAGTGTAGCATTGTACTGTATGTACTCCAATATAAGCCGAATTCTCAGCACCCAAAATGTGTTGAAATATTAAATTCAGCTTCTACTCAGGTCAAGAGATAAAAATCACAAAACTTTGTGGTCTGTGTGGTAATTGCAATGTCCCTGAACAAGCTATCATCACCAAATATGCTGGATATGTAGAGAAGTTTTTGCATAAATTAGGTTCAAAGTTGAGTATTTAAAACATTAACCTTACTTAATTTATGTAAAAACAACATATGTTACAGAAATACTTTTTAGTTTGCAATGTTACCACAACCTATACATCTCCGGCAATATGGGTGATTATCCCATGTTCAGGGGCTTTGAATTTACAGTGGGTACAGAAAGTATTCAGACTCCACATTTGACTTCAGTAACCAGTCTCTTTTCTGGCTGATTGTTGGTGTGTGGTATTCATAGCGTTCACCCTTTGCCCTCTGTGTGCGCCATTTATTCTCAAGGGAAAGGATTTGCTCACAGCGTTCACCCTTTGCCCTCTGTGTGCGCCATTTATACTCAAGGGGAATGGATTTGCTCACAGCGTTTGCCCTCTGTGTGCGCCATTTATACTCGAGGGGAAGGGTTTGCTCACAGCGTTTGCCCTCTGTGCCGAATTTGTGCTCAGTGTGCGGCTTTTATACTCAAGGTTAAGAATTGGCTCGCAGTGTGCGCCATTTGCACTCAGTGTGCTGTGTTTTTGCTCAGTGTGCTACTTACCACTCGGTATGAGGAGCCTCAGCCTACCATAGACATGTCACACAAATACTTCCATGATGACTAGTTGTCACAAACATAGACATAGAAAAAAAATTATGATAGCAAAATACCTCCACCAGGGCGTTATAAAAAACGCATATGGAAACGCTGTGTTTTTAAAAACACAATGCATGCAGTGTGAATGGTAACATTGGTTTTCTATGAGAAAACGCAGTACTGTAAAAACGCCACACAACGCACAGTGTGAAAAGGCCCTCACTGCACTGAGGAGAGAAGAGCAGCTGTCATCAGACCACCCTTCTATGGTGCAGACGGCATCAAACATGTATAAGCCGAGGAGGGGGTGTTTCTCAGCAAACTTTTTCTGCCACAAAACTCGGCTTATATTCAAATATATACGTTACTTTGCCATCTTGCTTTTGTAAGTCCACCTATGGGGGAGTAACATGACCGTCACTCATGACAATTGTCCAACTGCAGCTTGCAGGAGGATTAACATAACACACCATCCATGAACTCAGTACTGGAGTTGTGGAAACAGTGGAGTGGGGTTTGGTAGGATGTTTTCTCTTTAAGGTAAGTCAGCTAGTTATTTTTAGGCTTTTATTTTTAAGTCAATCTCATGGAAATCGATTCCCCCACACCTGGTGGATCGACCAAAAGTGATGGCACATGATGGTAAATTTTTATCGAGCATACAAGTATATGACTGATTCTCTAGGTCAGGGGTCAGGAACCTTTTTGGCTCAGAGAGCCATAAGCGCCATATATTTTAAAATTGAAGTCCGTGGGAGCCTGAAGTGACATCACTGACGTCACTTACTGTACCGGGAACGTGGTTTTTCCGCGTTCCAAATACCGTCCTTAGTTCTCAGCCAATTTAGCAGGGAGAGGGCATTACTCTCCCACCCCTCTTGTGTTGATAATATGCAGGGTGAGACATTATTGGAGAGAGTAAAGCCCTCTCCCTGCTAAAGTCCCTTGATTTTAAGAATCCGAGAAACATCCAGGATTTGTTGAAACGTGACTTTCCCGGCCAAAACTGGCAGCAAGCCAGATGCAGCCATCAAAAGAGCCACTTCAAATGAATTTTGTTTCGGGTTGCTTTTTACTAAGAACATTACCGTATTTTTTGGACTATAAGACGCACCAGAACATAAGATGCTTGAACACAGATCTAATCAGTTGGAAAAAATCCCCTGCAGTACCCAATTTCAGCCACAAAAATGGTGTCACCAGAGAGCACACTTCAGGCAGAAGAGGGGAGAGAGCAGTGGATTCTGCACTGTTCATCTCGCTTCTCTACGGTGATCGTAGCTAACAGGCAGACATGGAAGCTTCTGGCTGGACCCACCCTTAGGTGCCCTCCAGGGTGGTTTCCTTTAGTAGCCCTGTGATAAACTGTTTGGTTACTGTCATGCAAATGAAGGTTCCTCAACTTTAACATCATATAGAGATGGAAAAAATACATTTTATACAAAATGGCTGCTTTCATGCCATCTTTTTCAGGTCACTTTCTGCACGTGCCCAGAAACACAAATGAGCCTAGGATTTCACAGGAGTCTGTGAGGGTGTTCTCTTGTTATCAAGCTGTGAACTGGTTGTTTATTTAATGCCTCATGTCATGTTTATGGTTGTTTGGTAGTTAAATGACATTACTGACCAATAAGAACGATGTACATGGCTTCTATACCAGTGGTGGGAAAATGAGTTGATATGTGCGGCCCTCGGCATCACTAAAGGGCCGCACATAACATTTCCAATCTATACTGACTTGTGAAAGCATTTTATAATGAATAGAGGACAGCAGGCATAGCTAGAAGACATTATTTTTCATTTTTAAATAACAAAACTTGTTCTAAATGACACTTCAAGCATTAGAGAATACTGTAGTGTGGTGATGCACATTTTGTGTCATGTGTACGCTTTATTCAGCCCAGTGTAATAAAATAGAATGTGTAGGGACAGTCATTGTCCCGCCCCAACTTGGTGAAAGCAGTACAATGATAAAGAACAGCAATAAAATATGATAAATGATGAAAGTATGCAATGCTTCCAGTAATCCCGACTATAATAACGTTTAACACACACAATTATATACAAATGAATGGTTAATTTAACTAATTAAACACAAAACTCAGCAAACAAGGATAAATCCTGGTGGGTTGATGGACCAGGACTTTTCACTGACCTCCATAGAGTTGCTGTGTTCGTTGTTATATCTGATGAGATGGAAAAACTGCCACAACTTTTATTTTGGACCCTGAGTATTTGAGTTTATTTCTACAAGAAAAAAAGTATTGCTATAGCATGTAAGTGCTAATGCAATACTTTCCTTTCTATAATACTTCTCCAACCCATCTCTACATCTCCAGCAATTTGGGGGATGAGATTTACTTTAGAAGCTTTGTAATTAATTCAGTGAGTGTGAAATTTTCAAAATAAATAAATTGAAAAATTACAAATAAGTCCACTAGATGGCGCTCCCGCCTAAATTTTTTTACATGCTAGGAATAGAGGCGATAAACTCTCTGGAACAGAAAGATCAGGCAGGAGCTGCGGGGCCTCTGACGTGTCGGCAGGGGATCGGCGGACAGGTTAGTGCATTTTGGGCACCTATGTTCTATACCGAGTAACTAACTCAGAACATATCACCGGCATTATCTATAATGCCTGCTACATGGGCCGGTAAAGCTATGCCCCTCCATTAACATGGAGATCTATGGAGTCACCTCTTTAACCCACCAGAAAAACCTTTGTCCCTAGCTAGTAAACCCCCTATTGGGACAATCTGTAAAATAAAAGTCCTTACCTGTAAGGAGATATCTGTGCATTTCTCCCATTGCTCCTCCTCTGGACTCCTCTTGGCACTGCCATGGACATAACGGTGTCAGATGGGACATTCTTAAGCCACAGCTCCTCATGTCTATTTATCTTTCTACTGTTTTCACTTTGTGTCCATTGAAAGACATTGTATCTGGCGGCCCCCGTGGCCTTCGGCGTTACTGTAGGAAAATGGAAGCTTCACTGAAACCAAAATGGGAGCTCCCACAGACGACAGCGGGATAGGTAAGTATATTATGTTTTAGTTTTTTGAGCCATTTGGGACAGTTTAGAGGTAATTAAAAACGTAATAATTTTTTTTGAGTTTTAGGTGCGCTTTAAGCTATCGGATAGTGAATTGACATGTTTTTAATATTGTTTGTAAAACGTTCCTTGTTTTTTACCTAAAGGCTTTCTTTTATTAAACTAAATGGACCATTATGATTTCTTCCTACTGAAATCTTATCAGACTATATATGCAGGAGAGGTTTTTAGTAGCTCAGTCATGCTAGAAATGCATCTCTAGGAGTAGCACATAATCAATAAATGGATTTAAGGGCTGCCTATGGAGTAAGATGTGCACATTGCATGTAGCAGTATCCAGTCACACAAGGACACATAATCCTGCTGGCCATGTAAGATTAATCACTACAAGATAATTACTACATGCTGTCTAGTTATATGAAGTCATGTGTTGTGTCTGTTCAATGTTCGATTCCTACTGCTTACTGTAGCACAACTGGGCTAGCCTAACATAAGAATATGGTTATATTTGTAAAGCCCCCCATACACCTTTAGATCACTCCATACAATTTCCATTAGATCTTCCAACAACTATGTAGTGCTGGGTCCTTCATGATAGAATACATAGTGATTGGAAGGTTTAGAAAGCTCCTCGTATTACATGGTTTTGGTAGAACAAAATTTATTGTACAGAAATTTTATGTTAAAATTGTAAGGTGTATGGGGGGCTTAATGGTTAAGTATCCCTAAGAACAAACGGATTATAGGATTTCGAATCCTTATCCTGCAAAAAAAGAAAACAAATGCAGCAACCCAAATCTGGAAATCAATTTCTTCAAGCGCAGAAAGATTTAAGTTGGCTTTGGTGGTACTAAACTCTTCATGTTGGCAGCTCTGATAAACAACACAACACCTCTTCATGTTACTAGCAGGATCACCAAGTGAAAAGCACCTACAAAATATATCTATAGGAAGGGTGGATTTATTGAAGCTTTTATTATTTTTAAACTTAACATCAGAAATCTCGATACAAAATAAATACTAAAATGAAAAAAAAAGTCAGTAAAACGATTAGGCAGGTAGTACCGTCATTTTTGTTTTCTTTGTCAATGCAGTTGTGCTGCGTTATTGTAAATTTTTTTCCTCCCAAATTCCAGTTCAGCCATCCAAATGTCTAAAGTTGTATTGTTCATAACTCAGGCAGCCAGTTTCTGTAATAGTTCTGTGAAGCTATTGGCACAGGTGCACAATACAGATACACTGGCTGCCATGGCTTTGAGTGCAATGGGAGATGGGTACAAAGCAGCAGCCTCCTTTGTAGCTAGCACAACTTCCTTCAACGCTTGGCACAGGGCTCCTCCTTCCCCTGCAAGTTTAACTTGAAGTTGAGTACAGCTGAGCAATCGCCCCAGGGTGTCCCCAATAAATACCAGCTTGTGTGCTGCTATCACCAGCTGTTTTCCATGTCCTACAAAAACACGGGGTGGTTGTGAGCTGGCACTTCCCAGGAATGTACCCACGCATGTCTGAAGCGTCTGTAGGTGGCCGTGACTTTGAGAAGCATAAAAGCGCAACAGATGGCGGTCTTCTTCTGATGGCTCTGGGCAAGGGTCCGTCTGCAATGAAAGAATACCCAGATGAGTGTGCTGTGCCGTTTACTAGTACGTTTTACTAAATAAGTACATATAGGAAATTTATACATCAAAATCGTTCTGAACATCCATATGAATGTTTTTTTCCTGAAATACATGCAAAAACACAACAAATACAGAAACACATGGGATCAACAATGTTTTACAATGTTGTGGTAACAAAATATTGTAAACTGGTTTGTTTTGGCCTGTTGGAAGTCTTTGCCTGTTTTATGTGGCACTTACTTACCCTTCTGCTTAACACTAGGAAGCTCTCTTGCTTTTCCAGGTCACATAATTTGCTGAGCCACAAAGAAGTGATCTGCCTATAAACTTTAAGTCTTTTATTCTGGCCCTTGGTCTTCGTGCCATAAAAAAATGGCCCAGAGGGTTAAATACAATTATTAATGTTTTCATATTATTTATTTTTATAACCTTTACGGCCCTCCTGTTAAATTTAAATCCCACTGTGGCCCACGTGTCAAAACCCCTGAACTAACCAATGGCAGGGCCAAATATATATATATATATATATTTATATAACTGACAACCCCAAAATCAATTTAACTTACTAAAAATATATTCAAGGATGTGGGACAAACTTCTCCAGTAGTTGTATTTTTAGGACACGCAGATACGATGGTGATGAGTATTTTTGCTTTGAGGGAGGCTGTAACACTTGTTATGGCCACCAGAGGGAGCTCTACAAGAGGAGCCACAATGTGATAATGAACAGTAAATCCATCTGAATTCAAATGTTCTCTCTAGTAAAACTAGGAATGAAAAGGTTTCTGTATTGTTCAAAGTAAACCTGTCCTAAAATAAAAACTTCCTTTGTAAAACTTCTATTTGCCTGGCAGTCACACTGGCCCTTTATGCACTGTTATGAATGGTGAAAGTCAGAGATTGCTTTTTGCATTGTAAGATGTGACAGGCAGACATACAGAACTACCAGGGCAGCTATCATTTTTACTTGTGCCAACTTTTCTTAAACAGGTAAAAGCTTTACATATGCAAATACCAGCACTAGCCTTATCCCCGATACAATAATAGCTAGAAAACTCTTAAGAATACTGTATATAAAAATGCAAATGAAGGAGTGATGTACAAGTAGCAGAAAGCTGGTCAGTCATGCCAGGTCTCACGCCTAAATCAGGGAGCTCTCTGCAACGGCTTCCAGATGTCTTTTTCACTATCGTTCATGTTAAATAAGGAACAGTTAAAAGACCCCTGACTGTTTTATTCTGTCTGTATCCAACTAGGGGATGTTTTCTTCCCAGGTGCAGCCAGCCAATTATTAAAGTTTTAGCTGAAACTGAACTTTAACTAATACCCAGTATCACCTTCCCTAGATCCCCTGTAAAAGAAGACATAAGGGAGTATTAAGAGCCTTATGTCATGAGGGTAAGTGGGGACAAACTGCTAATACAGGTACAGGGACTTGCATTTCATGGGGGACATAAAGTGTCAGTGATACAACAGGGTGGCTTGGTAAAGAGTGACGCCAGCTTTTACAGAACAATCTAGGTTTGTATATATTTTAAGCTGCTTGTAGATCAGGATTGACCTGTCATTTGACAAGATCGCTAAAACTTCTCAGTTATGTCACCGATTTAGATTATACAATACTTGTTTGTTTTAAATGAAATACAGCTATGTTAAGAATTCAGACGTTAACAAAAACATATCATATTACAGCTTTTTGGGAAGGGCTACTTACAGTTCTGCCAACTGTATAGTCCATGAACAATCTTGTCTAAGTTCCTGAAGGATAGGTGCTAAAGTAACAGTATAGGTTGTGGCTCCTTTATCATTTTCCCTATTCAGCATAATCCAAATAAAACTTTACACCTATGCTGTGAATAGCGATGTCCTGTGCAGCAGAAATGTCATTGGTTGCCGAAATTATGCATGTGTGTTTTTTTTGTAGAGGTGAGGAGGAACTGTAAGTAAAATTGTACTTTGAAACTTGCTATACTTTTACCAGTGTTTGTCCTAAGTACAGAAACTGCAGTGTAGTTCATTTTATAGCCAGAAAGAAACTCCCTATTCTAATGTTATAGTGTACAACAGACATCATTTACTCTCATTTCACACCACAGTGGCCTGGAGTGTGTAGTGTGCAATGGACATTTCTCTACATACCGCTGCAGGACATGCCATGATTCCTAGAAAGGCGGTTACAGCACAGATTGTTTCCCTGATGCCCCCATTCTTTGGAATCACTGGGGCGTCACTAAACATGTTTTTTGATGCACATTGCTGACTACAACCTATTTTTAAACAGGCATCACAATGAGCTCATTACCCCTTGGAAAGACCCGATGTAGTCTAACTATTGAAAGTTACAGCAGACACTGTTTGGAAAGTGTGATGGGATGAAAAGTTCTCTAAAGCCCCCCATACACCACATACAATTACCATGCAACTTCTGTACAACCAACTTTTCTTCTACCAAAACCATGTAATAGGAGGACCTTTCTACACCTTCCAATCACTATGTATTCTATCAGGGAGGACACTATACTACATAGTTGTTGGTAGGTCTCATGAAAGTTGTATGGAGGAATCTGAAGGTGTATGGGGGGCTTTACAGTTTAACAACTACTGAAACAAAAAAAAAAAACCCCAGAAAATATCATATAAACTCATCTATTGAATTGATTGGCTTTATCAGGAGTTTTAAAAATGCAACTCCAGATAAAAGTACTGTACATAGTGTTAGACAAAAAAAAATTCTAGTCTGTTTGCAATGTGAAGATTTAAAAGTGAACAGAATTTCTGTAATAAGGCACCCAGCCCACTTTTTTGTTTAGTTAGAACGAGTTAGTGCAGGTGTGGGCAAACTTTCACTCACAGGCCACAGTGGCACCTAAAATTCTAGGGGAGGGACCATCACCTGGCATAGCTGTGCCTTTTCCACACATCCCCAACATCATTGGAACGTGCAATAAGGACATTGTAATCTTTTTACATTTCCTGTACAACTTTCACCATAAACTACCCGGGAGTTAAAAAACAAAAAAAAATATAAAAAAATATATTTCATAATAATATTTGAAAAAAATAAGACTCACAAAATGCGTCCAATCATGTTTAAATCTGCTATATTTCTGTAAAACGGAGGCTTTGTTTCCATTGAAGCGTTCCCATGCGGTTGCAGCCGCGCGGCTGAATGCATGCGTAAAGTTGTCGCGCGTTTTCGCGACGCAATTTTTTTTGTATTGCAGATGTGGGTGCGGTTGGGGCGTGGATGCGTTTCAAAACGCTGCAGCTAGCGTTCAGAAACGCGCCCTAAACCGCATCCGCACCCGAACTCGCACAACCGCACCAGTGGAAACTATATTGAAGTTTCCAATGGATGCGGTTGTGTGCGGGGGCGGCCGCGCGGCTGCAACCGCACGGGAACGCTACAATGGAAACAAGCCCTTAGAAGCGCTTAGGGACAAGAAGCTCTGGCTCAATTTAGCTTGTTCTTTGCAATGAGTGGAGATAATGAGTGGCCTGCTGTCATCATGAGGATGCTCCCACAGCGTCAATGCCTGGATCCCACCACTGAGTCATCCTCATGGCTATGATTGGATGCCTCTCGTCAATATGTACACTCAATGCAAGGAACAAATGGAGGGGAGCCAAAGCATCTTTTTAACAAGGTGACAACGGGATGGATTGAAAAGCTAGACAGGCCGGATCTGGCACCCCAGCCTTAGTTTGCCCAGGGATGGGTCAGAGCATCTATCATGTATTGTCACTGTTTAATAATCTGTTTGGTCATCATAGAGGACGTGAGAAGAAAACTCTCTAAAGGTGGGTTTACATGTGTAGATTTTATCTTCAATCAACTGCCGATTCAATTTTTTTGTTCATTTATCAAAAGTAACATTCGATTTTTTTGTTCATCCATCCTGATATAGAATGAAAATACATTCTAAATTACAACGATTAAAATGTACCAACATGTTCGATGATCTTTCAAACTATTTTTTGTTCAAGGTCGAACAAAATGTATCAATCAAACAAATTGTCCATTCTAGATTTTTATTCAATCAACCAAAAAATTGTTCATTCTTCGTTGATCGAAAGAAAAAATCTACACCTGTAAACCCACCTTAACTCTCTGGGCGTTACGGGCTTTTCGCGCCATTTTTTATGGCATGAAAAGCCATTTCCCCTCTGCCCAGCCCTCTACACACCGCCGGTGTCAAATAGACGCCTGGCCGCGTGTGTGAGGAGGAGAGCGGCGCCCCCCTCCATTAACATGGAGGTCTATGGCGCCGTCCCACCCGCCCCCTTTGGCATCAGAGATGACACCGAAGACACGGGCCGGAAAGGCTAAGTGTGTCTGCGGTTCTTCTGCAGAGCCACAGGCACACGGAGAGATGCCCTTTGTGCCCGATCCCAGCACGGGCACAGTTTGATTCACGAACTGAGTTTGGGCATAGCGCCCAGGAGGTTAAGGCTCCATTTACACTTTTGTTAAACAAACAGTCGTTAATGACCAATTAACAGAACTGCCTGGCGGATGCAACATTAGATGACCCCCATCACCTGCACAAGTTTGCACACGCTCATGGCAGGTTGGCTGAGGTCGGCATGAGTGCAGCTGTGAGAGCACCTGGAAACGCCAGTGTAAATTTAGGACATTGAAGTAAAACATGACAGAAGTTCAAATCAATTCCCAATCTGAGCAAAACAAACATTCCATTTATATATAAGTGTAACCTTAAGATAACAATCAGCCATAACCTACTCTGTCCCTAGGGTACATTTACACTCACATGATTTGTGGTAATGTGTGTGGGTTGCTATGTTGTGTGCTCCTAGAAATAGTGAGGAATATTAACACATAACACCGCTACACACATTTTTTAGATAAACGTGAGCACTTCACATACAATTTTATGGGAGGCCCTAATGGAGAAAATGCGCTGGTGTGGTGTCTAATGTTGAACTGAATGCAGAGCGTATAGCGTAAAAAACCTCATAGGTTATTCAAGTAAATGGTCTGCCTAAGCACAATGCATAATATAACATGGCTCAGCAGAATCAAAGTAACTGCAATGTATTTGTATAAATGAGCTAAATACATGCCCACATACTATTTATAGCAAATAGTGCAATCTGGAGAAATATGGAAACTGTAAGAAATGGAATAATATATGTAATCTTACCTTTTTGTCCTGTGATGTTCGCTGATCAATGTTTGTGGGTCTGTCTTTGGATTTTTGTAGTGGCTGAGTAGTGACAGTACCCTGGAAAAATAAAGGATCAAATTTGAAAACATACATCAAGCTTGTACAGTGGGGATTTAATGACATACAACAGCACTGTCTATGAGGAAGCTTAACCTAAATCATATTATTTGGACACAGAGAGAGAACAGGATCAGTATTACTGCAATTGGATCATGACTATGTTATCTTGAGTATGTTTGTTACCTGTAGATGAACATAATGATTGTCCCTGCACTGAATCCTCTCGTATTCACTGTGTTCGTCTTCACCAGGGTCACTAGAGGTGCGATGCATAATTGGCGGTGGTGGTAGAGGTCGGTCCTGGATGCTCCCTTTGCGATGTGTAGCAGGAGAAGCTATGGGCAATGCAGGAAGTGGCCTTCGGGAAAGGCTTTCACTAGAAGAGAGTCGTGGTCGTGGGAAAAGAAAGCCAGCATTGGCAGTTACCAATGCAACAATAAACCCACTCTGCTCCTGAATTGTATTAACCATTGATAACTCAACACTGGCTTCCTGCAATGCCTGTAAAGCATGCTCTAGTTTTTCATGGTGCCCTGAGAGTTGTCGGTGTAAAGAGGGATCTGAGGCCTGGCAAGAGTGAAGAAGTACCACCTGGGCCAAGCCCACAAAGTCCTTGAGGGCTTCCACTACCTGAGCTGTAACTTGATAATCTAAGCAACCTTGTCCTGAGTTCTCTGGCATCTTTTCCACTATAAGTACCACTGTCCTTTGTAGTTCTTGGTGCAACATTCTTAAGGATTCCATGGTGGAAACCCCATCACTACGAGCATCCCTTGAAAGGATATATGGCAGACCAGACTCTCGGCTTCCACCAGAGTCTGCAGACCGAGCACTACCAGTACTGGAAACTGAAAGACGATGAGTTGGAGGGGGTTCAAGAGTTTCTGGTAAGTTGCCACAACTTAAAATATCTTCTGGTGCTTCATAGAGATTCTGCAATCCAGACACCCGTTTTAAATTTGAGGGCATGGCATAAATACCCTCATCTTCTTCATTATCTGATAGTGGTACATTCTGGAACATTGGTGGTACATCATATATATCTTCAGGTATCTCCTCAGGGGGTTGGGCAGCCACATTTTTCACACGCAACACAGGACTGTCATATGTTTCAGATGCTGATTGTATTTCCCTCAGTAACGATGATGGCTTATCATAAACCTACAAAATAAACATTACACCACATAACATCATAGGCGAAGAGGCCAGTGAATAATAGAAGAATAACAAGAAAACAAAAAAACAATTCAATACATGTCTTACACAAGAGAACCTAAAGCTGAACCCCATACTTAAAAAGATACAAATGAATCCTGCTCTGCAATCATTATTGTGGCTTTATAAAATGTACAGCACAGCTCAATTATAGTAAGAGGAAGCAGCACACAGAGGCAGTCAAATGTAAGGCATCACAACAGGGCTGACAGGTAACAAAGCACAGTGACAAAGAGATGAGCTCATTTATTGGTGCATCTCCTGTACAAGCACAGGATAGAGATACCTGTAAGTGAAGAAGTCTTGATAACGTGCGCTGTGTTCTAGAACTGTCTAGACCTAAGGACTAGTAGAAACTCAAGACAGGCAAAGCAACTTTTATATATATATTTCATATGTATAATTAGCCTTTTGCCTGGACTTCATCTTTAAATATCTTGTGATCATTTACCCTTACCTCTTGTGGGCAAGGCTGAGATGTTTCGATAAGACGCGGAGAGTTGTAGATTTCATCCTGAGATGATGATATACAGAGGCGTGCAATTGTTGGAACTTGATATACCTGTAAGAAGGGCAACGAAGGTTAAGATAGGTAAAGTGTATATCAAATCCCTGTCCATTTTTAACCGCCAAATGCTGCTTCGTTAGAGAGATTTTCTTTCCCTTTCTGTAAAACTAGGCTCGATTTTTGTATTGATTCAAGCACAATCAATCGGCGTGCGTGTTCACTGATTGTGCTCATATCGATACAAACATCAAGCAGGCACCAGGCTCTTCGAGCCAACATGTTCGTAAACCCTGTTAGTTTTCCATAATTTTGGATGGGAACCGATTATCGAACAGGATTGAGGGCGCAGAAGTGATGTGACTCGACTCCCCGATCAATGGTGGAAGCTTGAGTGCAGCGCCATGACATTATGCTGTGCTGGAGGGCTTCTCGATTGCACAAGCATCAACCCGTGTATGGGGGACTTAAGTCTAGCAATGTTTTATCAGATAAAAAAAAAATACTTTTCTTAGTAGAGTAGTGAGGGTTAGAACTTGCAGATGAAGATTTGACAATGAAACCATTGCCAGAAGAACAGGCATTGATGGTGAAATCTCAACACAGCAAAAAATAAACAAGGAACAATGGATACTAAATAAAAATATAAAACACCAAGTCTTCAAGATATGCACCTAAAATTAACAGTGTGAGAATCATTTGTCATATATTTAATATGTCTATTGCTAGCCATACACATGCCGATAAGCGGCCGATTTTTAACCTGACCGACGGGCGTGCGCGCTTACATGACGTTATCATGTTTGCATCCCGGTGCAGATCAGGACTGGTCTGCCTGTACCCATCGGGGTGTGTATGGCAGCCTTATGTAAAACAAACTAACAAGACAGCACATAGAACAATTATATATATATCTAATTATAATGAATTCTACAAACAGTTTTTCTTTACTTTTGCCTAGGCCACTTCTGACAGGCCTTTTATGTTTCTGGCAGTGTATTGTATTAACATGTTACACAATCAAGTTTGGGGAAGTAATGCAATTCACCTCAGATTGTTGCTCCTCTATGAAACTTTGCTGCGTCTCTTCAGCTTTCTGTAATTCTGAGGTCACCGCAGTGGCTCCAATGAGACGGGGGGCCTGGTATTCACTTTCCTGTGCATCAGTCTCTGGCAGAAGTTGCAATCGATTTCCAGGAGCGATACCTTGTTTTCCCCTCAGTGAACAACGCCACCACCCCCCTAGAGTATGAGCATCTCTTTCAAGGACCAACATCACGTCACCTCTGCGAAAACTAAGCTCTTCAGGACTCTCAGCCGCATTATCATACAACGCCTGGGCCAGCTGTGCCTGTAGAGAAATAGAAAACAGAGGAGTCAGACTGAGGAGCCCCAATCAGAACGACAGTTTATGGGATATGTATTAACTGCAGCTTTATCCAAGTAAATAGAAATGTCCTGATTCATTTACATCAGGGTTTCATGAGCCCTGCCACTCAGCATTCTTATGCGGAAGTACTTTTACACATTCTCAAACTTGTCTAACCTGTAATATTAGTTGTATCTGTCAGCTATATATGTGAAGTGTGTCATTTTATGTTTATATGAAAATGTCTAGTATTGCTGGCTTTCATGTCTAAATAAACAATGTTTCCTGTTTTACATACAGAAACTGCAATGTTGTTGATTGCACATATCTGAAAACAGCAAAATTACCTAAAGGCTAAAAAGCCAAAGAAGCATAATAAAGCCTAAAGCATTCGCATAATGTTATAACCCAGATTTCCCAGATTTTCCTACATGTTATTGTCCAGTCCCCTTGATAGTAACCTCCAGAGACCCCTAGCAATATTTAGCTGGATACTGCAAAATGTAAAATGAATGACATATCTCAGCACACAGGTCTTATGAAGCAGCCAAATAACGGGAAATTCATAAACTACGTCTCTCCCCAAACCACACCGAAAAAGAAGATCCAGCTGTAACTTACAGTCAGTTGCATCAGGAACAAAAATCAGTTTCTGGCTAAATAGAACAGCTCTGCCTTTGAATATGTCAATCCCCATCAGATCATTAAACCTTTATATAACAGATGCCTCACTTCAGCAAGCTGGACACAAAGGACCCACCCAGGCACCCAATAAGACATGGCAGGCACTCCATCATGCAGGTTATTCATGTGAAGGACACATTCAATATATAGATACCAACTCCTCAATGCAGAGCGTTGGAGATTTCCTCTGAGCAAGTACAGCCCGATACACAAGACTAGCCGGGAACAGCTGTACTCTTCAGCCGGATTCTATTTCTACAAACATTCAGCTGCCATTGTTTAATTGCTTGTGAAGGTTACGCTATCGCAGTTTCATGAGATTACCCTCCTCACCCTTCCATGTCTCTCGCCCATTATGCAGAAGGCTCCTGTCTCTTTAAGAAAGCAGAACATGTGGCGGTGACATCATCCCTGATACAGAATAAAGAGAAAGAGAGCACTGTATCCAAGTCATCAATGCCCAGAATGAGCCAGTTCATCCGACACTGGCATTTCTAACGGCCATTGAATGTTACACAGACAGCAGACCTTTGTGTTTAAATCTCTTCTCTTTATGTCATCACTCAGCTTGTAGTCTGTAATATATCTCATTTATAAACAGCAGCAGCAGATCACCCCCTCCTCCTTTCCTTATGACAGAGGGTCCGGCTCTCACCAAAACTACGCACAAATATCTCCTGAAATATTCAGCCACAACCTCAATCCCCCATCAATAAATAGCACAAGACAGCTGTCCTCTGTCATAATATCTATTTCAATCCATACAGGACACAGGAATCACACATCCACCCCAACAACAACTGGCAACTTGCACAAAATCTTCAACTAATGCTATTCTTAAATAACACAACACTCCATTACACAATATGCTGATCACAACTCTCAGTTTCAATTCTTTACAGAACATTTCTCCCCCAATATGAAAACGTGATTATTTAAAGAATAAGTGCACTTTAGGACAAGCTGTTATCCATCTACCGTTGTCCTTTGTTTAGAACACAGCCCAGTGGAAATCTTCCAGCACGGGCGGAAGAAATGAGTTGTGGTGCTGAATGTACACAAAGCACGGGATCTTGGCCAAGGAATCTGATAACTAATAATAAGCAGAGGGCAGGTTTGATAAAGTTAGTGTAAAAGGTAGAAGGAAATAAGTACACCTTGTCTTAAAGTTTTCCTCCAAGCATTAAAAAACTCTCAGTATTGACAAGTACCCTCTTATATATAGATCCTTACCCTGGGATAATACCAGACAGCCATCACAATTTACATGACCGTATCACCTGGGGAAAGTATTGCAGTCCAGTAAAGTCGGTTCCAACACTGAATGATACTTCAACAGAAATAGGACCATCATTCCGGATCACGAGGAATACTATGATAGAGATAATTAAAGGCTTCAAGTGTTCCACGTACCCATTACTTAACTTGTGTGTCTGTAACATGAAAAATATATCTGATGCTAGATCCGCTTCCAGTATGTGGGAGGATGAAGTTTTGGGAGGCATATCATTTCTTTTATAAATATGATCTGGCCCACAGCAGCTTTGGAAAAACTTGGCCCATACTGTCTTACATTACACGGAGTAGAAAGCAGATGAGACCACATTTGCTAACCCCAAGACTGAATATTGCATCATTTTCCCAGAATAGACTGGGTGGACACACTTCAGATTCCATTATAATTATAAGACAAGCTCTCTGTAAAAGACTGCATCTTCAGGGTATGCTATGTAGCATTAACACTGCAATAAGATGTGGGGTGTGGGTTGTACTACAGGGAACTGACTGTAAAAAACACAACATTTTGTTTGCTAAGCATTGTGTTTTATAAATGCCATGTGATATTCAGGAAATACTGATTTAGCTTTTTTTTTATTTTTACATTTTACTGGTCTCTTTTAGCTTATTTCAGCAGCTTTCCTTCTACATGTACTAAATCTAGTATCGGTTGCACAGAAAGATTTCTTGTAGAGGGTGATTGTGAGGAGGCACAACTAGAATATAACATATAACAGGAAGTGCACGCCAATGGATCCAGCCGCACTTCCGTGGTCGGGTATTTAAAATCCAAGCTTTATTAATTCACTTGGACATAAACAAACAGGCACAAGCAAAACGGTCCACCTTCACCCCCTGACGCTCAAGAATTCAATCATAGCAAGTGACCGCACAAGGACCCTTTTTTACTCTATGGCAAGGAACTGGTCATTCATTATTCAGATTAACACAAATATGTATCAACAAGTGCATGAATTTGAACTGGTATCAGCCGTTGGCAGTTCTTGACAGTTTGTGACAGAAAAACACAAACAAGTAGAGGAAGAAGCAGAGCAGGTAAACATTGAGGCCAAGGGTCAGCAGAGTGACAGAGAAATGAGCTGGTCAATAGTGTGGGTGTGGCAAAATTGTGTAAATCTCAGAACTGGATTGGAATTATTACATCTTTGCCAGGAAAAAAACATTCCATAAAATCCATCATTCATGTTTCAATCAATTTGCAATGTACATGTTGATTGAAAATATACCCAGACATTCAAATTGCATTAAGCAGGCCATACACTCTGAGATAAAAATTAGGATCCATTAAAACTGACCAATAAATGCATTTTATCGTCCTGAAATCCGTGCATGTCCACATGGTACAACCGATATATTACGATCGTAATTTACGTTTTTTTCCGATCGTAATTTATTGGACATGTTCAAAAATTTTAATTGGTCTGGCAACATCGGGAAACCTCATAGTGTTTTCATAGTGTTTAGCAACCAATTACTGCCGATGCGCAACATTAGCTGACACTGACATGGTGGCTAAACAGCATGTCATAGCAATCTTTCAGTATTTATATGTGTGTATATTAATAAATGTACAAACG
>CM070032.1:87888888-87901188 GCA_036250615.1 Ptychadena robeensis | reverse complement strand
ATCCCCAAAAAGTTGATCAAATATCTGTTACTACAGTTGGCAAACATAACAATCAATGACCGATTTCCCTGACCCCCAAAAATTTATCTTTTTAAGTTGATTGAACAGATAAAATAGACGTGTATGGGGGGCTTTACAGACTCTGTCTCACCGGCATGATGCCACCCTATGCTACCAATAACCGGCCATGTTACCAATACATAAAATGGAAACTACAAATTACCATGGTGTACAAAATTGAATACCTAGAAAACCCATCTGATCGAATGAAATCTACCAACATGCAAATTTGATACATTTTATATTCCATTTTCATCACTTTTGGTCAATCAGTTCAGGTAAAAGGGAATCCATTGTCAAACTATCATTTCATTTCAAAAATTTTTTGTTGGATTTTTAAAAAATTTCAACAACAATACAATATCAATACAATACAATTCAACAATAATACAGTACAACAACAGTACAGTATCAAATACGATGATAAGTCAGGTCCCCCTGCAGACGGAGCTGATCCACATTACCTGTCTGCAGCAGTGGCTGTTCTCACGGCGCTGTGCCGATTCGCCAGACGGAGGTTGACGTACTGCACTATGTTGACCTTCCTGGCTGGCGGATCGGCACAACGTCATGAGAACAGCCGCTGCTGCAGACAGGTAATGTGGATCAGCTCCGTCGGATCCCCACCAAAGGAATGCAATTGACAGAGCTTATATTATATACACAGATCACATAAAAAGTAACATAAAGGCAAATGCTTAGCAGTCAGTCTGAAACTTCAGGTGTATCAGAAAAAGTATACACTCTTTATTCATGACAGAAAAATAAAGGGGTGCAAATGGCACAACAGTGTACTACAATAAACATAAAAGACCACCATGAAGAAAGCGGGTGAACCACTGAGGGGGGTATCAACCAGGAACACGACATGCGTAGAAAGGGAGTAAGGGCCCCCATACACATGTCCACTCCGCAAAACAGAGTCGCCCATCTGGAGGGGTCGACCAGAATAGCACCGCAAGTCAGTCGCACACAGATCCACCTTGATCAATCGCTATACTTTGAATGAGGACCAAAGCAAAGGAATCTACCCGTGTATGGATACCTTAAGGATACATTGCAGCACCACCCACAGCAGTCAAACGATCATTTTGAACAATCCGATTTCTAAGTAGATCAAAGGAAAATAACTAACTGCTTACCTTTTGGGCTCATACACACTAGCTGAACTTCACTCCCATTTGCCGTCCTAGCGTCTGCTCACCATGTTACTGGCACAAAAACGCATTTTGCAGTGCATTGCACTTGAGCCTTCCATTCCATGATGAGGAGGGCCTACAGACACATGGTCATATGATAAATGAAAAGATCAACCTCGTCTTGTCTATATATTCCCTAAAAGAACTGTGTACACTGAAGACGCCTTCCTAGATCATAATGTGGTGAAAGAACATATCTCAGCTAGTTGTTAGATAGAGGAGTGGAAACCTAATTACACTAATTATAATGCTAATTATATCTTAGGGCAACCACAACCAATATACATACTAAGGAGTATTATGTTTATTAGACCACAGGCAATCCGAAAGCAACAATCAATGTAAATACTGATATTGCCTCATATTTCCTGGTACAATGTTTACCTTTAATTGCATAACATTTCCTATACTTTACAACAGTGGTGGTCAACTGAGTTAATATGGAGGGCCACAAGTGCGGCCCTCAGCATCACTAAAGGGCCGCACATAACATCAATCCAAACCCCCCCCCCCCCCCCCCCCCCCCCCCCCCCCTATCCACATATCTCAGCAGGCAGTGGACCAGCTCCAGACAGGCAGTCAAAAGCTGAGAGCACACACCACCCTCCTGCCCCTGCGTGCAGTGGTCATATGTAGACCTGGTTTCCCCAATCAACATTGACAATTTTACTGACCGCCAAAGTTTATTAGGAAAGCAGGGTCAGCATGTGACCTCTACAAAGGTAAGTTCCTGTGTCTTATGCATTAATAGTTAGATTTTGGGGGCCGCCAAAAATCTCCCAAAGGACCACATGCGGCCCCCGGGCCACAGGTTGGGCACCTAGCTTTACAACCTATACTTTAAACCTTTTAACATATATAATTGGTCTTTAACTTGGATGTTCGCAATGGCGGATATTCGTCAAATTATGCTTCAACATTGTTTACCGGCATACATCACTCAAAATTGTGCGTATTGCGAATGAATATGCGCAATACGCACAGTGCTCATACTGGCTAAGATCACAGAATGAAGAAGAGAAGCCATTAAGCTGTGTCGCGAATCACTGCGAATAATCACGAATAGGCGCGCGCAATGAAAGGCAATAAAATACAGTCGAAATTTACGAATATCAAATGTTTCTTTGTATATTCACGAAGTTACACAAATTCAAATATACCATATGCTGCTCAACACTAGACATTAGTAGAGTTTAGTTCAAATCTTAAATATAGTATGCAGTGTTCAAAATACAAAGAAAGAATTGTCCCATATGTATATATTATTATTAAAGTGTATATGTATATATTATTAAAGTTTAGAAAGATAGGACACTTTTAAACACTTTTAAAAATCAACACTTTTAAAAATCATATTGATGCATACCTTATTTGTTTTAAAAATTCATCATATTTTATTTAAAACATAAAAACCAACATATCAAAAAATCACATTACTGTACAAATATACAAATGAAGTATCCCATATTGAATCAACCTGCCATTCGTTTATACCCCAGTTCCATTTTTCCACACGTTTCACCTAGGTAGGAACAATGGTCTCCTCAGGAAACTGTGGACAAGTGGTCTCCTCGGGAAATTGTGGACAGGTAGTAACAAGGGTCTCCTCAGGAAATTGTGGACAGGTAGTAACAACGGTCTCCTCAGGAAATTGTGCACAGGTAGGAACAACGGTCTCCTCAGAAAATTGTGGAAAGGTATATACAACGGTCTCTTCAGGAAATTGTGTACAGGTATATACAATGGTCTCCTTAGGAAATTGTGTACAGGTAGGAACAACGGCCGCCTCAGGAAACTTCGGACAGGTATATACAAAGGTCTCTTTAGGAAATTGTGGACAGGTAGATACAACGGTCTCCTTAGGAAATTGTGGACAGGTAGAAACAACAGTCTCCTCAGGAAATTGTGGACAGGTAGAAACAACGGTCTAGAGTTTAGTTAATTTTATTACCCTTTAGAGAATTAGGTCTAGTTTAGGACTATAATTCCTAAGGTGAATACATGTGTCATATGTATATGTGCAGCTAATTTTTATTGTATTATTTAGTACTATGTTATTAATAGGTCTATATGGAAGTTCCATATAGATTACCACCAGCAAAATGACATTCAAACCTTCACCAGACTATGTTCACAATGATGCTAAGTCCCTTTAAATGAATAATAAAGGATGTGCAAAAAAGAACTCATATATAACTTCATATATTTCATTTCACTGGTCTGAATATCATATGTAGAGATTCTGCAGACTAAGCGGATTGTCGCTGACGGTAATAATAGTAGTCTGGGCAAAGTTGTGGATGAAATAAAATAGATGGCCCATGCTTTTTAATTTGCTTCGAAGAAGTCATTTACTTCATTTTCTGCTACTTTTTCTTTTAGAACATTGTGATGATTTGAGTTTTACAGAGTGGTGTACTGTAAATGACTATGTGCTATGTAAGTGATCCATCCTGTAAATGTTACAGTTATAGTGAGCAATCACAGGAATACAGATCTTTTCTGACTCACCATCAGGTACTTTTCATTTCACCGATCAATAGCTTCCTCTTGTATATCTGGAACTTTCCCAGCTTCCTATATTCATATTTTAAATGTATTATCTGTGTACAGCCAAACCACACAGTACAAGCTTAATGCTAGCCATACACTCTGACATAAAAATTAGGATCCATTAAAACAAACCAATGTATCCCGACGGCAGTATCGGTTTGGATCGTAATATTCGTCAAAAAAGTTACCACATTGAAAATCCAATTTAGGATCGTATATTTTTTTTTTTACGAGGATGTCATCGAAATTCATCGCCGTTTATATCGGCCATTGTGATGTATTTTTTTTTTTAAAGGGGAAGCCTCGGCAGTAATTGGTCGGTAAACACTATAAAAACAGTATGAAGTTTCCCGATGTTGCCAGACCAATTAAAAAATTTGAACATGTCCAATAAATTACGATCATAAAAAAACGGCAATTACGATCGTAATATATCGGTTGTACCATGTGGACATGTGTGGATTTCAGGACGATAAAATGCATTCATTGTCGGTTTTAATGGATCCTAATTTTTATCTCAGAGTGTATGGCCTGCTTAAGTCAGCTGAGAGCAAGCATCAGATCTGATTTTTTCTCACAATACTTTTACATTTAAAATGTACATGTAGCCTTTTAGAAAATGCACATGAAAAGAAAAACACACAAAACACATATATATGCCCATGTTTAGGGTACGTTATCCAGATGTTCATTATTTATTGATTTTCAATAGAGGGGTAATGGGTTATTGACCATCATGGAAGCACAGCCTTGCTTTGTTATTGGCATACACACCACAAACTATGATACATTTGTGTAGACAGGCACAACAAAACCATAAAAATGGATGGAAGTTCTGCATTTACTGTACCTGGACAATCACCCGACCAGACTGATTCTTAAGCTGCAGTCCTAAAATAAATCTCCATTTTCTATTGCAGAACCTGGTTTCAAGGTGGCCATTTACAGTTCGACTGTTCCGTTTGACTTTGAAAATTGATTGAGCCCTGATCGGACATGTTGGTAAATTTCAGTAGAGGGTACATGAGAAGTATCTGAGGGATCTTCTAGCTATTTGGATGAATTGGTATCCAATGGTACTATGGAGCACGTGCGCATGGGTTTGGATAGGATTTCTTCAGTTCTAAATTGATCACACTGAGTGTTGGTACAGTCGATGATATTTTGCGCAAGCTAAAGAATATTTTGCACAAGCCGATGTCATCTATGATGCTCATTTGTATATAATATAATTTACCCAGCACCTGGCACAGCAAAAGTTTCAAAAATCAAAAAAATTTGGCTGGGTTGAATTTTTTTCTTTAACTATACCCCCTATCTTTGTTCTAATTTGTAATAATTTGTAATAATGCTAGTTAATATCAAAATAAACATTTGAGAAGCTCAGAGCTTTATTTTAGATTGATGCAGTACATATACAGTGAACAAATGCAGACTTAAGCTAAGCTCAATGTTGGAATCGATTCGAGCACAACCAAGCGCCATGCGAATTCACTGGACTCGATTGTGCTCGAATCTATTACAAAATTTTAGCCATCCATTCTCCCTCAAAAAAGCTCAGCCGAACAGGGATCCAACATGTTGGTAAACCCTGTTCGATTTCCATTACTTTGGATGGGGACCCCATCCACCGTATTGGGGCGACATCAATGACGCAGCAGTGCTTTGGCTGGACATCAGATTGACGGGAATTTACCTGTGTATGCCTAGAATTAATTATCTAATGGAAAGTTCAGCGCCTCTGTCTTTTTATCTAATAATCCATTTCTGCTTTTCAGGAGATAAATGGCTTTTAAAGACCAAAGTGAGAAAAAAAGAGAGTCAAAATAAATATATAAAGACAAATGTATACTTTCCCCATTTACCGTTTCACTAGTATTGACAACCCCTATTGGTCTTTTGAAAACCACAGGATGATTACACAATATTACCAGTGAAGTTATCCCACTGTTGATGCTGATATACCTGTTATTCTTGGTTCCCCTATGTAGTACAGGCACAGCAGAATGCCTTCACTTTACAAAGAAAAGACAATTTTATTGGTGTCGGTTTCCTCAGAATGGGTGAAAATTCATTAACAGCTACAGGTAATGTTTGCTATAGACATAATATAGTCATATAGATGGGGACTACCTAACCAAGCATAACCAAATGTCATACTAAAAGGGATGGGAGTTTATGGTAAAACAACAGTAAAATATTTATCAGATGAACATAAGCTTTAAAATGACTGAGTAATAGTATACTTAATAAATATCAGCACCAAAGCAATATGTGGTATGTTCAACATCTTTACACTAAAACTGCCCTGAGCACAATGTGGTTACACACCCTCACCACTGGGACATACTAGAGTACATTTGTAACTATGAACTATATTTGTTAAAAAACTCATGTTATTATTGGTAGCTGTACATGTTTTGTTTTTTAAGTTCACATGCATTTTTACACTGTTCTTCACCTGTATGTTCTTCACCATGGATGCGTTTTTTGGGATGTGGATGCGGTTGGGAAGCGGATGCGTTTCGAAACGCTGTAGGCAGTGTTCACAACCACACCCTAAACCGCATGCGCATTCAAACGCGCACAAACGCACCAGTGGAAACTATATTGATGTTTCCAATGGATGCGGTTGACTGCGCTTGCGGCCGCGCGGTTACAAACGCGCAAAAACGCACTAGTGGAAACAAGCTCTTATACTTCCTGTATTGAATTTAAGGTCTGCCTGGGTGTGTATGGCTGCCATATGAAGTTTAGTCATGCTATAGTAAATACAGAGGGAAGGAAGGTGGAGGTCTCCCCCAGGAATGCTGTAACACTAACCATGGCACTTTTTACTGATGCCTTTTGGACCTAAAACATTTGCTGTTCCTTATTTGGTGCGTCTGGCCTATGGTAAATGTTCTATACATAAGATGACTGCTTTACTTCAGAGGCCCTCCTGGAAGCTATATGCATCTCCCGTCATGCTTCATTTACCGCAGACAGAACAAAGAACCCTATTAGAAAAGGCATATGTTTACACATCAGTGTTAAAAGTAATTTAAAGCAGACATTGTCCCTGATTGCTTGAGAAAGCTTCCTTGAGCTATACATATTTATATCAATATGCTTGGCTTTCAGACTATTGTGAAAGGTTTCTAAAGCTAAGCATACACGGTTTGATTTTAGCATGATCGATTTTCGATTTGATTTTCGATCTTGATCTTTTCATCAAACACTGATCGTAAGTGAATCCAAAGTAGTAGCACATGGAAGGTTTAATCGCAATATAATCGTAATGCAACCAAATCGCGCAAATCATATGAAAATGTGTTTATCGAATATAATTGCCCCGACCAACAAACACAATGCTACGATTTTAGTTTGATCGTTATACAATTGACGAAAAGTTCCCAACATGTATGATCGATGTTTTGATCGGTATCAGACAATTTACGATGAACGAACTATGTCTGTAGCATACAATTTAAGTTCGGTGGATGATCGTTTAACGTTGACCATTTTAGGTCGTTCGATTGCTAACATCGAACTTTAGAATCTAGCTTTAGATTTTGCAGATGGTTTATTATAACTGACATGAGGCTTTAAAGATCCATACATCGCCACCAGCATCAGCTATTCTTTATGTGCTTGCGTGCTTAGATATGTGTAGATATATGTATAGATATACATTTATTAAATATCAGAGATTACAGAGATGGATCTATAGGTAGTTAATCAGGATATACAGTGGCTTGCAAAAGTATTCGGTTCCCTTGAACATTTCCACAATTTGTCACATTACAGCCACAAACATGACTCAATTTTATTGGAATTCCACGGGAAAGACCAATACAAAGTGGTGTACATGTGAGAAGTGGAACGAAAATCATACATGATTCCAAAAATTTTTTTAACAAATAAATAACTTCAAAGTGGGGTGTGCGTAATTATTCAGCCCCCTGAGTCAATACTTTGTAGAAGCACCTTTTGCTGCAATTACAGCAGCCAGTCTTTTAGGGTATGTCTCTACCAGCTATAACCCAGGGGTGG
Organism: Ptychadena robeensis; assembly: GCA_036250615.1. Taxonomy (NCBI): domain Eukaryota; kingdom Metazoa; phylum Chordata; class Amphibia; order Anura; family Ptychadenidae; genus Ptychadena; species Ptychadena robeensis. The sequence goes on along the minus strand of CM070032.1, from coordinate 87,893,341 downwards.
GCAGAAGGGCCAGATAGAGAACCTGTAAGGTCCGCGCAGTCCCAAGTCCACCCAGTCTGGGTGAGAAATTAAAACAGATTACATTGATAAATTGATACTTTTCGCATAACGCTTTAAAAATAATCATACTGCCAGGCAGGTTATAAAAAGAAAAAAAAAATTATTGTATAAAAAAACCTAAATATTCTATTGCAGACATGGGCAACCTATTGGCTCTAGAAGAAGATCATAACAACCATCCTCTAATAATTATCTCCACTTGTTGAATGAACCGAGTGGGGAGGAGAGGCAAAGCGTCTTCAAACCAATGTGACAAAGGGCCGAAATAAAAGACTAAACAGGCCTGATATGGCCCATGAGCCAAAGTTTGCCCATGTCTGGGATAACCCATTCTGCATTTGTATCCCTACTTTCATGAATGGGTTCAGCTACTGTTAAGCTAGGAACACACGGCTCGATTTAAGCGTACAATCGATGTAAATCAATGAAAATTTACATCGATTGTACCAAAATCGTAGCGCGGACACGTGGTACAATCGACGATTTTAGTTCGATGAAGAGCTTGAAAAGTGATCGGACTAGTTGTAAAATTATCGTCGAATTGTACCATGATTGTACTACTTTTTCATTTTCACTGTACAATTGTATTCGATGAAGTGATAGTTTACTGTTTGTAGGGCATCAATAGCATCGATGACTTTAGTCAATAATCAATGTTTTCTACATCGATATTGTACTACGATTGTATGACACTATAGCGCACACGGTACAATCGATAAAATACCAAAATCGAGGTTCTTCATCTAATCTTACATCGATTGTATGCTTAAATCGAGCCGTGTGTTCCTAGCTTTAAGTATAGCATAGAGCAGATAGTGATATTCACTCTTCCATATAAATGAGACCACCAAACCACTGATTTTTGCAGTCCTAGCCACTCTTATGACTAGAAGAGTTATGAAAATAAATACAGAGTAGCTTTCCTTAGCTTTGTATTCATAAAAATTGTTGCCTGAAATGACTGTCAGTGATTGTTACAGTCAGTGTTTGGAACTGGTGTTATTGCTTTCTCCCCAGATGACCACAAATAGTTGCCTGTGGGGACAAAAATCTAGCATCTGTCAGGCTGTAAAATTAACCATGCAGACAAAGCAACACATGAACATTAATGTAGGACACCTCAACTGCGTATCCTTGCTTCTCCTTAAATTACCTACCACTTTCACATACTTATCCCAGTAATCTGGGGCGCTTGTGACCTAGCTTTCTCCATCGTAACAGTGTCTGACCTTCCTATGTTAAAGGGGACATCTAAAAATGTTAATTATGGCAAAGACTGCATTTACGCTGTCGTTTACAGGGCTGCTGTCAGGAGCACAGAAAATGACCTGGCATGCGTAGGGGTGGGTGCCCCCATTTTAACCCTATGGAACAATGACCAATAACCACTTATGTGACGTTCCCTTGCAGGTTGCTGTAATTGGGCATTGGGCCCTAACAGTTAAGGTGGCCAATTATACATCTTTATGCCTCCTACTGAGAAAACATTGATATTTCTTGATATAGCCTGTATGCAGACCTGTGTGCAGAGACAGTGCTTCTCATAAGAGGCACATCATTCTGCGAGTCATGAAAGATACTTCTCTATTCAGAAATTCAGCACTAATGGCAAAAAGTAGTGCTTTATATTGCTTTTAATGAGTCGTTCCTTGTCTGCTAAATAAGGTAGAATAGCTTTGTTCTCTAAGTAAAATGACTCATACTTTCCATATTGAAAATTGGCTGCAGCCTATACATTTAATAGGCTGTGTTTCAACCATATTGTGAATGTACACGTTACATTAAAGAAGCCATATGCTTAGAGCACAGAGGGAAATGTACACAGAGAAATCCAATTCGTTTAAACTTTAAGGCCCCCATACACCTTACAATCTTACCAAACAATTTCTGTACAATCAACTTTTCTTCTACCAAAACCATGTAGTATGATGACCTTTCTACACCTTCCAATCACTATGTATTCTATGAGAGAGGATACTATACTAGTGCTTCCCATATTTGTATAAGATCTACATATTACATTGCTTTAACAGAATACACAGTTAATCCAGTAGGAAGTCCCACTTATCTCTGTTTGTGGTTCCCAGTTGTTACATTTGCATTGAATTGTAATGGTAGCAACTTAATTTTTCAAACCAAACACCAGCAAACCTGCTATCTGTTGTATATTGCAGGTTACCAGTCCTAAATTTTGTAGACTGCATTTTTTTCCTATTTATAAGCTGATATGAAGGCAGATATACAGCATACAATACACACTAATGCAGCTATGCAATCAATATTAGGTCATTAACGATAAAGCAATTTACTTAATATATGTAGTATTTCTCCCTAATGTTAGATATCTTCTAAACCAGTAACAAATCATTTTGTCACTCTGTCCTCTCCTTCTGTCAGTATACTCTTTGTTGAGCTCAAATATTCGAATTGGGAATATATTCGGCGAATATTGGCTATTCGAGAATTCACAAATTTCACAGCGAATATTCAAAATTGTTGCCATTGGGATGCTTATGGACATCGATTGAGAAAATATATTCGCTATGCGAAAATAAATAGCACATGTGACCATTAATTTTGACGATTGGCGATTGTTATTGCGAATCTAGAATTGAATATTAGTAGAATTATTGGCGAAATATCGCAAATTTGAATATTGCCTATGCCGCTCATCACTATTTGTGAATACACTATTTAATTGGCTTTGAGCTGCTACTTTTTTCATACTCCAGTCCTTCTGTACAGGAACAGAAGAACAGGAAGAGGCTGAGAATTCAGGGACTTACGGTACCCTGTTTGCATTTTAATAAATAATTGAATGGGCTATTTAAGTACATCTGCTGTAAGTACATTTTTAGAAAGAAATATGGCCCTGTTAGAAATCTTGAGCCCATAAACTGAAATATCAAGCTATAAATTCTGCTTTCCTATCCTTTGTGAACTACAAAAAAAGTCACTTGTATCACTGATGAGGAAAATAGCTTGGGGAAGTAGAAGTGTTAGGCTAGGGCTCCACTCTGCACTGGGACCCTCTGATGTCTGCGCAAGCCTCTGTTGCGTTCCTGGGATTGCTGCATCAGAATCAACGGGACGGAGGCTCAGACCGATGGATCTGGAGCTGTGACGGGTTGTGGAGACAGCCCTGTCAATGCCCCCATTACCGTTCAACGCAGGGATTTTAGCGCATGTGGAGCACAAGCCTGTCAGGATAATACAGTTAAAACAAATGTCATGTAGCTACCACAACTAAGAACTCTTGCTATGTAATTATCTGTAATAAAGAAATTTTTTTCTGGAAAATCCCTGGTTAGCAGTAAACACTCAAAGGGGGCTTCTTATCCTTCTTCCCTCACTCCTAAAATAGGAAAAACATTTTGGCTACACAATTTAAAATTAAATATACCAACTTTTATTTCCAGGTGGCACACAATGACGTCATTGGGGGTGGGTTGACCAAAATTGTGACACCATAAATTATAGTTAAGCCCCTGATTTGTAGCAGCAGTTTTCCTAATTGCTGTTGAACTAATTTCAAGCTACAAAATGTCTCCATTGATTGTGAATATGCAGAGGTAGAAATAATGTAAAGCCTGCCATACACACACCGAGTGGTGGCCGCCGATTGGGGGTGCCCACATGGGGCGACAGATCCCTGTCGCCCCACAGCTCAGCCGGCCAGAGAACAGACATGTCCGATATTCTCTGGCCAATGCAGGCCGATGCCGTTTTAATGAAGACCGGCATCTTCAGCAGCACACAAAGGGTGCCCGCCAATGCTGTCAGCTCGGGACTGCAGCGTGATAACGTCATCACACTGCTTTCCAGAGCTGATTTTAGCATCTCTGTCGGCCCCACTCGGTGCGTGTGTGGGGGCCTTAAGTTCCAGATGAAAAAGAAAAAAAAAGTTGCAAGGTCTGCAGCAGCCAGATAAATGTAGCTACATCTAAAGCATTGGTGTAAAACGCCGGCCTGTGGGCAAAATCTGTATAAAGATGTAGTTACATTTGGTCTGAAAGGTTGTTTTTTTAAATTTTATTTAGGTAATGAACACCACAGATATGTATTTTTTATATTTGATTTCACATGTGTTTGTTTCTATATTACAAAGTTTGGTTTTCATATGAAAAGGTTAATTGTTTATTAGTTGTAGACATAGTTTCAAGAAATATCAAGATTGGCCTGTGACTTTGTCCAGTCCCTGTTTAAGTTTGTCAGGTGTGGTGTCTATTTGCAAATTACAATTCTATGGAGTCCTAAGAAGATGGCATGCTGTGAGGAACAGTAGGGCTAAAGGAGAAAGCTGGTCTTTGCCTGTAGACAGATGTGATTGAGTATAGAATACAGGGAGTGCAGAATTATTAGGCAAGTGGTATTTTTGAGGAATAATTTTATT
>CM070032.1:87878406-87888788 GCA_036250615.1 Ptychadena robeensis | reverse complement strand
AGAGGATGATGTGGTCAAAATACTCATTTGCCTAATAATTCTGCACTCCCTGTAGATGTTGACCCATTTACCAGGCCTATGGTGAATTGTTTGGATTGTCAAACAAAAGTAGGTATGTACTATGCATGTATTTTCCTTCTTAGAGTCCCTTATGCTACAGTTGCATTTTTCTTTTGTTAGTTTCAGGAGAATCATTTTGTCTTGAGTTTACACCAGGAATTCAACACATGACCATAAAGTACACAAAGTACATACACTTATATTAGCTTTAATTCCACAAAATTCTTTAGCTTGTTGTGTCAGCATCTCCTTCTCTTTTCCTCCCTTAGTCTCTTTCCCTCCCCCTCTTCCTGTAACACAAATCTGGATCAGTTGCATTTTCAGGCAGAGTTCATCCTCGTCACCCTGCTCACACATCAGGAGATCCTCTGGACGAAAACTCACTTTTATTCTTCTGTATATCTTAAATTTACTCATCTGTAACACTTCACAATACTAGGATTAACATTTAACAACTTCCTCTATCTTTAGAGTCTGAAACTAGCTTGAAACTTTCCCTATTCTCTTGAGTGTATGGAGATGTTTTACTGGCTTTTCCTTCTTTCATTTTAGGTCACTACAAACTAGACACATATTCCAGCAGTTCCTCTGCTAACAGGCAAATAAAAAACTGTTTCATCCTTTACACACACTACCAATAGTTCCTTTCATTGTTTTCTCCGATTCCCTGACTAACCTTTTCTCCCCATTATCTATTATCTGTTAATCTGTTGGTGTAGCCCTAGCCTGGGGATGAGTGGACGGGAGGGAGAAGAGAGCGCCAGTGGCTTTTTCCTGGATAAAGAGTTCCTCCGTTCACTGAAAGGAAAGCTTTTGCTGGCAGAGCTGGTAAGTAAATTACATTTCATCTTTTGAAACCAGAGCTGACATTAGACACCATAGAGGGGTTATTTGGAAGGCATGTTTTACATGTGGAATATAGAAATTATCCAAAAAAGCTGTAGACACAACTATTTTTTTAGGAATTGTTGCCTAGTTTCCTTGATGATGCCAGCTGTATAGGCAACTTACCACTTGCCATGAACTGGTTGATGTCTCATCATCAGGTCATGAATAGACATAAGGTATGGCGCTTTGCTCATCATGATCACCGCTGGGCCAAACCCAATTCAGCTTCTGGAATGTCTAAAGACAGGAAAGTGTATCACTAAATACAACCGGTAGAAAGTCATCTGTACATCCTCCTCCATATATCGCACTACTTTCTGGCTAGGCAGACAAATAAATTCATTGTTGTGAACTGTCATTCTCCTCCCTATATATTACTGGACTGGCACATGGTTGCACTGAAACACTCCAATATTAGAAGAGCTCACCAAGTGCATCTGACAGTCATGATCATGAATAATAAATTTATGGTTAGATTTTTTTGGACATTTTGCTAAATGAAAAATGTATCACACATTATGTTGTGAAAGGGCACAAACTTTTTGTTTAGGATATTAAAGGGCTTTCTCTATGGAGGGAGCAAGGATCAATTTGTCACTAATTACAAAAACATTAATCAACAATTCCCTTTTTTCAACAGCTTCACCATATAATCTATGTTTTTTTAAACCTAACATCACCTCTATTGAAAAGTTTTGGTAGCATATAGCTATGTGATGGTTCCCACTACTTATTATTATTAGTAAAATAGCTTTAGCCCTATTCAGGAGCCATGGACACTGGGTCAACAATTTCTCTGCACTTTTTGACCTGATCAACACAAAGGGTGCCCAGCCGACTGAAGGGGCCCCAGAATGCAACGGGGTGCTAACGTGATGACGTCATCACGTTAGCATCTCGGCACACATCAGAGTAGGTCGGTCTGACCTACTCGTTATGTGTATGCCCAGCATTAGAGTGTGATCAATCGGTGATGTCATTTCACTGCGCTCGAGGGTTCCTTGATTGAACAGGAACCGACCCATTCCGCATCCAAACTATCGGCCAGGAATCGAATTGCGCAAATTCATGCATATTCTTTGAGTCACCAAGCTGCAATCATCTGCCAATCGCACAGGAACAAGCCCTTTTATGGGTACCTATAAATTTTCATTTTACAGGTGTAAGTGACATTTTTGGCAAATTGGACAATGCTCAAATTGTCTTCTATAATTGGACTGCCTTTATGAGTTTATAATAAATTTATGCCATTCTCAATATAGGTCTGCTTTGAACTTTGAATTTAGAGCGAGGGTTTTTTTTCCAAGGAGTGTCTGGTTCCAAAATGATATCTTGGCATCTCCTAGTATGTAGGCCGTCATACACAAAATAGGTCACTTAATTGAGAGTGTTCACAATGGCCTAGCGTTTGCAGAGAGAAAAGATTCAGCCAAATAACTGACATCTTATTAGCACTTGGCAAAGTGCTGGCATTATTAAACTCTGTACAAACTCAAAATAAATGTGAGTGGCAGCATTTGGACCTGGCATAGCTCCTCTGCTTCAATTGCTGCCTCTCTTTATCCATGTTTGATAAATACAATAACATGTGTTAGAAGTATGGTGTTGAAGCCAAGGGACTTATTATCCCTTTTACTTATTATTTATTTAGACTTATTATTAGTGTTGATTGTGAATATTCTCATCGCAAATTCCTATTGTGAATATCAGAACTTTCGCGAACATCTTCAATATAGTGCTATATCTTAATCGCAAATATTCTCGATTTTCTACATCAGTACCCAGAATTACAGCGCATATACAAGTGCTGATTTACACTATGAAGGTAATCTGTGGAAATACATTGTGTTCTCAATATGAACATGTACACCTGGTAATTTGCACAATGTGAATATAAATTGATACATTTTTTTAATTTTGCAAATACGAATATTGCCTATGCTGCTCATCACTACTAGTTATGTGTCTGATACCTGTTTGTACAAATCCTTAAAGCAGAGGTAATTTTTATAATGGTTTTCACAGATGTATGCTTAAGCCCCAGTTAAGAATTACTGGCCTTGTTTACTTAAATATAGTTATGGGTATCTTATATTGTTGGTCCTAATTTGGGGTGAGCCTTATATAGTGGAACCTATTATAGGTAAAAGAATAACTTTATAAATCCAGGACATGGATAGATTTTTCAAGAACATCCCTTATTCATATTACCACACCCACTTTCTTCTAAGGTACCTTATGCACATCACTACTATGTCACACTGAAAATGAATACTTTTGCCATGGCTGAATTTCCTCTCATTCCTTTAGCAAGGCCATCTGTGAAAACCAAGAGTTTCATTTTCTTTTAATAGTGGTGGGGGACTTAGTAAAACATCGTAATTATATGTATTATATATATTATTATTATACAGTGTTCCTCTCTCTTCACAGGTCCTCTGCTTTGTGATATTTATTTGTTTTGCTGCATCCATATCCTCTTATCTGGCGGCACCACTGATTGAGCTGATTATCACTCTTATTTTCCTCATCCTTTACTCCAGTCACTACAATGAGCGCTTCACCGCTCTCAACTGGCCATGCACGGTGGGTTACAAGGAAGAATATCATGTTATCAGATTATTTCCTGTCCTATTTGTACATTAAGCAGTTAATTTACTAAAGAAGAGAATGTTTATTTTGCGAAGTAAAGTTGAAAAAGGTAAAACTTAAGGCCCCCACAAACTTAAGCCCGACAGATGAGAGGTGGAGTGCAAAATGATGACGTCAACATGCTGAACTCTATCGCTCAGGGTATTGGCGGGCACCCTTTGTGTGCCGGCTGTTAGTTTGGACGAGGACGCTAGTCCCCATTCAAACTAATGGCATGGACCAGAGATTTACAGACATGTCCGTTCTCTGGCCGACCAAGCTTTGGGGTGACAGGGATCTGTCACCCCATGTGGGGACCCGCGATCTGCGGCCGATTTTCCCGCCCACCCAACAGCTGCAAGGGCACACCCACATCGGTCTGCGGCAAAGTCGGCTGCGGCTTGCTACGTGTATGGGGGCCTTTAGTTCATGTCAATCGATTGATTGTATGCAAGCACATCTATGTTTTTTTAATTGTATATTATTGAACGTTTAAAGTAGATTTAGCATCTTCCTATTTGATATAAACAGAATGTTTACACCATATGGTGCAAATGCAATAATTAGTAGTAATTATTGAATTGTTCCATTTTAACATAGTTTCATTTAGCATATTTACTTACCTTGGTATTTACTAAGCTAATGGAAACTCCCTTTAACTGGCTTTTCAACATCATCATTTACTATAATATTAGTAAACTAGAGTGCGTTTTAGTTAAGGTTGGCTATACATGGTCTAATTTTACATGGTCTAATCTTTGATCATATGATCACGTACAGATTTTGGGCAAAGATGACAAGCTTTTTTTTTATTGTAAGTGGTTGTAGTTGCAAAGGCAAATTTTCTGCATCACTATCCTCTGTTAAAAAGAAAACAATGCCTTGCCTGTGGGCCTCAAAATCCAAATGCATAGATGTTTGTGGTGGGTCCTAGGCGGGCTTAGGACAGGTAGCTATATTAAAACCCAATTTTCTAGGTGTTACATCTGGCACACACAGCGAGTTTAGTCTAGTGTAAGGCAAAATACATACCAATTCCCTGCTGTTTACTTAATTAGATTGAATTGGATAATAGAACCCTGATGTATGATGTAAACAAAGAACACTTCAAAGGATGTAATTAGATCAACATAAAAGCGTTAAGATGTATGTAATTTTATGTGCAAATGCATTTCACAAATGTTCTAGAGATATTAACTACACAATTGCAAATTCATCCTTCCATTAAAGCAGGATACAGACGGCTCGATATTCGAGTACCCTGCAGCAGCGTGATGACGTCATCACGCTGCTGTCAGATATCGGAGAAGCCGGGGAGAGCAGAACTACCTCTTCCCGGCTCCTCCTCCTCAGCCGAGCTTTGCCTGGAGACCCAGTCAAAGCATCAGACATCGCCGTATTAACGGTCATGTCCGATAAGGCTGTTTTCGAGCGGGATTGATTTGTCCCGCACGAAAACAGCGCAAGGGGCAGATGATATGGGTCAGATAGATGGCCGTGAGCACGCACGGTGCTGGAAGCGGCCATTGATTTGACCCATTGAGGTCTATTTACATGGTGGCAACTGTGCGTAAACGTGTGGCAGATTGTGGGCATGTTGTGTCTATTGGCAAATGCTCTGGGCACCTGACAGGTTATGGTAGTGGTTCCTGGTTAAAAGGAAACATTATTATTAACTTTTATTTATAAAGTGACAACAGATAACACAGTTCTATACCATTAAATAGAGATTGAAGGACAAAGTACAAAACAAGAAACAAAAGGAGCAGAAATACATATATACAATATAGAACAGCCAGGCAATGGAGGTAGAATGATTGCTATAAGCCATAATTCAAATGCATACATGCATAATATACCATTTTAAAATAAATAGAAAAACTAAATTCACCACATAGGTCAGAATTCATCATTCTCAAAGATACAGGGCTTAGGGGATTCCTAGTCACAACAGAACTGTAAAAATGTGTCTTATGTGTGTACACACCAGCAGTAGATTATTCAGTAACAAATGAGCCCTACTTTATATACTGGTAAATGAAAGCAAACCCTTGTTTAAAGGGTTACATTTTTGGTTACTACTATGAAGGTACTACATGAATTATTACAGATGTTCTATAACCCTGCCCTTGCCACACTCCATTCTGGCAGGAGAAATGTTAAGATTGAGCTTCCATTGCAGAATTATGCAGACTCGTTAGCAAAGGATTCTGGAATGAAAGTATGATAGCGGACTACTGTTGGATTCTATACTGTGACAGTTCAAACACAATGTATAACAGAAAATCATACCGAAAGCATTTCAGAACAATCATAGATGCCAAAACAGCATTCACTATAGTAATGTCTCACCATTTGTTCCTGAAACCTAATGTCACCTGTAACCCTAAAATTTACACACAAATCTGAAATCAGCTCGCAAAACTTAATTTGCTTTAATATTTTTAATATTTTTTGTTGACCTGTGGTATCTTAGGCTTCACTGTGCGTTAAAATGGAAAGTCAATGGATGTGTCTACACATATCCCTCAGCGCATGTATGGGTGCATTTATCAATCTGTTCATGCTATAAAAACAAACACAAAAATGGATACGTCACAAACACACCCCTTAACGCATCCCTGGCGGATCCCTAACGCATGGGTTGCGTTTATTGGATCCGTTAACGCAGCGCATCCTGAATGCATAGTGGAGCCTAAGAGCATTGCATAAATATTAGGGATCTAAGCTGAGAACTCAACTTACTATAGGTGTCTAACTAGTTTCTGCTATGTTGTTTTGTTCTTATTTGGTTCTGTTGGGTTTCTATGTAGAGTTAGCATGCCAAAAACAAAGCTGGCCTATTGATGGATATTTATCTTGCTTTCAGGATTTCCTACGCTGTGCATCAGCTGCTGTCATTTTCCTAGTAGTCTCCATTGTGGCTGCAGTTCGGAGTTCAGGGGATGGAGGGGCTATTACAGCTGCTGTGAGTACTTTTGTGGATGTGCTTTTCTTTTGCATGCACTTTGATTTTCTGCTCTAAAGCCATTGTTCCCATCTGCATTAAAACACAATCATTTCTTAGCTATCTAATTCAATTATTTTTTCCAATTCTTTGTAATGCTTTATAATGAACTGGCATATAAAATTGTTCCAACATCACGTTGTCAGATGTGAACAAGTGGTTCCCATTTTGCTAATGGTGTTACTAATGGTATTTCAGCTCACAAAGGCTATCTGTATGTTGCAGTAGACTGGCTGTCAGCATGTGGCATACAACTAGGCTTTGTGCTCATCAAATTATATGGGACCTTACCTTGTCAACTTAAACTTATTAGACACGGTAAGTAGTAGTTGAGGCTGAAGCTAACAACTAAAGCAATCCTGGTAACATGCAACATAAAACCCAACAAATGTGTACTTTGGTCAACTATTCTAATCTATGTTTAAAGCAGGGAACACACGCATAGATATGGGCTAGATGTATCTGGCCAATATCTAATGCGGCCATCCCTGTTTTCAAGCAGGATCAATCAATCCTGCTTGAAAACAGGGATATCGGACATGACTGTAAATCACGGCCTGCATACTATCCAATGAGCCTTTTCACAAGAAAATGCATAAAAGCATGTCAATGCATGTAAAATGGATAGGTGTTAACCTTATCCTCGCTAATGGGATTGGCTGGGAATTAACTGGCATGTCAGATCACCGTGCGATCCGACATGCGGCAGATTCCTGGTCAATCTTACCAGGTGGGTGCACCCAATTGTCCGCCAAGGAACGCGCACGGTGGTTGATCGGCTGTCGAATCGGGCAGGAATCTGCCTGTCTATGCCCACTAACTAACAACTAACTAACAAATTACTAAGCTTACTAACAAATATCTACTTTTCCTCAATGAGCATTATTATGGAAGAATGGGTCGATCCCTTAATTTCTTGACAGTGCAGAAGTGATTGTTGTCACTGAAAATCTTTGTCAACCCAGTGAGAGGCTAATCACTGACATTAAGTTAAAGTTACATGTCCAAATATCAGTAGTAAAACCGACTTGTAACAGGCTTTGTGTGTGTTTTGACACAAGGTTAAACAACTTGGGTAAGGCAACGTAGTTTTGGACGGTAATTCGTCAAATTTCTGAAACCTCTGTCTTCGACTATGGAGAAGGGCTAGTCATCAAGGGACATGAATTCCATGATGTTTCAAGCATGTTTAAAGCTTGTTCCCCCACAATGTATTTTTGCTTTGCAAATGTTACAAACTGCGATCTTTATGTCATCTTCACTCACAGAAAAAAACTTCCACACCAACGGCATGTTATCATCAGACTGTGAATGTGTGCGTAGTTTTGACGTAATTGCTTGCGTCACCGCTGGCAATAAAAGGATAGGCAGATGTGAGCCTGACTAGCCAGTGACCGATCTGGGGCGATCATACAAAAAATGGGTCGAATCTGATCACTAGCCGGTCAATCGGTGCATCTCTAATAAAATACAACTCACATACATACAGTCTTCGTCCAGGGATAGCATACCTTAGGGATAGCATACCCTAAAAATAAATAGTCACCTTTCCTGCCTGCTCGCTCCAGCACCACCATGCCTGGAGTGTGATCATCCAGGCTGCAAGATGGGGGAGCGAGACTCTTTAGCTGGCCATACACCTTTAGATCTCTCTGTCAGATGTCCTTTAGATCTACCAACAACTATGTAGTATAGGGTCCTCTGTGATTGAACACAGGTAGACTTGATGGTTTAGAAAGTCCCTCATATTACATGGTTTTAGTAAAACAAAAGGAGATCTAAAGGAAATCTGACAGAGAAATCTAAAGGTTTATGGGGACCCTTTCAGTCTCGTTCCCTCCACCAATCTGTATCTGAATCCGGGGATGCGCAACACCCAATTTCAGATGTAACGCTTAACCTCCCATAGTCCCTTGCACGTGCCTGTTTCCTTAAAAAAGAATCATAATGTACATAAAACAGTTTCTTGGATGCATTTGCTGGTATGCATGCAGTTTTTGCTGATTCTTAACATAGCTCTGTGACATAGTTTATGCATTTCTATTTATTCAATTGTGACATAATTTTACTGATCTTTTATATAAAAAGGCACATCAAAGCTCTTTTCCTTAAAATAAAAGAACATAGGACCTTCATTTTATTTATCAAACCCTTAATTTAATATTTCTATGATTTTACATTAAATCCAAATATTGATATAATATTTAAATAAGTTACCATCATTCAACTATAAAAAGTTTCTTCTATGGGCTGACACATTTGGCATCCACCATATCTAGAGAGAACCATAGAAAATTCAATCAAAAGCTGAGCATACATGGCACGATTTTTTGTAAAATCTTGACAAAATCGATCACACGATCGGATTGAATAAAAATTTAAGCATGCCAAAAGCTATCGAGCGATCGATTTTGTCAAAAATCTGACAGAAAAACGATTGCTCACGGATCCGTTCTGATGGATAATTTTAATAAAAAGCAAAGGAATCGAGTGCTGTTAGTTGTCTCATGCGATCGTTTTAAGGGATCAATCTATGATTCTTGTGGAAATTACCTTTGTTTGTTTGCTGTTGGTCACTGGCCAGTTCTTCAGCTAACACCACTCCAAATTCATAAATGTAAATGCATTTCAGGATAGAATCGCCTAGAAATTGAATGCATGGTATGTTGCAGTTTGCGATCGTTTTCGCAAATTAAAATCGATTCCGGAATCGGATGGGCGATCGTATTAAAAAACGATCGCAGGAAAATTGTGCCGTGTATACCCAGCTTAACCCATATGGTAAATTTTGTTGCGAAGATAAAATGCTTAGAGTGTGTTAACAACATTTTTAACGTGCCCCTAGATATACCATACGTTTCCTTGTAAAGGCATATAAGGCAGATAATCAAGGTTGCTTTTATCTTTAGAATGGAGACGCCAGGACAAAAAAAACTATTCTGGTTTGTGAGCAGCAGTGTGATAAGCATGCTGATATGTAGAATGATTCATAGACTATTAGCAGACATAGGTTAAACATTTGGTGACCACCTGTATATATAATGTTTTTAATGCTTGAAAATATTAAACTCCTGAATTTGAACCTGTAACTACTCCACTGAATTGTGGCTTCAGGAGATAAAATAGTTGTGAAATAAATAAACATTCAGTATTGTTTTCTTTACATGCCTTATGCTGGCCATACACATACCGATAAACGGCCGGATTTTAATCTGACCGACGGGCGTGCGCGCTCTCGCCGTCGGTCAGGTTAAAATCCGGCCGTTTATCGGCATGTCCCCACTTCTCGGCCGGCCAGAGATCCGACATGTCGGAAAATCTGAGCCGATGGGAGCCGATTGCCATAAGCAGCAATGAAGACGGCGTCTCCATCGCTGCTTATGGCCGGCACACAAAGGGTGCCTGGCCGATTGTGGGGCCCCAGAATGCAATGGGAGGCTAACGTGATGACGTCATCACGTTAGCCTCCCGGAGCGACATCGGGAGTAGTCTGCCTGCACACATCGCGTGTGTATGGCAGGCATTAGGATGGAAGAGTTGTAGGGATGATTGAATGAATGATTCCAACTCGAAAAGTAAAAATTACATTAAAGCAGCGTGCAAAACCACTGCATACAGTGGTGGGGGATATGGTTTTAGACCACTGAAACAAATTATGTGAATGGAGCCTGGAGTTCAAGTGATCCCAATTGGGTAACTGACATCCTGAAATCTTTCTTCTATAATGACGTCAGTAAAGGCTGCCATACACACCCCGATGGTGTGCAGGCAGACCTGTCCCGATATGCTTCGGGAT
>CM070032.1:87861477-87874837 GCA_036250615.1 Ptychadena robeensis | reverse complement strand
CCATGTGACTGTCATTGTTTCTCTGCCCCTTACACAGCTCCCATGTCCTCCATCCTCCTGGTCTTATCACGAACACTTTGACAGCTGGCAGCACAAGCTCCTCACTCTGTCAGAAGAAGAAATCCCCCCACCCTCCCAAGCAGGAGAGGGAGGGGGAGGGGGGATTTCTTCTGCAGACGGCAGTCCATCGGCTGTGACAGTGACGTCACAGTCATAGTCACAAAGGACAGGCAGAGCACGTGATGGGGCGCAGAGACAGCTGGGATGTATTTCCCGGGAGCCCTTTCAGCTATGACAAGCGCCCAGGCGCGACGTCACAGCGTGGGAGGGGCTACCTCAGAAAACTTGCCCCTCCTGCTTTCAGATTTTTTTTTTAAGCAGTGTTTGCAGTAGCTATCGGCAGCCTGATGCCGATAGTGTAAAGTGACCTACAAGATGGTAGGTCCGCTTTAAGTTGATCAAACACTAAAATCAATTGCACATTCGCAGTGATCGATAGTTTGAGAATCTAACAAGGCCACCCTTTCTTTTCGATTGATTGATCCTGCTCAAAGAAAGCTTGATCCCCATCCAAAGTTTGGAATGGGAATCTATTGCACAAAGTGGTGTGCATTGATTCATTGTTGATTTCTTGAGCACTGCGCTTGAGCATTCATCGATCGAGAGGGTATCGACCCGTTTATGGGAACCTGTAGGCTTGATTCACACTGGAACTGCTGCCTCACCACTGTGTGCAGTAGTTGCAAACAGTATGCAGGACCTTGGGTGTGATTTGTCAAATGCTGACTACCAACCTCATTTAAGCCTAATGAGCAACTGCTGAAAAAGAGAGGTGAAAATATCTACCGTATTTTGGTATTCCATATATTTATGAGTGCAATTGTAAATGTATTGCATCACTTTTTTAAACTACATTTGTTTATACTGTTTATATTTTATCACTTACACCAGTGGTGGGCCACACTTGTGGCCCTCAGGATCACCAAGAGGCCGCACATAACATTTTCAATCTCTACTGACATGTATAAGTATTTTTTTATGAAAAAAATTACAGCAAGTTTTAAATAACAAAACTTTAAATGATACTTCAAGCATTATGGAACACTGTAGTATGGTAATGCACATTTTGTGCCATATACCGTCTTATGGTCCGAATGCATGACCCCTGCAGCCGCAGCCACTCGGCCGCCGGTGGTCACACCTTGGCTTCCTGCCAGTTCTCCCAGCACGGAGATTAGCCGGGGGAGCCGGAGGAGCTGTCAGATGTCAGATGCCGGCCCGTGTCCAGCTCTCCCATCTGAACTGTGTAATTGCCTATGCCAGCAGACTACTGCCATAGGAAATGAAGAGAGAGCTATAGATGAACTTGCATCTATATCTCTCTCTTCTATCAGTGGGAAATGCAATCACTCTGCAGCTCCCACCACAACAGAAACAGCTTATCTGCAGAGGAGAGGGAGAAAGCTGTTGGCCACTGTTCCTTCTGCAGATCAGTGTGAAGTATGATGTGTTCTACTGAGAGTGTACTGCTGCGAGTGACACCTACTGGCTGAATTGGATACAGCATTCATTGAATTCATTGCATTAACTCAATTGATGTGAAAACTTATTTACCGCCCTAGCGTTAGGGATGGCACCATCTCGTCCAGCTCTGCTACCATCACTATTGCACTGGACGAGATGGTGCCGTCCAGTGAACATCGGGGCTCCAGCAGCGCATACTTACTATTTTGCGCTGTCCCGGTGCCCCCGATGCGACATGCTGGCTGCTGGAGCGTGGCTCATCCCCCCCTCCGAGTGACGTGACGACGTGACATCGGGGAGACGGCTAGAAATTTATAGAAAACTGCTTTCAATGTGCTGCTATGTACTAAATGAAGTCTCTGGTGCCCCAGATGTGCCCATTTGCAGTAACCCTCTCTTCCCTGGTGTGATTTTACCACATCCATCACACCAGGTTAGAGAGGGTTAACTGCAAATACGGTATATCATTAAAGTCTTTGATAATATCTATTGGGGAACATAAACTTTTTCAAAGATTATGTGCCCCTATTCTGAGGTTATATTATATATAAGCAATATATATTATACAATCATCCCCAGTTCGTTGGTGAGATAGTGGGAGCCTAGGCACTCACCTGTCCACCATTCCCCTGCTGACGTGCCTTGGCCGGGATCATCTTAGAGCGGGAAAAAGAGGAGAGGCAAGAGGCTTGCTCAAGCATCGCCTGGGTCACTGATTGGCTTTCACGTGAATCATATGCCTGAGCTAGTCACTCGCCTCTCCTTCTTTTCCCGCTCTAAGAAGATCCCTGATGAGGATGGTCAACAGGGGATCGGTGGACAGGCGAGTTCCTATGCATTAACAGTTAGGTTTTGTTTGCCACAAATGGAGGACTGAGGGGGGCTGCTAAGGAATGCCCAATTTTTTTTTTTAATCAATGAGTTTGAGTTTCTGAGTTCATTGCAAAGCCCCTAATGGTAGGGTATCATCACCAAACTTGCTGGAGATATAGAGAAGGGCTGATGGTATGCTACTAAAGTTTTACTCTAACACAAATCGTTTTTGCATAAATAAAATTCGAAATGTCAAATTTGACTTTGAACCTAATTTATGCAAAAACTACATGTGCTTTTTTTTTAACAACCCTACTCTACATCTCCAGCAAATTTGGTGATGATACCATGTTCAGGGGCTTTGCAATTAACTCACAATCTCAGCTAGTCAAAAACAGACGATCTCTAGTAAAAAGTATATAATTAAGAATAGCCTTCGTCTTAACTAACTCATAGTAAACCTGAGAAACACTAAACATTATATTCATTCCAGGTTACAGAGGGTTAACTGCAAATGGGAACATCTGGGGCACCAGATTTTTTATTTTGGCAAGATGTAGTACATAGCAGCATAGCTTTGTGCCCTAATTTTTGTGTTTTCTCATTAATTAAAAAAAAAAAATCTTTTACATAATTGTTTGTTTCAAACATTATTATATTCATGATGTCTATTAGACTCTTGTACGGACATATTTTGGGAAGTTACAGGCCTACAACATAAAGAAAAATTTACCATTGAAGTCTATGGTGCGCTTTTGGTACAGAAATCTGGATCTCAGCAGTGCGCTAGGGAGGTTAAACTGTTTGTTTATTGGACCTCTGTTTAAATCCCTTAAAGTCCCCAAGTTGCCAAAGTATCTGTACTAATAGAACATGGCAAAACAATAAAAAATATGTTAGATGGCATCCCATCTTCCTAGGTTAATCAAGAGTCCTCTGTTATAATTACATATATAGTGTATGTGTTATATACTTAATACTTGTTTGATACTTGTTAAATCTTTGACATTAGTCTCTTTTCCTCATAGCTTTTTGGCTTCATATTGGTTGGTGTGTTTTCCTATGATGCATACAACATATACAAGATGGAGATTATTGACAAAGCAGCAGAGAGAGGTAAGCTGTCAAATTCACCTTGTATCCTTACTCCTTATCCATCTATGTGCTATACCCAGTTTTTTCCTTTAGGGTTGCAAATTATATAACCATTGGATATATAGACATTCCCTGAGGCAGTGTACAGTCCTCTCTTCTGCAGAGAATGACACTCTTATGCCTACAGCTGGGAACACATGCATAGATATGGGCCAGATCGATGGTTGCTTCGAGCTCCATGCGTGCTCACAGCCATCTATCTGGCCCATATCTAATGCGACCATCCCTGTTTTCGAGCGGAACCAATTCCGATTGAAGACAGGGATATCGGACATGACCACAAATCACGGCCGTTCTCCATTGCTTTGCATGGAGACTGCGGGGTCTCCATGAAAGGCATTGTCGGAGCTAGAGACACAGCAGTGCTGCGCCTTCAGCTCCTTAATCTCGCTGCTGCCAGGAACCTCGAACGGCTCGTATATCGAGTTGCATATCCATCTGCTGATTTGTACAAAGTTCTATCAAATGCCAATAACTGAGGGGAGCTTCCAGTGATGGATGTTCACTGCTCCTATCTTCAGAGTTGGCACTTTGATGTAGGTTGATGTAGGTTGTGCCTGTCTGTACAAAAAATGCTATAGGGGATGTGGCTAGTAAAGCCCCCCATACACCTTTAAATCACTCCATACAATTTCCTTTAGAACTACCAACAGCTATGTAGTGCCGGGTCCTCCCTGAAAGAATACAGAGTGATTGGAAGGTTTAGAAAGGTCCTCATATTACATTATTTTGGTAGAAGAAAAGTTGATTGTACAGAAATTGTATGGTTTGATTGTAAGGTGTATGGGGGGCTTAAGGTAATGCTTCAGACTTGGTAAAGGATGGTAAAGTCTGCAATTATGACAAAAAACTTATGTTTGGTATAAATAAGCTATATTGTCCTAAAATAGCCTAAAATGACCACTACAATTGTATATATTGTATTTTAGTCTTTTATCTCATATTCTTACAATCTTTCCCATTGTGTTTTAGGTCCTGCTGATGTGTAAAGCTCATGCTCCAAGACTAATATCAGACGCTGATATATTAACTGGGCATTTTAATATCGCATGGTTCATTTTGTAACCATGATAAATTTAAACCTTGTAACATCTGAAACATGAGCAGCATGTTTATTTGTATTAACCTTTGCAGTAGGGTGGGGTTCGAAACTTGTTAATGTCTAAAAGATGCAGAAGTGATTTACTCACCTGGACCCTAATACACAAAATTTACTTGCATCCCTATATTCCTGTCTGTGGCAGGTCATGACATGAGTCATCTTTGATTTGTGGTAGAGAATTTCCTCAACTGCTCACAAGGGTCAAAGAAAACCTGATCACAGAAATCAGGGAAGAAGTGTAAAGGTATCCATACACGGATCGTTTTTTCAAAGATCCTGCTGCAAGAAAATGATGGTTAAACAGGGATCCAACATCCATAGTATTGGCCATGAATTGATTGTGCAAAATGGTGCGCATCAATGCGGCGAACAAGCGATTCTTTGCATCACTGTGCCACGTTTGATCATTTGCCGATCACACGGGTATAGACCCGTGTACGGTTACCTTAACAGTGAAGGAGCTTCCAAAGGTATGCAGGTTCAGGTATTTAAATCTCAATCCCTCTAGACCAGGGGTGTAAAACTCTGGCACGGGAAGCATGGGCCGCAGTGTAATTACGGTATATTTGGCACGCAAGATAATTTTTTTTACATTTTATTTGAGAAATGAATGCCACAGACATGTCTATAATCTGACATCACATGCTTTATAGTATTTAGTATTGCACTTTGCTTGTGCTAGATTCAATGTTTAAGCAAAAGTTGTTTGTTTCTATATGAAAAGTTTTGTTGTTATATAAGAAGGAAAAGCTTCCTCAATTGTAGACAGTTATCAAGGTTGGCCCGTTACTTTGTCCAAATTTTTAATCCCCCCCCCCCCCATGTTTCAGTTTGACACCCCTGATCTAGACACAGTAAGCATTTAGTATTTTACATGGGCCTACTGCAAATGTCAATACAAATAATCTTGAAGTTCAGCTTTAGTGTTTAGAGTTCTCAGTAAAGTTTTCTTCCCCTGTTATGAGCCAAAGCAACTAAAACAATGTGTTGCAAGAAGATATACAATGTGAAAGTTATATAAACGTGTACCTAATAAAACATGTGATTCTTCTATAATATTCTTTTATATATATATATTATTTCAGACATGTGATCATACCAAATGTGTAGCAAAGGCATTAGCTATACAGCATTCATAGGAAAAAAACACTCAATTGATTTCTGAATGACAAATGTCCTTGCTAATAGGGGATACTAGTTGACTAACAGATCCATTTATTACTAGAAGTGTAGCTTAGTATTCCACTTTTCAGGAACCTCTTGGCAGAGTGTTAATCTTGATGCCATGCTTATCTTTTCATTGGTCATTCAGCCTGTGTACCTAATGTACTCTTCATTTAGGCTGTGACAAATAAGTTGGGTCAGTTGTCTGGCCTACATTCAACACCATTAAAAGCGCCTTTAGTTTGCTCATTTAATTCTAATTTAGCTGTTACCAAACTCAACAATCAATGCATTTTGTCATTTAAATTTACTTCTTTATTTTCCTTAAGTCATGAACCTACTTTATGCTGTGCATGTAGAACAAGCAATTGCCTTGTCTTTCGTTAAAAGTATCATGACTCTTTAAACTGATAGTAAAAACGACTCCTATTCCATAGGAATGAATGCTTCAAAGACATTCCTAAAGGACAAAGAAATTATTGGTAAACCTCTATATTTACATACAAGGCCTTACATTGGATGCAGTGGGCTATTTAACAAGAAGTAGTAGGTAGATATTCTTTGGAATGCAACAAGTAAAGATCACCTAAGATCATACAGCATTTAGGTAAAAACTAATTTTCAATGATAGATCACTGCACAGCCACTGGTTTACTTCTGGTATCTGCGGGTAGTCCTGGCCTATATTTGATGCAACATGGACATGTGGACAGTGGCGGTTTTAGGCATGAGCAGCATCATGTCGGGGGTGACATGTGGGCATCAGAAATGTTTTACTGATGCCCAGATGTCTTCTCCCCTATTCGCGCGCTCGCCTGGGAAGAGGAGATGTTTGCTGGGGGGAGGCAGGAATGTGGACAGGGGGTTCTCCCTAGGACTGTCCCTGCAAGTGGATATGACTTCAATAGAGATCAATAAAGTAAAAGTAGCTTTATTTCAAGTAGTGCTTTCTAGAGAAAAAAAATGTAATACAGAAAAAATAAGAGACCACCAAAATTGATCCATTTCTCTTCCATATTGTTTTTTAAAGGAAGCGACAATACATCCAAATGGAAATAATGTTTTGACTAAGAATGTTCAGATACTGATACGTGGCAGAGACATCCCAAGTTGGAATTATGGTTTTCATGTGTTTGCATTTAGCTTTATTCCACTACAAATACCAGAAATCTTAGGCTAGGGCTTCACTATGTGCTGGGAACCGCTGATATCCGCTCCTGTGGCTGGCTGCATCATCAACGTCATTGGACCGATGGATCAGGAGCTCTAATGGGTTGTAGAGACAGCCCTGCCAAAGCCCCATTGCCGTCAATGGGCGGCTCGCGCACTGCTCTAAAATCCCCTCATTCAACACATTAAAATGCATAAGCACCTTTTGAAAAAATGTTTTGGGGTGCGTCACAGTTAGACTCACTTAGTGCTCAGTAGGAGCAATGGTAGGATCATATTGGACACTGAGTGTAAAGCAGGGAACAGGGCTCAATATTCGAGCCGTCTGATGTTCCCTGCAGCAGCATGATGATGTCATCACGCTGCTGTCCGATATAGGCAGAGCTGGAGAGACAGCTCTGCTCTCTCTCCAGCTCAGCCGATGCTTTTCATGGAGACCCGCAGTTTCCATGCAAAGCAACGGACGTCCACCGTGATTAACGTCTGATGTCCAATATCCCAGTTTTCAAGCGGGATTGATTGGGACGACGCATGGCACTCGAAGAGGCCATAGATCTGGCCCATATCTTCATGTGTGTAGCCTGCTTAACTCTAACCAATGAGAGACCTCCCTGCTGGTGTCCCTATAGCACCTATAACCAGGAAGTGACATCATCCTGGTATCCCATACTACTGAACACACATAGTACATTTTACCCTTGTTGGAGGTCTCCACTCCTTGCTAACAATACTTTGTACCTCGATCATTGTGAGTATTTTCTTGTTCCTTTATTAAAAACAGAACTTAACTGTGTTGCACTAGCTTGTGTGCCTTGTGTACTATATGTGTTGTACAGGGGTTCACACCCCCCTCCATATTGGGAGCTGCACACCTCCAAATTTCATCAACAACCCCTCATACTGATCCAGCTGAGAGTTTTGCCCAATTCCATACACCACCTGATGGCCTTTCTGGCCAATGACATCACTCCTAATGCGTGATTACTGCGCAACTATTTATTAACTTTTCTATTCAGAATAAAGGAAGTCGTCCTGCTCTAATCTGGATTTACATTTGTAGTTAAAAAATAAAAAACATGTTTTTTTCAATAAGCTGACTTCTAATTGTTCCTGGAAACAAAACGGAATATCTAAAAAAAGATGTAAAAAACCAAAAGCTACAATTAACATTTTTCACTGACATTGACGTATACTCTAATTATTAAATGAATTGGAGAGTTCACATATTTTGTGTTCATTTTATAAATAATCCATCTTTATAGCTTCCAATGTATTATTAATGAAAGCATTGCATTTTCCTGGATGACTGCCCTTTAGCATAAAGTGATGAGCCTTTGATGTTTCCTGAAAAACTATTTGGCAGCACTGAATCTGTTACAAACTAAGTAGAAAGTCGAACATCAATTAATTTGTTTATGTCATTTAGATAATCTGAATATTCTGCAAAACCTGTGAATACTGTTACAGTGTAACTTAAAGTAAACCTAAGCATTACTGTTTTTCCACTGATACACTTTGTAACAACTATTAACATGTGCTTACAAAACATGCACTCAAGAAACAAGCATAATGCATAGATAGCATAACTAGTAGAAATTATTAAATGTTTATGTTTTTTATATTTCAAAGCTAGCAAGCATTCAAAGCAAGTACAAACTTTTTAATTGAAATTTAATTTAATGCAAATACTCCATGTGCTAGAACAATCCATTTTACTGCGCCTTGACTCTAGGGTCTTTTAGAGGGCTTTTCTCATCTCTCCATCCAGTATATACACTGAAGGGCTTGCTGGGACCCATAGTTCCTATATATACTATGTTAAAGAAATTTGTTTCTTGCAGTGATTGAATATATTTCTCATGCATGTCCTGCTGAAGCGATTTTCATTGTCATTTAAAAATTTTATTTAGTTCTGTTTTGTCCGGTTTGAAATTATTGATTTAATATAATGATGAATTGTACAAATATTGTTCTACTTGTTTGTTTACTTTATGTACAATATTTGTGGTCTGACACTAATGTGTAAATACATTTGGTTATTTGTTCACATGTGTTTCTGTCTTAGGCTATGTTTCCACTATATGTCGGGACCCCTCTGCTAAGTGCATTGCTTGGTGGGAGGTCCCAACAGAGAACATTCACTTACCTGCTTGGCAGATTCTGTGTCTTCACTGCGCCGAGCCATTCCACAGATGCAAGGCTGAACGTAGTCGAGCACGTTGAGCCTCTGCATCGGCGGATGTCTAAACACAGCATCTGCCGAGCAGGTAAAATCGATGTGCTCCGTCTGGATCACCGCCAAGCAATACGCTTAGAGGAGGGTCCTGACATATATTGAAAACAAGCCCGTAAAGTCCTTCTCCGCCCACACGTCTGGGGTGTGAGAAACTGGGTGCAGTAACTTTCTTTAAGATATGATAATTTAGGATTTTGACAGATCAACTACTTCTTTGACATCATACCATAAGGCTCTCTCTTTAGTCTTACAGTTCCTCTATATTCTGTGACCTGGCATAGAAAGACATAAGCCTGTGTGTGTGTGTCCTGGCCATTCACCACTCCTTCTACTATGAGACTGGCCAGGAAAACAGAAATCAAGACAGACAATCATTGTCTCCAGGACCACCAGTACCCAAACTATAAGATACACCCAGGCTTCTCCTTCAGCCATGCCCCCTCTTTTGTGATGCAGCTGTTCCTCTAAAAAATCTTTTTCAGCTTTTATACTGACCAAATGTAACATGGGGTAACTTTACTTGAATGCTAAAATATATATACCGGTATATAAATTATCTTATTGTTGTTGAGCCCATTTGGCAGGTCTTGGTGAGAACAGTTTCAGAATGGAAAATGAATAATCCCAGACAGAACTACTGTTCAGAAAGTCCTTAACTCACTATAACATGGTAATGCCAATTCTTGAAGTCCCATAGGCCATTGGTCAGGCCTGTCTCAAACAGGGACTCCTCTCTGTCACAAGGTGGAGCTGGTACAGCAAGAAGGACACAGAGCAGGGCAAAGAACTCTTCTTGCTGTGTTTTTTATACCCTTCTGAGGGAGAGCAGGACAGCACCACCCCTATTCTGGGCAGAGCCATGTAAAGTTGCAGAAAAATACATGTTGGACTTGTTTAATACTGTTGAAGATATTTCATGGCACTTCTTCAGTTTAAATGCGTTTTGCACTTAAATGAGTAGGCTAAGTTGAAAAAGTTGTGCCTGAGTGGCATTCAACACCATCTATCTTCGAGATAAATTGCTATTTTGACATCTCTATCCTGCTGATTTTACAGCAGTTTAGCTTTTAGTCATATAGTTTTTGTCAAAAACTTTATTTGACTTTAAAATTAAATGTATGCATATATGTGCAATACATTTTGAGCAATACTTTTTTGTTAAATATTCCTACAATCCTTTTCTCCATCCCTAACAATTCAGGTGATTTAGATATATCATGTTCAGAGACTTTGAAATTAACTTATCGTAACAATGAATTCAGCTAATTAAAATGTTGTGACTTTTCCTAACTTGTATTGCATTACATGTTATTTTTATAAAGTAAAATACAATGTTG
Organism: Ptychadena robeensis; assembly: GCA_036250615.1. Taxonomy (NCBI): domain Eukaryota; kingdom Metazoa; phylum Chordata; class Amphibia; order Anura; family Ptychadenidae; genus Ptychadena; species Ptychadena robeensis. The sequence goes on along the minus strand of CM070032.1, from coordinate 87,864,336 downwards.
TAATATAGGCACCAGTTCTGAGATCTCTGAAATATAGAAAGACTCGAAACTTCATAGAACGGAAATATCCAGGCTATGGATGGTATTCATTCAGTAATGTCTACTTCATGGTCTTCGCATATACAATAATGCTAAGAAGTTCCCATTCAGGGATAGTTAATTAAAGGGGGTTTCATGTGGTATAGTCATGATTTTAAACATGTATCAAAAAATTAAGAAATGGTCTTTATTCAACATATAGGACCAGTACAAATAGCTCTTAAATATACTGCATTTACAATAAGCAGCTTACTCCGGCATGTTTTGCCTAAATTGGGCTTCCTCAGAACTATCCCTGGAACTTTGATACACGTAGCACCTCAGTGAAGCACAGAATCCTAACGTTGAGACTATTGATACAGATTTGTTCTCCCTGAGGAAGCCCAATTTGGGCGAAACATGTCGAAGAACTATTTATTATTATTATTATTATCATTTATTTATATAGTGCCAACATATTACGCAGCGCTGTACAATACATTAGAGTGGAGATACAACACACAATAACACACAGGTACAGGTAATGACACAGGAGGAATAGAGGACCCTGCCCGGTTGGGCTTACAGTCTAATAGGTTGGGGAACAGAGTATACAATAGGTGGGGGATGGGACTGGTATGGTGGTGATGTTAGGAAAGAGAAGATGGATAGGCCAGACTGAAGAGGTGGGTTTTTAGGGCTTTTTTAAAAGTGTCAAAAGTAGGAGCAAGTCTAATGGGACGAGGGAGAGAGTTCCAGAGAGTAGGAGCAGCCCTAGAGTAGTCCTGAAGCCTTGCGTGTGATGAGGTTATGAGCGGGGATGTCATTAGTGCTATTTGTACTGGTACTATATGTTGAATAAAGACCATTTTTTTAATACATTTTATCAATACAAATTTGAATACATCATGACTATACCACACGAAAACCCCTTTAATTAACTAACTTCTAAACATTAACTGAACTTTGGGGGTGTGGTTCATTAACCATTTACCAGCTCATCCATTTCCCTGATCATGCTTCCATATACAATAATGCTGTTGCGGATGAAGGATATGGCTCATTCTAGTGTCTTTTTAAAATCATCTGAGCTACTGCACACAGCTCATTACATTTTGCAACCTAATACAGCATCACAGGAATAAATATCTCTGCTGTGAGTTGGATACAGTAAATGTAGATACTTGATAGTATAAATGTACCCACAAATGAGAAACCATTAATAAAACAGAGATATTATTTTTTCTTTTCTTACTTAGACTAACATTGGGTTTCCATTTTCATCAGTGCACAATTAGGGAGTGTACAGACAAACAAAAAAACATTTGGGTTTTTGGGTTGCATTATGCTGACAATCTTTATTTTAGTCTTTTAATTTATATGTACAGGTTCAATCAGATCTTTAGATCTTCACTCTTCATCATGGAGCTTTTGCTGTTGAAGTAAAAAAACAATGTTGAGGAATCAAAAATATTTTAGCATAGGGGGATACTAAATCAAAACAACAACAGTGACCCATAGGAACATAAATGTAAATTAGATGACCATAGGCTGGCCAAGAAGAACATACTACTCACCTTGCCTCCTACATCTCTACTTTTAGCTCTCAGTTTATTGACCTGGGACTCAGCAATGTCTGCTCTTTCCTCTGCTTCATCCAGCTCATGCTGTACTTTACGGAATTTGGCTAGATTTGTATTAGCTTGTTCCTCCTACATGCAAAAGAGAAAGAGTGGAAGAGACTTAATCTTAAGCATGCAAATGATCGGATGATTGGAAAAAAAGTATTACATGTATCATATACACTTACAGCCTCCTCTGCCTGTCTCTTGTAAGCTTTCACTTTAAGTTGCAGTTTATCAACTAGGTCCTGAAGACGTGCTAAGTTCTTCCTGTCTTCTTCTGTCTGTAGGAATCAAAGAGTGATTGTGAATTGATGCTATGCAGAATAACATTTCAATGCAAATCATTACTTTAGACCTGTCCTACCTGATAGGTGAGCTCTTTAATCCTTCTCTCATATTTCCTCATGCCTTTCACAGACTCAACATTGCGTTTCTGCTCAGCCTCCAGCTCGTTGTCCAGTTCCCGAACTCGAGCCTCCAGCTTCTGTAGCTGCTTCTTACCGCCTTTCATGGCAAGTTGCTCAGCCTCATCCAGACGTTGCTGGAGATCTTTGATTGTTTGCTCCATGTTCTTCTTCATCCTCTCCAGATGGGCACTGGTATCTTGCTCTTTCTTTAACTCTTCTGCCATCATAGCAGCCTGTAAATTAGACATTATCAAGTCAGTTAGGAAGATAATAATGAATTAGACAAGCAATTATTATTTTGAGAATTTACTTACATCAGTTATTGCTTTCTTGGCTTTTTCCTCTGCGTTGCGGCACTCCTGCACTGCTTCCTCCATCTCTGTCTGCAGCTGAGACAAATCAGATTCCATCTTTTTCTTTTGATTGATCAGACTGGTGTTCTGTTGGGGAAAAAGATATATTTTAATGAATATATTTAATGAATATGAAGCTTGTGAGAGAGTCTAGATGTGCAGTATTTTTTCTGGATCCTTTCTGACCTGTGAATGGAGGAGCTGTACTCTCTCACTGGTCTCTATCAGTTCTTGCTCTGCAAGCTTCCTTGCCCTCTCGGTCTGCTCCACCAGAGACCTCAGTTCCTCCAGTTCAGCCTGCAGCAGCATGTTTCTCCTCTCCACAATTGCAATGTTTTCTTTAAGGTCATCATTAGCTCTTAGCGTATCATCCAGTTGAATTTGGGTGTCCTGTGAATTACAATATAAAATAGTTATTGCCATTTATTTGTAAATTTGTATTTTGTCACCTTGAAA
>CM070032.1:87816164-87861377 GCA_036250615.1 Ptychadena robeensis | reverse complement strand
TCGATCAGATAGGTGATCGATCGGCCATGGAATCCGACAATGTATGGCTAGCTTAAGAGACACCTGATCTCTAGCAATGTACCAGGCACGGGCCGGATGTGATGTCCAACCGACATCACTTCTGGTTTTTGAGTTCTCGGCGAACAGGCGGACGGCAGACTAGATCAAAATATAAAAGTTATTTGAAATCTACAGACATACCTATGATTTGTTGCTTACCTTAAGGGTACCATGTGCCACCTTCAAGTGTTTCTGGGCCTCAGCTGCTGCACGGTTGGCTTGGCTTAGCTGAATTTCCATTTCGTTTAGATCACCCTCCATCTTCTTCTTTATTCTGAGGGCCTCATTGCGGCTCCTGGTCTCTGCCTCCAGCGAAGTCTGCAATGAATCCACCAAACGCTGATGGTTTCTCTTGAGTTGTTCCATCTCTTCATCCTTTTCTGCCAGTTTACGCTCAATCTCAGACTTCACTTGGTTGAATTCCAGCTGGGCGCGCAGAATCTTACCTTCTTCATGTTCCAGTGAAGCCTGAAGTGATACAAATTTGCAAATATATATGCTGAATTTCTGAAATAGCATATATAATATCGTAATTATAACTATTTGTGTTACTAACCTCTGCTTCCTCCAGTGCAGACTGCAGTTCCATCTTCTCTTGTTCCAACTGCTTTCTAATTTTTTCCAGTTCATGAATATTTTTGCCACCTTCTCCCAGCTGCTCAGTGAGGTCCGAGATTTCCTCTGTGGATTCATTTTATACTTAGTCAAGTTCATATTAGGAAGTAAGCCATATTAAAACTACAGATCTTAATTGGTAGTCTATTGGTGGAATTTTCTAACCTTGAAGATTTTTGTTTTCCCTCTTGCAAGTTTCAAGATGCTCCAGAGATTCTTCATAAGCATTCTTCAGCTTGAATAGTTCAGTACTTAGAGATCGAGCTTCTTTCTGTGATGACTCTAGCTCTGTCTGAGACTCTTCAAATTTCTGCTTCCACTCAGCAAGGATCTTAGAAGATGAAATAAGTTTAGAACCTATGCAGGACACATAATAAAAAACTCTAGTCTTTATCTATATTTTATAACTATTACCTTATCAAAGTTTCTTTGTTTTTTGTCCAGTGCAGCAGATGCAGCGTTTGACCTTTCCAAGTCAACCATAAGATCTTCAATTTCATTCTGTAAACGATGTTTGGTCTTCTCAAGAGATGAGCATTTGGCATTAACAGCCTCTACAGCTTCTTCTGCTTCTTGAAGTCTTTGAGCCAACTTTTTCCTGCAGCATAGGAAGTCATTGTTAAACATTACTTGAGTTCTTGTGAGCTAATAGACAAATGAGTAAAGCAGGGAACCGTCCGATGTTCCCTGCAGCAGTGTGATGATGTCATCACGTGGCTGTCAGATATCGGAGGAGCTGGAGAGACAGCAGCTCAGCCCATGCTTTGCATGGAGACCCGCAGTTTCCATGCAAAGCAACAGACATTGGCCATATTTACCAGTCATGTCCGATATCTCTGGTTTTGAGCGGGATTGATTGGTCCTGCTCGAAAACTGGGATGGCCGCATATGATATGGGCCACATAGATGGTCATGAGTGCCATTGATCTGGCCCATATCTACAGTACATGTCTCATATGTGGAAATAGCCATAAATAAAAAGTAAAGTATATGTACACATATGTACACCTCTAAGAATCATGCTCATAACTGTTCATGCAAAAGTTATTTTCATCTTTTTGGTTACCCTGAAGTTCTTTCACCAAGCTGGATAGAAAAGGCTGAAGCAGAGCCTTCTAACAAACAAGCTTTCTGCTCGTCTTATACAACAATATGAAACATAATCCAAGCAAAAAGCTTCTCTGTTGAAAGGAATTTTAGATGTGGGATGCATTGGGATTCCTAGGCAGATGTTAAAGAAGCCATTAATTATTAAAGCGGGGTAAGCTGTAGGAGATAAATAACAACAAGTCAAAGCAAACCAATAAGTAAAGGGACCAACAACCTTATAAGTAATTAACAAATACATTCCACATTACCTCAAAAAGAATAGTGAAAGAAGAATGACTTACTTGGCCTCTTCCAGTTCCTCAGTCCTTTGGATGGCATCTGTTTCATACTTGGTTCGCCACTGAGCCACCTCTGAGTTGGCCTTGGATAAAATTCGTTGTAGTTCTGCTTTGGCCTCCTGTTCTTCCTCATACTGCTCTCGTAGAAGATCACAGTCATGGCGAGCAGATTGTAAAGCATGGGCTAGAGCATTCTTAGCCTAAAAGAAAGGGAAGCCATAATGTACATTGTATATGTATAATTGTCTCATATACAATTGGGTCAAAGAGTTACCAACTTAACAATTTCAGGGTTGCATAAGTAACTGTACCCCATTTATTTTTTGTTAGTGAGGGGAGATTAACCTGGGATTAGGGCTTATCTCTTTTAATTTTCCAGAATGACATACAAAGTAAAAAGCATTAATAGATTGTTTTTTACTATTTTATATCTCAATGTAATTACCTAGAATATATAAATTTCTTTACAAAAGTTCTTTACAAAAGTAATTACCATAAGCTGGTAGAGATTGTTTTTGGTGAACTAATAAATACCTTATTTTCTTCCTCTAGCTGCCTCTTGAGATCATCTAGTTGCTGAGTGTAGGTTTGCTTTCCACGTGTTAATTGGGAAACTAAGGCCTCTTTTTCATCCAACCTGCGGGACAACTCTCCATTCTCTGTTTGAAGCTTAGCTTTTTGGGAAGTAAAGTCATTGAGTGTTCTCTGAGTCTCTTCATACTTGGTCCGATGTTCGTTCATCTGGTCCTCCAATGTACGGCTCATCTTCTCTAAATTGGCCTGAAATCATTAAGTATGCAAACTATTAAACCATCTGTAGATCTGTTAAAATGTGTCTGATTTATGTCTGAAACTACTGCAAAGCTGTGGTGTAATTTGTTTTTGAATTCCATGAGTTATCAGTTATCTGCCCTATGAAAAGTAGCTTATGTAATTGGTATATGGTGTCATGTAATATGGTACAGACACTGAGGCAAACAAGACTTCAAGATAATTTGTCCATGCACTCTATACTCTTATGTCAGTGTGCAACATATAAAAACAGTAAATTGATACCCGGTAAGTTTTGATCAAATACATAACAATCATAGAAGGTTATAAGGATAGCTAAAGTGACATCACAGATATATATATATATATATATATATATATATATGCAGGCAGTTTATATTTCATCTCAATTTTAATAATTATATCATTAAGTATATTAAGCCTTTGTAGTAAACCCACTGCTTTCAGTAAACAGATGTGATGATGGGTTTAGCTAATACTCAGGTTTACTAGACTAGAGCACTGAAGGACAACACTAGGAAGACTGCTCCTGTAAGAAAATGTGATTAAGGTTTCAAGAAGGTATAAAGGCCCCCATACACGTTTCGATTTCCCTACGATCAATGTCCGATTAGATTGAAGAATCGACGATCAATTGAACTGTGATCGAACCCCCACATGGAGAAACTGATTTTTGATCGATGTTGGTTTGATCGATCAAAAGCATAATCAAAGAGGGACGATCGTAAACACACCAAAATGTCTGCCAACTGATGTAGAAGCATGCTTATTTAAATCGAACCAAAATTGGTGGGGTACAACAAAATAACATTTGATGTATACTTGATAAATCAAAATTTTCCAACATGTCCAATAATTTTTCGATCGATTTTTGGGTTAATTTCAATTGATCTAGGTCGATCAAACCATATGAACAGGCATCGATTTCTGGTCGATAGACTTAAAAACTGATCGGTTTAGGTTGATTGAACGGGAAAATGGAAACCTGTATGGGAGCCTTAAGACAACATACAGTATTTATTTACTTACCTTAGCTTTCACCACCTGTTCCATGTTGGATGCCACATCATCCAGCTCTAGTTTGAGTTCACTCTTCTCCTTTTCCAGTTTCTGCTTCACTCTCTGTAGGTTGTCTATCTGCTCACTCAGCTCTGCCACAGTATCAGCATGTTTCTTCCTTAGGGTAGCAGCAGTGGCCTCCGAATGCAGAGTGGACTCTTCTAGGTCCCTCCGCAGTTTTAGAAACTCAGCCTCTCTCTTCTTGTTGAGCTCCATTTGCACTGAAGTAGCTCCTCCGGCTTCTTCTAGACGCTCACTGATCTCCTCCAGCTCTCTTGACAGGTCAGAGCGAAGTTTTTCTACTTTGGCTCTTGCTGTTCGCTCAGCTTCCAATTCCTCTTCTAGTTCTTCAATACGAGCCTTAAACATAAAAAATACATTAATGTTTAAAATGTAGGTTATTGGCTACATTAGGTACATTATTCTGCTAAATCAACATTGGAATTTTGGCAACATATTTGCAGTATGTACCTGGTGCTCTTTTAGTTTCTTTTGAAGTTGGATGCCTAAAAGTTGCTCATCCTCCATCTTGCTGTTTTGTTGGCTTATCTCAAATTCCTTCCTGTCAAAAGAATATTATGCAGATTTGTTTAATAAATATTATCACAATAATAACATCAAGGCATAGGAACAAAAAATCCTAATGAAATATACTTTTTTAATTTCTCCTCCAGCTGTTGTTTATCATTTTCCAGATCCATCACATTCTCTTGAGTCAGTTTCAGATCACCTTCCAGTTTTCGTTTGGCTCTTTCCAAATCCATTCTTATTTTTTTCTCTTGTTCTAGAGATCCCTCCAGCTATTAAAACAAATAACAATTGTCAGAATGAAGCCCATGTTAACCAGTTAGGTACGAAGTTGTTGGAATACAGAACGTGTTACTTACATCATCAACCTGCTGCTCAAGCTTAGCTTTGGACTTGGTTAGCACATTGACTTTGTCTTCTTCAGCCTGGAGATCATCTAGTGTTTGCTGATGAGCCTCTTGGAGAGCCTTTTTCTCTTTGGTAAGTTTGGCAATGATCTCATCTAAGCCGGCCATCTCTTCGGTAAGGTTTTTGACCTGTAAAAAAAGAAGGTGAGCTGACACAGAAAGAAAGAAGTCAATGACTTTTTTAATGGTTTATAAGAAAACAAGATTTGCCTTATTCTCTGTGGCATGCTTCTCTTTTTCAACTTTGGCTAATGTCAGCTCCAGATCATCAATATCCTTCTTTAGCTCAGAACATTCATCCTCCAGCTTTCTTTTCTTTGCTGTTAGCTCTGCATTCATTTCCTCTTCATCTTCCAAACGTTCTGTCTGCTCCTTCAGCTTGGCTTCAAATTGAATTTTGTTCTTGATTAGCTGATCACATCTTTCCTCAGCATCATTTAGATTGTCTTGTTCCTAGCAAGACAAAGTTTATTTATTAAAGTATTGACAAACTACTGGCTTACCTATACAGTAAGACAATGCTGCCACTCTGAACACAGTCTTTCTTTACACATTTAACTTACAGTATCATTAGGAAGAGAAGGCTTGAAGTCAAATACTTGTTTCTACATGAATCTGTGTTTTTCTAATTTTGGCAGTAAACCTAGCTGGTTGTTGTTGTTGGCACAATGTTCAGTCCTTTAGTTATTATAAGTTAGAAATATAAATACTGTATAGTGACTAATTATGTATATACAGTATATTATACTTAAGATTTCTAGATAAACAGTATTGAATAATGTTCAGATAGACTTACAGATTGCACTTGAAGTTGGAGATCATTTTTCTCTTGTAACAAGGAGACCATCTTCTCTTCCAGCTCCTTGCGTCTGGCATCAGACTTCTCCAAGGCTTCCTTCAATCTGTGGAACTCTTCCTTCATGTTTGCCATTTCCTTCTCTGTTTCTGCACTCTTAAGCAAGGGCTTGATCTTAAAGTACAGCTTCATCCATGGCCAATTTTTGACACCCATAAAAGCACGAATGTTCCACTGGATTACTAGAAGCGCGTCTCTAAAATGATACATAGTGGAATGCAAGTTATAGCATATAGTGCCAAATTGGTAGCATAAATTGAAACAAACCCGGTTTTATAGTTTGATTACAATTATCCATACAACAGACAGCAAAGCAACTCACATCTTGTACTGTCTCGGGTAGGTGAACTAAGAGAAAGAGGGTCAGCACATTGAGCCTTTCAGGCCTGCTTTGAGCAGTGTTGTCAGCAAAAGTTTGTTGAACACACTCACAGGAGGGGAGGGCAAAGGGTTGAGTACATTAATATACCCTTCTTAACTATTGTCAGCAGCAGGTTGGGGAGGATCTGGTACCAAAGTAAACTTCAAGGCTGCACAAGAATGGGGACCCAGCTACACAAGAAGAGGTGTCTAGACTGTAGGATTAGCTGTGGAGAATTACAAATGTAACTGTTCACTATGTTCAACTGTGTATGGAAAGGTAGGTTATAAAGTATTATTATAATTTGATATTACTAGTTAATTCTATGTTTGTTAGGAAAGAAACAAAAAGAGAGTTAGGTAACTTTTCTCCCAGATTGAGTGTCACTGTTACATTCAGAAATGTGAAGACAGATTCTACTATTTAGTATTTAAATACTGTATCTTGAATCAAAAAAACTTACTTGTGCTTATAAGCTTTAAACTAAAGTCACTGTAATGGGTAAAAGTGAGGTAGCAGCAAACATAATGTATCTTTTATTGCTTTCACTATATTAAACTGAAATCTAATTGGCATTATGGGTTATGTATCTTGGTTATAATCATAGACCTTTGCACTCCCTTAATAAAAAATGCCATTAAAATAAAAATTAAATCTTGTTCTAAGCTAATTGAGCCTGAAATCGAATTTTGAGTGTGCATTAATTTACCTGCGCTCTAAAATCTTCTTAAATTCTCTTCTCATCAACAATCCTCGAGACTGTGCTTGGATTCGAGTAATGATCTTAGAGAGACGTTCATCCCTCATTTCTTCAAGGAGACCCAAGAGACCAGCTTTAAAGAACACCTGTTCAACAATGCAGGATATTATTGGTCATTTTCGCATAGAATTCAATCCACAAATGTTCGAACATAAATGCAATGCATGTTTACCTTTGTATGTCCAAATTTATATTGGGTGTGATCAATTTCCAGTGAACCTAGAAGCTTTTCAGCACCTTTTCTGCTGTCTATGAACTGTCCATCAGGTATGGCAGAAGGATTCAGGATGCGGTAGCTGTTAAGTATGATAAATTCTTAAAAAAATGTTGCATTAAACGTTTTACATGCAGCTACACATTTTAAAGAAGTACACCTACCGCTGTCTGAAATCACCATATAGGATGCGGTTGGGAAATCCCTTTCTGCAGATTCTTATACCCTCTAATACACCGTTACAACGTAGCTGGTGCATCACCAAAGGATTGTCCATATCTCCTGCAAAGTACATATACACGGTTACCATACAAGGTTTCTTTAGTGCCAGTAATTATCCTAAAGAAACTGAACCAGATTAACATTTCAACTGGGGTAACATAGAGGGAAGCCCTGAAGTATTGCAAAGGGAAAGTAGTGCATTTGACTGATCTATTGACTGGTTATTACCTGGAGATTTTCGTTCATTAGGGATGATACAACGCACAAAGTGGGGGTGAGTTGTTCTCAGGTTGGTCATGAGCTTGTTCAGATTCTCCTGTTGATGCAGAACAAATATGTCAAAAAGCATGACATGTTTCTCTATTTACTACAAGAAACACATTCACCATTCAAACCAAATTCCTAACATTAATCATTATGTATGAAAGTTATGTTTATGTACAAAACAAACATAAACAGTTTTTTTATGACAAACACATAAAAACGTACCCTGTGAAGAGCAGACACTGTCTGGAAAGAAGATCCCTTCTTCTTTCCTCCTTTAGCCTTTCCACCACTGTCTATGATGGGGGAATATCAAGCAGTGTTAATGTATAGTACAAAACTAGAAAAAAAATATTTAATGTTAAAGTTCTAAGCAGCAGGTCCTACCTGAATCATTACCAGCATACTGGGCAAACAGAAGAGCTAAGAGCTTAAGTGATGACTTCTGGTACAACCCAACAACTGTCTCATTAAGTGGGTCCTTATTTTTTTCTAGCCAACCCATAATGTTATAGTCCACAGTTCCGGCATAGTGAACCAGGGCAAAGTGGGCCTCTGGCTTTCCCTTTACATTGCGAGGCTTCTGGAAGTTGTTGGATTTGCCCAGATGATTATCATAGAGCTTGGCTTTAAAGGTCGTATCAGAGGCCTTAGGAAACATGCACTCCTCTTCAAGGATAGACATGATACCCATAGGCTGTGGAAAAAAGAAGCTTATTGTATCAAATCAGTTGGATAAAATTGTCAATTTTGGTCGTATTCCGATCGTATTCCGATCTGCTTTGGATTCGCTTACAATCGATGTCCAATAAAAATATCAAGATCGAAAATCTTCCTCCTTACCTTCTCTATGAGATCAATACAGGCCTGCAGATCCATGCCAAAGTCAATGAACTCCCATTCAATTCCCTCTTTCTTGTATTCCTCCTGCTCCAACACGAACATGTGGTGGTTGAAGAACTGCTGCAACTTCTCATTAGTGAAGTTGATGCACAGTTGTTCAAAGCTGTTGAACTGTAGACAAAAAAGTAAAAAACAAATGTGAGAACAGTAAATATTTAACACGTGATGGGTAGTACATATAAATTCATACATACGATGCAAGCTCCAATCACATTTACTGTTTTTATATTGTATTTATAAACCAGTAATTTGCCATCTGTTATCCTTTTATCAAATCAAAGAGTATGAAATTGTTCAGATCTTTTAGCTTTCCATAGTAAACTAGGATATTAACATCTAGTTCACTTTAGTAATATCTGTAGCAAAAAGATTTATCGATTTTAGCAATTGGTTAAACATTACAGCACATAGTTTTTGTCCCTGACTATTCACCTAGTAACTCTGTTTCTTTAGGTGACTATGTAGGGGCCAAGGTGAGCTCTTGTGGGCTAGTAAAATAGTACTGTAATGGTGTGTTTAAATGTTATGCATGCACCAGCTTGTTCATGTTTGGACATATGTACAAACATACGTGCTTTGTGCTATAGGTACAGGTGATGACTCTCAGTAAAGTGTTGGTTGTTATCGATTCTTCTCTTTCTGTGTTTTTTATCAGTAAGTCTTATTTCCCAATCATATAATGCTTACATCAAAGATCTCAAATCCTGCAATATCCAGTACACCAATGAAGTATTGTCTGGGCTGCTTGGTCTCCAGAGTGCTGTTTATTCTAACCACCATCCACAAGAACATTTTCTCGTACACTGACTTGGCCAGGGCACCCAGGGAATATTGCACCTATAAAATGTAAAACGAAGGCATGAAAAGAAAGTATGCATTAAAATGTAAATATAAAGTAATAAGTAGTAAGTATATATAAAGTCAATAATTTAATATGTACAAGATATTGCAAGTACTGTAAATGCTATTGTAGTAAGAAAGAGTCATTACCTGTTGGACACTTTGTCCCTTAGTGACATACTCATTCCCGACCTTGACTCTGGGGTGACACAATCCCTTTAGGAGGTCAGCAGAGTTCAGACCCATGAGGTAGGCAGCTTTGTCAGCCTCTGCAACATGAACACAGTGTAGCTCAGCATGTATAAAATTAAGTTCATATATATTATTAGGCATGATTTCATAAGCTTTTTTATTTTTCAATTAGACTTAAATATTGCTTATCACTTTGCATTGTGTATATTGTATAATACCAACAGTATTACATTCTAGGATGTCATTTTCATGTATGCACAGTGCCATTTAGCAGTCTGCTATGGTGGGTTGCTAAAAAACTAATATAGATGGAGGAAGTTATGTCTTTTAGGAGAAATGGTAGTGCCTACCATTTGTTTCCTTCTCCTCCCCTTTTCTTGTTGCAAAATATAATTTTTTTTCCAACAAAAATCCTATGTTTCCACATATGGTACCTAAGGTACTTCCTTAACCTCCTTAGTGTTCATGACGAGCCCATCTCGTCCAGAGTTTGTGTGAAGAACAAACTCTGGATGAGCTGGGCTCCCATGAAAGCTGCATATCCCCGGAAAGCTACGGCGATGCTGCTTCCAGCCGCAGCATTTCCGGCTCTGCGGCTTTACTGATCATCGCGTCACGGTGACGCGGAAGGGGGCGAGGGTGAGCAGTGCCATAGACCTCCATGTTAATGGAGGGGCTTCTGCTTTCCAGCCCTCCCAGCTTGTGTCATGAATGACACTGGCTGTATGGAGAGGGGAGGGGGGAGGGAGGAAATGGCAGGCAGTGTACCTAGTACTGTGCGCTAGGGAGGTTAATAAGGTACTTTATATATCTTACCCTCAGTGCCATCAGGCTCAGCTTGCTCTTCCCTTTGCTTCTGCTTGAACCTCATGTTGCCATAATGCATGATGGCTCCAGTGAGTTTGTAAATACCAGCTTTTTCCTCAGCAGTGAAACCGAGAACATCAAAAGCATTCTAAGAAAGAGACGGAATCAGACAACACAACTTTGATATAACAACTTAGTTATATGCAACAGAATAGGCTAACCACATGTTATTATGTTTCACTAGACTGGGTAATCAGGGTCCTTAAAGCCATACAGAGAAATGTATTAACAAAGGTATAATGTACACCACTGGGTCACACCTAGATCCATCCCCACCTACAACACTTAAGCTAGCCACACATGTTTCGATTTAAGCGTTCAATCTGCGTTTTTCGATGAAAAAAACGATCGATTGTATGTGCTGCCCACATAGTACAATCAACAATCATTGATCGATTTTTGTCAAATCATAGATTGAAAAGTGATCGGACATGTTGGAAAATTTTGCTCGATTGTACAATCATCGAACTACATTCCTTGCAGCTTTTTTGTGTCTCGATTTTTTTGGTCGATTTTTTGGCTCAATTTTTTTGGCTTTATTTGTGTGGCTCCTTCCCGACTAACTTCCGATTGAAACTAAAATCGTAAGAGGAATTTAATCAACTATTTTGGATTACTTCAATTACTTTTCAGTTGAAATTTAACAATAATCTTACTCCCCATGTGGTGTACATCCATTAAATTCAAATCAATTTTCAATTTTTTTGATCGAACTACAAAATCTAATCCAACCTCTATTGAACGCTAAATTGAACCATGTGTGGCTAGCTTTAATCTCCAACCCACAGATGGTTCCTCATGGCTTCTCCTGTCCACATCACTGAAGTGTGTCTACAAGGCAGAATTTTCATTCTAGCATTTCATTGTAAAACAATGACAATACTTATATGGGAAACCTTCTGTCAAATTCCTCGATCTTCCAAACAATCTGTAATTCTATTTAGTCACTCTTAAACAACATGAAATCCTGCCAGACAGCAGAGCAAGTATCACAGTTAAGTAAGGGACCTGCAGACTGGACCGAAAACTGGACAAGGTTGTCTGTGCTCTTCATCTCTGGAAGAATGCTAGCACTATTGACCATGCCCAATTGAAACTAGAGTTCTTCCCATTCACAAAAAGTGTTGATCGCAAATATTCTAATTACAAATTTTAATTGGGAATATTGACACTTCGAGAATTTGCGAAAAACTTGAATATAGTGCTGTATCTTCGTAATCGCAAATATTCATCAGTGCCCAGAACTACTGTGCATTGCGTTCGCAATATGCACATGTGATTTGATTTGCACAATGATGGTAATGATGACTGAAGATCATGAATTCTTAAAAATTATTGGGAATACTAAGAGACTAAAATTACCATATTTTGCGAACAAGAATATTGCCTATGCTGCTCATCACTGTTCACAAACCTGGTGTCTCTTTAGCAGGATTAACAGAAGATATCAGGACATGTATTTGAGCTAGTTATTCTTACTGAATAAATGTAACCTAGCCAAGTTGATTTATTTAAATTACATCTTACATCTGTTGCCATAAGTTCATCAGAATCATCTATGGAGGCCACAGTGACTTCTCCTTGGGAGATGTAGGAATAGTCATATGGATTGTTTGTTATCAGAAGCATATCTGCCAAATGAGGACAAAATTTTAGGTGATAAATATATGTTAATTAGTAATGCAATAAATATACACTTTTTAGTATATAAAGATAAACAGAGGTGCTTAACACAATGTATGGTCTGATCATTCCATATCATTTCCAAGACTCACCTAGAAGCTCTGGTTTCTTATTCGATAGGATCTGGTAGAAGATGTGGTAGTTCCTCTCTGCCTTCAGTTGGAAGATAACACGAGATTTTTCTAGGAGATCTAAGCAAAGGGTTATAAGTAAAATACAAGTTAAAGAAATTAAAATTGTATGTAACATATTGTTTTTTATGTAGGCAATATAAAAATATACTAAATGGAGCTTAGCACAAATAAAATTTTATGGTACCCATACACAGGAAGCGAAAACTTTTTTTGATTGATCCCGCTCAAAGAAATGTTGATCGAACAGAGAACCAACAAGTTAGTAAATCTCTGTTCGATCGCCATCACTTGGGAACCTGGGTCATCACCCTGCGATCGATCATTCATTAATCAAACGGGTAACGACCCATGTATGGGCACCTTAAGAGTTTATAAATAAAGTTAATTGTTGTTGGTCAGTGGAATTGTCAATATAAAGAGAAAAAAAGGGAAGGGAACTCACAGGTTTCTATATCAGCAGAAGCCAGTTTTCCTGAGGCACCAAAGTGGATTCGGATGAATTTACCCTGAGCAACGTAAGAGATGGCAAGGGAGAGTAGAAAGGGAAAGAGATCAAGATATAGTAAGAACCCATTGCTCAGGAAAAAGAAATATCAAAGACAGAAAAGCAGAATATAAGTGAAGAAAGGTAAATATGAAGATGAACAAGAAATGTATTAACAGTGGACTTCTTGGTAAACAGTAATGCCACCTTTTGCAGAAGCACCACTTTTTTTCTCATAGACAAACCTGTGGATAAAATGTATTGTCTAACAGAACATTTTGCAGTGGTACTCACAAATCGTGACGAGTTGTCATTTCGGAGTGTTTTGGCATTCCCAAAAGCTTCCAATGCAGGGTTAGCTTGAATGATTTGATCTTCCAGGGTTCCCTGATGAAATATTCATATTAATTGTAAGTAGGTATTCTAATACTTTTCTATGACCCATAATGTGCTTCTTAATAAAGTAGAGGTAACATTGCGTCAGTGAACATCTTGCTATTTCATTAAATTACTGCTCTTGCTTTTTATATTTTTCCTTAGGTCAGTTACCACTTTTTTTCTCTTGCATTTCCCATTACCTTGTTGGCACCAGCGGCGTCCTTTTTTCCTCCAACAGCTGCAATACTGGCAAAGTACTGGATGACACGCTTGGTGTTTACAGTCTTCCCGGCACCAGATTCTCCACTGAGCAGAAAGAAACATGGACCATTATGACCGTAGGCAAGGAATAACCTATCCTTAGCTAGCAATACAAAAAAAATGCAAGCTTACGTGATAAGGATGGACTGATTCTCACGATCTAGGGGACAAAAAATCTACAAATTAATAATAGAAAACAACACACCCACAGTACACAACTACAGTCTATCATTTTCAGTGGAAAACAAATTATTTTTAACACTTGGTATAGTTAGTAATCTAAAATCTTATATTAATTTTGATAGTAAAAAGACTACTTAGGTATTGACTATGGTGTCTAACCTGTCAACATGTACTGATAGGCATTATCAGAGATGGAGAAGATGTGAGGTGGAGCTTCACTCCTCTTCTTCCCGCGATAAGCAGACACAACATCTGCATTGTACACAGGGAGCCACTTGTAGGGGTTCACCGTCACACAGAACAGTCCTGAGTATGTCTATCACATAAGAAAATAAAATGTCAAGCTCTATTTATGAGACATGTAATATACGGTGACACCCAATTGACATTTGCTAGAATACTGAAAACAGGTCATGTAATATTATTATTATTATTATCCTTATCTCTTACATAGATCATCCAGGCTGCATAACGCTCTTTGAGGTTGTACAGCACAGCTGGTTCATGCAGGAAGGTCAGCATGGCCATGTCCTCAATTTTATCGAACTTTGGGGGATTCTGCTGGTGGATATCACCTTCCTTCACTGTGACGGTCTAGATAGAATTATATAATGTATAGGATTACTGATGCAGCCTATTTGATACAGAGAAAAAATATATTTATACATAGAAATATGGAGACCTGTATTTCATTTCATTTCATTCCATTTACCTTGCCAGATGCAGTTTCAACTGTCACTTTACCACCGTCACGGTTGGTGATCTTGCCTTTCACAAACTCCTCTTGGGGATCTGGCACAAAAACCTCTGTTTTGATGTCAAAAATACGAGTCTGAGCCTCTAGCCGCTCCTTGTCAGACTTTCGTAGGTATGGGGCAGCGGGCCCAAAGTCGGCCATTAGAGCGTCACCCATTTTCAAGTCTACAAACAAAGGAGAAATTAGAAGTATAGTATATATGATGATAATAGTATTATTCCTTTTATTCATAAAGGGCCAACATATTACATACCATTGTACATTAACTAAATATTGACAGGCAACACAAGCTAACATACAAGTACAAATTATGACACAAGAGGAGGACCCTGTCCAATAAAGCTGTTACGAGATCTATAAGAGAATATATATATATAATTATATATATATAAATATATATATATTCAAAATATCTTTTAAGTTTAAAAAAGGATATTGATCTAAGCTAATGAGCTAATAAATAATTACAGCTTGCATTTTTTAATATGTCTGATAAGTATCATCTTAGATAATAGACAGATGTATTTAATGGAATCTCTTCCTAACCAACAGTTAATATAATATAAGCACAACAGGTTAAGAAAAACAACAATTATACATGGACATTATGGCATTATAGGCCATGTCTCGTGTATGGAAATGCTACCCTCTCTGCAGTTATGTCTTATAATTAAACTACATGCTACACTACTTGTACATGTTTCTTAGTATCAGTCATACTAGAGGTATATCTGTGGGTACTATATGTTCATTACACATTCAATGTGCCTTTTACTGACCAAGTCTACAATGGCATCATTGTACTATATTTTCTATATTGAATTTAGTATTACTATTGCTTGATAGTCTAGCTATGTTTGTCTGTTGGTTGTTACCCATATAGTAAATGGTGTTAAGTAGTGATTGGGAAACAGCTCTTCTTACCTTGTTCTCAATACAAGAAGCAGAAAGAGAGAACTTGTTCTGGACAAAAAGGAGAAAAACACAATTACACTTTGACAAAGAAAGGCTTATGACGAGTACTCAGAAAGTTCCTGGAAGTATCTCCTGCAGAGAGTACTCTAGGGAGTAATAGCTAATATAAAACACTTTAGAGGAAAGCAGCCAAGTGATAAAAGGATGTAGATACAGAAAGACGACCCAGCACTATTTTTAGAACAGGGATGATATGAGGTAAGTGCAAGGCAGATAACTGAGGTGTTGAAGATGATGAATGAAACAGCATCTTACAGTTATCATATCAGACTATGTGAAGACCACATAAAAGTGTGATCAAACATATTCAAGCACCCATGTTATTTTAAGAGCCCATAGTAAATCCTTCCTACAACAACACATATGCCTTTAAGAAAACTTTAACATTTAAAGCTATGGGCAGAAGGAACTAATGAAAGACTTCTAGTGCATAGGGATTCTAGTGTGGAAGTGCTAGGGCTATAAGTAAGATTTTTGTTGGTCTAGTTTTCTTTTAAAAGCCTATTACAGAACCACAAAACAACACTTTGATCTTCTATTACATTTGCTAATGAAAAATTAAAGCCAGCAAGTTGTTAAGATAAGGTACACATGACATCACCAGCCAGACTGGAAAAATACTATGTTACAAATTTGTGGGTTTCAAAATATATAAATTATAAACGTATATACACTGAGAAGGATTGATAATAAGAGCTGGAAGAGTCTGTGTGACCCAAATAATTTACCAAAACTTTTCAAGAGGCATATTTGATCTTAGTATTAAAATGGCACATTGCACTGAAAATTGGGAACGGTTGGTTTACATCAAGATAAAATGCTTGTACAGTTATGGTTTAATAACAGTGTTGCACTGTAACATGCTCAACTATTTTATTATATAGCCTAAATTTTATAAATAATATTATTTTTAAATAATAAGTAAAATACACAACATAGGGTTTGCTTTTAAGAATTACAGCGAACAGAAGGATAGTGTCCACCTTATTATAAAGCCCCCCCATACACCTTTAGATCACTCCATACAATTTCCTTTAAATCTACCAACAGCTATGTAGTGCCAGGTCCTCCTTGTTAGAATACATAGTGATTAAAAAGTTTAAGCTAGGCATGCATGGCTCGATTTCACAGCCATTCACAGCGCTCAATTGTGCTCAAATCTATAAAAAAAAAATAGAGCAGTCCAGTCTTAAGCTCAGGCGAACAGGGAACCAACATGTTGGTAAACCCTGTTTGACTTCCATCACTTTGGATGGGGACAGTGGGTGCTGACGCAGAAAAGCTGCTGCTTGGTATAGAGGAAGCTCAAGCTCAGTGCAATGACGTCATCATGCTGCACTCGATTGCATGGGAATCAACCCTTGTATGCCCAGCATTAGAAAGATCCTCATATTACATTGTTTTGGAAAAACAAAAGTTGCCTGTACAGAAACTGTATGGTAAGATTGTAAGGTGTATAAGGCTTTTAGGGTTAGATGCTGTACTGTAGATTAAAGATATTATTATTATTATTTATATACTTCTTTTTATGAAAACAACTCATCTAAAGAGGAACCAGGAGAATATACTGTAAAAATGTAGGTTTTTTTATGAATTAGGATGTCAGTATGTGTAACCTATGGTGGTAGTATAGCAATTCGTTTTTTTTACTATTAACAAATAACTAAGAATAAATAATTTTGTAAGTGAGGGCATTGTCCTATTTTTAGGGTGGAATCATTTGCTATTATCTCAGGTAAAAAGCTAGCCTGATGTATATCTTTCCCATGTTCAATCTCTATGCAACCCCGCTGCTGGTGCCTGCTGTGCTTCCCTATGGAAACACATCAGGGTGCTTACTAATCACGCCCCCCTCCCCTTCCATAGAACACAACGGGTGCTCAGTCTGCACTGTTCATTTGTTCTGTTGTGTCTGGAAAAAATTGTATGTACAAGGCTTTCAGAGGAATGAAAGCTAAAGGTACACCAAGTACATGGATAATTATTTTAATGTCCTTTGTTTTATTTAATGTTATCAGTGGCCGGCTATTAGGTTACTCATGTCTATAAGGCAGTGCAGGTACTTTGCTCCAATAATCTAATTGTATGTCTATACCTGAAGAGAAATTGCATGATACATTGCATGACTGTAAGGCAGTATAGGCACATTGCTCCAGTAATCTAATTTGTATGTCTACACCTGCAGAGACATTGCATGACTTCCTAAATCTCATTAGAACATCTGGTAGATTATATATTAAACCTACACAGCATTGTCATTATTTTGAGCAATGCCATGTAACAGAGATATAACTTGAGCCGGAAAGCGGTGCAGTTATTTGGCACCAAGAAGCGTGTGTCATTATTATCCTGTGATAATTGCTATTGCAGATCTCTCTGACTGCTCATATTTTTTTTAATGATGTGTTTTTGGTGTCTGGCATTCCTGTAAACCTCACAATGCCAAATCACTGCTGCTGAGTTACTACCAAGTTCACCTACCAAATAATACTTGTAGCTAAAAAAGTTTAGTGGTAAAAGTTAGTTGTATCATTTAAAAGTAAAAATTTTGCAGATGGACATTTGCATAACCAAGTCTGCTTCTTAGATGGGCTACCTGCTCAGTCCAAATACCTGTAATAATAATGCCCAATAAACTTACCCTAGGCCTGGCTCTTCACTCTTCCTTGGTGACAATAGCACATGTGTCTCCTTTGTTCTTTTATATCCCTGACCCTCTACCTTATTAGGAACATGCCATGGAATTCTATTGTGGGCACACCCCACCACCCCTTTCTAAATCTATTATCCAGTCCCATTCACCTAGAAGCTATTGTCTCTGCAATTTTGGGAGGGGGTGTGTGCGTAAGTTTGTGCGTCTGTGTAACACAACCCTTAAATGACATGGAGCAGATTTTGTGAGGATGACAGTGACACAGAATAAGCAGGTTTTCCATGTAAGGAGTGACTGGTACCACTTAAAATTTCACACCCTAGCCCCCCTCTCTGTACTCCTTGACCCCTCTGCCCTCTGCAAGAGCTAGATTTAGGATCCACTTGTGCACATTCCGGAGGCCAGGACAATAGGCAGAGTGAGAGTGAGGAGCTATTTCAGGGAGTAGGGTGGCCTTGAGCTGTCTGCAGGCGGCATGTTGCATTCACTCAGCTACAATATTCTGTCTTCACAACCTTTTGTTTCAGAAAGTTATTTTTAAGATGCAGCTGATCACAATACTCAATGTATGAGAATGGAAATACTCGGCTGTCTTCAGTCACTGATCATCCTATTGTTCTATACAACATTCATTGGTTCTATTAAGCCAAGAAACCTATGTTAGGTATCATGTTTCCTCAAGATAATATTACTGCTTTCTTTATATTAAGAGTCAGAATTATATTACCATATCACACAGTGACTTAAATATGACATTTAATAAAGCTCCATGTACATATAATATTTAAAAAAGTAGAACAAAATAATAAAGCATGTAGTACCAACACTTCTGACAATTAGAATAGAGTCGTTATCTGTGCCCCAATGGGGAAGTTAACCTGAATTTCACTGAACATCAATGTTAGAGTCATCATTGCAGCCACAATACAGGAGTTGGTATCGTAACCTCTGACAACATGACCATAGGAGTACTGAGATCCCTCTTAACCCCCAAAATTAACATCAAAATATGGGGCTAAAGTTGGCCAAACGCAGGTTTCTTTTCTTTTCGATCAACGTTTAAGTCAATGTCAATTTTGGAGAAAGTACACAAACCAATATATTCACAACTGAATATTTATTTATTGAATCTGTTTTGCATGCAATAATCTGTGTGGTAGTGCATTTCTGTCTGACATTAGACAGACAGTTGTTATTCAAACAGCACAAGCCGATCAAATTGAAATTGATGGAGCAAAATGTGATCTGAGAATGGCTAGCTGTAATTTATTTCTACTTTCTCTTAAATGTTCATTGCATTACAAAATCAAGCATAGAGGGCTCTAAATTTGCAAGCTGGTCACGGCTGCATTTAGATGGCTAGTCTAGCCATCACGCTCAAAGTGTCCTGATGCCTTTTTTATCTGAACATCTATAACTTAAGCATGAGCCATTAAAGCAGAGGTCTCTAAGATCCATTGAGATAGTTGGATTATCTTGTCCGATAATTTCTTACTTGGGTACATCTATCAGGAGAGTTCATCAGTAAACCATCAGGACAGATCGGACGGATGGATGAGAGGCTGGCCTGCCCGATGCCCCTGTTTTTCTATGGGGAAGTACTGAGTAGGGTGCTGTTCAGTAGTCTTTTCCCCTCCTCTCCCCATAGAACAGAATGAATGCTTTTCAGAGGGTTTAGGGTCCGAATTTTTTTTCTTTTTAAAGTTTTAGGACAGAAACATTCTGGATTCTAATGATTGTAAATAATCCAAATATGGGCACTTTTCAACAATGGATCAGTTATCAAAGTATAATTTAAGCTAGCCACACATGGTACAATTTTAGCGTTCAATCGACGATTTTCGATGGAAAAAAAGATCGATTGAACATTAATCGATGTACTGCCACATAGTGCAATTGATGATCGTTAAACGATTTTTGGTACAATCGTCGATTGAAAAGTGATCGGACAAGTTGGAAAATTTTGGTCGATTGGTCGATTTTTTTTTGCCTCGATTTTGTGGCTCGATTTTTTGGCTCGATTTTTTAGGCTACTTCCCTTTAACTTCCAATTGAAACTAAAATCGTAAGAGGAATTCAATCGACGATTTTGGATTACTTCGATTTAATTTCAGTCGAAATTGTTCAATTATCGTGCTTCCCATGTGGAGAACTTCGATTAAATGACAATCGATGTTTGATTTTTTAAATCGAAGTACAAAATCCTCGATTGAATGATAAATTGTACCATGTGTGGCTAACTTAACTGTTTTACCCTATTCAAGCATCTTTCTATCCTAGTTAATACACAATGCATCTCTAGGCTATATACATCCAATATTCCACATTACAGATACTTTTCTACATGCCAAACTTGTCAGACAGTGACATGAGACCCCTTTAAGTGTCAGAAGTAACTGGATGTGTCTAGAAAATAATTGTAATGTTATTTATGCAAGTAGTGGATACAATGAGCTATGTTGTTTTTGACAGCTGTGCATATCTGTACCCTTACAGCTGAAGAGCCATTGTTTTCTACTCAAGTGGTACAGTCAAGTCTGTATTTTACTTAATGACAAACAAAAGTTTCATTTTGTGAAGCCTCAAGTAAACCACACAGTTAAGTCATAACAAAAGACACTTGGGAAGAAAGTCCAACTTGTTTGTCAGAAAGTTTTTTTCCAATACTGCTTTCTGAAATAAATTGAAGAAAGAAATGCACAGCACTCGCAATTAACTGTTTTATCTCAGTGACTAAATGCTCATATTTCCTTATAACAAAATGAATTTCCATAACTCATATGGCCGGCCTAGATCACTAGCTAAATAAATTGACCAGTAAATAAAGATATGCATTTCTAAATTACCTTAGTTGGACCAATAATGATAATGTTAATAGTTAAGCCCCCCATACACCACATACAATTACCATGCAATTTCTGTACAACCAACTTTTCTTCTACCAAAACCATGTAATATGAGAACCTTTCTACACCTTCCAATCACTATGTATTCTATCAGGGAGGTCACTATACTACATAGTTGTTGGTAGGTCTCATGGAAATTGTATGGAGGAATCTAAAGGTGTATGGGGGGCTTAATAATCAGCAATTGGCCTTGGACACAAATTATTGCTATTGGCCTGATGACCCTACCAAACAATGGCTCATTGCCAAAGAACAGGGTCTACTTGTTTTTACGCTGTTAAAATTGATGGGGAAGACAGGACCTCATTGTTCACAGTCACATATTTTACTAAAAACATCTCTGCAGTATGCAAGTAGGCTCATGGTTTTAGGACTCATTATCCCAATGGCTATCAGCTTAGCCATTCTGTTTGGAACTTTCGTGGTTTACCATTATTTCCAATATGCCTCTTAAGTACATCTTATGAAGGGGGGGGGGGGCAGAGACAGCTATTCAGATATAAAATGAATATACTGAATGTTCCAGCAAAGTAGGCAGGACTGGACCATGCAGTATTCACTCTGTATTCCTCAAGCCAATAGACCAGTGCCAAGAGGGAGGTCTTTGCTGCAGCAGAGTGTACAGGGCTGAAACTTTAGCATGTGTCTATACACTAGCAGAACCAATTCTCTGAAAACACTGATCAACTTATGGAGAGACACATTTTACAATCTGGCACTGAACAACTTACCTATGAGCAGCTATTTACATATGGGAGGAGATATAAGTTTTTTTTTTACATATTCGGACCATAAGACGCAGGGACAATCTCCCATTGATTTTAATGGTAAAAACGTGCTTCTTATAGTCTGAAAAATACGGTACCCCTAATAATGGACTCTGTCCTTTGACTGGGTGGAAAAGGTAGATGGGCACAATAGTAAAAGTGAGATTTATCTGTCTCAAGGTAGTAAATAATTGTGCATTAACATGGATGATTACATTTATGCTAACAACATCTGTTCATGGTAATTTCATTCACGGTTATTAGGAACTGACTCGGAGAATAAATACAAATATATTAAGTAATATAACAATGTATATGCTTGCTTATAATATTCTATTCAAAAAAACATGTTGTAGAAAAAGTCTAAGGTTTACTGTCTATTGAAATTTCGAAGGCTAGGGTCACCTTCAAGTCATTCTAGAAACAAGCAGGTGGATAAATGGGAGAGGAGAGGAATAATCTTATCAACAACATATAGGAACATGGCAGGAAATCTCTCCAGCAACATATGGCTGCAATGTTAAGATTTACTAATCCCACTTCCCATTCTTCCACAGATGCTAGTGATAAAAGGAATATGACATATTTCCACTAATAAGTATAATACTTGATAATAAACAAGGCTCTTCCTAAACTCTAAAGATGGATACCGCTCTGGAAATTCCATTGTCAGCTTTCAGTATGTGGTATGGTGTTGTTTAGAAGGCATTAGGTCCAGGGTGTTGTTACTGCAGTGGCATTTCATCTCCTTGTATAAATCATTCTGTTCCATTTACCCCAAGAAAAGTCTAACACATACACAACCTTCTCTCAACTCCACAACTATTATCATCTTGTAAAATGCGCCATTTAGACTTTTTAACGATCATTCTCAATAACCAGATTTCCTTCCTGTAAAGCTACTTTCTATCACTTATTATCTTTCAATGTTGTACAGATTTTCTTCCTGTACTGAAGTTGGTCATACATTGGTCAATTCTTCTGTTTGTGCAAGCAGTAGAATCAATTATTTAACTGCTTGAAAATCTATTCCTTTTTTCTTTATTCAATTGATTAAAAGTGATCAAAATTGAGTATAAAACAGAAAGAAGAGAGGTCATCATGTTGGAAATTTTAAGTCAATTGTACTGTATGTGTTTTCTAGGTGTTTCATTTGATTTACATGTGATTATATTTTTAGACTCCTGGGTGCCACAGGCGATCAATACATACCATCAATGAGCCGAATCACCGGGGAAATTCAACAGACAGGTGAGTTTAATTTTAGTTATCTTGGGGTGAATTTTATGTTCTGAGCAGAATGCCGAGGAGATTAAGCATGTGCACAGGCCTTTATCCTAGTAGCTGAAAAGGGAATTCATCCATTGATTAACCAGTGTTGAAATCAATAAATATTTGATGGACTGTGGGGGGCATTCTCATGGGTGTGTTGAAATGCCACTTTCCAGTGCCTGGATGCCCAAATAGTACTGCAATTAGAAAGACACGACATGAGGCCGGTCAATTTTTCCCAAAAATTTCCAAACACCCCTGAACACAGAGGTGGGTGGAAATCGCCCATGTAAATGCTCACAGAGCTGTCTGAAGTAAGGCGAAAAAATCAAATGTTTTTTCTTCACCTGGAAGTCCCTCCTTAATGCACATGCAGCTTTATGGCTTTATCAGACAGGGGGTCTAATATGCTCTAGAGGGGAATACCCCCCTTTTCAGGCAAATCAAACCCTATACCAAAGGAGGTCTACTTAGTATTTTGGTGGTGGTCTCCATGCTATTGATCCCGCTCAAAGAAACTGATGCTGTTTTCTTTCAATAAAAAAATTCTGCTTATAAAAAAAGAAAAAAAAAGAAACCGGTGCTTGCTTGATTTTTTTATCAATTGGAGCACAATTGAATCGCAATGAACGTTCACGACGATCGGTTGTGCCCAAATCAAGCTGCGTATGCCTAGCTTAAGAAGCTGCAATGTCAATTAGAAGATGCAGCAAATCAAATACACCCCTTCTTGTTTCTGGCTGATGTAAAAACAACATGACCATGCACCAGTTGATTCCAGTTATTTCAGTTGCAGGCTAAGAATCACATGTGGGCATTACTTTAGTTATGCGCCGATCCCTGCTGCCCTCTCCCAACTTTAATGATCTACCTAAAGGAAAGACACAAAATAATATTGTCTTTGGGTCTAAAATAATGTACTGTTGGGATGTACTAATAAGAAAAAGGTTTTATTTTTTTCATTAGCATGTTAACAAGGAGGGAAAGAAGTAATCATGGAAGGGAAAATATTAGAAGTCTTATGGTAATTCTGTTTTAATGCTTCAGCCATCTAATGAAAACTGTTTATGTTAATGACAACTACTTCTTTACAAGTTAAATATTATCAGCAGTTTTTTGTCTGATTTCCCATTACAGAGGAGTAGGTGCAGGGTGCACATACCATAATGTCAACCTGTGTGGTTGTATAAAGGCCACAGGTCCCCCAATAGGGTCATTGTACTAGGCACCACCACTACAAGTCAAGATTTATCTCTCTGCTCCCTGTGGTTGCCTGATAATGAGTGCCAGGAGAATGACCTTATCTTTGGCTCGGCTGGACCCAGGGTTTGCAGCTGCCAAGCGAAATACGAAAAAAAACAAAACTGAAGGACGAGCAGCCATGACATCTGAAGTAAAGCCCCCCATACAACTTTAGATAACTCCAAACTATTTCCATTAGATCTACCAACAACTATATAGTACAGTTGCCTCCCTGATAGACTACATAGTGAATGGAAGGTTTGGAAATCTCCTCATATTACATGGTTTTGGTAGAAGAAAAGTTGATTGCACAGAAATTGTATGGTAAGATTGTAAGGTGTATTGGGACCTTAAGTTACTCTGTTTGTATATGTATGTATGTAAACTAATACTTTGTTGAAGCACCTTTTGATTGTATTACATCACTCAGTCTTTTTGGATATGAGTCTATCAGCATAGCACATTTTGACTTGGCTAGATTTGCCCACTCTTCTTTGCAGAAACACTCCAAATCTGTCAGATTGCGAGGGTATCTCCTGTGTCCTGAGATGCAGAAATCTGATTTGAGTGTTTCTGCAAAGAAGAGTGGACAAATCTTGCCAAGTCCCAATGTGCCATGCGTATAGACTCATACCCAAAATGTGCCATGCTGATAGACTCATACCCAAAAAGGTTGAGTGCTGTAATAACATCAAAAGGTGCTTCAACAAAGTATTAGTTTAAGGGAGTGCACTCTTAAGCAACCACATTATTTTATTTTTTTATATTTTTTCTTCCCTCCACTTAAAAGATTTCAGTTTGTTTTGCATTTGAGTGGCACAGTTTATAGGTCACATTAAAGGTGGAAAAAGTTCTGACATGATTTATCTTTCTCTCATTTTTGTACAGCACAGGAACCTGACATTTTACCAGGGGTGTTTAGACTTTTTATATGCACTGCACAGTACCACTAAAACTATGACAAAAGTAAAAATGAGGACCCTGTCTAAACTACTTATCAGAGGTTACAGACCATATTGCGCTCCTCGATCATCAATTCGATCGAAGTATTCAACCATTCATTCGTATATCGATTGTTATTGAATTGAATGACACACCACATTGAGTGTTCCATCTTTAACATTTTCATTAATGCAATAGCAGCCTCAACATAACCTAGCCTATGCATAGTAATCATAGTGTTCTGACTACAGTCAAAATGGCGACTGAACGGGGCAGGGCATTCGAATTTGGCGGGCTTGCCAATTGAAAATTTACATCGAAATTAACTATTGTTCAATGTGGACATGATTCAATTTTCAATCGACCGACTAAAATAATCGGTCGAATTGAATCGATTGAACAGTCAATTAAACCGTGTATGGCTAGCTTTAGAAAAACAGATCAATCAATCTACCTGTGGTAAATGCACATATTCAGAGTAATGTCTCCAATATAAGTCTTCATGCAAAGCAGGAATATTATGGAAATATGAAGACAAACCCATAAATTATAAAGCAGCGGGCAGCATTCATTAACACAGTATTACAAACTGAGACACATGTCATACACACACTTCTTATCCATGGTGTTCAGCAGGATTAGCACTCCCCTGCCATTCAATTCCTTAGATCTCTGGCATGCCAGGGGGCCTATGTTTCCCCTTTACCATTCCACATTCAGCCACTAATCTGCCTCCCATGGGAGGAATAAAGTGATGTGCAATGGGTCATATCACCCTCTACTCTAGGACTCAAGACCTCTACAGAGCCCACAAGGACAAGAAGGGATTATTCATACAATAAAGTAAGTAAAGTAGGTGACCCATATGAGGGATAGACAAAGAGTTGAAGTGAATGGACAAAATGCAGAAGTCAAGGAGGTGTTTGGGTGTGATCTGACAGCACTAGGGATGTATTCAGTGTATTGCACTATTGTCTTTTACTTTGGAGAGAGCAGATGTTACAGGAGAGAGGACAGTACAGGAGGCTGTAGATACTTCCAGCTGTGTCACACATAAAAGGAACTTTTACAATGTCAGTTCCTAGATAAAAGAGAAAATCACTTGTACCAAATAAGCAGAGAGCGGTAAAACTAGTTGGCTTTATGCTAGATTTTTATTCCCTGCTAAATGTCAGGATTGGGTGCTGCTAGTGATAGCAATGTTATTCCTATATAGGGGATCAAACAGCCACATACAGTACATATCTGATACCTACCCTCTGATATCTAGCACCATGTCAGATCTCCACTAGAGGCATACTTGGCTATTTCAAGGACAGGCTACAGTCACTTATATGTTCTACAGAATAAGCATGGCATGATTCTATCTAGAATATAGATAAATTGTAATAATAGAAAGACAAAATGATTATCCAAGGTTGAAAGGGATGTCTAAAGACAGACTTCATAAATGTCTGTAAGTTTTGAATAAAGGCAGGCATACACGTCTAGATTTTTCGTTCAATTAACTTAAATCAATCAATGAAAATTTATGGCAGCCCACATGGTAAGATCGACCTAAAACGATAAAAATGGAAAAAAATTTTGACCGAAAAATGATCGTACATGCTGGAAAATTTTAATTGGTTGTAATGAAAGTGAATGTTAATTCAATTACGCTTTCAGACGATCCAAAAAAATGCAAAAAGAAATTGCAGTTTGCATAGATTACAATCAATCACGATTTCCCTGACCCACAAAAATTAATCTTTTTAAGTTGCTTGAAAGGAAAATCTAGATGTGTATGGGGGCCTTAACTATTTCCGTCGGTCTCTTGTTGCCCTTGCAAACAACATATAAAACAACTTCTTGAGTAAAACTGATTCCGTATCACCCAAATTTCCAGGTGGGGTGAACACTTTTTTTATATTGCCTGGAGATCATGACTGCTCATATGCATTATTCAGAATGGAAACATAGATCCACATAATCTTTTGTTGTAGTTCATATTATGGACAGTATGGGGATTCCATCAATCTTGATACTTTTTGAAAATAAACATACTTATCCAGTAGTGTTACATTTGTAAATTAATTATATGTATAGTGATCTATAGGCAAACACCTAATTTCTAGTTAGCATTTCTATGATTGATATTTTATAATATTTATAACATATTCAGGATGACAGTTTAATATGACGTTTAAAAAGGAGTCAGATTCCAAAAGTAAAAACATATGTAGATGCAGACGTCTTATAGTGTATTTCAGAAGAGCTGACACAATGCTGCTCCCTGCATCTTTTGCAGAAATTGAACAGTAAGTGATATATTGTTGTATACTATTAACAAAGATTGTGATATGGTACTAGCTCTTGATTGTTCACCTATATGGCAGAGTAGACTGGACTTGTCCATAGACAGCTGTGACTATGTGTTACCTAATGTCATTTCTGGAAACGTGATCCCTGGGAGCACGCAGCATCATGTATTGAGTTCAAGTGTAACTGGATCATATGTATGGCCTCCCCCTCCTTCTCATAACTCTACTGATCATTGTGTTCTTTACACTTTATTCCTGAAACCAGCACTCTCCCAAAAAGCTGGCGCAACTTCAAATCTATCCAACTGTGCTTTATCCGCCAGGACCTTGCACACTTATGTCATTCAAGAGGTAGGTGGTCATTTCTGTTTGATATGCTTGTCAACCTGTGCTAATAACATTATACATGTATTTGTCATACTCAGGGGGTAAAGAGTTTTATTGAATAGAGAGTGTCTTGTTGACTCAGTAAAGCACTGTACAAAGTGCAATAAGCCATTAGGCATAGTTTTTATGCAGTCAGTAATTAGACATACTTTGTAAGTTATATGAGTCCAAGAAAATGAAATTTGGCTTGTTGTGATACAGCACTTTGTACACCATTGCTAGTTATTATATCAGTTTTGCTGAATCAGCAATCATGCTTTCCTTCCAGTTTGAAACTGATATTGCATTGTAGCCAGCATAGAATTTATGACTGTGATCAGTGAATTATAACTTCATGTCTCTACATGCCTATGTGTCTATCAGTCAGTATGCATAAATTCATTATGCATTTACCATACTAAGTGAAGCCCCCCATACATACATTAGATCACTTCATACAATTTCCTTAAGATCTATCAACAACTATGTAGTGCCGCGTCCTCCCTCATAGAATACATAGTGATTGGAAGGTTTAGAAAGGTCCTCATATTACATGGTTTTGGTAGAAGAAAAGTTGATTGTACAGAAATTGTATGGTAAGATTGTAAGGTGTATGGGGGCCTTTAGTTGACACTTGATTTTTGTATTATTGCAGTGTCTGTTGAGATGATGGTTTTCACTTTTTACACTCTTAGTTACTGTTTTTTTTAAATCAAATGCTAAAAATAAAAGGTTAACCATTATGGGAAGAATGAGGCTAAATTAACATGTTTAGTTGTCACTATGGTCTGGATGGGTCGTAGGGAGAGGCTAAATGTTGCTCCTGACCAACAATGTAAACCTAGTCTAAATGTACTCAACAACTGGTAAAATACCATTCACACTGGCAGGCATTGAATTCAGTGAAACTGATGAATAATGGACTTGCATCAGAAAGAACAGTAAAGCACAACTATTGTGACGTGTACTATATATCCTCCCTATGAGAAAAGGTGTCATCTACATATATAATTGAAATCTATAAAGAAAAATATTAATAGTTAACAATGTTTACATCAAAATAATAAATTTTTTAAATACAGTAATTTTTGAAAAATGTATTCCCAGTTGGTTCCTTTCCCATTTGTTAAGAGACAAAATAGAGAAAACACAGTGTAAAGCCCCCCATACACCTTTAGATCATTCCATACAATTTCCTTTAGATCTACCAACAACTATGTAGTGCCGGGTCCTCCCTGATAGAATACATAGTGATTGGAAGGTTTAGAAAGATCCTCATATTACATGGTTTTGGTAGAAGAAAAGTTGATTTACTGGAATTGTATGGTAGGATTGGAAGATGTATGGGGCCTTACGTTTCCTAAATGAATGATTTTCAGAACAGCTTATAAAGTCTGTGCCATTGTTCTTGTCCTTGAGCTGAAACAAGAATATTCAAAAGGGATTCACAAAAGCTCCACAGTATCTAGCTGGAAAATTAAATGACGCTGTTGAATTGCTAGATGTATAAATAGGTGCAAATTGTAGATGGTGTTTTAGGGCTTTTTAGCGTAATGACTCTTGAGCTGACTTTAGCATGTCTGACAATTGTTTTGTTAACTAACATCTGATCACATACAAGTGAACAACTTCTGCTTCATATAAAGATACCAGCATTCTATAATGCATGATATCATTGTACAGTTAAAGCCCCCCATACACGTTCCGATTTTTCGTACGAATTTTGCCCGACCGACCGATCGGGTCGGGAGATTAATCGATCGGGAGATTAATCGGATTCGGAATTATGTACCCGACCGATCCCGATTTCTCAAAATCGGCCGAAAAATCGATCGGGACCACTTCGGACCTGTCCGTAAATTTTTGACCGATCTGCTGTTAATAAATAGAGTCAGGCTGATGGACTGGTGATAATTCTAATTCCGATTTTTCGTGCCAGCCGACTGACCGACCATAACATTTTAGGTGAAAATCGGGTGACAGGATCGGACAAAAAATCGGTCGGGAGAATAATCGGAACGTGTATGGGGGGCTTTAGGAAGACATTTATGGGTTCATTTTTCTGTTCAATCAATCAACCTAAAAAATCATTCATTTAAGTTGATCAATAGGAAAATTGTTCCTTTTTTGCTGTTGATTGAACAAAAGTGAATGAAAGGAAATGTAAAATGTAAAGAGCCGTGATTAGCCAGGTTTGACAATATTAGGCAATAATTAATATTATTAATTAATTAATATTTTTCGGAATATAAGACTCACTTTTTTACAATGTAAAAAAAATTTTGTCCCAATCATCCTGGGAGCAATAGCCCTGCATCCAATGAGACTGGAATGTGTTCCATTTCCTTCAGTCAAGCCAAAAAGCCACTGCCAAAAAGGAGATAATAGCTGCATGATCACAAGCAGTACCCATTCATTTAACACACTGACAAACTTATTAGAAAGCATGAGTTGTGTATTTACATTAACATTGTGCATTGCAATAAATACATTTTGTGACACAGACTCATATGTCTTTCCATATGTATATAGCTGCTCATGGGTAAGTTGTTAGTGCCAGATTGTAAAATGTGTCTCTTTTTAAGTTGATCAGCATGTTCAGGGAATATGTACTGCTTGTGTATAGAAACATGCTAAGGTTTGAGCCCTGAAACCCTGCTGGAACTAAGATCTCCCTCCTGGCTCTGGCCTTTTAAATTGGCTAAAGGAATAAAGAGTGAATACTGCATGGTCCAGCCCTGCATACATTGCTGGAACATTCTGTATATTCACTTGATTTGTGAATGGGTGTTTCTGAATTAATGTTTTCTAATTTTCTCTTCAAAATTATGGGGTGCTTCTTATGGACCGGTGTGTCTTATAGTGCGAAAAATAAGGTATCTGACAGGGTTTTTAGGCGTTATAATGGATTTGTCTTCATAACCGGAAAGGAATCAAATGTAAGAAATCAGTTTTGCATGAATAACAATGTGAGGTAGTATAATTGATTTATAAAAAATATAAATTGATAGAGCAAAGGTTGATGTGTGTAAGGCTAGCTTAAGGGACTTCAACTTCCATAAAGTCCACAATCCAATGTGGATGGGTGGAGGAATGTTGGGTACACATCAACAGGAATAAAAATCATCCATGTGGCAAACTTAACCCCACCACTCTTTGTGACCTGGTAACTATCGATATTCCAAGTAGGCACTCTAATGCTGCATTTGATTTTACTCTATGTTGTGATTTTTTCTCTCAGTCCTAAAACTGTACTTTGTGGTGCATTTACTGTAAAGCTAGTTAGAATTTGTAGCTATTAAGACTTCAATATACAAAATAATCATTAGAAGGGAAATTAATGTGTATCCAATGTTCATTAGATTTGAAGCATCACAGTACCACCAAGCAGCAGCAGAAACAGAGATGAGCTTCTATCACCACCTGCTGGTACAAAAGGATGCCAATGTTTTTCATTTGTCATGAAGTGTAAGCTCTAGAAAAAAACTAATGTATTCAAATTCTGGTCTAGAGACCAAATCCGGCATGCAAGATTATTAGATGTGGCCTGCTAGATTTTAATATTTTATTTAGGGAATGAATGGCACACGTGTGTCGTGACACATTGTTGCTTTGATTTCACATTATAGTATATTTTAGATTTTTGTTTGTTCGTTATATCAGGTGAAAGGGAAAAAAAATACTAAATTGTAGAAATATTTTTTATAAATTTGAAGACTGGACTTTATCGAGTTTTTAAATTCATATCTCAATGTATTTGACTTTAACTGTGCTAGAGGCATTTAAGCCCATTCAAAAATCCATCAGTATGGCTTCAATATCAAGGGAAATATGTACTGTAATTCAAAATGAGCTTTTTAAGAAGAATTTTAAGTCAATGAATAAAATCATTAATTAATTTTGTGGTCCAGGACACATCACAATTGAGCCAAATGTTGGAAGTCTACTTGGTTTATTAGCTGGTTTATTACTTGGTTTTTAGTTGCTTTATTACTGATAAAAGTATGTAAAGCCTGCCATACACACGCCGATGTGTGCAGGCAGACTAGTCCCGATATCTTTCCGGGAGGCTAACGTGATGACGTCATCACGTTAGCCTCCCGTTGCATTATGGGGCCCCTTCAATCGGCTGGGCACCCTTTGTGTCCCGGCCATAAGCTGCAATGAAGACGCCGCTTCATTGCAGCTTATGGCATTGGCTTTCATCGGCTCCCATCAGCCAGAGAAGATCGGACATGTCCGTTCTCTGGCCGGCCGAGAAGTGGGCACATGGCGATTAACGGCCAATTTTTAACCTGACCGACGGCGTGAGCGCGCACGCCCGTCGGTCAAATTAAAAATCGGCCGCTTATTGGCATGTGTATGGCTAGCTTAAGTGTATAGTACATTTCTAGCCTATATTTGTATTATTGCCTTCTATATCACCCTAAGGGTTAGGATTATTGCTAAGAAGAGTCAGAACTTTATTTTGTGCACAAAACATCACATTCCCCTTCTTTCTTTTCAGTTTCAGAGTGCTTGTGGTTGTTATTTTTGGTGGTAATGGACATGGTAGCGTCCGTTAGGGACAAAACATTAGCATGCAACGTTGTGCATTAGCATTAACGCAAACGCGAGCTTAGTGTGAAAAGCACACAGGTTTCCTATGGCCCATTGCATTAACCCTAGCCATGCAATCATTGCTGTACTGTACCCCACCACAGCTGTAGCATGGCTAGTGTAAATGAGCCCTGACATTCATTTTTAGGGCAGACACATAGGAAGTGGAAAATTGCCTCTTATTTCTTGTTTTGTCAAATACATATGAAATAGGGATAAATGACCCAAACAAGTACACATACTACAATAAAACATCAACAGACCATCCAAAAACACCCCCCCAAAAAAAGTTTTGACTGGAGTTAGGGTTTTAAGGGAACACTATAAAGCATATCCCAAACATAACATAATATATCTAATATAATCTATTTATAAAATATAGCACTAATTTATGAAAATCTTTAAGTGACACAAAATAACAATGTTGTACAATAAAGATGATAAGAGAGAGTATAGAAAGATTTTGATTGAGACTGGATCTCTGTAATAAGAGTACCAAAGTAAAAAGACACAAACTCTTTATAATGGGTGGATAAGATTATGTTGGGAAGTCAAGTTGCACTGTAATGTTATGTTTGGACATGGTCACTTTGTGATGCTAATTAAGTTAATTGTGCTGGTCACATGGAATTAATCCCATAGATCAACATGAAAAGAAAGTGCATTAAATCACATTAGCCTGCAGTGAGTGAAAATAAATTGAATAGAACAGCTGGATAAAAACAGTATAAGGACAGAAGGCAAAGGAAACATATGCCTTAACATTTACATTAATTGAAAGCTATAATTTACATAATAAGACAGCAAGTGTATAAGTGGAGATGGACAGTATTCCTCCAGCCAGGAATGGTAAACTAGAATTTAAGGTGTCCAAATGACACCTCTCACATGTCTCTCCATAAATCTAAACATTAGTCACCAGAAGCATTAACTATCACAGATGCCCAATCAGATTATTGCCCTGTAGCCACCTGCCCCCTTGTGCCTAAAATCAGTAACGTCACATGATTGTAGAAGTAAACATCACATTACTGGCATGACAGTTTCTGCATAGTCCTAACTTTAGATTTTCTGTCCTATGCACAGATTCTCAAATGATACAACTACCATAACTCCATAATTTTACAAGTATTACTTATGAAGGTAAAAGTGGATCTTTTAATTACACCCTTGTAGTTAATGTATTACCTGTGAACAATTTACCTCTATCGGGTACATTACCCTGATTTTTCAACATCTTGTAAAAGTATATTTCAAATACTGATGTTTCAAATTTGCCCAGGCAGTGATATGTGGCCTTTAAATTACTCATACACTTACAGCTGTGTTCATACTTTTACATACCTTCACAGAATTTATGATTTCTTAAACATTTAAATATGAAT
Source organism: Ptychadena robeensis (assembly GCA_036250615.1). Lineage (NCBI taxonomy): Eukaryota > Metazoa > Chordata > Amphibia > Anura > Ptychadenidae > Ptychadena > Ptychadena robeensis. Next base: position 87,827,762 of record CM070032.1, on the reverse strand, counting down.
TATAACACAAAAACTTTCCTTTAGTTAAGTTTGCAGCCTTTGGTTAGCTGCAGCCAATTATTGTCATACAACTGTGTAATAATCACAACACAAACTACCCAAATGACCCTGATCAAAAAAGTTAAACACACAAAGGGTGCCCGGCCGACTAAAGCAGCCCCATAATGCACCAGGATGCAATGTAATGACGTCATCACGTTTGCATTCCACAGCTCATCGGAGCTTGTCTGTTGGCACCCATCTGTGGGTGTATGGCAGGCATAAGGCTCCACTTGGGCTTTGGAGCGGATGCGAAACACATTTTTATTTGCTCCCAATACCTCCAATGAGCTTAACTCCATTACTGCGGATTGCCCTCCGAATCCGGGGCTCAAATGTGTGCCCGCGCTGGCCACATCTATTGATTTCAGGAAGCAGTTTTGCTATGGGTTTAATATAGACTGATAAGGAAAAAAAACGTGGAGGAAACCTGAGGGTAAACCACATCTGATCCAGACTGAAAACACATGCTTTCCACATGTGTTTTTCTCTAATCTGTAGTGATGCCATAACCGAAAGCTGCCCATTCTTCCTGACAGAAAGCCTCCAGTTCTTGTAGATTCCATGAACGACACTTTTGAGGTCTCCCCAGAATGGGTCAATGATATTGAGGTCGGAAACTAGGATGGCCACTCCAGAACCTTCACATGTGGAGCTTCCGAGCTAATAAGTGCAAATTTTACTCCAACACTTTCTCGAAAACTGCATTCATTGCCATCCATTCTGACCAAGTTTCTTGTGCCTTTGTAGCTCACACATCACCATAACATCATCGATCCACCACAATGGAGTACGAATGGTGTACCCTTCGTCAAAGGCCTTGTTGACTCCTCTCCAAATGTGGTGTTTATGGTTGTGGCCAAAAAGTTACATTTTAGTCTCATCACGTCAAATGACTTTATGCTAGAATGTTTAAGGTGTATCAGTATTGTTTGGCATATTGTAAGAAGGAAACTTTTGTGTATTTGTGTAGTTATGGTTTTCTTCTGGCAACTTAACTATCAAGCCCATCTTTCTTCAAGTGCCTCCTTACCTAAACAGTTGTCCTGGAAGTTGTGACTGGATTTTTGGTTGGGTTCAACAGAACTCCCTAATTTTCAACTTTTAATTAGAGTTTTAACACTGCTAATTAGCATTTTGTTGTTTCTATGTTCAACTAGCTTTACCAGAAGATCCCTTGACTTGAATTTGTTGTTCTTTCCCCATTACTTAGAATCCAAAAAAACTTCAGTGCAGCACTGTAAGAAGCATGCAATGTGTCATGTGTTTAGAAAGTCATTGGCCTTTTATACACACCCACTAATTACAAGAAAACAGATCACAGGAGAAGATGGTTACCTTTAATAGCCATTCTAAAGTTGTGTGCATCAGACCAAATCACCAGGGTATGTAAACTTTTCATCAGAGTTATTTGTGTAGTTTGTGTTGCAATTATGATTTAAAAAGAGTAAACATACAGTAGTTGTATGAAAATAAATGGCTTCAGCCAACCATTAACCATGAGTGAAAGAAAAGTTTTTCACTTTCAGCTATGCTTGTTCTTACTATAACAGATATAGGGCACCCTTGCATTCCCTTTCATATTCTTGTGTTGTTTGGCAAGACTGGCTTGCTCCCTCTTATCTACGCAGCTTTCTGTTGAATATTCAAGTCACTGTTTATTTGAAAGACCAATAGGGGTTATAAGAAACTAAGGGGGCATAGAGGTAGCAGCACCCAATTTATTAGCACAATTTGACATTTGGTCTAATCCAACAACTTGCTAAAAACATTTTTTTACCGCACACGTTTTTGTACTGCATTCGTTTTTACATAGACAACCAATGTCACCATTCACTCTGTATGCGTTGCGTTTTTCGAAAACATAGAGTTTCCGCATGCGTTTTTGAAAACCCACTGCTGTATACAATTTTGATTTATTTTTCTGGCATTTTTCATTGATTTGTTCAAAAACGCAAATGCAAAACGCAAACACAGATGTAATGTGAAAAACGCATGTGTTTTTGTATATATGCAGAAACACATGCCTATAAAAAGAACCATGCTTTTAAAAAAATGCATATAGTGTGAATGGGCCCTAAAAGTTGCCAAAAAAAGAAAAGTTGATAATAGAAACCACCTCTGAAAAAAACGTATTTGTCGCTGTATAAGGCACACTGTAGATGAAGATGTCAGTGTGACTATAGAGTAAATAAAAAAACAGTAGTTATCTTGGAATTCCCCACCCAGGTAGGCTCTTGACAGGAGAAGGGGAAGATATACATACATACATACATCTTGGGTCGAGCCAAAAATGCTAACATCCAAGAAGGCAGTGCTTAGTTTTTTTGCCCAACAATAATAATATAGGCTAAATACTGCATGGTCCAGCTCTGCATACTTTGCTGGTACATGCTGTATATTTAAGTAGTGGAAATTTTACTGTAAGATTTTTACTTTCAGCGTAAAAAAACATCTTGAAATATGATCTTGAAATTAAAAAATCTCTAGTTGATGGCGCAACTGTTTGGTCTGGTGCTACTTTTTTTTTATATCAGTATAATCCTGAGGTTTCAGTGTCACTGCCAATGTTTTCTGGCATTTCTTGATCTTTTCCATGACGAGGTGTTAGGCAAGTATCATTGTGAATTTTAATGAATAAATACAACAGGAGGCAGGTTCAATTCTTTATTCTACAAGGGTTTGGGGGAGGGGTCGAAGAATACAGGGTCTTGGACACTGTATCATTCACATGTGAATCAGTATTTTGGTTTTATTCATTCAGAGTTTTCTGTAAAGAAAGAAAAGCAGGACACGTGTGAATATTCATCAATGCTTCAGTAATTGCTATTATAAAAATATACCTTGCTATTTTTAGTTTGCTTTATACTTGTCTATCTGTTCAATATTTGTACAGGACAATGTGCCAACTATCCTAAAATAAGCTGCTGGTATCCCAAAGCAGGTTATATGTTTTTCTTTTTAATTCCTATTTTGCATTTTATTTATAAAGCTTTCCAAAAAACACTTTCCACTACAAGATGTTAGAGTGCTCAGTACAGTGATTTAAAAAAAGCTTCCTTTCCGGTGCTCTAACCACCAACACTTTAGGAAGTTCTAGAGACTGACGCCCTCTGTGTTGAGCACCAGTAAAGATTGTTGATAATACAAGGATGCACCATGCTTGTAACAGTACCATATACAGTGTTAAAAAAAAAAACTTAGATCTTTAAAATTATGCAGCCCAGACTCAAACAATATCTTATGATAAATAGCCTTCACTGCCTTTCTCATCATTAATCCTAGCACCATTGTCCATTGAGACCACTAACCTTGGTGGTGACATCTCTACTCTTGACCCGTAGTTTGTTCACTTGAGACTCTGCAATGTCTGCTCGCTCTTCAGCCTCATCCAGCTCATGCTGAACCTTACGGAATTTTGAAAGGTTTGTGTTGGCTTGCTCTTCCTTCAGATTTGAAACAAGAAAGAGGATGTTACTGGGGTTACCGGGGAAACATAGCTTTTCTTAAAAGGATGTACTTGAGAATTATACTTCAGTTTAAATCACCTAACTACACTGAAAGATCTTAAAGCAATTTCGAAAGAATGTCACTCACAAACCAGTCACTGTCTCTTATATATATTCTAACCTGCTCTAAGAACCGAAAAGGGTAAATCTTCCTGGTTTCTAGGAGAGGTGTAAAGAATGCTCTTTACAGGCATATAAGAGAGATGAAATGTCCTAAATCACCTTACTCCACAATAACTTTACAATTTCATATGGGGGTAATTCATTTTCTGAACATAATTTAGAGTATCCTTTGAAAGATATTATTATCTTTGGATATTTCATACAATTATTCCTTTTTTTTTTCATTGTAAAAACTTTGCCAACTTAGCCATGATACGTACAGCCTCCTCTGCCTGTCTTTTATATGCCTTCACTTTGAGCTGTAACTTATCAACCAGGTCCTGAAGACGAGCCAAGTTCTTTCTGTCCTCTTCAGTCTGTATATGGAAGAGAATGTCAAAGAGAAAAGTGGTGGATGATACAGGAGTGACAAGAAGAAGAACAAGTACTATCGCTTCTATAAACATAAAAACAAATGGTTAAAAAACCATGCCAGACTTACTGGTAGAAAGAAGCTGCATATTCTAAAAACTTTACTTTTTGTACTAATTTGACTACTTCATTTATTTTATAGTAGAAAAATAGAGTAATAATATTGTATTGTGTTATTGTGTGTAATAGCTGCATGTTCTAAAAACTTTACTTTAATATGACTACCTAATTTTATTCATAAGTTTTTGGATAACTAGTCCAGTTTAGAAATATTTCCAGAATTAAAGTAGAAGAATAGAGTAATAACATTGTATTGTGTTATAGAATTATTGTATATTTAAGGATCACTATGGCATTACTGCCATGAACAATGTATAAAGAAATTTGTTCCATTTGCTGAAATTGGCTTTTAAATTTAGCAAATCATAGGAATCGCAAATTGAAATTTTTACTTTTTATAGAGTAAGGCCATATACCTGATAGGTGAGCTCTTTAATCTTTCTCTCATATTTCCTCATGCCTTTCACAGACTCAGCATTGCGTTTCTGCTCAGCCTCCAGCTCGTTGTCCAGTTCCCGAACTCGAGCCTCCAGCTTCTGTAGCTGCTTCCTACCACCTTTCATGGCAATCTGTTCAGCTTCATCCAGACGTTGCTGGAGATCTTTGATTGTTTGCTCCATGTTCTTCTTCATTCTCTCTAGGTGAGCACTTGTGTCTTGCTCTTTCTTTAACTCTTCTGCCATCATGGCAGCCTATATTGATAACATATGTTCAATATAATCTACAGGTATAAGTAAATGTAAATCCTGATTTTGCTTTAGAGTAGTATTATGGATTCTGCAGGTATCTACATGGACACATATGTGCATTCAACTAAATGTTTTCACAATACATACATCTGTAATAGCTTTCTTGGCCTTTTCTTCAGCATTACGGCACTCCTGCACTGCTTCCTCCACTTCCGTTTGTAGCTGAGACAAATCAGATTCCATCTTCTTCTTCTGATTGATCAGACTAGTGTTCTGCATCAAATGTTAAGGACATAATTAGGTACTTGAAAGTCACATAGCAGAGATGAAATTAGAAGCTGCATGTTCTAAATATCAGAAGAGCCATGGGCTAAACAATTGTTAGGAAGACAAAAGACAATGGAACATTCCATTTATAGAAACAACTGTGTATCTAAATATGGAACAAAAGAAAAGTTATAGGACATTCTATTAGAAGAAATTACCGTTACTTTGATCTAGAGGACTGCAGTAAATACATTGTAGCCAGCTGACCTGTGAATGGAGGAGTTGTACTCTTTCACTGGTTTCTATGAGTTCTTGTTCTGCAAGCTTTCGTGCCCTCTCAGTCTGTTCTACCAAGGACCGCAGTTCCTCCAGCTCTGCTTGAAGTAATGTGTTTCTCCTTTCTACAATTGCAATGTTCTCCTTCAAGTCCTCACTTGCTCTAACTGCATCATCCAGCTGGATTTGAGTGTCCTGTGAGGTTGAAAACAAGGCAAAACGTATTATTTTCATACAAAACATGTCTATGAAGTCTCATAATGATGTAAATCTTCCAGTGGCAATTTACCAGAGCTTTTTATATTAGAGCATTATTTTACGTTTCTGCTGCTTATAGTTGGCTTCAGATATCTCATAACATCCGCAATAAAATTACATATGCAATCATTATTTATGGTACATGCGCATTTTAAAAAACACAAATTTGACTGCAATTGAGAATATTTGCTTAGACTTTCAGAACAGATGAGAGGATTACATAACTATCAGATGATAATATAGGCTTTATCATTACCTTTAGATAGCTTTGGAGACACTTTACTTGTTTCTGAGCTTCGGCTGCCTGTCGATTAGCCTGACTTAATTGAACCTCCATCTCATTTAAATCTCCTTCCATCTTCTTCTTGATCCTCATGGCCTCATTACGACTCCTGGTTTCAGCCTCCAGGGATGTCTGTAGTGAATCCACTGTCCTTTGATGGTTTCTTTTGGCCTGTTCCATTTCTTCATCTTTTTCAGCCAATTTGCGCTCAAAGTCAGCTTTGACTTGGTGCAGCTCCAACTGGGCACGGAGAATCTTACCTTCCTCATGTTCAAGGGAAGCCTATGAAGGAGATGATAACTAATAAGACAAGAGAGTATTGCAGCATCAAGAAACAGGTGGGATACTACGGAAACATTAATACACTAAATCTGGATTTCAAGATTTCTCACAAATGTTGCACATTCCCACTCCCTTAAAGAAAAAAAGGGAACAGAGATAAAAAGGGGTGCATTGCATACCATTGCATACCAGATTCCATGATAGAATCCCACTAATTGTAAGATATATTTTTCTTCCCAGATAAAGGGAAATACATTGGATATGTTGTTAAATATTGATTGAAAATTGGATGAATGGATTCAATTCAATTAGTAATGGATTCAATTTAATTTCAAGTTTTGTACTTCATAAATACAATTGAAAGGCCAGAATATTGTACGCATAGGATTGGTGAGTTGAAAGCAAAATGTTTGGTGAACTGTTGTACAACTATTCCATGTTGTATGTGGAAAAGCTATGTCAGCTCACCTCTGCTTCCTCAAGTGCAGATTGTATCTCCATCTTCTCTTGTTCCAGTTGCTTCCTTATCTTCTCCAGCTCATGGATGCTCTTCCCACTCTCTCCCAGCTGTTCTGTGAGGTCCGAAATTTCCTCTGTGTTCACATAAAATGTAAACATTCAAAATCAATATTTCAGTAGCCAAAATGTATGATTTAATAAATGTGCCATAAACATCTACTCTGGATCTCCTTCTTAGTGCTGAATGAGCACTTATTAATGTCTTCTATTGGGTATAGACAATGGAAACTCTGCTATATGCATTCAGCTTTATGAATTTTTATTTTCTTACCCTGGAGATTTTTATTCTCTCTTTTGAATGTCTCCAAATGGTCCAATGATTCTTCATAAGCATTCTTGAGCTTGAAAAGTTCAGTACTTAGAGACCGTGCTTCTTTCTGGGATGACTCTAGTTCTGCCTGTGATTCCTCAAATTTCTGCTTCCACTCAGCTAGAAGCTTTGGTATACAAGATATGATGAGTTTTAATCCAAGCAAACCTATACTGTTCTACAGTATTCTTCCTATTCTTACCTTATCAAAATTCCTTTGCTTCTTGTCCATTGCAGCCGCTGCAGCATTTGACCTCTCCAGATCAACCATCAGATCTTCAATTTCATTTTGCAGACGGTGTTTCGTTTTTTCCAAAGAAGAACATTTGGCATTTACTGCTTCTACCGCTTCCTCTGCTTCTTGCAATCTCTGAGCCAGTTTCTTCCTGACAAATGTCATTAGAAATGTAAAAAATTATAAAGCAAAATTTTTTTCTGAACATTTATTTCAGTTAACAAATTGAACCCTGGAAGTCTTACTTAGCTTCCTCCAATTCCTCAGTCCTTTGAATGGCATCTGTCTCATACTTGGTTCTCCACTGAGCCACCTCTGAGTTGGCTTTAGACAGAATTCTTTGAAGCTCTGCTTTAGCCTCTTGCTCCTCTTCAAACTGTTCACGCAGGAGATCACCATCATGACGGGCAGACTGCAGGGCGTGTGCTAGAGCATTTTTGGCCTAATGGAAATTAGGGATTTAGTTCAAGTTTAGTATTATGAGCATTGTATGCTACAGGTACTCTTTTCTTTTATATATAACACATACTTTTGTCTCCTCCTCCAGCTGCCTCTTGAGATCTTCCAGCTGCTGTGAGTAGGTCTGTTTCCCACGAGTCATCTGTGATACCAATGACTCCTTTTCATCAAGTCTACGGGATAGCTCCCCTGCAAAAAAATAATATTCATTTACAGAGCTCTAGGTTTGAGTCTTAGAAAAACATAAACATTAAACATATAATATTTAAGGTGTTTATCCCTGTGTTTCTTTATAATGTTAAATATTGGCAATATATTTGGTTAAAGCTGGCTTTTCTAAACTGATCAAATGAAAAGTATTGACTTTGCATCAGAAGATTCATACATACTGCTCGTCTCCTATAAATAGGGACAATGGGAGATTAGGCTGCTTCTGTATATTTCACCATGCTTGCCTACTCCTACATCACAAACCCTAATAGTAGTTAAATATTAAACCATTTATCAAGGTGCAGGAAAAGAGAGTGGGTGGGAATTGCGGGGGAAACATAATCACTAGTTACTATTTTAACAGAAAACTACATGTAAAAGAAAAATCTATTTAATATTTAGGCCCCCTAAAGTACATGTTGTACTAAAAACATACCGTATTTTCCGGACTATAAGACGCACCTTTCCGCCCCCAAAATCAGGGGGGGGAAAGTGCCTGTGTCTTATGGTCCATTGTCTTGGCCGCCGGTGATTGCAACCTGGCTCCACGACAGCTCTCCCGGCAGATGGGAGATCTGCATACAGCCGATCTCTCATCTGAACTGTATTTGCAAAGCCCCGCAGATATAACCATTGCAGAGTGTGTGTGGGGAAAGCCGCACGCTGGCAGTTTCCTTACACACACAGTGGAGAGAGGAGATTCCCAGAGATTCCCCCGCCAGCCCCCTCCCTTCTCTGTGTATGAGGAAGAGTAGATACCAAAGTGTGCTCTCTAGTGATGCCATTTTTGTGGCTGAAATTGGGTACTGCAGGGGATTATTTCCCTAATTATTATTATTATTATTATTATCATTTATTTATATAGCGCCAACATATTACGCAGCGCTTTACAATACATTAGAGTGGAGATACAACACACAATAACACACAGGTACAGGTAATGACACAGGAGGAATAGAGGACCCTGCCCGGTTGGGCTTACAGTCTAATAGCTCATTTAAATACATGAAATATTTTTATCTCTGATTTCCTGCTCTAAAAACTGGGTGCATCTTATGTTTAGGTGCATCTTATAGTTTTCCTGTGCACACATTTGCTTCAACACACACAGTGAATGGTATTTCTCCTCATTAATATCACTCTTCTAGCTGTCGTTACTGTAAGAAATGTGTAAAGTTATCACTGTGTGTCCTTACATACAATGCAATTTTAAGTAATAAGAACATTGAAAAGGTTCCAAATAGGTATAGTGTAGTAACCATGATGATGGACCAGTGAAGTGGTAAATTATTAAGGTTTATTAACATTAAAAGAAAGAAGAGGTAAAAAAAACTAAGATAATACCATTTTCAGTTTGCAGCTTGGCACGTAAAGTGGACAGGTCATTAACAGTTCTCTGGGACTCCTCTGACTTAGTCCGGTGCTCACTGACTTGATCTTCTAAAGTGCGACATAACTTCTCTAAATTAGCCTGCAAGAAAATTTACATTAAAAAAAGAAAGAGCAATAGCTACACAGAACAATCTGAACATTCTTTCTATACATTCAGTCTTGAGTTTGGCTGGTTTAGTGAACTGTTGAATGCAATAAAGTGTCACAGCATTATTGTACCCTTTAGAAGAGGAGATGTCTTCCAAAAAAGTAGAGGAGAAGATGAAGACAAAAACAAGAAGAGTGATCTGTTATGAGAGCACTGAGGTGGGCTAAGTATGGATTTTGATGGCGGTTCAATACATTTTTTTACATTTTGTCATGTAACCAAAGTAATAATCAACCTGCCATTTATTAAGTATGCCTATGGAGGATTTTGGCACTGCCTCCACTCCACTCCACTAAAATGATTTGCGTCTCAGTAAAGCAGGGTTGCTACTTGTTCGCCCTTCCCTTGCATTGTTCACAATATTGTCCAGCTGCTAAAATATAATGTCTAAAGTGTTAAGGTGGCCAAACATGCATAGATATGCGTAGATCGATGGCCGCTTCAAGCGCCGTGCACGCTCATGGCCATCTATCTAGTGCACATCTAATGCAGCCATCCCTGATAACAGGGTTATCAGACATGTCCATTGCTTTGGATAGGGTCCCCATGCAAAGCACGGCTGCGTCATCCAGCTCCTCTGGTATTGGGCACAGCGCGATGATGTCATCGCTCTGAGCTCAAAGGCTGATCCATCTGACGGGTATCAACCCGTATTTGGCAGCCTTTAGAGCAAGCTATTTGGAATGTAAACCAGGCAAATGGCAGCTTTCATTTTCTCTCATGAAAGGTTTATTTTAATAATTCTTGCACCATAGACTAAAAAGATTTTCTGTTAACAAATATCATTATTAAATAAGGTGATGATTGCTTTCATTAAGAGTACTAAAATTCAGCTTAAAGTAGTCCATCCTTGTTGATTACTCACCTTAGCTTTCATCACCTGCTCCATGTTGGATGCTACATCATCCAACTCCAGTTTATATTCACTTTTCTCTTTTTCTAGTTTCTGCTTCACTCTCTGTAGGTTGTCTATGTGCTCAGTGAGCTCTGCCACAGTATCAGCATGTTTTTTCCTGAGAGTAGCAGCGGTGGCCTCCGAATGCAGAGTGGACTCTTCTAGATCCCTCCGCATTTTCAGAAACTCAGCCTCTCTCTTCTTGTTGAGCTCCAGTTGGACTGAAGTAGCTCCTCCGGCTTCTTCTAAGCGCTCACTGATCTCCTCCAGCTCTCTTGATAGATCAGATCGAAGCTTTTCTATCTTGGCTCTAGCTGTTCTTTCTGCTTCTAGTTCCTCCTCAAGTTCTTCAATACGAGCCTAAAGAAAGACTTTGAATCAGTATGTGGAAGAAAAGATACTTAAAAAAATGGATCATATTTGAAAACAGTATCAACTTTCTGACAACAACAACAGCCTTTGCAACAAGACAGTGCTGCACTGCATCAGAATCTCTTGTAGGCATACCTGAAGCTCTTTCATCTTCTTTTGAAGCTGTATACAAATATTCTGTTCATCCTCTATTCTTGCATTAAGTTGGCTAACTTCAAAGTCTTTTCTGCAGTACATTTAATAAACAAACAAAAAGGAAAAAGAGTAAGGCCCACTCAGTACAAATGAGTACAACTGTGGGTAACACAATTATAAAATCAGTGAAAATCAGTATGTGCATACAGATTCCACATAGGAAATTGCACGTGCCATGAATATATTACATAACAAAGACTCAACCCTCTTGAGTGGGTATCACTATATAAATATGGATCAGATGCCAGCTTGTAAAATATGACTCTCCATAAGTGTTTATAAGTTTTGTGAGTGCCTCTACCTCTAGTGTATACTGATATACAGTATAGTTCCAGGCCTGCATACTCTGCTTGAACAGGTTCTGCCTCCTGCCCCTTTGATCTGAATGGAGAAATATTCTGTTTTTTTCAGACCATAAGACGCACTTTTTCACCCCCAAAATCGGCAGGAAATAGTGCCTTCGGCTTATGGTCCAAATGCCCACCCCCGCGGCTGCTCTCTGTTTTCTACCAGCAGAGCCCTGCTGATAGAAGCAGCACAGCAGAGAGACATACATGGAAGCTGCCAGGCTTCAGCTTCTGTGTATGTCTGCCTGAAACTGCGATCACCCTTCTATTCACAGCTGACAAATGAGACGAACAGTGCAGAATCCACCGCTCCCCCCCC
>CM070032.1:87799590-87816130 GCA_036250615.1 Ptychadena robeensis | reverse complement strand
ATTTTTGTGGCTGAAATTGGGTACTGCAGGGGATTTTTTTTTCAACTGATTAGAACATTTCAAATTTTTTTCAGTTTTTCCAGCTCTAAAAACAGGGTGCGTCTTATGGTCCGGTGCGTCTTATGGTCCATAAAATACCGCAATTTGAAGACATGGTACAGCCCTGTACGCTTTGTGACTTTTTTTCCCTAACTTTCTGTTTAAAACAATGGATGGGTCTTATGGTCCAGTGCGTCTTATAGAGCCACAAATATGGTACATAAACCACTGTGATCTTAAAGTGATAAACTTATATAATATCATAGATCATCGTTAACATTTTACACAATTTAATCACTCACTTTTTCAGCTTTTCCTCCAGTTGCAGCTTGTCATTTTCAAGATCCATGAGACTTTCTTGACTCAGTTTCAGATCTCCTTCTAATTTCCTTTTTACCCTTTCCAGATCCATTCGAATTTTCTTCTCCTGCTCTAAGGATCCCTCCAGCTGTTTGAGTAACAAATGTTTTTAAATCAGCTCACAAAAAGTGTCAAAATCAAGGAGTTTGCAACATCAACAAATTGTTTATGTACTGAAACAGCCACCAGATCTAAGGGAAGTACTCTGAAAATTACTTACATCGTCAACCTGTTGCTCTAGTTTTGCTTTAGCTTTAGTCAACACGTTGACTTTGTCTTCTTCAGCCTGAAGGTCATCCAGTGTTTGCTGGTGGGCCTCCTGAAGAGCCTTTTTCTCTTTTGTTAATTTTACAATGATCTCATCCAAGCCAGCCATCTCCTCAGTCAGATTCTTGACCTGTAAAATAAAATGAACAATATGAATTCCAAAAAACTAAAGGTTGTAAAACAACCTGCCAATATAATATTTTTTTTTTACCTTATTCTCTGTGGCATGCTTCTCCTTTTCCACTTTGGCTAATGTCAGTTCAAGATCATCAATATCCTTTTTAAGCTCAGAACATTCATCCTCGAGCTTCCTCTTCTTAGCTGTCATCTCTGCATTCATCTCCTCTTCGTCTTCCAGACGTTCTGTCTGCTCCTTCATCTTTGCCTCTAGTTGGATTTTGTTTTTGATCAGTTGTTCACACCTCTCCTCAGCATCTGCTAAGTTGTCTTGTTCCTATAGATAAAAAAAAGCATATTTTGCTTTACTGCTTTATTACGTTATTTTTGTAGATTCACCAGCTCTGTTATTGCAAAGGTAAACTGTATACTCACAGCTTGTACTTGGAGCTGAAGATCATTCTTTTCTTGCAGTAAAGAAACCATCTTCTCCTCAAGTTCTTTGCGTCGTGCTTCTGACTTCTCCAGAGCTTCTTTTAACTTCTGGAACTCTTCTTTCATGGTTTGCATCTCCTTTTCTGTCTCTGCACTTTTAAGCAGGGGCTTTATCTTAAAATAAAGCTTCATCCATGGCCAGTTTTTGACTCCCATGAATGCTCGTATATTCCACTGGATCACCAAGAGGGAATCTCTAAAAGATGCAATTTACAGATTATTTCGTTTGTTTAGTTTTGTATGTAATGAAAGGGTTTTTGGGGGTAGAATAGTGCTTTAAAAATGGACATGAACTATGAAAATTATTTAAAAACACATTACATTATAATAAATATAGATAAACTTGGGTATATATGGATTACCTCCGTTCAGTAATCTTCTTAAATTCTATTCTTGAGAGGACACCTCTAGATTGAGCCTGAATACGGGTGATAATTCTAGAAAGCCTTTCATCTCGCATCTCTTCCAATTGACCTAACAATCCAGCCTTAAAGAAAACCTAGGGGAAAAGTATACTGTAAAGATAATGTCTTAAGTCAGAGGTCACCTAACTTTGTGAAAGCAAAGCCTGGTAACAATTTCAGGAGGGGGGGGGGGGGGACTTACACTGGCTACTCCTCCAAGCCCCAAATAGTATTGTACCACTTTGAAACCTCAGATCTCAAACATCAGTAGTAATGATTTAAGTTCCCCACACATGCAACGAGCGGGGACCGACAGATGAGCTGCGGAGAGCAACGTGATGACGTCATCACGCTGCTCTCTATTGCTCACAGTATTGGCGGGCACCCTTTGTGTGCTGGCCTTTAGTTTAAACAGGGACTCCGGTCCCCATTAAAACTAATGGCATCGGCCAGAGATTAATGAACATTTCCGGTCTCTGGCCGACCGAGCTTTGTGGGCACACGCGATCTGCGGCCAATTTTGCCGACGGCCGCGAGCGCGAATGCACATCAGTCGACGACAAAAACATCTGCAGCTCGTTACGTGTGTGGGGACCCTTAGATTACTTGCCATTCAAAGTTCACACACTCGTCATAGTCACATTTTAGCTGGCAGATAGTGCTTTCCTTTTGTCACATTTGGTACCTTTACTATGGCTTTTTCACTATCCTAGTCTGAACCCCCAAAACTATAACAGCCTTAGCAGTACAATCCTAAAATTTTAAAAGACAACGGTTAACTCTTGAGACGAATACCATCCAAATCTCACACCTTCAGCTTCAGGCCTTTATAGTTATACTTACCAGACAGGCTTCCCTTATGTCTGATTTTGCTTCCTTTCCAAATGCCTTCTCTCACTCTCTAAATTTGACAAACCAGATATCCAACACCCTAAGCAGCACACACAATTTTTTTTGTCCATACATAAGCATTATTTTTTTTTAAACTGTAACAATTGTGTTGTTCTAAAATGTTTAACCAGTATTGTATACTAGAAATTTAAGCTGTGTATTTAGTTACTCAAGGTGTTCAGCTTTGAAGCTGATCTCAATTGGAAAACAAAAATTCCCCTACAATACCTTATTTTTACCACTCACATATCATAGGACCATATGCATTACCTTGGTGTGTCCAAATTTATACTGAGTATGATCAATCTCCAATGAGGCCAGAAGCTTTTCTGCCCCTTTCCTGCTGTCTATAAACTGTCCCTCTGGTATAGCTGCAGGGTTCAGAATTCGGTAACTGGCAAACATGAAAACACAATTATGCATTGCTGTGAAATTTCAACGTATTTCTTTTGGTGTGTCAAGAACATGACATACATTTTAATCTCAAACCTACCGCTGCCTGAAGTCTCCATATAGGATGCGATTGGGGAATCCCTTTCTACAAATTCTGATACCTTCCAGCACACCATTACAGCGGAGCTGATGCATCACTAAACGGTTATCCATCATCCCTGTAGAGAATGAATACATTCATAAATGCTTAGCTATGCTTTTCTATGCATAATTTAGAAATGGGACTGAAGCATGCTTTTATAAGAACTGAAATCTTCAAAAAAAGACAAATGTGTTTATTGACTCATGGTACGAGCTACAGCTTGTAACATCTATGGAATATCATACATTTGACTTTGGCTGCAGGTCAGACCACCATGTTGTGGTTCTTTCCACTACACTTAAAATTTTTTGTAGTTTTATAGACCCTTTTAAGTTGTAAATTGAGCTCACCCTGTGTGTTTGGCATATGTTTGAAGAGGTAACAAAAATCATAATATACTATATTAATGAGTCTCTGTATGAAATTCAGTTTAAGTGGATGACCTCTACAAAATGTACTGTTTTTGAAAAAAATTTCTAGCTAACTTAGTCTGGGCAGAAAACATATTAATTGGATAACCTTAAAAGTGTTCCCTACTTTTTTCTCAGTTAGGCTTATACAGTTTTTAGATTCACTGTGCTTGTTACAAAATGTCAAATTTTTTGTTGTTGCCACAATTGAAACTACAGTATATACGGTATATATCGGAAAGTAGGTTATAATGATTTGTCTCTGTAAATAGTTAACTGCATACAGATTTAGATTGGTCTCCAGACCACTGAGCAACATGTCAATCACCCCAGTTATTCCCAATGAATTGTGCAAACACCTACTTATATTTTTAAAATGTAAACAGTAAATACTGTTAAATAAAATGAATGGTAAACACTACTTTCTACCTTAAAAAAAACAACATTTTATGTATCTATTTATTATATTGTGCTGTATTTTTGTGTAGACTCTTTCCTCTATGTTATATTTGCACACTTATGCCCTCGGACATGGTTATATTATTATACATCTTAATATTACCTGGAGACTTGGTCTCGTTGGGAATAATACACCGAACAAAATGAGGATGTGTAGATCGAAGATTGGTCATTAGCTTGTTAAGATTCTCCTAGGGATGAAAGTAGTGTGAGAGGTATAGATATATGAAATATAAGAAAACCAGGCTAGAGTGAACCTTTAGATGAACCTTACAACTTCTAAGTGGTTCAAGGTCGTAAGGCCTAGGTGCCCAACCTGAGACCCGGTCTACATATGAGCGCTGCACCCAGGGGCAGGAGGGGGGGGGGTGGGTGCTGTGGGGTTTTGACTGCCTAACGGGATCTGGTTGACTTCCTGCTGAGATATGGGGGGGGGGGGGTTTATCGATGTTATGTGCGGCCCTTTAGTGATGCCGAGGGCCGCACTTGTGGCCCTATATATCAACTTAGTTGCCCACCACTGTTGTAAGGTCTGGTACCTTAATTAATTTTTACAGTTTTTTGGTATCCTCTAAACATCTTTATTTCACAGCTACTTTTTTATGCATCTTAAAAGCCATCAAAAGTAACTGATGTCCTTTGTAGTAAACATGAAAGCACCAGTTAAAAGACAAAATGAATCATAGTATAACATGCCAGCTTTCAAAGACCCTGGGGAACTATGCAAATAATGTGTGTCTACCTGTGCCAAAGGAAAGAGAAAAAATCAGGACATTTGAATCAGAATAAAAATGGTTGTTTGTCCAAAATAAAAAAAATTTCCATTTGTTTAATAAACTATCCAACAAAACTGGTTGCTATGGGTAAAACATTTATTTTTGTGAAACAACCTTTGCAGTTGAGTACTTTTTCAATAGTCCTTACTTTACAGCACCCAGTGTAAGAATTAAGCTAATTATTAAGCTAGATGATATTTAAACCTGAAACTTAGAACTTTTCTAACAATACATACACATCACCTCTACGTTTTTCATGTTGGCTGACACCAGAAAGTGTTCATTGTATTTTTCAAAATTTGCTATTTGGGATATTTCCATAGATACCTGTTTTTTTTCGCATTGCTCATAAACTAACCTATTTAGACTTCTAATCTAAACCACCTCTCTGTATTTACTGTTTGCAAGATGATTAAGCTATTCCAGTATCCTTTTTTTGTACCTACTGGTACACTGTATTTTTTAATGATCGCTCTGGCTGCTCATTCATGGACCTCTCCATATCATTAACCACTTTATACCTGATTCCTTTAGCCTACATTTCCATTTTGATTGTTGGCCATGCTTTGGCCTCACTCCCTGTGCCTCTTTCTTTAAGGACTCTTTCTTTATTGACCCTGTATGGTAAGTTCATGCAAGATAATAGATTTAATAGTCAAATAAAATCAAACTGCCACTTACCCTGTGCAAAGCCGACACTGTCTGGAATGAGGAGCCTTTTTTCTTACTGCCTTTACCCTTAGCATGATCTGCATTAGATAAACAGAACAGAACCCATCTAAATAAAATATTCTCCTAAATATATATATTCTGTATATATAGTGACTTTTACTGCAGGTCAAGAAAAGCTAAACTGTTGGTCCTTATTAGACTTATTAAATGCTACCATCAGCAGAATTAACGTACATTTTATTAAGGTAAATGGGCACCAATAACTACACATATGTTAAATACTTTTGGCTTGGTTTATGTGCACAACAGACACACTGATTGAATAGTTTGGTTAATAAATTCAATATTTTTTAATTATATTGGTTGGCTGCTTTGTGGCAGATCACATTTGTTACCCATATCTAGACTTTTATCAGGCATCTTAAACAGTAATTCAAGATCACTATGCCTGCACTTAACAATGGACAGGTTAAGGATTAATAACTATTAAACCCCATTAAAAATTATCATTATTAGCAATCATAAAGCCCTTTTCCTGTACCTGAATCAGCACTGGCATAGTTGGCAAAAAGGAGCGCCAGAAGCTTGAGAGCTGACTTCTGGAACAATCCTACTACAGTTTCATTCAGTGGGTCTTTGTTCTTTACCAGCCAACCCATAATGTTATAGTCCACAGTTCCGGCGTAGTGAACCAGGGCAAAGTGGGCCTCTGGCTTTCCTTTTAAATTGCGAGGCTTTTGGAAGTTGTTGGATTTGCCCAGATGATTATCATAGAGCTTGGCTTTAAAGGTCGTATCAGAGGCCTTTGGAAACATACACTCCTCTTCAAGGATAGACATGATACCCATAGGCTATGGAAAAAGGAAATGGGATGCTACTGATATAGAAGAAATGGAATAAGGAAACTATACATGTTAAATAAGTAGTAAAGGAATTTGGTGGGCAATAAAAATCATTACATAGAAAGAATTCTATTATTGAGAGATTGAGCTAAGGAAGAAGAACTTGATATGGTACATGGTAGGTTTGTGATGTGGTGCATTACAACACACTGCTGTATGAATTTAGGACAAGGTGATATTTGTGGGTTCAAGTAAACTTACAGTATGTACTAGACAACACTCCTGTGCCACATGTGTAGTGTGAAAGAGCCCTCACAGATTAAACATTGTAATGCATTGTACTAGATACAATGTGTAATATTTATGTGATTGACAGTGTTGTCCAATTTGAAATTTGTGCTGTAGCAATGCAGAATGTAAAGGATGGTTGACTTAGACTAGATTTGGCCATACACACACACAAAAAAATCAAACTTGAACAAAACTTAATTACTATTTGCTGGGCAGTGTTTTTTTTAATGAGAACTAAAGTTCTATTTCCACTGCGTTTAATACCATACATTTTTAATGCACCATAAAAGGCATCCACGGTAGACAATGGATGGGTTAACAGTATGTTAAAAAAAATACACAGAGGATGCATGGTATTGGACGTCGTTGAAATAGCGCATAATTCTGAATATCTGGAGACAAAGGTCTACAAAAGCATGAGACATCTGTAAGTTCGAATTGAGCAATCACTCACTTTCTCTATGAGATCAATACAAGCTTGAAGATCCATGCCAAAGTCAATAAACTCCCATTCGATTCCTTCTTTCTTGTATTCCTCCTGCTCTAACACGAACATATGGTGGTTGAAGAACTGCTGCAGCTTCTCATTAGTGAAGTTGATGCACAGTTGTTCAAAGCTGTTAAACTACACAAAGTCAAGGAAAAAGAAACAGAAATGAAAAAGTGCATATATAATATACATACATACATGGATTTTATAGATTATTTATAGGTTTTTTATAGTTAAAATATAGATTTGGGTGTTGTATGGTAATTTTTCTATTTTGTCATTCTACTTTCTGAATAATAGCCACCTAGCCCACAGCATTTTACAATATCAACATGTGTCACAAACGTCACACGTCACACTCAGTCGCTTCAGTACTCAGTACATCTGTTAATAATTTGCTTTGAAATCTCATTTGTTTAGCACATAGAACATCTACACCTGCTTCTTGGTAACATACATCAAATATCTCAAATCCTGCTATGTCCAGCACACCGATAAAGTATTGTCTGGGCTGCTTGGTCTCCAGAGTGGTGTTAATTCTTATTACCATCCATAAGAACATTTTCTCATACACTGACTTGGCCAGAGCTCCTGTGGCATAGCAAACCTAGAAAAAAAATATAATAATTTAATCAATAATAAGGCTTGTGCTCCAGTGTATTTTCTTTTTATAATTTTTATTAAAAAGAAGATCACTAACCTGTTGGACATTTTGTCCTTTGGTGACATACTCATTCCCAACCTTGACTCTGGGGTGACACAATCCCTTTAGGAGGTCAGCAGAGTTGAGGCCCATGAGGTAGGCAACTTTGTCAGCCTCTGGAAAAGACATTTAGTGTCACTTATATAGCTCTGTACAGAGATTATCAACATTCACCACAAACACACCCCATAAATCTACAACAAATAATAAAAAAAGACAAAACTTCACACCTCTCCTATTTCCAGAGATATATGATAATGACACAGCACTGCAGTCATATTCTTTGTTATCAGTATACATATCAAACCTTCAGTGCCATCTTGTTCTGCCTGTTCTTCTCGCTGCTTCTGTTTGAACCTCATGTTCCCAAAGTGCATTATAGCTCCCGTGAGCTTGTAAATTGAGTTCTTCTCATCCTGAGTGAATCCTAGCACATCAAAGGCACTCTAAAGAAGCAGATCAGAGAACACATCCATAAAATGTCATTTTATACAGATGGTAGAATGTGATTACTTAGTGTATCTTATAAACTAAATATTGGCAATGGCTTAGAAAGTAGCGTATGTCTACTGTCCTAACCTAATAAATATAACTGCTAAAGGTAATCTTGACATTGTTGTGAAAAGCTATATATGACAATTCTGCTGGACAATATTCTATTTGCAGGATTGAACAGTATTCTGCTTAAAGGGGCTGGCAAGTAAAGGTAGGACATATGTTATAGTTGAGAAAGCCACAGATTCATTTTGTTTTAACAGCATTTTTTGCAGAGAAAAAATGTAGTTCCCAGCGGGGCTTTGAGCTCTCCAGCTCAGTAAGGGCCCAATAATACCAAGGTAACCATAGCTTCACAATACTGAAGTATCAATTTAATAATAGATGAATATGTAGCTTCAGCATAGACATAGCAAATGTTTTTCAATCTAATTGACTCCATATTAGAGGTTCAACATACTTCAGAATTTAAATGTAGAACTTACATCAGTGGCCAATAGTTCTTCTGCATCATCAATTGAGGCCACAGTGGTCTCCCCCTGAGAGATGTATGCATAGTCGTATGGATTATTGGTGACCAGCATCATGTCTGTAAAACCAAATTTTTAATAGCAAATAAGTAACAGAAAAAAATGTATATGTTTAATGTAAGGTGTATGGTTTTTGTTTATTAGAGACACCTACCGAGAAGCTCTGGCTTCTTATTGGACAAGATCTGATAGAAGATGTGATAATCCCTTTCTGACTTCAGCTGGAAGATCACACGCGATTTCTCCAGCAGATCTGAAAAGATGGATTCTTGAGTGAAAATCAAGTAGAGTTACCATATTTATATACAAAGAAATATCTTCAACCACTCTCATTAATACCACTAGAAACAAGATATCTTCATTGACTGTGGACTACACTTTTTTGTATTACATCACTGCATCGTCTCCAAGGCCACTTTTGGACACCTTTAGGCATTATGTGCACTCACTTCAGAGAACAAGCAGAGGGGAGTATCTTTTCAACCTGGTGACAATGGGTTGGACAAGAAAGCTAAATGGACCAGATCTGACCCCCGGGCCTTACTTTGTACACCTCTGAACTAGTACATTAAGAAGAAAGATATAATGGCAAGGCATAGCTAATGCATGCTCCATGTAGCAAAAAATTGTTAGAGGGGTAAAATGGCAAGTACTGATCATCTTATTAGTTTAGTTATATCATCTAAGTTGAGTAAAATATCATTACAACATGTTGGTTGAATCCACCTTACAAACAAATTATTTTACTAAAAGCAATATTATTTTCCCAAAGCAAATTTTATATAGAATAATTGCATTGTTATATGTATAGCCAATAATAAAATGTACAGAAGAAAACCATAACACTAGTGAATAGGGATTAGTATAGGATCAGAGTGGTGAAAGGAATTATCATAGCCATTCTTACAGGTCTCTATATCAGCAGATGCTAACTTCCCAGTGGCTCCAAAATGGATTCTAATAAATTTACCCTGTTGCAGAAAAGGATAAATGGTCAGACGAGGGGAAAGAAAAGTGAAAGAAATGAATGATGTTGAAGTGAAAATGTCACATATTACTTATTCGCAAAGAACTTAACCAAACACAGGTTATACATTACACAGCCACAACCAGAATGAATGACACCAAAATACAGTAATCCTTTATTTGCAAGGTCATTTGGAAAAGCCTGTCTGGTGCTCCTGTCAGTGATTTTTAACCAATTGTGTAAAAATGTCTGCAATCGCTGCACACAGTAGTTTAGTTCAGTTTAAAAGCATCTACCAAAGCCGACCATGAAAATTTGGGCTTACACATGAATTCAGTTTGTACAATAGCATGCAACGCCAATACATTATGTAGCTTAAATTCATCACATTTAAATATTAAAATGTATATATGTCAAAAGCTTATAGCTTCCATTTAAATCTCATAACCATTGATCCTATCTTTGCTTTGATGACTATAGTTAAAATCTGAGGCTAATTACTTACAAATCTTGAGGAATTGTCATTTCTCAAAGTCTTGGCATTACCAAATGCCTCCAGAGCAGGGTTAGCCTGGATGATTTGATCCTCCAGAGTCCCCTATAAATTGGGAAAAGTGGAAAAGGACAGAGTGGTCATAAAATATTTTTTCTAAACATACTGTATACATAAACATTTCTAATTCATAGAAAACAAGAATTCATTATTCCAACTTTCAAGATCCCAAATATTTTCTTTTCCTGTTACCTCATTTCCCCTATTAACCTGCTAAATCAATTCTGTTACATATTTAGTTTTTTGCTAAATGAGAGGGTGCTGTACGTAACTTTTCAATACGTTGGTCGCACCCACATTCAGTGCTGAGCCTACATGATTAAAATAAAGGACACATATTGAATGAATGGGGTCAGCCAGCGACAGCATGCTTGAAAAAAGGTTAACATGAATGTTTGTCCAACAGCCAGGAAATAAAGTGGGCGAAGCTAACTTTATTTCACATTGTAAAATTAAACTAGGTAGGTAGTGTCAGCCCTGCCTTCTACATTTCTGATTGTACAAAGGACACATACTGGCTTACCTTGCCTGTGGGGCCAGTATCCTTTTTGCGGTCACCAATAGCAGCAATTACAGCAAAATATTGAATGACCCTTTTGGTATTTACAGTCTTCCCAGCACCAGATTCTCCACTAAACTCAATTAGAATAATAAAGAATTAGATTAACATAAACATAACAGTCCTAAATTAAAAGAAGTAGAAGTGCACGTACGTGATAAGGATAGACTGATTCTCACGATCTGTAAGAAAATCACATTTGTTATTGATAGATAAAGACAAAACACAATTTAGGTTATTGTTAACCTCATATGTATATTGTATTGGTAGAATATAAGTCAGATATGTCTATGTGAACTAATATCAAAGATGTCTATTTTTTTGTAAGACACAATTACATTCCAAAGTATTTTAACCCATAAATATCTTTCCAATTGATGTGGGATACATACTATCTCAAAGTTAACAGATATATTTTAAACATTACATTTTTATAGAACTTTCTCAAAAGATGTTTTACAAAGCTAATGGTAGAATACCCAACTATCATATTAGCATAAGTGATGAGCAGCATAGGCAATATTAAAATTAATTTAGCAAATTATTCTCCACATATTCTAAGAAAATGTGATAATTTGACATCTTCTGTCATTATTATGTATTAAAAAAATTAGCCCATGTACATGCGAATATTGCAAATGCAATGTGCGTTGTCATATTGCAAACACAATGCATAGTACTCTCCCCAGATAACAAATAGTTGAGATTACGAAGATATTGCACTATATTCAAGATCTTTGTAAATTCTCAGAGTGCTAGTATTCGCAATTAAAATTTGCTATTTTGAATATTCGCGGTCAACACAAATTAGCGTTAGGTATAATAATTGTAAATTTGTATATCTACACTTGATACCCAGATACTAAAAAAGAATCGGGAATCAGGCTTTATAACTGATCCTTAGTCATATGCTAAATTACATATGTAGCTTTATGGACAGGGGACTGATTTTTGTTTCAGAACATAGAGAATAATGATAGAGTTGACATAGAAACAATAGATCAATATGTGCCCTGATGTTAAAGCTTAATATGAAAATGCAAGGATGAAAGTAGGATATGCATTCCTTTCATCTATTTTTTTCTGATATCCAGCTTTAAAGCTGAACTCCAGGTAGAATAATCTTACTTTCTTTAAAGCAGCTGACCTTTCCTGTTGTTTACATCCTTGGATTAGTGTAGCTCCCACTGTTCTTATGGGCTACATGGGAAATGGATATATGAGAAATGGAATTCAGCAGGAGCTTTACTAATCTGGAAATGAAAACAAGATCTGAAGGTTTAGATTTTGCATTAGAGAAAGACTTTGTTTTAGAGAAAGAGGGTTGTTTTAAAGAAGATACTTGGCATAGGGAAGCTAATACAATATATAGATTAATGCCACTCTACATTGTAAAGCCATCCTAATACAAATTGTTTATGACGTCTGACCTGTCAACATGTACTGATAGGCATTATCAGAGATGGAGAAGATGTGAGGTGGAGCTTCTGTCCTCTTCTTCCCACGATAAGCAGCCACAACCTCTGCATTGTACACAGGGAGCCACTTGTAGGGGTTCACCGTCACACAGAACAGTCCTGAGTATGTCTACAAGGACCAAGAATAATGCATGTACATATTTATACATAAAAGACTAAGTATATCAAACTCTACTCAGAGGGAGCTACTATTGTAAATGCCCCAGGATACATAATAATGAAAAACTAGTAAAAGCATATCTGTTCAATGTAAATAAAAATGAGAGACCTATATACATTATACATGAGGCTATGAGAGCTTAAAGAGGGATTACAGATGCACATCAAGAGCTATAAATACATCAATGTAGGTGAAAATGATACAAATTATGCTGTAGGATATAATCTCAAACAGTTGGCACTCACATAGATCATCCAGGCTGCATAACGCTCTTTGAGGTTGTACAGCACAGCTGGTTCATTCAGAAAAGTCAGCATGGCCATGTCTTCAATTTTATCAAATTTAGGTGGGTTCTGCTGCATCACAAGACTGTCATTCACAGTGACTGTCTGGAATAAAGACATGTTAATTATGAAAAAATATGGCAATTTTCCTGTACAGATGAGATTTGTTTGTATCTAGTTTATGTTACTTATCACACCCAAAAGAGACCTTGCTCTGTTATTACCATAGAAATAGTTGTTAAAGTTAGTCCTTTTTACATTGTGGTAAATCTGGTGAAAATTATCTAGCTCCTATACAAGGTTAAAAACTCATATATTGTTTTGATAATAGAACTTAATGAGAACTTACCTTGCCTTGTTCTGTTTCTGCTGTAACTTTGTCTCCTTCACGACTGTGGATTTTGGCTTTCACGTATTCGTCTTTATCATCGGGGACAAATATGTCCTTCTTCATATCAAAAGAACGAGTCTGCGCCTCCAGGCGCTCTTTGTCTGACTTCCTCAGATATGATGCAGCTGGTCCAAACTCTGCCATTACAGCGTCACCCATGGCTGTGCTACAAGCCAAGACAAACAAAAAACTCAATTTTGTATCATGGAAAAATTATGCATATTAATTTCCCTAATTACGTCAACTTTATCCAAAGACAAAATTATTATTTCCTATTTTTTATGCCTTAGAGACACCACTGGTTTAAACTAAATTAAATAGTTCATTTCCCTATTTCTTGCCATAAAATCATAATGAAGTTGTCACTAACTTTGATGTTATATTTTTAACAGTTTATCTTTACATTTAAGAGAATAATTGAAATAAATCCAGTTAGAAGTTTCCAGAAATAAAAGACCACTCATACTCAGCTCTTTGTTGGTTGATCTTCAATACCCTACAGTGGGCTCTTGATCTACCATGGTGAACTTTTGGTTGGAATTTGTTGTGACAGTCATGGCATATATTACAATTACATCTATGGCTAAGCCCTGGGCAGGGCAACCTTTCAGAGACTGTAATACTGATCTGGTAATGGGGTGTGCTTCCTGTGTGTGACTTAAACAAATAAAGTTTATTTAAGTTTCCAAATACTTTTTACTAATAGTCTAACTCCCCAATGGACATCCAAATCTGTGGTTAATGTGAGGTTGGTCTCATCATTAAATAATAATATATATATGTAAATGAAATGACAGTGATTCCAGTCTCTATATTTAAGTGCCTAATTATTGGCCTTGCAACAGGACAGCCCATTGTTGTTAACTACAATTTGGTCTTGCTTTAGACCAAACACATTGATTTATTATAAAAAAAAAACTATTATCTCCCTGTTTATATATATGATTCGAACTATCTCACTGTTTCTGTTGAATTACAATTTTGAATGTTTTCTTCCTAACAAACTTTCATTATGAAACATCTGCCTTGCAGTTAGATAGAATGTTAAAGGGGTCATCTTAAAGTTGGTGTATATTTATCAAAATAATTTAAACATTTAAACCATGTATACTGACTCCAGACCGCAGACCGATCCTATAAGTATGCACCAGTAACCAATTGTTTGAACCGCATCATTTCTTGACACTATAAACATTATAATTTTAAACCATAATATGTGTCCTACGTTAGTACAAAAATATGGACCATTCATTACAGATAAAAATAGTTCTGTCTAATCTATCCCAAATTAATATAATTAAGTCTATTTTAAATTCAAGTGTAAGATCAGGTCAATTAGTATAGGTCTGGGTTATGTCATTATGGACAGTTGCCAACTATATATCTGAAATATAAATGTGAATGATTGTATTAAAAAGGAATTGTTTAAATACATTTTGATTGTGGTATTTCAAAAGGATACATTTATTAAATTATAAATAATAATTTTTTAACTTAAAGCCTAAAAAAGTAATTATATTCCAGTTTACAATCTTGGAAAAACGAACACAGAAAACATATTGTGGCTTTGAGGATTTAAATTGTAGAATTAAAAGAATGCATGAATGTATCAGATCATCAGTGATAACAGTTCAGTACTCACCTGACAACAGTAATACAGCAGAAACAGATAATGAAGAAAGTTCTGTTTATATGGCTCTGTTCAAATGCATGGATTTATATATGTTCACCTGTCTTTTTTCCTGTTCCCCCGTCCAGATTTGGGCTCTATTGTCTGCCAGACACACCCCTCCACACATCAAGAGAACAATTGCGGGTCTAACGTCATTGTAAAGGAATTGTGGTGGGGAGATGTGGGGGACATATGAGACACAACAAGTGTGACATGCCAGTAAGTATATTTCTGATCCCCACGGCCTGAAAGAATTGATTAACCCATACTTTACCGAATTCTTAAGCAGCACCATATAAACCTCTGCTATAAAATAACCTGAACAGCAACTGTACAGTACAATCATTGATTGCTTAAAAAATACATAGGGGCTTGTTCACTAAAGCTTGAAAAAATACTGATGTGAAGATTTTATTACATAATTTTTTTTATAAAAAGATCAATGACAAATATTTATATATCTATATGTTTTGTATTAGTTGATTAATTTTCTGCAAACCAATAAACATGCTGTCAGAAGTGGTTTGTACAAGCGACAGGACATCAGACCATTGTCAGTTGGTGAGGAAGAAGATGAGAGACCTTGAGGAGCAGTATCCCCCATTATCTGGCAGCAATATTCATATCATATCTCACATCGCATAGCTACTTTTCTTGCCAATTAAACTGTCAATAGCTACTGTGAATTTGGATTGTTCCCAAGTCAATTTAATTTAATATTTTCAGACATACAGACCTATGTATAATTTTACATTCAAATTTTAATGCAAAATTAAACTCATACATTTTGACTGGACTTTGAACTGTATTTATGAAAAAACTGTGCTAAACCAATTTTTTTTAATATTCCCTCGAACTTCTTTATATATGCAATAATTTGGGGGATGATACCATGTTCAGCAGTTTTGTAATTAACTCACAATATCGGATAGTGGAATTTTCATAATGAAATTTCAACGTCTCTAGTTAAATGTATTAAAACATACACAAGACGGTACTGATGCTTGTTTACATTTCACCTTTTTTAGTAAACACATTTCACATTTTAGTAAACATTTTCAGCTTGAGCTGGACTCGGGCATACCATCCAGAAGGTTAACAGTAGCAATGGAAGCTGTCAGGATATGGGCCACTAAAAATGAGAACACCCTTCGCAAATGACCTGCACACTGGACTTTGGATATGCTGATTCTAAACTAAATATAGACTATGACAATATCATTTTCTTACAATTGACAAGATAATACCTTACCTCACCTAAGGGTTTTTTTTTCATTAATTTAAACTGATAGTGATTGCCAAACTAGAGGCTTAATTAAAGTAGAGAGTAGTATGGAGAGATGAATCCTCAGCCCTCATATTTTGGGTGAGAAAAATAACGAAAATTGGTATCAACTAGCAAATGTGCCGGAGAATCGGTAAATAGATGGAACATCTTGTTTGTGGGATACCAGGGCACCTGAAACTTTATATTTGCGGCCTTTACCCTGACAAAATCACTAGACATTGGTGGCTACTACCGTTCCCATTCTAAACCTCTTTTTGAGTTTGAAGTGTCCATTGTACACTTAATGTAGTAAATAGACACCCAGAAAGCTTGAATATTGATGGTGCATGTTTGAAGGATAAAATCTAAAACCTGCTATAGAGAAAGCTGTACCATTTAGGTGTGAGAGGCCAACATCCCAAATAATATAGGT
>CM070032.1:87766583-87784807 GCA_036250615.1 Ptychadena robeensis | reverse complement strand
GCTCCTGAAGAATGGGAGGCGCCGCCTGTCAGGCTGCTCGCTGTGTGCCGGGCGGGGACCCAAATCTCCCGGGCGGGCCGCCCGGCCAATCTGCTTTGGGGAGAACACTGTTTATGGTATGGTATTCACTATGTTGGCAATACTGCACCCTATTAATGTTAAAAAAACAAACTGCGAAAATACATGAGCCACATTTAATTCACTTTATGTAACAAATGGGCACGTCCACACAACTCTGCATGGGGTTTAAGGCCGATGTGAAATCAATATTGCATCACCATTAAAGGTAAAAAAGGTCTTTATAAGTTTAAAAGGATATTAGTCATATCCTCAATAAAAGAATGAGATCAAATCAGAAAGTATCACATGATATTACGTCAAAAGTTCATCATGAGTAATACTCTGGCTTCTGGTGTAATACATCTGATATTGCGATTATTAATTTCTAAACCACATGAACACCACGCTAGTCTGCGCCCAGTTAATCGTGGGTAAGATCCAAAAGAACTGACAAATATTAGGTTGAAATGATCACAGATTGTATCCTGTCCTGGAACATGCGGCAAAAGGGCTCCAACAGATATGAGATGTTCGAGTTTTTCCCAGAGAAAAGGTTAGAGAGACTCACGAACAGCAGGGGTGCCCCAAGATCGCTGTCACCTAGTAAGTGAAACGGGCTGGACTGGCCTCACAATTTTGGTAGTGCAGACCTACATGATGTTGGTGAAACTGAAATCATCTCAAGTTCTCCTCAGATCTGATTGCAAAGTGCTGTGATGAGTGAATAGGAAAAATAATTGATCGTATTTGGATCAACCATGCTGTGGGGTAGTACCAGCCATCGATATTCACCTAACATTTAAATTGCACTTTACTTAAAGATCAATCAAGAAAAAGTTAAAGGTTTTAGTAATTTAGCACTGGATTAAAAGTCTCTTAAGCATCCCATACACATTTAGATTTACACCCGATATTAAAGTGCACGTCGGTAGATCAGTTGAAAAATTGGGTTAAAATCTAAACGTGTATATGGGGCTTAAGCTGTTCTTATAAGTAGCTAAAGTAAAGCAACTACTAATCTTTCTAAGTGCCATTTCACACTATATGCGCCAGCATATTACGCAGCGCTGTACAATGCATTTAAAAACTCAAGCATTTTTATATAGACTACCAATGTTACCATTCACACTGCATGCATTTTTAAGAATTCAGCGTTTCTGCATGTGTTTTTGAAAACGCCCTGCTGTATGCATTGTTTTTATTATTTTTTCATTGATTTGTTCAAAAATACATATGCAAAACGCAAACGAATATGTAATTTAAAAAACACATGCATTTTTGCAGATATGCGGAACGGCATGCCTATAAAAAATGCTTATAGTGTGAATGAGCCCTAAAAAAAATCTATGCATGAAGGATTTGTTCTTAAATATTGTATGGAGTGTTGCAAAGATTTGTTTTACTGCAATTGTTTAGTTATCCTTTAACCTCCCTAGCGCACCGCCCGTATCGCGCCGTTTACAATGGCACGATACGGGCGATCAAGGCAGTGTACAGAGTACACTGCCTGCCGTTTCCGGCATCTCGCCGGAGCTCTACGCGCAGCTGTTGTCATTACTGACAACAGCTGCGTGAGAGGGGAAGCCGGCGCTCCTCCATTTACATGGAGGTCCGGCCCCCTTCCGCATCACCGTGACGCGATCGGGGCGGTGCCGCCAACCCGGAAATGCCGCAGCGATGAAGACAATCGCTGCAGCTTTCCGGGGAGGCATAGGGTCTCCCCGCTGCCTGCTTTCCCGGCGGTTGAGGAGGTTAATAACACTGACTTTGGGTCAGAACATTAAGGCTAAATTTTTCTCTTCCCCTAGGACATAGTCTCCAGAGATCTGCCATCAGCAAAGACTTTGGTTAACACACTGAATCAGCAGGTAATGAACTTTTATGACAAACATATTCAAAATTTTAACATATTAAACATATTCTGTCTAGGTTTAGGCTTTACATCGTTGACTTTTTTTCTGAAACAGGTCACTGCTGTCACAGCGCATGTACAGGGTTTAATACAGAAAATTCGTGATGGAGCATTCCCTACGGAAAAAGTGAGCAAGAACTATATTCTTTCTGGAAATGTAGTTAATGTGTACATTTTCTGTCTGGTCAGTTTTAGTATTTCATGTAAAAATTGGTCCCTGTATAGATTTGATGCATAAATGTTTTTAGGGATGGCATTCATTACTCCGATAAAAAGTAAAGCTTTACAGTGATTCATTATGATTGATCTCTCTTTGCGATCTTGTGGATGTGGAATAAATATTCGAATCATGTTCTCATGTGTAAATTGGCTTGTGAATCCAAACACAGTGAAGTTGCTGACCATAAGACACCTTTTTTTCTTTTGTAATATTTTTTTTCTTTTTAAGTTGTGACTTTTATACCTACGTTTTTGTGTTCCTTTACAGGGGCTGAGTTTCTTGGAACTGAAAAATCAGTTACTACTTATGTACATGCAGGATATTACTTACCTTATGCTGGAAAAGACTCATGGGAGATCCTTGAAAGAGAATCCAGCCATCATGAGACTGGTGGAAATGCGCACAGTAAGTAATTTGTTTATTTGCATGACACTTTTTTTCTCCTTTGTCCTCATTCGGTCCATGTGGAGGGAATTCCATGTATTTGCAGACCTTTTATCTTAAAAGAATTATGTGGCTCAAATAATATATATATAAGTCTCTGATCTTTTTTTCTTTGCGTATTCCTGCATAAATCTATATAACTAAGGTTTTGTTTCCATTATACCATCGGGACCCCCTCCACGTCGGGACCCCCTCCACTAAGCGTATTTATTGGCGGGGATCCCGACGTAGCACACAGACTTACCTGCTCGGTGGATGCTCTGTCTTCACTACGCCGAGCCACTCCGCCGATGCAAGGCTCAACGTAGTTGAGTACCAGCACATTAGCAAATTGAATTTCCAACCTGTTTGTAGATATAATGTAACATTTGAGCGGACTATACATGCTTAGGTTTCCCAGAGATCGATTTTGTTCAATGGTCAGGACATGCGATTGAGTCTTCGATCATAAGTCGTGCACTATATTCGGAATGCAGATTATCGCCGATTGATCGCTGAAATAACTAAAGATCGATACACAAAAAAATGGAAGCGGAAATGATCGGTGTGGGATGTGGCCTGCGTGGGTCGATTGAAAGGGCAGATCTTAAGATCTTCAATAATGTCCTTCGATTCATGATAGAGCAACAAAAAATGACTGACATGTCCGATTGATTTTTTTAAATGTAATTTCTCGTCATTGCGGTCGATCGAACATGCATTGATTTGTGACTGATCGAAGTGGCCAGCTTTAGTCATGTTTTTGTTACTGAACACTCTTAGAGAATTTTTTAACAGGCTTCTGTATTTTGTAGGTGTTGGAGAAAATGCGCCCTGTTGAACAAAAACTGAAATACCAAATTGATAAGTTGGTGAGAGCTTCTGTGACTGGAAGTCTAGGCGAAAATGATCCTTTACGCTTCAAACCCAATCCTCAGAACTTGATGAGTAAGGTGAGATTAGTTTGTTTTGCCCATGGGCTTGTACGGTACACAACGCTGCTTTTTTTTTTTCCTCTTCCTTTTTTTTTTTTTTGAGATTAGTATAATAATCTGGTGCTTTTTTGTTCCTTCTTTGCACAAAACTACAGTTGGAGGAGTCAGAGCAGGAAGAATCAGGGAGCGATGAAGGTGAAGCTGGGCCAGGCAAGAAAACCTATAGCAAAGGGAAAAAATATGTTCCCCCGCGACTTGCACCAGTGCATTATGGTAAGCAGAAAAATCATGTATAGCTATCTATAGCATTTTACCCTAGTCTTCACATCCTGACTCAATACTCTATTGCAGATGAAACCGAGGCAGATCGTGAGCGCAGGATCTTAGAGCGGGCCAAGAAACGAGCTCTGAGCAGCTCTGTTATTCGGGAACTCAAAGAACAGTACACAGATGCTCCAGAAGAGATCCGAGAAGGACGAGCTTATCATATGATGCAGCATGAAAGAGAAGAGCAGCATCGGTAAGAAGCTGGTGTAGATCACTGTCTGTGCTTGTAGTTGGCATTAACAATTTTGTAGGATATAGTTGCATATATCAAAACATGAGTAGAAAGTTATTCTAAGATGTTTTATTTTCTTTCTCAAAGCACAAATTATGAAGAATCCATGATGGTACGACTCAATCTGACCAGAAAAGAAAAGGCCCGCAAGAAGAAGGCACTTGCTATGACCTCACAGCTCAATTCACTCACGCATTTCACAGATATCAGTGCCCTCACTGGAGGAGATGCAAGGACAGAGGTGAGAGAAGAGATATATTATAGTTTTTGGGTTGTGGAAAATCTTTTATATGTATATAATGTATATTGCATACATATTCATAGGGGGTTATCATCTAGCATTGTTCATGTGGCGGTTTTTATTGATGCACAGGGAATATTAACCCCCCCCCCCCTTGCAATACCCTGTTTGTGGTAACCTTGAGCCACACTCAAGGTAGCTTACCTGTTCCCTGCCATCCTAGGGAGTCCTTCAGCATAGCTGGCCAGTTCATTCCTCTCTGATGGTTGTGAGGGACACTTATTACATATATTACAGGTATTGACATGGACAGCTCTGATGTCCCTGACACCAGACTACCTGTGCCTATATCTGTATTATCTGACGATATGTGGGGGGGGGCAAAGTGGTTGCAGAAAAAAAATGTGGTTAATATGATGGCTCCTTGCAGAATGCAATCCCAGATGTTTTGAAGTAATTTCTAGTGTGATCTGGTCCTGTATATTGCTACAGGTGCCTGTTTCTGTCCTGTGTTGGTTTGTATACCCTATGGTTTTAAGATCACTGCATAAATCATAAATGTAAGTAAAAAAGCTTAATATAATGCTCATGATGCATATGTTTCAAAAAATACAATAGCTTTTTGTTATTTTAATCTAGGACCTAATGCCTTCAGCCAAGAAAGCAAGAAAAGGACCAAAGAAAGTAAAGAAGAAGAAAGGTAACGTCCTTTGTTCTTAAACGAATGTGTGTTCTTGTATCTATAGTTAATTTTGTCATCTGCTAATATAATCTTTCTCCATTTGGCAGCTGTGGAAGTAACATCTCCCAATTCTATTTACAGGTTTTAGGAAACGTCACTGAAAGAGGACTATGTAGATTGTCACTGGTCAGCAAGAACATGTATTGTCTAAAGGACTCTGGTTACAGAAGAATTTCTACATGTCTTGTGTAGCTCCAGTTGCTGCAACTGTCAGGATTATGGTTTTGCAGATTCCGGATATCTGAGCATTGGCTAATATTAGGATTGGTACCTGTACGGTAGAACAAATGAGTGAGGGTTCCTTTTTAGCTTTTTCCAGTTTGTAAAATAAAAATGGACAAATTGTAGAAACATTTGGGCACCCAAAATACCCATCTTGTGTTTGTTTGGAAAGGAACAGATGGTAATTTTTTTAAATGGAAAATTTTAACTTAAGATACAAATGAATAACTGGTAAGCAATACATTACATTATTGGTATCTGCCAAACAGCTTCCGCTTCCACCTACCTTGATTTGGGTATATGACATTTTTTTGTTGTCTTTTTTTTTAAGCATTTTAAATAATGGCAAACTGAAGGAGATGTACTGTATATTCTGGCGTATAAGACTACTTTTGAACCCAGGAAAATCTTATACGCCGAGTGCAGAAATGTCTGAGCCAGAGGAGTCTGCCTGTCAGACATCGGAAGCGCTCCCCTCCCTCTCTTCCTCCTCGATGTGTGAGACGAAGCCGACGTCCTCATTAAAGGCTGTGGCTCCAGTGGCTAAAACTGGTATTGCAGCTCTTACACATTAAAACACCTTCACTGTATCATGTGACATGATATCATTTTTGATTGCCAAAATTCTTTGAATTAAATGTATACAATTTATGTTACTTGGATAACCGCAAGTAAACATTAATATGAAAGGTTGCAGTTAGGGTTGTGAAATTAGAATGTAAATTACAAATAAAAATAGGACTTTTAAGGTTGTTGGAGTATACATATGTAAGGCCCTGGGTCCACTTCCGTTTCCCTGAGCTGGCCAAAAAAATGACACGCCGGCATATTTGCCGGTGGATTTCCCCTTGACTTTATAGGCAGTTTTCCTATGTCATAAGAATTAAATAACCATATTGAAAGCAAATCTGATGTTTTTTTCAGTTTTATTTTGTGTGCGTTGGAAGGGGTAGTCTTATACGGCGAGTATACCCCAAAATCTATATTTTAACTGGAAAAGTTGGGGGTTGTCTTATACACCCAGTCGTCTTACACGCCAGAATATACGGTATATTATTTCTCACAAGCCTATTCCTCACTAATTGTCGATTTACAAGACTACAAATAGCTTTTCAAACTTCATGGGTCCCATGTTCTTGGGCAGTTGGGATTGGTGACCACATGGCTCCCAACCATCAAGGTATGGTTCTCTAAGCCTTCACTAATGCAATTAAAACTGAAGCAAGATTAAAACATTAAAATATTGGCTGCTTGACTACTTCTGATAGGCCCATGTTTTTAGTCTCAAGGAGACTAGGCCCTTTTACAACCCCCCCCCCCCAACCAACTTTGGTACAGAAATCCGTACCTCAGCAGTGTGCTAGGGAAGTTAATGTCAAGACATACACCACTAGATCTAAGAGTATTTTCTAGGTAACTTCCGGCAGTAAACACCATTTCACAATTTGAAGAGCTTCCTATGTTGGATAGCATGGCCTCCGCTGATTCTAGCTTAAGATGTAAAAATCTTTAGTTGTCTTGTATTGCAGGCACTTC
This sequence comes from Ptychadena robeensis, assembly GCA_036250615.1. Lineage (NCBI taxonomy): Eukaryota > Metazoa > Chordata > Amphibia > Anura > Ptychadenidae > Ptychadena > Ptychadena robeensis. Next base: position 87,777,957 of record CM070032.1, on the reverse strand, counting down.
CCATTATTCTGTTTTTGCTTGTTGGTATTTGCTGTGTTACATCAGTTGTCTTGCTTTTTGACATCCCGAAGGTGACCCTCCTGTGTCCCTCAATGGACAAGATGCAAAATAGGATCATATTTGTCACTGTCAATTCTTCATGTGAGTTGCACAATGCCTGAGAAATATTTCAGTGTGTTGTATGTACTACAAAAATATAATTCATTTGAAATGTGCAGTTGTGTTTTCAATAATATCTGTGAGTTCAAAAAGTGAATAAAGCTCACAATTCTTTTTAATACTTTTTGTATTAATTAATTGAACCTCCCTTCTATTAATTTGAATTTTAATGTAGTTGTACAGAAACAACATCATGTATATAATGTCTGTTACTAGCTTTCTAGAAGCATAGTGCACAGACTTGGCCTAATGAAGAGACCAAGGTCTCTATGTGCTTGTAGCTTTCCTTGTATTCATACCGTATATTCCGGCTTATAAGACGATTTTTTTACCCATTAAAATTTCCAGATAAGTGGGGGGTCGTCTTATACGCCAGGTACTGAACTTGCAAGCCGGATTGGAGAATCTGCAGTTTCTGGTGGGGTTGCACGGGGATCTCAAAATGGCCGCGGCTGCATCCCCGTCGTATGCAGGGACTGTATGAAAGCAAGGGCGGTGCTGTACGGAACTCTGACACTCAGAGGCAGAGCCTGCTTGGAGAAAGGGAGAGTTGACCAATCCAAGCAGGCCCTGCCTCTGAGTGGCAGAGTTCTGTACAGCACCACCCTGGCTTTCATACAGTCCCTGCATACGGCAGGGATGTGCTGTACGGAACTCTGCCACTCAGAGGCAAGTTGGGGGTCGTCGTGCCCAGTTGCCTTATACTCCGGAAAATACGGTAATTTCCTTCCCAACAAGTTTGTACATTTCAATTATGCAAACAACCCAATATAATATACACCAGAAAACATATAAGCATTTCCCAAAGAAAGTCAGGAATTCTGGGAACTTTTCACACATTTGTTTGGCAATTACAGTCACACACACATTAATCCTTTCAGCATCCAGTTGCCACCCAAGTACAACAAAGCCCAGAATTTCAGACTTTTCTATAAGTTTGGAAAATGCTTGTATGTTTTCTGGTGTATATTTGTAGCTATCCTTCCATGTGCGTATAGAGTACAATTATGTACAGTTGCAACACAGCCGTTGTAAGGTAATTGTGTTCTGGCTTTTAAGATATAAATGAGGTGTTAATATACAGTAGGTGATGCATACAGGTTAATGAGGATTAATATTTGAGTCAAGGTACACAAATATAATAAACACACCAGGGACATTGCCTTTTTTAAATGTGTGTTTGACTAGGATTAGTTCAGTCATTGTTCGTTTACTGCATGTCTAACCAATTTTGAAGTGAGCAGGGCTAGAACAATGCGTAGCTAATCCAATTATCAGAATGTTCACTACAGTCACATTACAGCAGGGGTATGCAGAGTGCTGTCTCCAGAATAACTCCAAGCTCTATTGTCTGGTAAGGATGTTCGCCTACTTGATAAGTATAGTAAAAAAGACACTTTAAAAGCAGGCAGATGTGTTTCCTAACGACAACGGCTGCAAGACATCTGCCGATCATGGTTCTGGCCAGGATTCATGTGAAGCCAACAGCTTTCCTCACTTTAATTTGCTTACATAGCACGTATAGTCTGCATCCAGTATTTATGGCATAACGCAAAATACCAATGGTAACAAGAAGTCAAAGTATTTTTACCAGCTTAACATTTTTTTTTAAAACAAATCCATTACTCTTCTGGAAATAATGAGGGTTTTTTTTTGTGGTAGACCTAAAAATTGCTGGTTATGCTCAGTTAAAGTGAACCTTGTTTGAGAACAAGAAAATTCTATTTAATAACATATTTCAGGAAGGAAGAACATCTATACTTCTCCAGTGGCTAGTGGGCCCTAGTGGTCGCGTCTTTGGCATCCTCCCATTCATTTTTAAATGGGGGGACGCGCACAAATAAATGTACAGTTTTCGTTGCTGCCCTTTTGTCCAAACGAAGTGGGAGTTTGGCCTTGAGGACAGCAGTTTGAGACCAGTTTAAAATGAACCTTTTTAGCAGATCTAGTAAGTTGAAGTAGCCACACACATTTACATTTTTCTTTTCAACTTAAAAAAATATCGGTTATGGAAATTTAACAAAGTCGTGTTGGTAAATTTCATTCAATCATACAAATATTTGGTGGGTTTTCTAGATATTTCGATGGATTTGTATCCGATCATACTATGAAGCATTCACACGGCATTTGGGAAAGAATCCGTTTTGAATCCGTCTCACTGTGTGGTAGTATTTTAATTATTATCAGTCTGACCACAAGCATATCCTAAGAGAAAATAAAAGCATATATATGTCTTGAGGAAAGGGAAACCAGCAATGATTGGCATGTCTGTAATGCACACTACACCTTTCATATTCTCTGTACAATTTCCATTAGAACTACCAACAACTATGTGGTATAGTGGCCTCCCTGGTAGAATACATCGTGATTGGATGGTTAAGTGTTCCTAGTATTACATGGTTTTGGTAGGACAAAAGTGTATTGTGCAGTAAAAATTGTAAGGTGTATGTGGGCCTTAAGTGTCCATACAATAGATTGCCCTGTGATGTGGCTACTAAGCTCTAAAGCAGGGTACACACATGGAGATATGATGTGCATCCGGGCGCTGGCTATGGGAATAAAGATATAATTATTTTCACATGTAATCATTCTTTTAGAATGATTACATTGAAAAATGAATTCATGTATTTTGGCACTTGAAATGCCCTGCGCCATCCTTGCCAATTGAAGACATCATCAGAAGGTGACCTGTTTTTTTTGTGCGTTCGAGTGGTAGGGGCAAAAATCGTCTAAAAGCCGAGGTGGGCTGCATAGAGCAGAAGACCTTTGAACGATTGTTCGATTCTCAACGTGCTCACACACAAATTGATGGTCATTGAAAGATCCTTCTGGAATCTACACGTCTATGCGGGGCTTTACTTTCTTGTTTATTAATATTTGAATTTGGCAATGATACTAAATCATGGTGCCTGTAGACAATGCCTTACACAGTGTAGGTCATTAAGGTGCCGTAGGATTTCACCATTTATTACGTTCTGTGGATGTAATTTCTTCACTTTTTTCTTTATCTGCTGGTTTTCAGATCAAATCCTTTCAAAAAGTATTTTTTTCATGGTAGTTAAATGATCACAGGAAGAAGGATAAATCAATGCTTTGATATCTCCGGTGTCCTGTTGCTGGAAAACATCCAGCATGCTACTTGGTGTCAACAGGGGGTTAATTGTAGACTTTGCCGCAAATCTTTGCCTTTCAGCAACCAATTCATCTTTCTGAAAATCTACCCAGTGTAATATATCACTAACACTAAGCTTCCTTCTCCTGATAGGTTGTATAGGCACAAAACACTAATGGGTCTATATCTTGACTTGATATCTTTTCTAAATGATCAACCATACCATTAATCTGCTCAATTCCATCTGTCCATTTAATCTGCTAAAAACAAACTATTCAAATTCTTCTCTCTAATACCTTTGTAGGAATCAATTTCAGTTTTGCGCAGGATCAAATTTGATTGTGACAACAGACGAAAATGAAATGTTTATCATTCTCAAATGAAGTAAATGTTTCCTTTTTTTACCTTTCATCCCTTTCAATCATTTCCTCCCCTTTTCTGCTTTTCTATTTCAGAAGCATCTAAAAGGATCCTCATCAAGGAGAACCTGGAATAGTCTTAACATCAGGTGCTTCTGGCATTGATGTCCGCTGCACATGGGAGATTATCATCAGTGGCGGTTTTACATATGGGCAGTTTCATCACGGGGGGGAGGGGTATGGGCCACTGCCCATGTGCCCTCTTCCAGCTCTGCCACCTTCCCCCAATGGAGATCACTCAAGGGGGGGGGGGGGGGGGGGGGGGGGGGGGGGGCTGGGAGTCGGACGTCAAACTCCTGCTCTGATTTTTTTCTAGTGCATGGCAGCCTCATCTCACCCCCTATTTCTGTGTGAACTGCCAGCAAACCCCAGCACAGCTCAGTGGCAGCAGTGCTATGGTATGGGCAGTGCTATAGCACCAGGGGGGGTCAGTGTACCCACCTCCCCTCAGCAGATATACCTGTATGTATGAGCCTCCCCCCTCCTAGTGTCACAGAGTTCATTCTATGGACGGGGGACATGTTGAGATCAGCTGCTGCGTCCCCTGTCCATAGCAGAATAAATGGCAGTGACACTGATCTCGATGGGTCCCCTGTTCTATCGAGATGTGCTTAGCATAACATAGTTGCAGCATAACATAGAGGAGACACTAGATCACTGCACATGCACAGTACCGGGGAGGGGGGGGGGCTGATCTCTTTGGGGAAGCACATCTCGACAACACATTGTTTTGATAAGCTTCTGCAATGTCACAAGATTTATTTCCATCCAGTGTTGTATTTATTTTTCACGAAGATCTTGCATTGATGATGGTAGAGTCTGACCGCTGTGCAAAGCCTTCTCCAGCACATCCCAAAGATTCTCAATGGGGTTAAGGTCTGGACTCTGTGGTGCCCAATTCATGTGTGAAAATGATGTCTAATGCTCCCTGAACTCTTTCACAATGTGAGCCCGATGAATCCTGGCATTGTCATCCTGGAATATGCCCATGTCATCAGTGAAGAAAAAATGCATTGATGGAATACCCTGGTCATTCAGTATATTCAGGTCTGACCTCATTCTTGGAGCACATACTAATGCTGAACATGCAGTAATTATCCAATAGGAGGCTCGTACCTATGTGCTTGGTTAAATCCAGGTGGCGACTTTTTTATGTGTATAACCAGACAGACAGACCTACATACATATGTATATTTACATGTTTATTAAATTCCCCCAATACTTGTTTAACCATGACAACCTTTCTGTGTCAGGCTTTCACCTGTGTCAGGGTCTCAAACTCAATGAGATATCCTCATCCATCTTCATGATCTGAATGACTTAATCTGGATGTGGAAATTTACTTTATATATATATATATAATAGATTTTTTTTAAACTGAAAAATAAAAATGTGTATGTCCACCTTCAGACTTTCTCCCATGAGCCAACAATTTTTCAGATTTTCAAAGCCGGCACCTAATGTTCTGTTCACATTTACAGTTCTTAATGTTCTACCAGGGGGATGTATCATCTCCATCTGATGTTTTTGGTATGAGGTCCTTTAGATATTTCTTAGCTGCAGAAAATGTCATCTTTAAGGTAGCACTGTAACCCAGAGGATTTAATTAATTCTGCTTTCCCTTGGTTGATTGGTCTAATTCTATCATTTCTATTTGGTTTAATTCATTTAGGTCCATGTAAGGAGGTTCATGCAATTATAGGTTTTGTTAATGCATAAGTACCATTTCTTGTTCATATATTCAGTTAATGAAGGTGTGCTTTATAGGACTGTATACTCTTAAGTTAATGAAAAGGGAATGGGGGAGTACATCTATTTTTCATTGTGAATTATTTAAACAAATACCTATGGAATGTTAATTCTAAACATTTTGATGATTCCGTTTACTTCCGTATATTCATCAGTATTTTTTCTCAACACTGTCTAACGGAGTGATGCCCATTCATTGGGGTTACTAACAGTATCTATTGTTCCATCAACAACTAGTAGTTCTGGACGTTGCTCCACACCTCCCATGGAAGAACAATCTTGTTAGGCTATTAGGAGGAACGAGTGGGATCGAAGGTATTGAGCGGGGAGAAGGCAGGGATTTCAGACAACTTAAACACTGATCAGCGCTAAGTGAAAGTCAATATGCACAAGCGGGAAATCAATGCAGGGCAGAGAAAGAGACTAAGGGAGGGTGTGAGAGGGAAAGACTGGAAGTGTGTGTGTGGGAGAAACTAAATGAGATAGAGTGACACCAGGTACGAGACACAGAATCTGCTTATTGTTAGCAATGTATACTTATATGCTAAGCAATTTGCAGAAGTACATTGACCTTTTATAGCTGACAATTATTACCACAAATTTTAACACATAGTGACCAAAGCCTCACACAGCATGTTCTTTGTAGATTAACACACTTCTAAAAAGAAGAGATGCTGCAATCAATAGACATCGGCATCACCCCTGTTGATGGAAATCTATCCCCAAAACAATCTTGGCAATTAATCTGTTAGCCCTTTATTAAAGAAATTGTATTTCATGTATAATGTTTACAAAAACTGAACTGAAAAAGTCTGTCATTTTATTTTTAAGATATGACAGATATGAGTTTAAATAAAAGGGCTGCACACTGTTCTTATGTTGCTCATATCTATTCTGTGAATTGGTCATGTACGGCATAGGCAAACATCCGAATTTGCAATATTTTGCAAATAATTCAACTAATATTCGATTTGATATCCGTGAATATTCACAATTTGCATAAGCATCCCAATGCAGAATATCACGAATATTCAAAATTGCGAATATCTGCCATCATATTCCCATTTATTCGCAATTCGAATATTCCAGCTCAACACTAGTGTCAATAGTTTTATGGTAAGGATTTTATTGTAAAAAGTGCTTTTTGTTGTTCTATTGTCTAATTTTAACATATTTTAGCCCAAGCAGGAGTAACAAAAAAAAAAACAGCCCTATGTATTCCCAAACTCATTCCAAGCAAAACAAAGCAGAGGATCTCTCCTTGCATGACATCACTGGGTGCCTGAGCTGCCACTCACCTGTACCTGTGAGGAAGGGGATAAACTACTTACCTGGAAGTACTTGGTATGCCATGGCATTTAACCCCTATTAATAAATGGCCCTCATTTACTCTGTTTTGTTCTGCTTAATATACAATTGAAAGAATTTGGCAATTGATACATTCCTGTACTCTCCTCAGCTGACCCATCTGTTATCATTCTAATGGTCTGTAGACTACATCAAACTTTCCCCTATATTATAGATATGGGTAAACAGAATAAATTGGAAGATTTAGAAAGGTCTTCATATTACATGGTTTGGTAGAAGAAAAGTGGATTAATAAATATCAGAAATAAATTTAGGAACAGATTTTATTATTTTTATTGGTGTTTAGGTAAAGGTTGCAGTTTACGTTTGATCACAGTATTTAAAAAATATGTTTCATACTCTTTACTGCTATAGACTGTTTTGTACCTTGTATTGTCCTAACTGCTACATTCTGTACTGTGCAAAGTGATTATCTAAATGGTTAGTTTCTGGTGGCTGTCAGTTTAATTTTTGTTTAATATAGGCTTAAGGCCCCCATATATAATCTTACCATACAATTTCTGTACAATCAACGTTTGTTCTACAAAAACCATGTAAAGCTAGGCATACACAGTTCAATTTTAGTACGATCGATTTTCGATTCCATTTTAGATCTTGATCTTATTGAAGCCAAAGCAGTACCACATGGAGGGTTCGATCGTAATACGATCACAATCTGCAATTTTACTTTGGATCAAAGAGTCATATATAAATGTGTTCATCAAATACAATCGACCCGACCAACAAACAGAATGCTACGATTTTAGTTCAATCGTTGTAAAATGGACGAAAAACACATCCCATCACTTTTCGATCGATGTTTTGATCAGTATTGATTTTCGCTGATCGAACCATGTGTGCAGCATACGATTTAAGTTCGATCGATGTAAACTTTCATCATTTTAGGTCGATGGAACGCTTAAAATAAACTGTGTATGCCTAGCTCAATGTGAGGACCTTTCTACACCTTGCAATCACTATGTATTCTATCAGGGAGGACCCGACACTACATAGTTGTTGGTAGATCTAAAGGAAACTGTATGGAGTGATCTAAAAGGTGTATGGGGGGATGTAGATATTTGCTCATAGCACAGTAATTATGATATGGAAATGATGACTTCAGACTGTACAGTGTATAGATTATGTAGACTCAGACTCCATTTAAGCATGCTCCAGAATTAAGCACAATGTATCCACATTCTCAAGGAAACCAATTTATTTTAGATTCTAAAATAGACATGCCTCCCTTTATTGGCTTAACGCAGCAGCAGCTTTATCTGGCTGATACAACATGAGTCAGTTGACATTGTTCTGGACTAATAAGATCCTTTGGCCAAGGCTTGTCTGTGGGGGACTTCTTGTAATTATGGACACACAGTCATTTCTCAGTCTGACCGCAACCACCAAGATTGTGAAACTCATTAATGCCTAGAAACAGTTAATCATTGTCATTAGTGGAAACTTACACAAAGCCCAAATCAATATTATCAGCAATTACTAGAGTAAACCCATGGGTTCTAGGGTATATTATACAATGCTCAAATTATATGGGCTTCTATCAACCGCTTATAATGTTCAGAGCGATTCCGTTGAAGAAATGTTGATACTTTGCCTGGGACTGCTGATTCCTGGAATACACCTGAAAGAGTTAAGTGCATTACAGTTACTAGACCATAAAACACACTAGAAAAGTAAATATAAATAGAAAAAGGTAGAAAATCTTTAAAACTAAAATTGTATGTTTCTAATGTTTTGTAGTCCATGGCCTCTAATTCCCCTACCATTAACATGCCAATTAAATTTTTTAAATAAACCCTCTTACTCTCCATAACATACCTTTTGTTGGACCCTGTTACATCATAACTCTGTGTATATGCTTCAAGTCATAGTTGGAACAAGGGCCACCATGTTCCTATACATAGCTTCCTTAAAACAGGAGGAAATGGCAATACCCACATGCCGTTCTGACAAGTCCTCTAGAAGTTAAAGTCAATTGTTTGCATCAGTGCAATTATACTGTATTTCTTGGCTTAATCAAATTTGTGGATTGGTATTAAAGATGGTCAAATTTCCTAATTAAAAATGAATAAATGGCAACTAGCTGAATTTGTTTATTGTAAAGTTTACAAAGCCCCTTAACAGGGTATTGTCAACAAGGGGTTTGTGGGAACACTACGAAAAAGAAAGTGTTTTGACTTTAAACTTCATTTATGTAAAACCTATTTTGCATTTTTATACCTTGGTCAGGGGGTCTTAATTTACAGCTAGTCAAAATTCTGTGTCATACTCAGATTGGCATACCTTGTAATACATATTTTTTCACCCAAGGTTCAGAAAACTGTGAATCTGAAGCCACTTGATTATAATGGAGATATGTTAGCCAGAATGCACAATATTATAAAACCTCTTACATCATAAAACCTTCAGACCTTTTTTTTTTTTTTCTTTGGGCCGTAGACCCCTATATTACTTTTGGCTAGTAAATTGAACAACATGTGGCTGGGAACTTAAGCCTGGAATACACAGCTGGATATTTGAGCTGAGAAAGAGTTCTCACCAGTAGCGCGATGACATCACTACTGCCCGGCCTACCCAATATTAGGAGCCAGCTGTCAGCCTGTCCTATACTTTGAATAGGATATGGAACAAGGTTTACCAACATGTTGGTAACCTGTTCGGCCAAGCAAGATCAATAGAAAAACGGCATACACGGGTAGATTTTTTCCCAGATTTCTGCACAGCTCAGTGCCGTGAATGCACATGGCACTCGGCTGTGCAGAAATCTGGGAAAAAATTTACCCATGTATTCCCAGCTTTAGGCATTAGATAGACAGATAGATTGTCAAATGTTAAAAATTATTTTCCTTGACCTGGATGCTTCTTCTGCATAAGTTAAGTTCTGGCTTGCATTGTGATACCTTGCCATGATATCTGCAGGGACTTTAGTGATAAGACACAACTACAAATACAACAATAAAAAGTTCCACTCTTCTCGAGGGGTTTTCCACAAAGGTTTTAGAGTGTGTTTTTACCCATTTATCCAGAAGAGTATTTGTGATATCAGGCTCTGATGACACTACACGATCAAACCAATACCATTATACCTCCTCCACTAAACTTTACAGTTGGGACACTGCAGTCATAAACCATAGTGCCAAGGCCCAGGGGTGCCATGCTTTACAACACCACATTTGCTACTTAGTGATGTAAAGTTTGTATCTAGCTCCTCAGCCATGGAAACACCTGACAGTTATTTTGTGCCAATGTCAATGCCAAGGGCAGTTTGGAACTCTATAGAGTATGGAAAATGTTTACACTCAATGTGTCTCAGCTCTTTTGTTGTTCATAAACTCTTTTGTGAAAATACCAGTAACAGTTGTTGGTAGAGTATCTGCTTTTAATAGGGAAGGTAAGCAAGCAGCTTTAAAGAACTCCTCTTTACTTGTAGCCCGTAGGCATGAAGGAGCATTTAAACCGAATATAAAATTGTAAAATAATAATTTAACCTGGTGTTCTGCTTTAAAGCGTGCCTTGCAATTAAATCCATTTACAAGAACATTAGCAGTGAAATGTTTCTGTAGTGTTAAGCAATAAAAATATAAAATATTTGTGGTGTTCTTACCTAGTTTTTTGCAGATCTCTTCTACTTTTTGAAACGCAATCTGTACCTCTTCCTGTGTTTGTACAATTACTTCCACTTCACCTACTGCAAAACCAAAATCTGCCTCATCTAAGTCCACCACAACTTTTGTGCTTGAGCTTTTATCCAGAGGCAGCTGAAACCTGCGCCTGCGTGTCACAAAACTTGCAAACTCATTCAGGCCAAACGCTTCAATGTTGGGGGGGCTTGGTACACCCAGTACTTCACTGACTTTGCTAATTATTTTATCTTCTTGAGTCAGCTCTAAGTATTGTGTGGAAGCTCCAGTAAGACCTCTGGCTCCTGGCTGGGGTGGGTGCTTTAACTCCCAACTATTTTCCCTTCTACGCAGCCAACAGTCAGCAAGCGTGAGATGCAGATCTGGACTGTCATAGTAAGAGTCTCTAAATGTGACTTCCATAAGCAGCTCAGCCCCTAGTGCACACAAGTTTTTTTCAACTTCTGGCCCCGGGACAAACTTTCTTTCTACTTCAATAGGTCCAGAGGAAGGTGCCATATCTAGGGGGAAAAAGAACAATAATACAAAGTACTGCTGATGCACAAGTTAAGGCACACATTTTGCTTGATCAATCTTTGATTCAATTGACTTGTCTGTATCAGCATATTGGTTGTCGCTCACATATCGATTGATCTTACTAACACAGACTGTGATGGATGCAAAACCGACCCAAAGGCTTGTGTGCATTTCTACAATTAAATACAAATCCTTTAAAACACCTAGAAAACCCATCAAATACTTTGACTTTTGCAACATAACCAATCATGGCTCTTTCCACTTTTGTTTTACCAAAACCATGTAATATGAGGACTTTTCTAAACCTTCTTATCACTATGTATTCTATCAGGGAGAACCCGGCACTACATAGTTGTTAGTAGATCTAAAGGACATTGTATGGTGTGATCTAAATATGTATGGGGGGGGGGGGG
>CM070032.1:87720675-87760467 GCA_036250615.1 Ptychadena robeensis | reverse complement strand
TGGGGGAGTGGGTGCGGTGGGGGAGTAGCGACTCCTGCGCTGCTCTCTCTGCCCATGTTCCCACCTAAGTCTCCCCGTTTTGGGGATTTCCTCGTTCAGAGGTTCAGGGCTCCGCCTGGTGGGACCCCCTCTGGGGGTGTCCTACCGGTGGACTACTGTTTAGAACTGGTTATTGATGTTATTGATGTGTTATTCTGTTTTTCATATGTTGTTATTTTCTGGATGTGTTGTCTTTTCTTCCCCTTAGTCTCCCGTGTGGTCTCTCCCCTGCCCCTTGGTAATCACGGCGCCCCCCTACAGCATCCGAGACCCTCCCCTAGGGATGGTCCCCTCTATCTCCTGTTAAAATGTGGAAGCTAATTTCCTATAACATTAAGGGTCTGTGTTCCCCCCAAAAGAGGAAGAAGCTGTGGGTGGAAATGAAGCGCCTTTCCCCTTCCATACTGTTTCTTCAAGAGATGCATTTCACGCTTACCACCCGCCCCGTTCTCCCCATGCACCAATTTGACCAGTGGTACGTTAGTGACTCTCCAATTTGCAAATCAAAGGGGGTAGCCATTGCAATTCACAAACTGTGCCCGTTCCAAGTGTCTGCGAGTGTCTGCTAGGGAGGATCCGGAAGGTCGCTTCATATTTCTTAAGGGGACCCTGATGGGTCAGTCAGTGACTTTAGCGAACATATATGCGCCCAATGTAGGCCAGCTGGCCTTCCTGGACCGAGTGTGTGGTATGCTGCTGGACTTTAGTGATGGTTTCCTGTGTCTGGGGGGGGGATTTTAATTTGGCCCCTGACCCGGTGGTGAACACGTCGTCTGGCTCCGGCCCCTTTTCCCGGGCAGCTTTGCGGCGCTTTCAGCGCTCCATCCAGTCTATGCGCCTGCTGAACAGTTGGCGAACGCTCCACCCACGGGATAGGGACTATAGTTACCACTCCAACGTGCATAATTCGTATTCCCGCATTGACCTGATCTATTGTAGCCCACATAGAGGTTTTGACTCAGGCCTCCATTGCCATGATCACCATTTCGGACCACGCCCCGGTGTCGGTTACCCTGGCCCTGTCAGCCCCATTACCTAAGCAACGGTTGTGGAGACTCAATAAAAATTTGCTCGATGATAGCCTAGCTGCCGCTGAGCTCCAGCAACTCCTCTCCAACTATTTTTTGGAGAATGTTACTGATGAAGTGTCCCCAGGGACAGTCTGGGAATGCCACAAAACGGTTGTAAGGGGTAAACTCATTGAGATCGGGTCACGGATGACGAAGGCAAGGGAAAAACTGCTCACGGAGTTGGTCGACTCCATTCAGCGGCTAGAGACCCGTAACAAAAACCGACAGGATCCGGTACTGGCAACTGAACTAATGGAGTTGTGGTGCCAGCTGCACGAGCTCTTGGACACTAAAATCAAGCTTAAAGCTCGCTACCTGGCCCAGAAGTTTCACGAATATGGGGGCAAGTGCCACACCATGCTAGCCCGGGCCCTTAGGGTAAAAGCACGCCTCCAGTATGTGCACAAGCTGCAGGACAAACGGGGTTCCCCAATTCTACCCCCGGCTAAAATTGCGGCTGCCTTCCGGTCCTTTTATGAAAGGTTGTATAATGTGAACCGGGATGAACCGATGGCTGCCAGGGCTCACCGCCAGCAATCCATTGCCACTTACCTACAAGAAGCGGGGATGCCGGCCTTGCCGGCTGGGGCGGCACAAGCTCTAGAAGGGGACATTTCCCCCTTGGAACTTGAAGGGATCCTTAAAGCCATGCCCAAGGGGAAGAGCCCGGGTCCAGATGGCCTTACGGCTCGGTATTACCTCAAATTCTTCACAGCCCTGGCCCCGCAGATGGCCTCATATTTTAACTCCCTTAAGAGCGGGGATATGCCCCCTAGAGATGCCTTGAGGGCACATATCACTGTCCTGCCCAAAGACGGAAAAGATCCCACCCACTGCGCCAGCTACAGACCTATCTCCCTCGTCAAGGTCCTGGCAAGGGTATGGCCAACAGGCTTCAGCCCTTCGTCCCGGACCTGGTCTCCCTGGATCAGACGGGATTTGTGTCAGGCAGGGAGGCCCGAGATAACTCAATCAGGGCGCTCCACATAGCTCATTGGATGCACTCGCAGCCGGGACCAAGTCTGCTCCTGTCAACGGATGCCGAAAAGGGCTTTGACAGGGTGGACTGGTTCTTCCTGATGTCTGTTCTGAGGGGGGTGGGCCTGGGGGAAGGGATGCTACAGTGGATCTCAGCCCTGTATCATAATCCCACCACCCAAGTTAGGGTGAATGGTTGCCTGTCGGCCGACTTCGCGGTGGGTAATGGCACGCGACAGGGCTGCCCCTTGTCCCCTACTCTTTTTGTGCTCTCATTGGAACCCCTGCTGCGTAGGATCCGTTTGAACCCTGGGTGCGGAGGTGGGCCCAACACACCATAAACTTTCCGCCTTTGCGGATGATATTTTATTTTACATTCGTAACCCCACTGTCTCCCTGCCCAATCTCATGAAGGAACTCGCTCTTTATGAATCTTTGTCCAATTTTAAGATCAATTGGGGTAAATCGGAGATCCTCCCCGTGAAAGTAGACCCGGCTTTGGCGGACAGACTCAAACAAGATTTCCCCTTCGCATGGCAGGCCTCCAGATTAAAATATTTAGGGGTGTGGCTCTCGCCGCACCACTCGCACCTCTTTGACCTTAACTTTGGCCTGCTCCTGGCCACTATTAAAATCGACCTTGCTGCCTGGGACAAACCGGTCTTTTCATGGTTCAGCCGTGTCAATATCATCAAAATGAATGTCTTACCACAGATCCTCTACCCCTTACAGATGCTGCCCATTAGAATCCCCACTAGTTACCTTCAACAGCTGCAAATGGTGTTGAGACGATTTATATGGCGCTCTAGACCGCCTCATCTGGCCTTCGCTACGCTGACCAGGCGCAAGAGGGGGGGAGGCCTCGGCCTGCCGGACCTGAAACGGTACTATTGGGCAGCGACTTTGCTGAGATTGGTTAATTGGCACTCGAGCCATGCCGATAAGGTGCTCCTTGGCCGGACGTCACCTGGCTCACTCCATCTGGTTGCCCAGGGCGGCCAGGGGTCTGTCAGCCGATGCCTCCCCCTTTACTGTCCACGCCCTGGCTCTGTGGGATAGACTTAACGCCCGCTGGAAGTTGGCACCGGAGCTCTCTCCCTTGGTGCCTGTAATGGGATTCCCCTGGTTTGGGCCCTGAGAGCGGAGGGCCTTCTTCGGCCCATGGGGCGCAAGTGGCTATCTGTCGGCCTCCCACTTCCTACCGGAAGGGGAATTCTGCTCCCTTTAATCCCTGAGGGATATCTTTGGTGCCTTTCCTGCTGACGAATGGAGGTACAGGCAGGTGCGCTCTTTCCTGCAGAGCGTTAAAACTAGGCTTAGGCCCGCTAAGGAGTTGACGCCCTTTGAAGTGCTCTGCTTTAATCCAGAATCCAAGGACCACATGCTGTCGTAACTATATGCCCTACTCCTCTCCCTGGCCCACCTGAATCCCCCCGGGTACATTCGGGAATGGGAGAGGGACCTACAGGTCTCCCTGACGGAGACCCAGGTTTCCCGCATACTCTCCTTTGCCCACACCTCCTCCATCTGCACAACCACACAGGAAAGCAACTTCAAACTTCTGTCGCGGTGGTACAGGGTGCCGGCCTTCCTGGCCGCGGTTTACCCCACTGTGCCGGATGATTGTTGGCGGGGGTGTGGGCACAGGGGGACCTTCCTCCACATTTGGTGGACGTGTCCCTTGGTTGCTCCATTTTGGGAGAAGGTACATGGGGTGCTTGGTGAGGTGTCGGCCCTGTCAGTGGGAAGGGACCCCCTCGCCATGCTCTTCCACTGCTCGACCAATAATGCGGCCTCATACAAGCGGTCGGTGATCCCACATCTCCTGAACGCGGCGAAAGCCCTCATTCCCAGACTGTGGCGCACGGATAGGATCCCCTCGATGCGGGACTGGTTCGGGGAAATCTCGAAGGTCCGAGACTTGGAGCAGTTGACTCTATGGTCCCAGGATAGGGAGCAGCGATTTCTAGACACTTGGCAGGGCTGGGATCACTTCTCGGAAACGGACCAGTATAAGGCCCTCAGTGCTGGTTAGATGTGGTTGTGAGCTGGGGTCTTGAGATAGGCAAGGAGACCTTGTCCCCAGCCATAGCTATGGGTAATTAGCTCTCCATTGCTTTTCGGGCAGCCGGTGATTTCATGATTACTCAGTTCAATGTCCCCTCCTCCCATCAACCCATTGTTTGTGTGCCCTGCCCCCCTCTGCCCTTATATGTGCCCCAGCTTCTCCCTTCTATTTTGCGTACATTGTGGTAGTTTTTGGTCATGTCTCTTTGATATATGTATTATGCTTTTGCCATTCTGTTTGAAAATTTCTCAATAAATACACATTTAACAAAAAAAAAAAAACAATGTGTACCTAAAGTATTTACGATAGTCAGGGCGGTTCTAACTTCTCTGTCCCTTGTAAGTCAAACTCGGCTGGTCGCTCCATTCTACCAGCCACCAACAGAGATTCAGCTACAAGAGAAAAAACATGCACCTCTGTATACAGCTTTATATAAGGGTTCATATAATAGCACGGAAAATACAGTATATGACTCCCATAAATTAACATAAGATGACATAGAGGAATCCACTTTAGCCCCCCCCCCCCCCAAAAAAAAATACACAGATAACGTTTCCCTCCAAAGTAGTCTTTCTGCACAAAGTATAGTCTTGGGCTAAAATATTTGCCTATTTCTATTTTTAATTTTCTTTAAATAAAAAGCTTTTTTATGAGTAGTTATAAATAACTAAGTATATTAGTATATAACTAAGAGATAAGTGGGTAGGTGGGTGTACAAAACTAGCTAAACACATATACATTCCTTAAAGTTTTATATATTCTTTTTAATATTGGCTCAGAGACACATGCCACACATATCAACTAGATGTAAATTATATTTCCAATTCATCTCTAATTCTTATCAAAATAATTTCTTTATATTATTTATATGCATACTTTTTTATCACATCTCAGAAAAAAAGCGAAAATTTGTGTACAATATATTAAGGCAGGGGTGGGCAAACTTTTTGACTTGTGGGCCACAATGGGTTTTTTAATGTGACAAAGGGGCCGGAGCAAGAGTCAGCAAGGACCTCCCAGCATAGTGGTCCTCAGAGCTAGGACAGGATAGTTCAAAAAAGAAAATATGTAAAAAAATTAATAAAAAGAAGCTTTTAATAGAGAAGCTTAAACATTGTATTGCAGGCAAACTATGGCCTCTCAGAAACAATCCAAACACTTATGCACTAGGTGTTATCTTCACTTATTTAAGGGAATGAGTGTAGTCAGAGCGTCTTGACACCAAGGTGACAAAGGGCCAAATTAAAAGACTTAAGGGCCGGTTTTGGCCCCTTGACCTTAATTTGCCCAGGTCTGATGTATAGGTTAAGGTACAGCACATTATAAGTAGGTTTAAATTTAAAAGGCTATGATTGACATTGTTTAATGTCTGTCACAATTTGCTTGTGTATGGACAACCCCAAGGTTATAAACTCTGTTGAGAACCGCAATATCTGTTTTAAAAATGTGTGTTAAATCTGCTCCATTTAAAAAATAATATCAGTAGGTTTATCTGTGAGATCACCTGAAACAATATAGAAACATAATAATAAAATAGTATGTTTATTCTCCTGAAAAGTGATGGAGAGAGGTTTGGCAGCCCAGGGGCTGAAATCCATACTTAAGACTTATTCCCACTGGTGAAGCTGGTCGCAGCTGCGCAAGTGGGGACATGCCCATTGAAATTAATAGAAGTGGCTGCCCGCAGCTCAACACCGTGCGGCCATCTTTGCCTGTGGGGACAAGCCCTTACAGCCCAACATACAGGTTGTGTGCTGAAGGCTTTAGGTATGCAGCATTTCAGTTTGACCAATGTTACTGAAACTTTGGTCAAAAGTGTCTAAGATTGATTGAAAAATGGTACACCGAACCAGTTATTTGGGACCCAAGACTGTGACAGATTTAACAATTGTATTTAAGAACCCCTGAATTAGACCATTGGACAAAACAGTTGCGCTTAAAAAAAAAAAAATCTAACTGGTTTTATTTACTATGGTATTTCCGATTAATATTTGGACAGAATGTGGATTATAAAATTTTATTGGACAAAGAGAGTTATTTTCGTTAAATATTGTATTAAAATTAAAACCTAAATTTTCATTATTTAAGAAGTTGTCTATGTTGGTTGATTAGTTGGCTTTAAATTACGAAAAACGGGAAATCCTACTCTATTTTGCAAGCATTCGTAATTAAAACCTACCTACCTTGATAAAAATCACAAGGTTATAACTACCATAAGTAGTCATAACCTTGTATTTTTTATGCTCCCCCCCCCCCCCCCCCACCTCCAAGCACTAATTTGTAGAAAACCTTTTTACACTTGAAGTTTACACATAATGTTGTGAAGGGCATTGCGGTTATCAACTGTTAAAAAAGCTCTGCATGCCTAGATCTGCAAGCAGCAATCATGTAACAGCATTCACCCAGGCGGATATCTGCATTCATTACACTGGTGTACAGGAAAGTGAGAAAATTGAAGGTGAAAATATATGCAGATCCAAAAAACAATCTCTATATGTTTATTTTCAGGTAATCTGTATGTTTACTAAGTGTAAAGAGGCCAGCTCTGTGTCTGCAGAAGAAGGTGTAAGTATGCATGAGACTTAAGCAGGCCATACACGGGTCACATTTTCAATCAATCAACTTAAAACGATCAATTTTTAAGTCGTTATAAAATTGTATGTCGATTGTATCATGCCCCATATGTAGTACAAGATTTTTGATCGATTTTTGATCTATTTTTCTTTTCACTCGACATAACAATCGATCCAAAATAGTCCGATTGAAATTTCAATCAGAAGTGAGGTAGAATAGGTAGAAAAAAAATCTATCAAAAATTGGTTGACCACACTTGGTTCTCAAAATACGGAACCAATTTTCAATCGACCAATCAAAATTTACCATCCAGTCTGATCAAAAAACGACTGAATTTTCACTCAATTTTGATCGGATTAAGTCGATTTAACCAGGTGGGCAAAACTCAATTCTCAATCAATCGCCTAAAAAATTGATCGTTTTAAGTCGATTGATTGAAAATCTGACCCGTGTATGGGCTGCTTTACCCACCAAATGCTACCCACATAAGCTCTAGGGATTTTTACAAGGTACAGTAAGGGTTAGGCTTCACTGAGGCTTTTTGAGAGCGGATGCGGCGCGGTATTTTGGCCGCACCACTCCCCTTAAGCTAGCCACACATGGTTCAATTTAGCGTTCAATCGAGGTTTTAATTTAATCGATGTACACCACATGGGGAGTGCGATTATTGTTCAATTTCGACTGAAAAGTTAATCGAAGTAATCCAAAATCGTCGATTGAATTCCTCTTACGATTTAGTTTAAATTGGAAGTTAAAGGGAAGTAGCCAAAAAAATCGAGCCACAAAATCGAGCCAAAAAAATTGACCAATCGAGCAAAATTTTCCAACATGTCCGATCACTTTTTAATCGAGGATTTGACAAAAATCGATCAATGATCGTCGATTGTACTATGTGGGCAGCACATCGATTCTTTTACAATAGATTGTTTTTTTGATCGAAAAACGTCCATTGAATGCTAAAATCGAACCATGTGTGGCTAGCTTTATCCCCAGTGAGCCAGACTCCACTGTTCCGCATGTGTTTTTCTGTCCTCCCATAATGGAGCCTTAGCCTAAAGGTGTGTTGATATAATGGGTCCTCTCACAGAAAACCTTGGTAATGGGCTTTCACTGGGAGCTTATCTAGATCATCCAAAAATCAATGAAATGCATTTAACCTTTTGCATTCCCATGGACTTGTATGGGGATGTAAAATACACTTTTACACATTTGTGTATTTACACAAATACACAAGCTAATTTAAAGAAATATTGGTGTCCTTACTTTGTTAAATTATATTTATATTAAAAGAGAAATCAATAGTGAAGTCCATTGTGTACGACAACTGGCAACAATCTCATAGAGTGGTTCTTTACTAGGTTGGTTCAAGTCTTCTAAGGGATTTTGGCCCATTCCTCCATTGCAAATTGTTCTAGCTGGTCCAAATTGCTGAAATCTGCTAATAGTCTAGGCTTAGGTTGTCTCTGGGTCTTGCAACAAGTCAATGACCCAAATCATACATCGAAATTAGTCCAAGAGTTCCTCAAGGATATCAAAATCAGGATCATGGAGTGGTCTGCACAGAGCCCAGACCTCAATCCTATTGAAAATCTGTGGCGGGTTCTCTAATTGAATGTACATGCTCAAAAACCTTGCAACTTGTACCAGCTAGAACAATTTGCAATGGAAGAATGGGCCAAGATTACTCAAGAGACATGTGCAAACCTAGTAAGGAACTATAAAGAGATTGCTGTCAGAGTTGTGGTTTAGAAAGGCTACGCTATTGACTATTAATAGTTATGGGGCTAATTATTTTGGATGTCTCATTTTTGTCTTTTCATGTTTCAAACTTTCAATTAAATATCCTAATTAAACTTAGTGGACATTGTTTTTATAGTGTATATGTTTCCAAAATAACAAACATGTTTTAATGGTCATTTTCATGAAGAAATCTAGAAATGTTATCTAATTTTATCAGGTGGGGGGCTCAACTATATATATACCACAAGCAATAGTCTGTTGCCTGCAGAGCAAATACAATGACAGTGTCTTCTGAAATGTGTGCTATATGCCATGAGCACGTGAGTCAGATCTCACCTCATTTACTGTCCATTGGACAAACATACAAGTTGGAATGAAGAGAGTGCAGCCAAGATCTAGGCTGCTCGCCTCCCTTTCAGCATGTAGACTGGGGGGGTGTAAGGCCAAAAACAACAAGGCACAGAGGGCCACCAAATAGGCAGGGGGTTGAATGATGAGGGAGAGACCAGATGAAGGAACCACACAGGAGATCTCTAATGCTTTCTCATCCTTCCAGTGTATGGGTCTCTGATGTAAGTGAGGAGAACAGCCGAGATCTGCTTATGCTTGGATTTCAGCCCTTTTAATCATGGAGGTTCAGCGACATGCATTGGCACATAACCACAGTGTTTTGTTTTCATATACAGCGCCACACCCGCCACCCCACCAGTTTTTATGGGGCAAAGAAGGTGAAGTGTTAGCAGAATAAAAGTTGAGCGTATGAAAGGCTGCCAGAGCGTCACTAGTGAATGGACATCTCTGGGAGGTGTTGTGGGGTTCTTAATTCCTTGTAACTTTCATTGGATGACCAATATAACCCTCTTTCTCTTGTGTTCAGTCTTCTGGACATGGTAATTACCGCTGGCAATAATATTTCCATATGGGAGAGTAACCCCATTGCACTCCCACTCAGGGGCCTGCAGGCTGGTCAGTCATTACCGCTGGCAATGATATTTCCATATGGGAGAATAACCCCATTGCACTCTCACTCAGGGGCCTGCAGGCTGGTCAGTCATTAAGTGATCTGTATTGGCTGATCGCTAAATGTCTGATGATGATACTACCAGCTATTCGCTCTTGATGATTGTGATTCATCAACAATTATCCGGGATTGTATATTATGCTTTACACCTAATGTGAGCCTTTTTTGCCTGGTTTGAAAGGCTTTTATGGCTGAATTTGACTTTGTATGAAGTCGCCATCTTGCACAGTCCCATTGCCATCTTGTTACTCCGTTGATGATCTTTATTACATTGGGTGACATGCTGGTGGAGGGGGTCAGTCACTGGTGTTGGTTTAGGTGAGGCTGGTGGCTGGTACATGTGGTTTTGTCTTGTGTTGTTAGGTTCATTTGGGGGCGCTTTTAGGGACGTTTTTGGGAAATTGTAAACTGTTTTAAGCTGTGACCAAAATATATTTTATCCATCTTTTCTCGAAATTGGGTGTCATGCCATTTTCCATAGTGCTAAGTGGTATTTTAAGTATAATTTAGGTAACAAATGGACAGGTCAACACTCCCACATAGGGTTTTATATAAACAGTACCATTGGCCACACGTTTATGGTCATTGTCTACATGCCCCATGTTTGTAGCAATACAAACAATACTGTCCATTATTTATAGCTGCTAAGCCAGAACTTAGTTCATATATTTTTTGTAATTGTTCGATATGTCATTGATTACAGCTTAGTGGTGTAGACAGCAGCGCTGGTTCAATAACTATTTCAATGCGGTGGAAATGAACGTTTAGTAAAGGCCGTGCGCTCCTAAGGGTCTCGTTTGACCGCCATACTGTAGGGAGAGAGTGCTTTCCATGATTGGTTATATCATTATGGAAATCTCATTCTTCAATGGCTTGAAGCAGCTCAGCATCCTTGTACAATGAGAAGTGTGTGACACCTCTGCTGTCCTTTACACTGTCCCTGTGCCACCTCCCCCTTCATGTCCAGAGGTAGGAAGCAGCGTCTCTCACAGCCTGCTTCTCTTTGCACCTGCTCAGTCTCCCAGCACTGTGTTGTGTCAGTGTGTGTGTGTGTGTATGAGAGTGTGTGTGTGTCTGTGCGTATTGATTATTCCATTGTGCTGGAGAGAGAGAGAGAGGAGCTGTCTGTGAATGGATCTGGGAGAGAGAGGGGGAGAGGTGTCTCGGAGACTGTAAATCAATAGGAAAAGCCCTGTCCACACAGAGAAAGTACCTCACACCACAAAGACATTGATTTATTTTTTCCTAGTCTTCATCTTCCTTCTGTAAAGGGGGGAGCAAGAAAGCCCGAGAGAGAGAGCGAGAAAGAGAGAGGGAGAGAGAGAGGGAGAGAGAGAGAGAGACCGCCTCCTCAGCATCCCTCAGACACAGCTTTATCCTCTCGCACCAGCTAAGCTGTAAGTAGCATTGATTTTACAATCTATTCCTGTTTTTTTTCCCTCTCTCTCTTTTCGTCTCTCTCTCTCCATCTCTCTCCCTCTTTCTCTCATTTTGTGGCTTGTGGGTCAGAAGGCAATTGATTGAGGGGAGTAGATGGATGTATAGAAATTGACATATATATAATTCCACCCATTTACAGTTACATGGAGCGCTGCCTCTATTTCCCATTACAAACATATAGCTTTCTGTCTATGCACACACACATATGTATATATATATGTCTTTCTCTGTCTGTATTTATATGTGCATGCCCTGCATTTCATTGGTGTCATAACGTTTTGCATTAATAGCATGTTTTATGTTTTTCATTCGCAGATACGCGTAAACATTTTTGATATTTATATTATATATAAATGCAAATATTAACATGTAACAATATAAACATTCTCTACAAAGCGGGGGTCTACAATGTTTTTATTTTGAAATTTGTATGTGTATTTGTTTTTGTATTGGTGTTCATACATATGTAATAATGCAGTATGTTGATGCATATGATTCATAAAAAATACATGAAGCTGAGGGGGGTGTCATGTTTACACACACACACACACACACACACACACACACACACACACATATGTATATATATATATATATATATATATATAGTGTTTTTGGGTATGTATATGATACAGTGGCTGGTGTTCATCATTAGTCACACATGTAATGTATACATATGAGTACATGCAGGGAACCATAGAAGCACAGCATGTCAGGTTCATTTAATATTACAGATATTTGTGGGTAAACCCAGGACAGGGAAGGGGGGGCACATGAGAGAGACACTCACATAGAGACAAGTAGCGGCCTGACAGTCCTTCACACCTGTCCTGTACTGACTGTGACATCACATCTCTTGTATATCTCTGACTGGTACCCTCATCGCTGGATAAAAAGAAGTAATTTAATGGTTACACTCAGGCAGGTGGACACTGAGAAAAGGCATCATGGCCACATTTCACATAACATATGAAAAATAGAGATAAAATGATACAAAGGGGAGAAGAGGAGCTCAGGTTTTCTATAAGTATTATGCAATGAGGAGAGAACGGGCTGGTAAATTGACTAGGAGATGGAGTGCACACTGCACAGACAATGCACATGCAGGAGTAGATGTAGCTGGCATATGTATGAGCTGATGGGGGGATAAAGAATGGACTGCTCATCAAGAAATGTTCATTGGATGGAAATAAAAAATGGATATCCCTGGTCTGGGGGCTAATCACATATACACAGGGTCAGATATGTGAAGGGGGGTGAATACAAAAGAATGGTGGAATCAGATATATTTATTAATAGAGATAAGGGGATAGAGGGCTTTTATATATGCAGAAAAAATACATATTGGGGAAGGTGTACTTCAGGGACGGAGGGTCAGATACAGACAAATGCCGAAACGGATTTACCTATAATATAAGCAATATGTTTTATTAATATCCTGGGAAGCCAAGGATTTGTTTCTGGGGGATGGGCATAGAAATACACATAAATGTGAGACGGCCATCCTTCATAGGAGATTCATAGGTACGCAGAGGCACATTGTGATGGTTTATGTGTACATGGAAATGGAGCTCAGGCTGAAGAGGCCCAGATGTACGTAGAGATACTGAGTCAGGTATTCACAAGGTACTAGAGTTTGTAGGTTCTCACATTGCGGAGAAGTGGACATACCTTTGATTGACCATACATGTTACGATATGGTTACACAATCCCTGTGCAGACCCCTTTGTGTGAGAGTTCACCTAAACTATATGTTCAATATGTATCTATTCAGACAGGCCTTCTGCATAGTAATAGTCAGGTTGTAAAATCAGTTAGTAGGCAACAATACAGAGATTGTATCAGTTTGTAACATTAACAAATAAACAGGTTATTTTTTGAGGTTCCAAATAATAGCATTAGTCCCCCAGGTTCAGCAATATGACAATACATAGAGAAAGTGTTCATTATTATGTTCTATATACTCCTACTGCTGATTGGGCATGGATCTGCAGATATACACAAAGACATGAGGTTACAGAGGCTCAGATGTATGTAGGGACAGGGTTAATTAAAAGGGGATTGTGTGCATTCTGTATTCACAGTGCTTGTTATAGAGATGCAAATGTATACTGTGTTATGTATAGGCATGCTTACACAGAGTTATGCGAATTAGGATATAAATAGATAGATGTACACAGAAATATAAAATTATAATTATTTGGCTTTTCAGTGTTTTCTTTTTGTACACAAAGGTTGGCTAATTATGAGGCTTTTGATGTAAACAGAAACATGTGACAACCTGAGATGTATATCTAACAGGATGCTCAATATTGATTCCTAAGCAGTCCAGATATAATGACATACTATGGTTTATTGGACACTGGGCAATTAACAGATTGTCACAAATACACAAAACCATCATCTTGAATTAAACTTAACTTCATTATATAAACCAAATGTAAGTTGTCTCCTAATGTTAAATTACCCACCAAGAGAATACCTCTTATTGTGTGTCTGCACACCCTCCCACAAGGCTTTAACAGAGTTGCCACTTTCAATTATTGTTTATTTTTCATTATAGAGTATCTGGCAGGGGTGGGACATTGTCATTTGGGTGCAGCAGTTGGCCAGGACTGGGAATTGTGGTTTTTACAGAGGATATAATGAGACCGGTGGGTAATATAATACTTTAAACCTAATTAAAAATTCAACAGTTTTTTTTTTTAATTTTGATGTCATTTAATGTAACTGCACAAACTGACCATTTTAAGGGGGATATCTGTAGCTAGATGAGCAATAAATAATAATAAAAAAGGTCTACCATATTTTATTGCAGAATTTGGTCATACTGAGTGTTAATTCTAAGGTACATTGTATATTCTAATTGAGACCCTTTGCTTAATGCACAGATCTTGTTTTTAGAAGCAGTATCATTGTGACATACCGAATAAAGTCAGTCCCAAAGTCCCCTTACTCTTATGATTAATTTCAGAAGGTCAAGTTTAGCAATTAATGCTAATAGGCTAGACTTTGAAGTGACAGTTTTACTGTTTCTACCATGTGCATTCTCAGGCTGATCCATGAGAGCTGCCTTAATCCCTTTTAAAGTACAAACCAAAGAAATTTGTACCTGTTTCATATTTTCATATAAGTTTGTATACTGAATATACTGAAGACACAGTGGCAGAATTCTTACTATTTATCAGCCAATACACTGGTATAAACAATACAGTGGATTTTTTACAGGTTTATAAATACAAAAAAGTGGTGCTGAGATTCTAAAGATGCCAGTTATTTAAGAGTCTGAGGTGTAAATAAACTTCTATAAGGCTAATGTTGACCTCACACATCTTTGATCTATGACCACTTATGTTGTAGCCATATTTTCCTCTTCAGGATGGGGTTACTCTGAGGGTTTCCCATCAACATCAATGCTCCATTGTGGCGAAAGATAGCACCTTTGTAGGGACTTACTTTGTTACCTATTACTCATTCATTCACAACAAAATGTTGCATTGAGTCAAGTGTTGTTTGTTGACAATACTTTGGGTATGTTTGGACAAGCCACAAATGTATGTACTGTTAATGTTAATTATACAGTTAATACCAGTATATGGTTTCACACTATATGCAGTGCGTTTTAAAAACGCACACTTTTTTTACTGCGCCTGTTTTTACATAGACAACCAATGTTACCATTCACACTACATGCATTGTGTTTTTAAATGCCCTGCTGTATGCATTTTTGATAAATTTTTTATTGATTTGTTCAAAATTGCAAATGCAAAACACAATTGTAATGTGAAAAACGCATGAGTTTTTGTATATATGCAGAAACACATGCCTTTAAAAAATGCATGCCGTTAAAAAACGTTTATAATGTAAAAAGGCCCTCAAGCTTTAAGTTGGGCATAGACGGGTCGTTTACCATAGACTGCTCAGCAGACTGACGTCCTCACACATGGCCGCTAGTGCCGAGAATCGGCCGGGTACCCTTTGCCTGCCGGCCATTAGCAATGGGATTTGCTGCAAATTTACCGGCATGTCGGATCACCATGCAATCCGAAATGTGGAAGATTTCTGATCAATCTGACTAGGTGGGTGCAGAATCGGCCGTCTATGCCCAACTTTAGTAGTTAGTACATTTTAACAAGATATGCTAAGTCTTTGATGTGACGGTATCCAACAGATATATGTCAGATCACACTTGGTGGGTCTCTCATTTTTTAAGGTTGATATAGACACGACAGTTTCTGAAAAGACTGAATTCCTAAAATATTCCTACATATATTTTGTTTATGTTTTTCAAGGGTTCAAGTGCAGTAATTTCCACTGGGAAGTCATTCCCAGTCAAAAGAGAACAAAATAATGTGGTATTAACAACCACTCATTCTATTCTATGGATTAGAGAGGGGGAAGGGTACATGGGCAGCACCTTACTGTGTCCAACCCAACCCAACATTGAGCCATGGTGTATCCATAAATGACAGATGCTAACATTTATATACAGTATGTGTATATACCTATATACACATACAGATTAAGGCGACCATTATATAACATCTAAACCTACAATCATTTATATAGCTTTAGTATAAGGGGTAATTCTATGCAATTATGTAATGCTTTGGCCAGTGAGCTTGTGACTGCTGTGTACTCTAAATGGTCTAGAGTGTAATTGTTCTAATTTTGACTTGCTTCCTTTAAAAACAAAAAAGGGAGAGGATAATGTTACTTTTGCATGTGTTTCCATATTTATATATCTTGGTACTGCAATCTTAAAACAAATTAAATCTAGATGAAATGAATCTAACTTTTGTTTGATCTTTCCACAATCAACCAATCTATGAACAGCCTTGCAGCACATGGTCTTGTGTTTAGTAATAATGACTCTATAAACAATTAGAGATTTCTCTCAACGAATTACCTTAACTAGCAGATTGTAGGCAAAATTCTATTGAATCCCTTGGAGGACGTTGATTGAATTGCTGCTACACAGATTGATTGGGTGAGAGGGGCAGAGGGATACGGAGAGAGGATAGTTATACAGCGGAGTAATTAAATGTTCATATATAGTCAAAGGAAAGGAAAATGGAGGTTGTTTGAAATGCATCTGACCACACACCGCTGATAAAGAGAAGCCGCTCAATATTGCAGCATGTGTATTGATAAAATGCCAGTTATGCCAATAATAATACTCCTAAAATCAATGGTGCCATAATCCAGCATTGGGATCCTGTGCTGACCTCATTATCAAGCTCATGATGGCCAGTCATTCTGAGAGCAAACAGCTGGATTCCATCCAGTCTGGCCACCCATGTGTGAAGAAAGATCCTACCGCTTTGTTGTGTGATGTTACTGGAGCATGAATGGAGCCAAAAACTTAAATCTTGTTCACAATTTCCCAACATAATGTTTACCATTTGATGGAATCAATATAATGAGCATGCATTGCACATACATTGACATGTTTAAGCACCTGTTTAGCAGTGTTTAAACTTTTAAGCTGGATTTAAGTCAAATATCTAATCACACTATTTAAATACACATATGGAATCTGTTTTACCAAAGAATGTGCATTTCTTGTACGTTTAGACCAGAAACGTACACAGCATTGGCAGTCAGCATTGCCAGCCCTAGTTTTTTTTTTATAATGCAGATAGGCAACACAGATAAGTCACTTCTCTACCCCCAGCCTGTCATTAGAGAGTATTCTGTCATCTGGTTCCTTGTCAGCAACTGTGTATGTAGGACAACTAATTGCCCACTCCGTCTCTCTATTTGACTGCTTATATACAAAGGATTATAATAACCCCATCTTAAGTCAAATTCAAGAATTGACCATAGTATTTTGTCATTTAAAAAGAGGATTTTTAAAAATAAAATAGCTATAAGTATTTCTTTCCTTTTTTATCTATCCAGAGCTCATCCTTATGGTCACCATACACCTTACAATCTTATACAATCACTATGTATTCTATCAGGGAGGACCTGGCACTACATTTGTTGGTGGATCTAAAGGAAAATGCACGAAGTGATCTAAAAGTGTATGGGGGGCTTTAAATATAAAAGGGTACTATGGGCAAGGTAGACTTGCCCCATTAAAACACTAGATCAGCATTTAAGTATTATAGCTCTATGATTCAGTTGCCATACTGTGTTAAGTACTTATAAATTCATACTATTTCTACTATTGGATATGGTTTGTTTTAGTTTTAATAAAGCATTTGGAAACATTCACATTTATATTAATGTATAAGCAGTCATAAGATTTATGATTTATATAAATGTAGGGCAGTCAATATCAGGTCATAATAAAAAAATGTTCCTTTTGTACTTAAATTGGGTAACTACAAGCTCAGGGTAACAGGGACATAAAAAGGTATTTCATGACGTGCATGTCATCATTTATTTGACAAAGACTAAAGCAGGGAACACACGTATAGATGTGGGCTAGATCAATGGCCGCTACGAGCGCCGTGCACCCATATCTAGTGTGGTCATCCCTGTTTTCGAGCAGGATCAATCAATCCCGCTCGAAAACAGGGATATCGGACATGACCGTAAATCACAACCGATATCCATTGCATTGCTGCGGGTCCACATGCAATGCATCTTCAGAGCTGGATGACACAACAGTGCTGCGCCTCCAGCTCTTTACATGTCGGGCAGCAGCGAGATGACGTAATCTCACTTGTGCGGGAAATCTCGAACGGCTCTTATATCGAGCCATGTGTTACCGGCTTTAGGGTCCCCATACACCTTGCTGGCCGCACTTCAACTGCTGCAGGATATGGCTCAAGCTTTCTTCTCTTTTAAATTTAGTAAACATACTTAATAGCTACTGTGCCTTATAAATATTCACGTAATAAAAACAGCTAATACTAGACTAAAATGTACCATAAAAGAAGGTTCGTATGACTAAAGCCCCCCATACACGTTCCGATTATTCTCCCGACCGATTTTTCGTCCGATCCTGTGACACGATTTTCACCTAAAATGTTATGGTCGGTCGGTCGGCTTGCACGAAAAATCGGAATTCGAATTATCACCGATCCATCAGCCCGGCCCTATTTATTAACAGCAGATCGACCAAAAATTTGCGGACAGGTCCGAAGCCGTCCCGATCGATTTTTCGGCCGATTTTAAGAAATCGGGATCGGTCGGGTACATAATTCCGAATCCGATTAATCTCCCGATCGATTAATCTCCCGATCCGATCGGTCGGTCGGGCAAAATTCGTACGAAAAATTGGAACGTGTATGGGGGGCTTAACACCTAGAATGGTCAAACAGTGAGGGCTCGAGTGGCATCTTTTATATTCTGCCATGACTGAAACAACAACATTTCTTTTAATCTTCCAGTCTATGCGATTCTACCTGCTGCTACAGTAGTGACATTATAGATTTTATAGACTGAAAGCTGTAAAATTACATTACAACTAAATAATCTCGTTCTACCATAGTTGTGTCTGGTATCTACAGGTAGAGAGTAATTTATTTCCAAAAATACCCAGAAAGAAGAAAAACATTCATTGAGCTTTAAACACAGGCTAACACCCACTAAATGGGGGCTTAGGGTCCCCATACACCTTAAGATTTCTCTGTCAGATTTCCTTTAGATCTCCTTTTGGACTTTCTAAATCATCAAGTCTACCTGTGTTCAATCGCAGAGAACCCGGCACTACATAGCTGTTAGTAGATCTAAAGGATATCTGACAGAGAGATCTAAAGGTGTATGGCCAGCTAAAGTCTAACTGTAGAAAATGTGAATTAAAATATTAATTTTACCCTCACATTTCAATATGTTTTAAGAGGCTACATAGTAGCAAGGTGTTGTTAGTCAAATATATATGAGTTTAGCAGTTTAAAGGCCCCCATACACGGGTCCGATTCCCAAGGGATTCCGGGACGATCGATTCCGGGCGCGTGCACGCTAATCGATCGTCCCGGAATCGCATGAAGCCCACCTTGCCCGATCAATCACGTCCGATGGATCAGGGGCCCAGAATCAGATCTGCCAGAGAACCAACATGTTGGTCTTTCTGATGCGATTCAGCACACATCAGGGGGAGTTGCCATTTGTGAAGTGATCGATTGGGCACGGAATCGTCCAGGAATCGGTGGCCCAAGGTGGTAGGGACAGGCTTAATTGGGCGATCGATCGGACATCCGATTCCCTCTTGCATCGCGGAATCGATCGGATGGGTGATCGATTGGCCATGGAATCGGAACATGTATGGCTAGCTTTACTGATCTGGAGCACTCAGATGTGTGTTAACACAATACCATGGAGCAAAGAAATCAGTAATTATATTGGAGAAACAATTGTTTCTATCAGTCTGGAAATGATTATAAAGCTATTTTGATGTTCCAGCCAATTAAAAAAAAACCCACGAGCTGCATCCCAGTTAACATGTTAAATGTCAAGGTTCATGACAACACGATTAGAAAAAGACTGAGGGTCTTTTCAGACTGCATGCACTGCCATTGCAGCAGAGTAATTTAATGCCAACTAGACCCTGGGTTAGCAAACATGTACAGTAGAAAGGGCCCTGAACATGTATGGCATGTTTGGAAGGCTTATCAGTAATAAAAACTCTTCTCTTTAAAATGAACATTGCAACACATCCTTGGTTTGCAAAGCTACATCTGTTGTGCACCAAATCTACTAGACGATCAAACCAAGACAGACAAGATCAATGGAGATGTTTGGCCACAATGCACAAGAACAAAACACGTATCAGCACCAACACTTGGTGGAGTTGGGCTTGTCGGAGGATCTTGCAGTTATTAAGTTAACCATAAAAATTCCTGAATATGAAAACTTTCTAGAGTCAAACCTAAGGCCGTCTATGTAAGAGTTGAGTCCTGCAACAGTAGAATAATTCCAAAGCTCAACACCAAGTCTACAGTGATTGAAAATAATAAAACTAGTGTTGACATTGACCAGTCAAAGTCCAGACCTCAACCCGAATGAAATCCTATGACCGGACCTTATTGGAGCTATGTATTTCTGTATTCCCACAAAGTTCAATGTATAAAATCAATGTTCCAAAGTATAAGAATTTCACATCAACAAAAGTGAGAGACTGATATAGTGATACCTAATGATGTTATGTTATTGCTGCTATAAACGTGGTAAAGCAAGCTGAAATCCTGTAGCAGGGATAGATACTGTAAATAGCTAGGGAATGTGAAGATAACTTGTGTGAGGAATATGTACTCTGTACAGCGATCACAAGAACAGTTATCCTTGTCTAAAGATTCTCCATCTATTCCTGCTCTGATATCATTCAAGAATAATCAAGATATCAAGAATTTTGGGGTTTAACCCCAATATTTTACCACTATAGCATGAATGTTAAGCTTAGAATAAATAATTAGTTAAGCCCCCCATACACCTTACAATCTTATCATACAATTTCTGTATAATCAACTTTTGTTCTACCAAACCATGTAATATGAGGACCTTACTTAACCTTCCAATCAGTATGTATTCTATCAGTGAGGACCCGGCACTACATAGTTGTTGGTAGATCTAATGGAAATTAAATGTAGTGATCTAAAGGTGTATGGGGGGCTTAAGATGTGGACCCAATTTTTTTCCATTGCTGTGAATAATGACCTCATAGTAAGCGAATAAAGGCCCCCACACACCTTACAATCTTACCATACAATTTCTGTACAATCAACTTTTCTTCTACCAAAACCATGTAATATGAGGAGCTTTCTAAACCTTCCAATCACTATGTATTCTATCAGGGGGGACCCAGCACTAGATAGTTGTTGGTAGATCTAATGGAAATTGAATGGAGTGAACTTAAGGTGTATGGGGGGCTTAAGCCCTATGGGCCATTGTTAGAAAATGACTGTCTCTTTAAGTACATTTTAGCACTGTTGCTTTGTGGTACAATGGGCTTCCTTTTAGAAAACGAAAAATTGCAGGAAAAATCCTACAGTGACCAAATTGATTTACTGCTTTACTTTCAAGAGAAAAGAAAGTGAAACATGATTGGTCACTATGGACAACAACTCCATATTTTTCTTTTTTTCCCCTTATATGAATAGCCTCCATGGAGAGCTAATGGCATGTTTGTAAAGCAAACCCCTACCTGTGTGTTATATTGGCCAGCTGCTAACTGCAGCACCATACGACAAACACGCTAAGGGATTATTATTGTTACTATGTTAAGAATAAGTGAGTTGTATTCTATTTATTGGAAGTTGTATAAAAGGAACAGACGATAGAAAAAATTGCTTAAAGGTGTTTTTGGAGCAGTAAAGTACACTTTGATATAATAAGAAGCCGCACACATATGGATGTATTAGGACATAATATCCGTTCTGCAAACACATTTCCATATGTCATCATAAAAGACTTGTGAATGAGACTATATGTCTTTATCTTGCATGCATTAACAAACATACATATTAGGTTATACATTACATATTTAAAGTATCATTGACTCTTACCAAATTTATAGCAAGAAGCATACTTCTAGAATGCCTTAGGCTCATTTTCTTCCTGTAAGCTCCCCCCTGCTGTGATCAGAGATCATGAAGGCACAGAGAGTATACATTAAGGTATTTAAGCCATCAGATGAAGGCTCAGTTAAAGCGTATTTTGCTGCTTCCGTACTGTGTCTTCTTGTTTTTGTAAAAAATGATTGAGATACACAGTTTACCTTTATTAATGTGTTATTGTAGAAAAATAAAATTTTAGCTGGTGAAGATTAAATTATTTTTCTTTTTTTTTACCTGTGAATGCATTCCATTGTAGATATCCAAAAGCCCAAATACTACTGGTGAGCATCATCATCGTCATCAATAGTGTGAGGTCAGCAGTCCCAGCAGATTCTTACATTCTATGCCAAACTTTCTCAAGCTGGCCATTTACAGGTTGATTGTTTTATTCCATCGAGCAGTTTAATTGGTTGCTTCATTTGATCCATGTATTTATTATGTGACTATTGGGTTTTTGCAATTAGTATTCATAACAATGCAAACGCAATGCAAATCCACTTAACAGTGATAGCCCTAAATCCAAACAATGCCAGTATTACGTTTACTCCAAAAAAAAAGTTTCAAGCTTGGTATTGAAATAGTATTATGTAATGGGAGTAATGAGGTTTGAGCTCCCCTACCATGGTACATTAACCATTACATAGGATGGAGATCACTGCAGCTTGAGCTTGCATATGTTTTTCATCTAAAAATTTTATCATTGCTTGATAGCTTCTGTGAAAAGTTATATGTATGACAGATGTCATAACTATAATGTATACATTTCCCCAGATTAAAAGCTTATATAACCGACCAACAACATGGTATTTACATGCATATTAAAACAAGGCACCAGGGATGCTGAATATATCAAGTGCACCCATCAATTTGCATTATAAAACCATTATATTGCCATCCAAATATTGAGAGAGCAGTGTTATTTTGCATAGGTTGGCAACCCTCAGAGCAGTCTGTAGAGGATGATCCATAAACATATAATATTGGGCGTGTATAGTTTATGTCACTGCAAACTTTCCTTGCAGGGCCCCCCTTTTCTCTTTAACCTATTTAAACACAGGTTAAGGATGAGGACTTGCGCCCCCCTGGCATACCTTCACGCCCCCCTAGGGGGCCCGCCCCCCAGTTTGGGAACCACTGGCATAGAGTTTATAAAAAATATTCCAAGCTTATTGGGGAGGTCAATAGCATTCATGAAAAATTTTCAGTGGCGTTGCAGGTATTTTGCATGAAAAGGATTTTTGTTCTTTTCTCAAAGCGATTGCCATGCCCTGTGTTTGCCTCCCTTAGCCTATGTTCCCACTGAGCTCGCGATTTTCATTCACTGGCGGAATCGCCCGCCAATAGCCTACATTAGTTGCAACGCACTTGTCCCCATTGATAGGATTGTGCGCGTCAGCGGGCGTTATTTTTTCCTCCGATCGCGCCCATAGACATGAATGGAGGCTATTTGCAATCGCGCTTGGAGGCGATCAAAAATCGCGGCCATTCATTCTCTGTGGAGGAGATGTTTTTTTTTTTTTTAATGGTGGCGTTTCTTGAAAATCACCAGAACAGGCGATTAATCACCTGAGTGGGAACATAACCTTCATGTTTCCATACGTGTTACAATCAACTTGAATTTTACTAAAACTGATGATATGAAATAAAATGTGCCTACCTTAAATCGGGCCATAAATCGGCCCAGGAATCAATCTATCAAATTATGGACATGTCCGAAATTT
The DNA here is from genome assembly GCA_036250615.1 of Ptychadena robeensis. Lineage (NCBI taxonomy): Eukaryota > Metazoa > Chordata > Amphibia > Anura > Ptychadenidae > Ptychadena > Ptychadena robeensis. Next base: position 87,737,308 of record CM070032.1, on the reverse strand, counting down.
TTTGATCGATCTCAGTACTTTGGATGGGGACCAGCGTACTTTGGATGGAGTGTAAAGTAAATGCCAGAACACAATGGGTGTGTGGACGATTCTCAGCACGTCATGGTTGTGCGTGATGACGTCATCATGTGCGGTCGTTTGGCCTGCATCAAGACATCTATGGCCGGTTTAAGCAATAGGAAAGTGGACACGAGTTGCACAAGTTCATTTAATGGTTAAGGAGAAGATAAAAACTCACAAAAATGGAGGAACAATGAATACTTGGTAAGGAGTAATGTTCTCCTACAGGGACAGGAGTTGCCATGTGTGCATGTCACTCCAGAAGTGTAGCTACCAGTATGATGTCACATACAGTCATGGATGACATCACTTCCTGGTTACAGGTGCTGTAGGGACACGGGCAAGGAGGTCTCTCCTTAGTTAGATTGAACACTCAGTGTTTCGGACAGCAGCACCTTGTCAACCTTTGTTGGAGTAACACCAACATGGCAACTCCTGTCCCTGTAGGTGGCCACTACTCCTTACTAAGCCTTGATTGTAACATTATTTTATCTTTTCCTTTACCGTTTACAGTATGTTTTTTAGTTGCACTAGCCTGTGCACTTTGTGTCTCTGTTTTTTACAATTTTGCAAGCTGCACACCTATGTTCAACTTCTACCCCTTATACTGTCCTATTTACAATTTCATCACCTGTATTTTACCCTGTGAGTTTCACCCAGTTTCAATGATTCTGCCAACTGACATCACTCCTTCTGTGTGAGCACTGCTGGCAGTTGGGCGCAACATTTTTTTTGTTTCCAAGCAATGAATGCAGCTTTAGCATCGCCATTAGCACTGATGTAAATCTATTGCAATATAAAGCAATAGGGTTTTCTCTAATGATATTGCATCATTTTGGCTGCAAACAGTTTAATATTATAAGAATAATGGGGAGGGGGCACCAGCATGTTTCACCGTTGTCATCATGGAATATGATACATAGGAATTCCCTGAGATGTTATAATTGATTCAAAATTAGTTAACAAAATTATCAGTCAGTCTGAGATCATATGTACGTTACAGATTCCTCCTCCTGCGCCATTGTATATCATATCAAATATCAGAACCATATTTTAGTTATTAAATGTAGACTTTGATCATGTCATTTTATGTGGAAGGTGTAGTGTGTAGAAGATGACCTTGCCTAACTAAAGCTTGGCACACATTGTTCGATTGTAGCGCTCAATCAACGTTTTTTTAATGAAAAATTTGATAGATTGAAAGAAAATCGGTTTTCTGCCCACATAGTACAATCGATGATTATTGAACGATTTTTGTCAAATCGTGGATTGAATCGTAAGGACAGGTTGGGAAATTTTGATCGATTGTACAATTATCAAACTACATTCCTTGCAGCTTTTTTTAGTCAGTGATACTCGGTGTGTGTGGCTACTTCCCTTTAACACAGTGGTGGGCAACTGAGCTGATATGGAGGGCCACAAGTGCGGCCCTCGGCATCCATAAAGGGCCACACATAACATTTTCCATCTATACTGACTTGTATCAGCATTTTATAATGAAAAAGGCACTGTCTGGGTTGCAGAATAGCTTTCGTGTGCTCAGCAAGAGCGAATCCCTCTCCTCCTCTTCCCTCCCCAAGAAGATCCTGGGTGAGGACAGGTGACTTCCTATGCCCTATGCATTAACAGTTAGGTTTCTGGGGCCGCAAGTGGAAAACCAAGGGGGGCCGCCAAGGAACGCCCAAAGGGCCGCAGGTTGGGCACCTGGGCTTTAACACATCACATCCGATTGAAACTGAGATCGTAAGAGGAATTCAATCGAAGATTTTTGATTACTTCAATGAACTTTTCAGTCGAAATTGAACAATAACCGTTCTCCCTATGTGATGTAGATCGATTTAATTAAAATAAATTTTAGATTTTTTCATTGAACTACAAAATCTAATCTAACATCGATTGAATGCTAAAATTTAACCATGTGTGGCTAGCTTTACCTCTACTGTATTTTGTAATCCTTACCATAAATCAGTATGTATGGAAATCTGCTATGTATAGTAGTCATCGGAGCCTCTATACAGGTCAGAAATGATTATGTTTGAATAATTGGACCGTTAGGGTTTACAAAAAATCTAAGATTTCAATGTAAAAGGTGCATTTGTTGACCAGTATTACAGTACTGCTGCTAGAACAGCCATTTGTGCTCATTTTTGTGCTTTTACGCTAAAGCATGTTTTCCGCCACCACCGCTAGAACACAGTTCAGCCATTTTGCGATTGAAATGGCTTTGTGGTGCTTGCCTGCAGTGAATTATACACACATTTGTTGGGCTCACCTGACACTGATTTCATTTCATGTACGTGGCGTGCATTTTGCTCGCTCCATGTTGTCTTAAAGGATCTGTCTATATTGGTGAATTTGGGCGTTCTGCCTAGGGTATACTTAATCAATCTCGCACACACAGCAGTGTTATTTGTGCGTCATAAAGCTGTTTGCAGCTTTCTTCCGTCTTTATTCCTCTCATCTTTTCTCAGCTCTCTTTGTCTCTTTGCTATCTTCTGCATTTAACTCCACCCCCAACCATCTCCAGCTTATTCTGTCACTCCGCTTTTGTCTTCCCCTCTCTCCGGCTCTCTGCTTCCATTCTGTTTCCATGTTTATTCATGCAAGAAATTTCAAAATCCCTCTTTCTGATTAGCTTTGTTTTTATTGATCAATGTTTTTTTTCTTTCCATCTAGTTTGTGTCTATGACTATCATTCAGTCACACACCCACAGGAGGCTCTCCAGTGCCCCTTTTATTTGTAGACAGCAGACTGACACATTTATTTTAATATTCTGCGGCAGGAATGGAGGTGTTGGGGTTTCGCCTCCATCTCATATCCGCCAATATTAGAAATGACTGTCTTGTATGCATTTCTTACCTTCTTCTTTACCTTCATAAAAAAATGATTATTTGTTTTGCTGAAATGTAGTATACCTTTGCCTTTTTCTTTCTGGTTAGGAAACAGTCAAGGGCATATATGCAATATAGGAGTAGGAGAACAGTCATTTTCTCCATTTGAATTATGTGCTTAGATACTACCATGTGCTTCTGTGATAACATAAAGATGTATTAGTATGCTGAACACACCTAGCAGCATATGTCACACACTCTGATTAAAACCCTCATTCACAATATGCATGAATCACATGATTTAATGTGATGAGGAGCATATGTTACACTTCATAAGAAATGCTCAGAGACATACTGAACTCCAGCAGTAGGAAGAAGACTCAGCTGATAGCTGCCAGACTCTGCCAGTATATATAGGGAGCTCATATTTTCGTGCACAGACAGAGTGTCGACACCTCACTCTCTTAACACACCGTTAGAAAGTAATTGTATTGATTTTTCCATCCTTCTTCACCCTCCCTCGTTAGCTGTCTCTCGGAATATCCTTGTGCTGTCTCTATCCTAGCATCACCTCCTCTGTCCTCGCTCCTCTGTTTCATATGCGGTCTCCTCCTCCTTTCTGCTGTTCTCTGCTTCCTTCCATACCATAACATATTTATGTTCTTTATAATATGCCTGGCTACCTCTCACTATGCGTGCTTCTCTTTCGGCCCACTTGAATTTAGGTATCACTTCTCTTATTAAAAATGTGCTCTTTTACAGTTATCTCTGTTCTTTCTATTGTTTTCTAAAAGGTATTATTTACATATTTCCTTATGTGTGCGCAATTTTTTATCCTCTTCCTGCTTTACTGTGGATTCCATATTCTTTCTCTGAATACGCACTCGTTCTTTGTTCGATTACCTGCCACTCTTGCTTTTCTTACTTTAGATCTCATGGCCTTTCTGTCTCTTCGTATTAGTTTATGTTCATTTACTTCCCAAGTCTTAACCTCCTGCATTTCACATTCTGGGCAATGATCACCATGGATGACAAAAGGAAATCAGGATCCACACAGTGGCTGGTATACTTAACAGTAAAACCAGTCTGGATGAGTTACTCAAACATTGTATAATTGCTCTTGAGCAACCTACACATGGTACTTGAGGACATTTGCTTCACAATTATCTAATCTCTGGGATGCTCTTTAGTTAAACATTCCAATTGGCGTATAATTCTGGGCTTTTTCAGACTAAATGTGGGTTTACACGTGTAGATTTTTTCTTCAATCAACTGCCAATTAGATTTCTTGTTCGATGTCCTTGTCGAACATCGTTTGTCCATTTATCGAATGCAACATTAGATTTTTTTGTTTGTCCATCCCGATATCGAATGAAAATACATTCAGAATTACAACGACAGATAAAAATGTACCAACATGCTCGATGACCTTTTGAACGATTTTTTGTTCCAGGTCGAACAAAATGTATCCATCAAACAAATTGGCCATTCTAGATTTTTGTTCAATCAACCAAAAAATTGTTCATTCTTCATTGATTGAACGAAAAAATCTACATGTGTAAATCCACCTTTACGCTAGGGCTAAATGTCATCATAGCCGTTCTCCAATACCTGTTTAGTTATAAAAACAGGAGATTATTTTCCTGTTTTTCAGTATTAAACATGACTGACTACCTGTCAGTGGGTGATCGCTGAACATTCCACTTTCCGCAATTGAAGGTTGCTAGGCAATGTGAAATAAATAAATGGGAATGAGATAAGGATAGCCATTTTAGCAGCAAAGTCATTACATAGAAATACATGCTATATTTATAATAAAATGAAAGCGGATCTTAGGAATTCCACAGCTCAAGGAAGTATCTGACAAATTGATTTTTCTCAGCATTTACTTATTTTAATTGTGGTGGTGAACACTTTATCAAAGTTTGACAGAATAATGAAATCTTCATCCATCAACTACAACATAATGTTCAGGCCTATCGGTATATTCTTCGGACTTGCTATATTCCTCTGTAGAACGATATGAGCAATGGGTGTTTAAATTAGGTTGCATTAAATATTATGGTGGTAAAGGCACACTAGCTAGGAACATTGTACCAGTTTGTTAAGAGTGAATTGGCTGGCTTTGTTTGCATTGTCTGCTTATAATTGGATTAATGGTTTGTGTTTCCATTGTTTTGTTAGCCGTAGGTTGGCTTGCTACAGCTGTATTTGTTCATTATCTCTGCACTTGCTTGTTATGTTTGTATTGATTGATTGTCCTTATGTTTTGTCTGGTTGTGTCTCAACTGCTTGGCTGCTTCTTTCCTATGTTTAAAGGTACCAGAGCTCTGTATGTTATATGTACAATTCAGTGGTACATTCTGCATTGCCTAAAGATAGCCATACACTTGTGTTTTTGAATTGTTTTGTGATTTGATTGTCTTGGATTGAAAATTGATTGTCAGTCGAACATCGATTGTACCATCACACAGTATGATAGATTCCCACCAGTTTGATGTGCCATAGTACAATTTAATACAAATCGTTCAAAATACCTAAAAAACCCATCAGATACTTGTATGATCTAAATGTCAGATCACTTTTTGATTCAATTTCTGTTCGATATCGATCACTTTTGGTCGATTTTACCAGGTGGGCAGGAGTCAACTCCCATTTGATCGCTGTAAATGGGTCGGTTTTTTTGTCATTCGAAAGGAAATATCGAACCGTGTATGGGGGCCTTAATAGTTGGCTTTGTATATATTGACATACAGATTGGGACTTACAAGTATTTTGCAGTGTTTTCCTTATTTATGATGGCATGGCTGATGAAGCTTTAATATCTAAGGCTATGTTCCCACTTAGGTGATTAATCGCCTGGCGCTTGCGATTTTCAACCGCCTACACTATTTTGAATGGGCTTGTCCCCATTGATAAGATCGCATGTGGTTTTTTTTCCTGATCGCTCCCATAGACATGAATGGACGATCGCTGGCCAGCAATTCCGCAGGTGTTTACGCAGTGTGTGGGAAGAAAAGCGAGGCCCCCTCCAATAACATGGAGGTCTATGGTGCTGCCGGAAAGACATGGGTCCGGAAAGGCTCTGTGTGCCTGCAGCTCTGTAGAAATGCTGCAGGCACACAGAGCCGGCAGTTGTGCCCGATACTGGATCAAACTGCAACCGTTCTGGCTTCAGGCATAACACCAAGGAGGTTAAGTGCTCATGGCCATTTATCTGGCGCATATCTAATGTGGCCATCCCTGTTTTCGAGCGGGATCAATCAATTATAACATTGCACTGAGCCCGATATTGAACCCGCGGTCCCCATTCAATGCAATGGACATCCACCATCATTTACGGTCATGTCCGATAACCCTGTTTTCCAGTGGGATTGACATCATCACGTTGAGCTCAAAGGGTGATCCTTCTCACGGGCATCAACCCGTGTTATTGTCTGTTTTTCTCATTTTAGATAAGCTTTATCCTTTCAAATATATCTATACCTTAAACCATACAACTTCCATACATTTTACCTATGATACTGTAAGCATGAGAGCTGTAAGGAAAAGCAATGTAAGAAAACATCACATTGAAAAAAATTGTGAAGCCAAAAAAAAACACGGTAGACCTGCTCAAAGTGAGAGGGTATGCAACCAATTATAATTTAGGTTATTATAATAAGTTCAATAAAGTTTTTTTTGTTGGGTTGTTATAGGTTTTTAATAATTCAAAGACTTTATTAACAAAATACAACAAGAAACAATGTCCAAGTTCTCTGATTTCACATGAAAGCAGGGGCTGTTACATATTGTATTGATAACTATCTAGTGAGTCTTTAGCCAGCCATACACAGTCGGATTCCATGGCCGCTCGATCACCTATCCGATCGATTCTGGTGGGAATCGCAGGTGTGATCGATCGGCCAATTAAGAGAATCCGATCGCTGCATACCACCTTGTCCAACGGATTCCGGGACGATTCCGTGTCCGATTGTCCACCTCACAAATGGCAACTCCCCCTGATGTGTGCAGAATCGGATCAAAAAGACCAACATGTTGGTTCTCTGTCGGATCCGATTCTGGGCCCCTGAACGATCGGACGTGATCGATCGGACAAGGTGGGCTGCACACGATTCCGGCACGATCGTTTCGCGTGCACGCGCCCGGAATCGATCGGCCCGGAATCCGGCCGGAATCCGACACGTGTATGGGGGCCTTTTGACATGCTACCACTTGGTGTAGAAAGTACCATGCAGTGTGATACCTATACAGCAATAAAGCAAGGCGGTCATTTGGAAACTTAACAGAGAGTATTAATTGTTTTGCTGTGTACTAACTGTATATTATTATTTGAATTGTATATATGGCAACTGCATTTTCCATCTGATCTGTTTGGTGTCATATTGTAGCCAACTACATGTTAAGAGTTACCACAGTGAACGAAGACTATCTACATTTATGTTGTCCTACATACATTGCCCTGTGTATGGTCGCCTTCAGGTGATTCATTAGACACATGTTAGTATTAATGAACTGTGTTTATTGTCATGTTGTTCATGCATGATAATATGATGAATATCAAACAGAGCATGCAAGCAAAGAATTCTTCAATTCAACAACCCAGGCTGTATTCATTGAATAAATTAATATAAAAAAAGACCTAATCCATCATTAAGGCTAAAATATGTTTGATTGGGGCCCTGAGCTTAACCATTAGTGAGTCACTTGACTATAAACGCCACATCACGACAAGACCTTAGTGATATAGTATACTAATTGTTTCCATGGCAATTGTATAGAACCTTGATGATCAATCTGCAGCCTGAGGGCTACATAGGGTCCTCTGATGCTTGTCAGCCCTTTGGACCCCAGCAGTCTGACTTGGGATCATTGATGTGTGAAGAGGCTGTAACTGCAGTGTTGTTTAGCAGTCTCATGTAATAAGTCCTCCGTGTCTGTCTCCTATAGTTCCTTCTCCCAAGAAATTATCCAGCATATCTCCATATGATATGTCTACAGCCTCCAAAAGTTTTTTGGGTAACTCATACTACATTTAATGTGATATGTCTGTGAATGTTCTCATTCATCTAGGTCATTGTATATCAGTAGTGTTTAATTTAAATCAACTGGACTTGCTGTGTTTTGTTTTGTTTTGTTTGTTCTTGAATGTCTTCAAGAAACAAAACACAGCAAGTCAAGATGATTTGAATTAAACACTACAGATACATTTTATGTGCATCAGAGGTCACAACATAGGCTGTCTAAACCTTGTATGTTGACAACTAGTAATCAAGAGTTCCCTAATCATTCCCAAGCCTCCATAATATAAATGTACTTGCTAAATTCAAATGCTAGTGGCATGGATTATCCTGTAATAAACAAAGCTCTGTTCCCCTGTAGTAACCACGGATGCCACTTTTTACTTTTTAAGTCAAAAACTTGCCAGTTATGTATTTATCACAAATAAATCAATATATGTGAAGCTCAAGTTTGTGAATGTGTCTTAACCCCAGGCTCTTGTAATCTCCTTCAGAATACAGCTCAGATTTGGAAATGGTACTTCAGCATTCTCATATTAGTGCTTTGAATGGTGCTATGTATCAAACACTGCCTTTTTTGGAAATGAATATGCATAGAAATTACTATATACATTTTGTATATGCCATTATACATGTCAAGGCAGGGGCTTCGATAGATTCTGCACTAGGCCGTAATGCTTAGCTCTTGTATAGCCTGCAGAGTTGTCCAGGACTTGGCTTTGATGTCTGGCAGAAGGGATATATCTGCATACAATTACACATATATTGGCAAGTAAAACTAATTACAGATACATATTTCCACCTTTGCATGGAGTTAAGCTTTTACATTATGGCAAAAAATCTGTGTTTACTGACCTATGGCTTGTATTGAGCAAAATAAAAATACATAAGTGCAATATTATTAAAAACTGGTAATATGGTTAATAATTGGTTTATTCATAGAAATGGCTTGGATGAAATAAAAATGTACTTTGCTGGTGGGTGTAAAGAAAGGTGTTTATGAGCAAATAGGTTAGAGATAAATGAGCTTGGTATAAAATGAAATGTAAGTACCAGCAGTTAGAAGAATAGGCTTATAAACAGTCCGTTCTGTTTGTTCCGGTTATAAAATGAGATGTTCTCTGGGGCATGGCTGCATTAGTTGGTTATCCCTACATTGGAGGCTCATTACTATGCCGGCTTGTGATGGCTGCATAAATTGGCTAGTTGAGCCTGGCTTGGGTTCTGATTATGGAGAGGAGTATAAACAATTACAGTGATTATCGATAATGAGGACAGTTCCATATTGAGCTCTTACGGAGGTATTTATTGATGTTGGTGGGTACATACACGCCTGTCTAGAAATGGGGCAGCTCGATCTTGTTAATACAAAAGAAAAGATCCTTTCTATTTTTTTTAATTCAATTCTTTAACAGTTTCACCCCCATTCCTGCACCAGTGCTTTACCCCATCCTCCCCCACCCTATATTAAACCCCCTCCTCTGCCACGCTGTAGAATGAAACTCTTTTAGTTAATAATTTCCATACTCATTAACATGCTAATGTGCTCAGGCTCACAGCTCTTTAATCACCTCAACATCAGACTCTGTGGGGAGCAGAATTATAAGGACTCCAGGGAGGGAGGAGGAGAGAGACCAGCGGAATAGCATTTAACCCCTATCTTGCTATATTCTGCTGAGCAAAATATTCTTGCAGAGACTGGATTGAGCGATTTCATATTCTATTCATTATATATATACATATATATATATATATACTGTGACAATTACATTTATATTCTTTTTTTGCCACAACAGAGCAAGGATCTTTACATTGTATACAGTATGTTTAATTGTTTTTATTTTTATTATTTTTTTTAAAGACTGATAGAACAAAGCAAAATCCTTGTTAGATGTTATGAATAAGATGTATTGATAAGCTGCTTTAATTAGAGATTGTAGGAGCAAAAATAAATAAATATAACCTAAGAATTATTAACTTTGCAAATAAAGCTGGTAATTGGTACATTTTGGTGACATTATTTAATCTATTTATTATTTCTCACTGGGGTTTTTGTGATTTGTTTTTTTACACAGGGCTGTGTCTGAGATGAGTCTTGCATGTTCATTGTGGAGCTATGGATGCTGGTGAATGCTTCCTTGCCTCTTCTGGGCAGGATGAAAGAAGCCCTTGGCCTCTGGACCTCAACGTACCCCTCTGCCCAACAACCACCAAAGATACCCCTATCCTGCCTCCTAAACCTTCACCAGAATTCTCCTCTTCCACAACTGTTGCTGGAGGGGGTTATGGGGATGGTAGCCCAACATCCTCCATGTTGCAGATGCCCCTCGTGACTCCCAGTTCTCCGCACCCAACTTATCTGCCAAAGCTCTCATCTCCTTTACAGCCAAACTGCAACGATGAAACTGAAGATGGAGGTGAGGCACTGGAGGGACATGTGTTGTTTTCCAATGATGGAACTGTCTACCTCCTGAAAGGCGAGGAAGGAGAAGATGGTGCTTTTCCTTCCTCGTCTTTACCACAGGACTCCCAAAAAAGCACAGTGAAGACCCATTCTCCTCTCTCCTCTTTTTGTCTCACCGCCACCTACCAAGGCTCTTGCTCTAACCAAATATCCCGACATACCTCAGCTGAGGCTGCCGATCTCACTCAAACGGCGCCTAGCACCTCGCCCAGACTACAAGACCAACCCAAAGAAATGGAGGCAGGGGGGACACAAGAGGAAAAAGATATCAAGAATGAAACACATGGAGAGTCTACCAAGCTACAAAAGGTAGATGGTACATGGATTTGTCTCCCATGCCGCCTCAACTTTCATTCTGGAAGCCAATTGGGATGGCATGCTTCTCGCTTACATAGCTTGGAGCATCCTTATCAAGATCAGCTAGCATCAGGGGAAACCTCTGGTATCATACATAGATCTGGTGGGCAGATTTTTATCAGCCTTTTAGAACCAAAAAGAAGTCAAAATGTGTTAGATGCTGGCCAGGAGCCAGAGAATGTTGTTCTTTCTAGGGTCCAAACTACCCCATCATTAGACATAATCCAAAGCATGCCTGAGCAGTCAGGGACATCAGAGGATTTAATGTCAAATACAAACCCTAGTGATACCAAAAGTCAAGGGACTTTTCAAGGGAATCCGGAAGGAAACCCCAAGCTTTCAATGGGCCTGGTGCCCAGCTCACCTCTTAGCTATCACAAATGTGATCCCACAGGAACTCCCCACTTAACTGAAGCCAAAGATTCAAAGGCCCCTGTAGATGAAAAGACTGGAGTAGCAAACTGGTGCTCAGAGGCACTGGGTGAAGATGCTGAAGAGGAAGTAGAAGACTCAGATAGCAACCTACCTGTCTCCCAGCCCTCAGACGTCAATGAGCAGCTACTCACAAACCAAAGCTTTTATGGCCCAATGATTACTAATTCCTTCATTCAAATGGGAGCTCTTCATGCCACTGACAAAGTCGGTAACCAAACAGATGCTGATCGTGGACCTCTGGCCCTCGATGAATGCACGCCAACCTCAGGCCCCCAACCATTCCAAAGTCTTTCTCTGCAAGGCCAGCTTTCTCTACTACACTCACGTAATTCATGTAAGACTCTAAAATGTCCAAAATGCAACTGGCATTACAAATACCAACAAACACTGGATGTTCATATGAAGGAAAAACACCCAGAAAGTCATAGCCACTGTTCTTATTGTCACAGTGGCCAACAGCATCCACGTCTGGCCCGTGGAGAGAGTTACAACTGTGGCTATAAGCCATATCGCTGTGAAGCTTGCAACTATTCCACTACCACCAAGGGAAACCTCACTATACACATGCAGTCTGACAAACACTTGGCCAACCTGCAAGGATACCAAGGATCAGGTTCTACACCCAACCCAGCAGTAGCTCCTTTAGCAGCACAAACAGTGAATACTGGACAGGGAGACCCGAACCAGACATCACCCACTGATCGTCAGCTGAAACAAAAAGCATCATGGCACTGCAAGGTGTGCAATTATGAAACCAATATCTCTCGCAATTTGCGTATTCACATGACAAGTGAGAAGCACATGCAAAATGTCCTACTTCTTCACCAGGGGCTAGGCATGAGCCAGGACAACTTCCCATTTTACGGAGGTCCACTCGCACCCGAGCAAACACTGGATCACCCTCTACTTTTTAATCCCATGCACTTCAGCTCATCTGGTAGCCAAGGTGAGTGGTAATGCAATGTTTCCTTATACCTAATAAAAAAATAAATATGTATTTTAAGAATGTAAGACAGGAGATTTAAAATTTAACTACAATTCCATCCAAAGGTATAATCTATATCTGTATTCAGAGTGAACAATAAACCTTGTATGTATCTTCATTGTACCGCTATTCTTCTTAAGCTGCTTATACATGTGTAGATCTTTGGACGATTGACCATAGATTCGATCAGAGTTTGCGATAATTTCATTGATTATCGATCACAATAGAATCAAAAGCTATGCAACATTCGTTGTTCGTCATTTGCCCGATTTCGTTCAAAGAATGATATAGATCAAAAAGTAATTTTGATCAAAAATGGTTGCCATGATACAGGAAATAGTTCCATGCAAAAATGGATCTGGTTTTCACCAGATTTGATCAATATTTACAGACATGTCCGTTAATTTTTGGATTGCTTTCATGTTCGATTACTTTCAATCGAACCAGGTTAATTCCCATCGATTTCCATTTGCTTGACTTAAAAATCGATAGCTTTGATCTAAAGTTGATTTAAAGGAAATATTGATCGTGTATGGCCACATTTACAGTCATTGTTGCTGTGACTGACAGTAGGGTTGGTTGATTGTCTAAAATAGTAGAGAAATGTTCGCTAACAAAAGTGTATAATCACTTTTTACCTGTAGCTTAAGCCTTGTACACTCTCATTTAGAGTCGCTAAAACCTTTCTACTTGCAGGTAGTTTATTTTTTTTAAAGTAAACGTTTAACTAATTTACTAAGCTAAATTGAACTTGACAATTTTTTGTAAGTAAGTATTATAAATATTTTTTGCTCCTTTAGTAACTGCAGCCAAGTGTGTCAGCTGATACAAAAAAATAGCCACAACAAGTCTCATATACTGTTAATCTGTGCTTATTTGAAATAGTCAATCATGTAGGATGAAAATAGGTTTTTGCACTTGTAAAATAAGCAATCACTATCCTAACTAAACATCATTTACACCTTTAGCAATGAACTTTACCTAAAGATATATGTATCCATAAACGTACAAATAATGTCAAAAGGAAATGTATAATGAATAAGATTAACGTTGTATATAAGTTCATTTATTAATTTTTTGTTGGCAGCTTGCAGTCTTCTTCCACCAGATTCTCCATCAGGACCCCAAATCAATGCTTTAAGTACCTCTATGGCCCTCTCTGCACCTCCTCCTTTGCCAGACCCATCACCTTCATTTCCTGAGGAAGAGTTATCTTCTGGGGTGTTCCGCTGCTTGGTGTGTCGCTGCTATACAACTGACAGCTTAGAGGCTTTGCTCTCTCATGCTAGTAGAGCTCGGTCTCTACCTGAGAGAGAGTGGAGGGAAGTGAGAGGAGACTTACACTGCTGTCGTCTCTGCTCCTATAGTACCCAGCTTAAAGCCAATTTTCAACTGCACCTGAAGACTGATAAACATGCCCAGAAATATCAGCTGGCTGCCCATATGCGAGAAGGTGGTGCAGCGCTGGCCACTGCACAAGCGTCAGCAGCAGAACTTCCTATCAGTGGGTACAGCCAGGCATCTTCTTTCCCTCCTTTGCACCTACGATGCAACCTATGTGGATATGAGAGTAATAGCAGAGAGAAGATACAGCTCCATGTCCAGGGAGGGGGACATGAAGAGAGTCTCCGTGTCTATAAGGTAACTTTGATATATGAGATCAATCTGATGCTAAAAGCCCAACTCCAGGCATACAACTTTTTGCCTCCTGGCTGACTTTTAAAAAAATATGATTAATCTTTTAGGTGTCGTAATGAAGAGCACATTTTCCATTTTGTTTAAAGGTGTTACAGGGACACATTCTCCAAGTGTAGTCATAGCCAGATATGAATCCATTAAAAAGGAATACCTACTCTTCCTTTTTAAAATGAAATAAAAAAAATGTCTGAAGTTGGGTAACTCAAAAGTGTTTTTAGACCTAGTGTGTATCAAGTTTGCTATGTATTCTGCATTGAACAGTTTCTTGTCCATATCTTTAAGAGTACTGTACTTTCAAAAGAAGTTATAATGAATTGCTTAAAAGGTGCTGGTGGCAGCATTCGAATACAGCATTAGGGTGACAAAAGTCTATTCCTTCTATAAAAAACTTGGAGGGTACATATAGGCATACAATTTATTGTTGACTTGCACATTGTGGAAATAACAGTTTGTCAGGGCTTTTTGTCTGCCAAAGTAAACTCAATTTAAAACAGTGTTAAGATAAATCATTGTAACTACTGAAAATACTCATTCCACAGTATTATTGCTGTAGTGCTTGTATAATAGTGTCATAGAACATGGGTAACTTACTTGCTTTTGTATGTATATTTCTTCAGTTTTTGCAGGCCATTGAAGGCAACAGTGGAAGTGACATGGGTTTTCATTGTGCCCCATGCGACAGCAATGCTGGGTCTCGCTTAGGGATGATGTCCCATTTGCGTACAGCAATTCATCACCAAAATGTTACACAATGGAGGCTTGTACATGGAGAAGCTATGCTGGAAAGAATTATAAGTGTTTGCAGGAGCCATCAAGAGAATGGTAAGATCCAGATATATGTGTCTGATATGTATAAAGCTGGACAACAACTATGTAGTATAAGGTCCTCTGCGATTAAACACAGGTAGACTTGATTTCCCCCATATAACATGGTTTTGGTAAAACAAAAGGAGATCTAAAGGAAATTTGACAGAGAAATCTTAAGCTGGGCATAGACGTCTGGATTTTCCAGTGTTCGATTTTTAAACCCGTTCGAACATCCGATTCTGCAATCAATTTCATTAGCAAAATCGATCGCAGACTGCAACATATGATGTATTCAATTCCTGGACGATTCTATCCTGAAAGTCTCAATATGTCTTGCATGCACACATTTATGGGTTTGGAGTGGTGTTAGCTGAAGAACTGGTCAGTGACCAACAGCGCACAAACAAAGGTAATTTCCAAAAGATCAATAGATTGATCGCTTAAAACGATCGCATGAGACAACTAACAGCACTTGATTTATGTGCTTTTGACAACATTTTTCAAACAGAATGGAATGGATGTATGTCCAAAGTATCCGATCGATCGATTTTGCCCTAAATCGCATGTTAAACTTTGATACTTTGGACATGCATCAATTTGTATCCGATTTTGTTTAATGATCACACTAAAATTAAAAAAAAACAAAATCGAGAGGTCCATGCCCAGCTTATAGGTGTAAGTTAATCTGGGAATAGATGGTATGATTTACCGTCTATTCCTTATCCGATTCTCTGCACTAGGAGCGGGCGTGATGACGTCTAGTGCCGAGAATCGGACTGCACTCTTAATGTGCAGCTCATTAAGCCGAACTAATGGGATTGAGCAAAAATTTACCATCCTGTCAGATAACAGTGCGATCTGTCAGGACGGCTGATTTCAGCCCAATCCTTGTCATTTGAAGCCTCCAATTCCTGCACGACCCGATCCCTAAGGGATCTGGGAGCGCGCACGGCATCGGATCGGCGGTCAAATCGTGAATTGGAACGCCCAGCTTTAGCCCTAAGAAGAAATCAGTCATCAGTGTTATCTGACTACTAAGCAAGAGTACTGTACACTTTCTGTGAGAATCTAATGAGAAAAATCAGCTTTTCAGTTCAATTGACTTGTTTGTTTGGTCTTTGTCCACATCTTTTTAATGCTAAATGAAGACAAATGCTATACACGACATGGTCAAATGTTTGTACCAACCCTTAGCAGCTATAAAAGCCAAATGTTTGTACCAACCCTTAGCAGCTATAAAAGCCAAATGTTTGTACCAACCCTTAGCAGCTATAAAAGCCACCACTATTCTGAAACATAGGGAAACCAATAAACACCATCAGAGAATCAAATTCTCACTATGTTATTTGAAAACATTTAGGCTGGAGCATTTAAGTAATTAGAGGAACATTGGAGCATTTAAGTAGAGGAACAACCATGAAGGTAGATGAGAAGGGATAAAAGGAATAAAAAAAAAGCTCTCAGCTCAAGCAGTGCATAGCACAGTCAAGCCTTCTTAAAACAGAAAGTATTTACATGGCCCAATCCAGCACAAATCCCAAAGTTAAGGGACACCACCACTTACTTCAGGACAATAAGTGGAGCCATGCAAATAGTTTCTGTATGTCCTATTAGCCAAATGCACATCCAGAACCACTGGTGTATATTTTTTAAGTAAAATGAGCCGCTCTGTAGGCACCCAGAATGTGTGTGTGCTTTGTGTTTAGCCTCAGTTTTTTTTGCTTAGTTTTGTCTTTTTATACTATTCATCATTATATTCTTAACATTCTTTCTGGACTTTTGTTTGATTTAAGCTTTAGTTTTTAGCTTCTCCATGACACCATAGAGCACCTCTCCCAGTGAATACTGAGGTTCTATGCAGATATCAGAATATTAAATGTATATGAACAAGATATGACAGATCCATATAGAACCATTGGTTAACCTCCCTAGCGCACTGCTGAGGTCCAGATTTCTGTACCAAAAGTGCACCAT
>CM070032.1:87640133-87720180 GCA_036250615.1 Ptychadena robeensis | reverse complement strand
GATAGAAGCAGTTGGAGCGCTGGACGAGGTGCTGCCATCCCTAACGCTAGGGCGGTTAATTTCAGCATGGTAACTATGCATGCATGTATTATTAACAAAAAAGATTGGCATCTAACAGTGGCCATACACAGATCAACTCTCATTTCCCACTATATGCCCTGCGTTTTAAAAACATGCACGTTTTTTTTCAACGCACACTTTTTTTTACTGCACGCATTTTTACATAGTTTTTACATAGACAACCAATGAATGTACCATTCACACTGCAGTGTTTCTGCATGCATTTTTTAAATCGCCCTGCTGTATAAATTTTTCATTGATTTGTAAAAAAAAGCAGATGTAATGTAAAAAACGCATGCGTTTTTGTGTATATGCAGAAACGCATGCCTTTAAAAAACGCATATAGTGTGAAAGGGACCTCAGTTTAATATCGATCAATCATACCACTACACAGAGAGTTCTATTAAACAACGATTCCAAAGACCTGTGTGCATGCGCTATGGTACTATCTGATGCAAAATCTATTGAAATGCCTAGAAAACCTGCCGAATACTTAGGGTATGTTCCCGCTTGATCAATTCTAATTGTGGCGCGGAGCTGCGGAAGATCGCTAGCACCCAGCGATCTCCAGCTGGCTCCCGGGGTGGGGGCAGAACATCTTGTCCCTCCCTGTCTAATCGCGTCCATGAGAGTGAATGGGCGCGGTTAAAATAACACCCGATTTTTTACCGTGCACATTCAAGTCAATTAGTTAAAAGTGGGCACACCAATAAAATCGTGTCGACCCCACAGCTGATTGTCTATGTGGTAAGGATCAACCGAAATTTACCAACATGAACGATCAACCACTCAATTGGTTTTATGTTCGATATCCATCACTTTTGGTCACTTGAGTATCTGAAGATCTAGACCATGAGCAGACCAGTAAAGCAGAGCTAACTGCCTTGTGTAATACAAATTTACTGTTCTACATATACTTAAAGATTAATAACAAGTAAAAAGAAAAGGTAAAGGAAGAGAAAAAGCAACTCACTGCTTCTATATCTATTTTGCGGTTCCTTTTCATGTTATCTTGTGTCTTTCATGCTATCTGTAATCCTCTCCCCCACATTCTGCCCCTCCTTTTCTCCTGGCACTTAGCCCATCTCCGGATCAATATTTTATGATTTTGGCGGCCGTTGAATGGTGTTAAAGAACTTTAACACTTTAATTAGCTGAAACAGGAATAAATTCCCCACAACTGTCAATTTTCAGTATAATCGTTTATCTAGTGACACTGTGCCTGTCCTCTCATTTCTCTCTGCCTCTCCTTCCCTCACCGCCTGATTTTACTGCTTCCGTTATATAACCAGGTTGTGTCTTTATTATTTCCATTCCCTAACATTTGCTAATAATAAAACCAGTATTGGCCAGTTAGTGCTTTTAAGACATTGTCTTTAATTTTATATTTGGATGGTATGTATATATGATGACATATATCAAGGAAACATTATTTAATATTAGCTTATAGTTAGCTTACTGTTGGAAATGGCTGGATTCACATGATGACCTTTTTATACCATATTCTATTGGTCCTAACCTTTCATAGATTATTATGTCAGTAGTTAATTTGTCTCATTTACCTATGTTCACATTCAATCTTTGTCTATGGGCCCTGATACACTTAACTAACTATCCTGTTGCTGATAAGTTGCAACTAAAACCTTAAGCCCCCTATACACCTTAAGACCATACTACTTCCTTTAGATCTACCAACTACTATGTAGTGCTCCCTGATAGAATACATAGTGATTGGATGGTTTAGAAAGATCCTCATATTACATGGTTTTGGTATAAGAAACGTTGATTGTACAGAAATTGTATGGTAAGATTGCAAGGGGCCTTTAATATATTCTGCTTCCAAAGGTCTCTTCTTTATTGGGTAGAGGAATGCATCACCAATGTGCAATGAGGCAAAATGTCTCCAGGAAAAAATAATGGTCTTGTTCATACAGCCAGTTAGGGAGCGGAAGGGAGCATGGAAGTAGGTGAGCATTTCAGTTCTCTGCCTAGCTGTGTTGTCACCAATTATAGGATCAACAATGTGACATGTGGAAATTCAGCCTTACTAGCATATACAGTATAGTTTAATTACGATACTTTAAAGGATAAAGGATCTAACTGTGTCATGTGACACAGGTTACCAGCATCCCAACTCCAAACTATATATGTTTTTGCACCTAGAACTGCTTTTCATCCTATATAGATGTAACAGAGGCCTTAAAGTCCCTTTGCTACATCCATGTAGGATGAAAAGCAGTTCTAGGTGTGAAAAACATGTGTGAAAAATATGGTTTACAGTATAATTACAATATGTATTATAGAGTCAAAACATCTGGATGTGGACTGCTGGTTCCCAGTAGACCTCAGTAGTCCTAAGGTTTCCTTCAATGTACTAAATTGCCCTTTATGTCAGAAAAATGTGTTTACAATACAGTGTGTGTACATTTTTTGTATCATACAAAGTATAAAACATATTTACTTGTAATTTCAGTTAAAGTCTCAAACACTTCAGAGCTAACATCAGCTCCAGATACAGGAGAAGACAACACAGACATACCTCAAGGTGAGATGGGTATTTGCATAATAAAAGTTTTCACACCAAAGTATATATGTAAATGTTTTATTTTAGTATGTTTGTATAATAAAATTATGGTAATAAAATCTACTATATTCATTTGGATCAAGCCGACCATATTCCCTTTAATTCAATTACAATGGCAGACGGATTCTAATGCAAATAGTTTTGAACTGAATTAGTATTTTTGAGGTGACTGAAGAATGTTTAAGGTATATTTTTGATACAGGAAAGGATTTATGGCTGTGGTGGTTAACTCACTCAATAGAAACCCTTAAATGCAGCTCCTGCCATTACCAACTGTACTGTATGTAATATTTATTGATTGCTTGAGCTGTTACATATTGCAGATATGCAAGAAGAGTTGAGAGACAATGGATTTAGGTGACAGACACTTTAGAAGTCATATTTTGTTTGTTTGTGCTCCCTATGGTGCCACATTTAATATTTACGTTACATATGTATAAAAATGAGTAAACAAACTAAACATAACAAGAGAGGGGATGGCAGCATGGAAGAAAGTAGTATTAAAATATAAAAAAAATTGTTTTACTAGGTTACAATCTAAGGATCAATTCCAAGGCACTGCATGTTGGGCGTCATGAATAACTTGAGTTGACAAATACATTGTATAATTAAAATGTCTGCATTAATAATAACTACAATTCATGGTTCTAAACAAAAGATAAATAGATAATAAATAGCATTTTACATTTGCTCATACTTTAAAGGAAAGGTAATATTTTCTAGAACCAGATAAAAAAATGCATATAAAAAAATAAATAAATATATATATATATATATATATATAAAAGCTCCAGGTCAGTTTGGCAAGGCATAGTATGCTTACTCAAATACTGTATAATATACCTCAAGATACTTAAGGTCTACGAAGTTGTGCCTAAGAGACGACTCATTAACGATTCTTTACCATGGTGGCTACTGATTTTATGTATGCATGCTCTCTATATTAGGCGCTCAGAATTGTGATGCTTTTATTTCGATTATGTGCAGAATGTAGAAAGACATTTTAAGAAAACACAACACAGTATTACATGATAATAACATTGTGACTTTTTACATGTCACAACAGAGACAGCTTGCTGTTTCTGCAGCATGAACATCTTCATTGTACATTGTACTAGAGATGGTAAATAAAAAGCTGAAGTTTCAACAAAAGCATGCAAATTGTATCATGTTAATATCTAAATTTATGCTTTTCATTGACCATTTCTTGTATGTGTAAGATTGTTCTTGCTCTTAATTGTTCCTCTACTCCTGATTAAACAAATATACTATATGGACCTTAAATGAACCATAGGTTAAAAACCATTATATTCCAAGTAGACACATTTTTGTATAACTGGAAAGTCCCTATCCTCTTCTTTGTGTAGAATGTGCAGTTCCCTTGTTTGTTAGTTGTGTCTCCCTTCCTGACCCCTAATCTCGTGATTTAGCCCCTGTACAGGATGAAACAACGAAGACTGAATGTGAAAAGGCTGCCGAAGGCACTACGGTATGTACTGTTTTTAAACAGGTGTCAACATTGGATGTCAAACTCTGACCGGTGGGCCAAAAATGTCCTGCAGTGTAATTATATATTTTTAATAACTATCAAGTTTGGCCTGCAACTTTCTCTGAAATGTTACATTTGCCCCGACATGCATTTGACTTTGACACCCCTGCACTAGAGAGTAATCCCTCTATTGGTACTTGGATACAAGAAAACAGAAATCAGATGTTGTAGAATTGTTTCTGGTGATGCCTAAGAGGTGCATGTACCTTCCTGTGGGAATTTTCCTCTACCTTTACCAGGCAGCATATAGTCCAGTTGTGCACATTGCCCTCATGCCATATGATACCATGTACTGTGCGCTTATAAAGACGCATAAACATTTTTTACTTGTAACGATTAAGAGGTTGTATCGATGAACTTGACTACATATTGTTATTGCAGGCACCCCCATTTGGCAGTGCAAAATTTTGACTTGGCCCATCAAGCTGCTGTATATATACATAAAACACACACACACACACACACACACACATATATATATATATATATATAAATGGGAAAAGTGCACATCATATCAAACAATAGTAAGAATGTCATTGTGGCTAGTAGTGAGATACTAAAAGTTTAAAAAGCATCTGTGACAGTTTTTATTTAAATTCACAGGATTTAAATAATAGTTAAGAATCCTAAAGCTAGGCACACACGGGTAGATTTGTAAAAAGATTTGAGTACAATCAATCAATGTGCGCGCTCAAGGTGATTGATTGTACTCTAATCTGCTTACAATCCTACCTGGGTGTGCTTTCCTTCGAGCGGGATCAATAGAGCCCACTCAAAGGAACTCGATTGAACAATACTTCAATACCGTTCAATCTCCAATACTTTACATGAAGAAGAATGTTCATGTAAAGTATAGGAACAGCCCGTGTCCCGTCTAAACCAGCTCTGCCTTCTTCACACAGCCATCGTCTGTCAGTGAAGAGGGCGGAGTTAGCACTCTTCACTTGTACGAGGAGAAGTAGGCTGGATGGATTTCTGCCCAGCTTCTAGCGTGTTCGGATTGACACGCTGGAAGCTAGGGAGTACTCTGCTACCAGGAGGTCTCCATTGAACTGGAATCGATGTGCCCATGTGGTGCACATTGATTTCTGTTCAATTGATCCCAGATCAATTACAACGTGGTGACATCACCACGCTGTGATTGATCGGGGGTTGATTGCATGGGAAATTACTGTCTGCTGCCAGTATGCGTGTCATATCAAAGTTCAAATAACAGGTATGGCACAGGAGATTGAAGATGCAGATGATATACCTGTGCTTAGAATGAAAACATTAATGGTTAAAACAGTCCTGAGCAGCTCTGATGTTTTGTCTGTGTGTATATATTGTGGGGAATCACACTCAAATGGGTTCTCTCAACAGCATCAATCCACACGATTATTTTCATTTTAGGGCTCCTGCCCATGTTCATTTGTGAAACAAACAGTCCAAATATAACTTACCCTCGCAGGGGTTAATTTTACTCCAAAATAAAAAGTCCTTAAAAATGCCAAGCCATCTGGCTTTGCGCTGTCCAATAAAAATCAGTGTCCTACACTCAACTATTCGGCTACTCAGCAGCAACAGGCCTGGGCCCCACACTCCCTGTGTGCCATCCTGTACCATCTGCTCCAGCAGGCCTGGGCCCCACACTCCTTGTGTGCCCCGTCTCCAACTTCCATGAGGAGCCCTGACACACTGGTCTCTGCTCCTTTTGTGGAGACACACCCTTCTCCACTCGTCTGCAAACAGGTGTTAACCCTTTGCGTGTTCCTGGGGGAATAAGAAGGCCCACCCAGTTCCATCCTCCCTATCCCAGAGTTCGGGAACCCATAACCAAAATGAAATAAAACACTGTTCAGCAATCAACTGTTGCTGAGCAATACTGTTCCAAACTCCTTCCAGGATACACCTAATGGGAACACAGTCTGTATGTAGGGGAAATATGCCTCTCTGGCAGGACCCATCCCAGCAGTCCTGTACAATATACATATATTTATATGTTGTACTTGGGCAGTAATGTAATTGAGAGGATGAACATATTTTAAAGCATGAGTTTTCACTGGTTTATTACATATCTGAAAATAATAATTTACACAAGACACACTATGCACCATGATTGAAACAATCAGTTGCAGTTCTGACTTATGTTTTCAAAATAAAATCAGGTAGCAGAAGAGACATAAGATTACCGATTGTAACTTTTTAGTTATTGCTGTTGCCAGAATCTGTTGCTGGCAATAACTATTCTTTTTCTTTTTTTCTTTGACATTGTTTCACAAAATGAATTCTTCCGAAGCCACCCGCCATCTAGTGACACCACTTGCTCTGGGTTATAGATATAAAACTGCATAACTATAATATTATGTATACACTGGAGCAGCATAACATGTACTGTGTAACTATGGGTTTGCTTTCTTCTGTGACACTTATTGTAATTATCTCAGGATGTAAGCAGACTCAGAATAGCTTCAAAGTAGTTATTGGTCATAGGCACAGCTAGGTTGAACTTCTCATAATGTACATTGCAGCTACTAGTCACAGCATGCCCAGTCTTTACCTCTGTCACATGTTCTGCATTAGCCAGGAGCTGCAGGAAGTGATCTTTCCCAGGGAGGGGGGTGGACAGCTGAGGGTTAAACATAGGCCCAAGTCTGTAACACCCAGCAGGGGAGGAGATAGAAGGGGGAGAGGATTTGTTTACCAGCTAGGCCTAAAGAAGAGAAGAACGAGAAAGAGAGGAAGAGTTTTATTAAAAAAGAGTATAGATATTTGAATAGCGCAGAAAGTAGCTGAGCTTTGTTACGGGAAGGTCATCAGCGTGCTTTATTTAGCACTCGGTACAGTGAGGGGGGTGAGAGAAGAGTGGGCATGGAAAGGATAGTTACAGAGAAGTAAAGACAGTGAGAGACAGCCCTGAGGAGTGCAGAAAGAAGTAGCAGAGTATAGAAGTCAGTGTGGTAAGGTAAGCGTGTAGGGGGCCACACAGGAGGCCTTGTCACAGAAGTCATCTTACAGAAACCTAAGGCGACCACTGAGTAAAAGTTAGTGGTTAGAATTAAGTGTTCGTGTGGGGGCTGGTGAGGGCTTGTGAGTGCTGGTAGGAAATATCATCTCCTCCTGGATGGATATGGAAGATGTTTTATTTATGTTCAGAACGGTAAGTGACATTAAATAGACGATTATGCAGACTGTGCAGCTAGAAAGGGTTACACTTAATAGGCTGGTGCAATAAGGAAGGAAGTACATTGTCCAAATATTGTTCATATGCGGAATTTAACAGTAGCAATACGTTGGAAGAAGTACACTGTAGTTGCAGGCCAGATTTACACACCAACCATAAGTGAATAGCACACTGAAAGTTAGATCTGAGAGTCATGATGTCACATGTTATGTGTGCTCTCCATGGTCTATTAGACTCACATCTGTGTTCTCACTTTGCTCTTTTCACAAAAAGCCGATAATTACACTTCAGCATTTGCATTACAGTATGGTAAATAACACATGCTGTATATTGATTGTCATTAAAGGTGGAGATAACACTCCTCTTTCACTATCCAGGTTTCACCAGGCCTAGAATATTCACAAGTATAGCAGTGTGTTCTTACCATGTGTTTAAGTTCACCATGTGGCAGCTTCGGTGTGATCTGCATATGATTGACTTCTATAATAACGACATGTTTTTTTAATACATACCCCTTTTATGACCCGATCAGTTTCACTTATTAAGAACTTTAACGTGGACAACTACATGATTACACTGAGCTTTCCAGATGTCACACAAGCTGGCAGTGTCCATCAGTAAGCTAAACTATTTTACTTTTTTATTAGTAAAGCCTACAGCCTGTAACACATTATGATTTCAAAGGAACATTGCAAACAACCCTGATTCCTTTTTTATCAGACTTGAATCTGAGTTTTCTGGTATTGTTTTCCTTCTAATCAGCCATACAAGCAGGTTGTAATAAACATGTCCAGCTGTTCATTTTATTCACTTTTCATTCCTCAAACAATAAGTAACATATAAGTAGTGACATGAAGAATATTGCTATATAAACTACTGGCAAAGTTGCATGCACCATCCTACTGCCAATAAGGAAAAACACATTATGAAATATAATAGTTTCTAATCACATAGACATGCAGGCATTAATTAGGCACTTATTATTTGTAAACTGCATATTTTTGGAACTTGGATATGTTTACAAATGTTACAAGGTCAGAAGTGAATATGAAATATATTTTGTAACTGTGTGTCCTATTTTAATATATTGAAGGCTATGTTACAACTTCAAAACGCCTGTGTTTGCCTCGCTTTAAACATGGGAATGTTGGCACACAGCAAACGCAGCTGATTACTTGCAAGTACCCACCCGTGGGTAAGACCCACCCTGCTACACGCTGCGTCAGTTGACATCAATGCAATGCAGCGTTAAGCGTGTAATGTGACCATGGAAATACACTCATACATGTGCGTTACATAAATGCTGGATTGTTTATGGACGCATTTTCGCTAAATGATTAAATGGCGGTGTATGAATGTATAATGTATGAATGATACATCCTGATTAACAATGCTGAATCCTGGCAAACCTTGCATAAACAAGCCTGCGTTTATGGACACATTAACTCTAACGCATCTATCTAA
This sequence comes from Ptychadena robeensis, assembly GCA_036250615.1. Taxonomy (NCBI): domain Eukaryota; kingdom Metazoa; phylum Chordata; class Amphibia; order Anura; family Ptychadenidae; genus Ptychadena; species Ptychadena robeensis. The sequence goes on along the minus strand of CM070032.1, from coordinate 87,711,360 downwards.
AGAAGTGGAGGCAGCTTAATTGTTTAAGAAAATATAGTAAACTATGCAATTGCTCTCTCCTTGAGCGGCCCCGCGATTGATAGGCGGGTGTTCTGGGGGAGGCATCTGCCTAGATGCCGCCCTGGGCAAGCACCCATGTCTGCTAATTTGTGACACCTATTTACCTATTTTAAAGCTTGTTTTTAAATACCTATAGTTGAAAGGGAACCTGTCAGGAAGAAAGAGCTATGTGACATGCCAATTGTTTTTTTTTTTTATCTACAAGCTTTAAGGTCTTCACTCCTATTGTTCCTACTACTTAGTAACCAACTGACAATTATACGGGTATGTTGTCCATAGTCCTACATTTTCTGGCTGCTTGCAAGCATGCAGTGGCAGCTTCCACATTTCTTCCACGTTTCTTACAAGATGATTTTAACCTTGTGAAGTCCAGAGAAGGACTGAGTGGCTAGGGGCTGTACAAGTGAATATATTGATGCTGGTTCCCATGCTTTTTACACGTTAGGTGTCCCCATATGGAAATTTACTTAGAGTTACCTAAAAACCAGTTGCAGTGTTTGCACCTGACATGCACAGTGGGAACACAGACAAGACCCCCCCCCCCCCCCAAAAAAAAGTAAAAAAAATCATAAATGGGCAAATATTTCAAATAGCTTTAATTGAAGTTTCTTCATAAACTTTTGTCATGTGTACTTTATTCACTCATGGCTGTGTTTACTAATTTTACATATTATACTTATGTGATAGAGACATACGTGCAGAATTCTCATAAACGTGAGTTCATACAATTTTATGTAATATCAATTAGGTCAGGAATCTGAAACTATTCCTGCTGTTGGCAACAAGAACTACTATGTGGTCTGTGGCTATATATATATACTGAAAGTAGACCTAAACACTAAAAAATTATGCTTAGAATGAATTATATAAATTCATCAACTTGCATTGCAGTGCCACTTCCCTGTTTTAATTTCTAAAAACTATCATGTCATGGCAACTACACTATAGATCTAGCCATCAGCTACTATTTCTCCAATGCCTGTTCTCTCTGGACCAAGTTCCTCCCTCAAGCAGTCTTCCTAGTAAAGAAGCCAATGTGTTTCCTAATGTGATAGATCAGCTGATTTCAGAGATGTGGCATTAGGCATCTCAACAACAATGCCTCGGAAGAAGATATCTCCTATGAGATGCAAAAGTTAAGGTCAGGAGTGGACAAACTTCTTGACTTGTGGGCTACAATAGTTTTTTTTACATTTGACAGAAGGGCCGGAAAAAGAACCTGTAAGGGCCACCCAGTCCCAAGTCCCAGCCTGGATGGGAAATTTAAACAGATTACATTAATACATTGATACATTTTCCATATCAAATAAAAAAAAGAAAATAATCATACTGCCAGGGAGGTTAAAAATGTATATAAATAAAAATATAGTCAAGTTAAAAATTCTATTGCAGATATGGGCAAATCAAGACCATAATATTCATCCTCTAGGCATTATCTCCACTTATTGCAGGGAACGAGCAGAGGGGAGCCAGAGCATCTTAACACTATGGTGACAAAGGGCTAGATTAAGGCCATGTGTCCGTACATCCAGTGCAGGGAAAAAATACATGGCCGTGGATTTCCTGTGACTTGTGGGCAGTTTTCCACAGCCTAGGGCGCAATCCGATGCCCTAATAGTTTAGCATACCAAAGATGTGGAAAAACAGCATCCGATGCTGCTTTTCCGCATCTTGGAGAGACGTCCATTGATTCTTCACACATGGTGCTGCAATGAAGACATGGCATTCTGCAGTTTCATAACAGCAATGTTTGCGCGGCGATGCCGGACACAAGCCCTCAAAGACTAAATGGGCCTGATGTGGTTAGGTACACCTTTTGCTGTAAACACTAACATTCACTTTCTTATGGTTTCCCTGTCAAAGGTACGTCTCAAACATTCTAATTGACCACAATGGGAACACCGCAAACATTTACATGTGTTTAATGCTAGAATGAATTGTTAATGAGCTAATGCACACACATCTCTAAAGGCCCCCATACACGCCCCGATTTTCCGTCCGATCGATTAAAAACAATCGTTTTTTTGCATCGGTCTTTAAAAAATCGGTCATTGCCCACATGGTTCGATCAAACTTTTGGGAATAATCGGTCGGATTGTGATCGGACATGTTGGAAAATTTTTCTCGATCGAATCTAAATTGTATTCAATCGGCTACTATTTCTTATGACCCGACCAATTTAGGTCCGATCGAAGTAGGTAAAATCGGACAATAATCGGTTGCTTTATTTGCGGGTATAATGAAATACAGTCCGATCGATCAAAGATCCTCGTATTGGAAAACATCAATTGTTTTTAATCGATTGGACGGAAAATCGGGGCGTGTATGGGGGCCTTTACTTGTTAATAATGAGGTATGATTTTAGTGATATCTTATCTACAGTGGTTCTGAAGAACGGTGAACAGTTTGGCTACAAGAAGTTAGGGCAGATTGAATGATACATTTAACTGAACACAATATTTTTTTCTTAGATAATATACAGTGGATATAATAAGTCTACCAGAATAAGTCTGGTAAAATGTCTGGTTCCTGTTCTGTAAAAAATTTGACAAAGATAAATCATTTCAGAGTTGTTTCCACCTTTAATGTGGCCTATAAACTGTACCACTCAATTGAAAAACAAACTGAAATATTTTAGGTAAAAGGAAGAAAAAATATGAAAATAAAATAATGTGGTTGCATGTGCACAATCTCTTCTGACTGGGAATGTAGCTGTGTTCATAATTAAGCAATCACATTCAAAATCATGTTAAATAGGAGTCAGCATACAGCCGCCATCATTAACAGTGCCTCTGATTGACCCCAAATAAAGTTCAGCTGCTCTAGTTGGTCTTTCCTGATTTCTTTTCAGTCGCATCCCACAGCAAAAGCCATGGTCCACAGAGAGCTTCCAAAGCATCAGAGGGATCTCATTGTTAACAGATATCAGTCAGGAGACGGGTACAAAAGAATTTCCAAGGCATTACATATACCATGGAACACAGTGAAGACAGTCATCACCAAGTGGAGAAAATATGGCACAACAGTGACATTACCAAGATCTGGACGTCCCTCCAAAATTGATAAAAAGACAAAACTGGTCAGGGAGGCTACCAACAGGCCTACAGCAACATTACAGGAGCTGCAGGAATATCTGGCAAGTACTAGCTGTGTGGTACATGTGACAACAATTTCCCATATTCTTCATACATTGGATATAAAAAGTCTGGTAAAATGCCAGGTTCCTGTGAGACAAAAAAAGAACTTTCAGAACTTTTTGCACCTTAATGTGACCTTTAAACTGTACCACTCAAATGAGATACTAATACTTTGTTAAAGCACCTTTTGGTGTTATTATAGCATTCAGTCTTTTTGGGTATGAGTCTATCAGCATGGCACATTTTGACTTTGCAGAAACACCCCAGTTCTCTCAGATTGCAAGGGCATCTCCTGTGCACAACCCTCTTCAGATCACCCCCACAAATTTTCAATCGGATTTAGGTCTGAGCTCTGGCTGGGTCATTCCAAAACTTTAATCTTCTTCTGGGGATGAATGCTTTAGGTCGTTGTCATGCTGAAAGATGAAGTTCCTCTTCATGTTCAGCTTTCTGGCAGAAGCCGGAAGGTTTTGTACCAATACTGGTATTTGGAACCGTTCATAATTCCCTCAATCCTAAATAAGGCCCCAGTTCCAGCTGAAGAAAAACAGCCCCAAAGCATGATGCTGCCACACCTTTTCCCACATGCTTTTGGGAGACTTCAGATGTGTTTTTGGAAAATGTAGCCTGGCTTGGATGTTTTTCTTAATAAGAAAAGGCTTTCGTCTTGCCACTCTTCCCCATATCCCAGACATATGAAGAATACAGGAGATTGTTGTCACATGTACCACACAGCCAGTACTTGACAGATATTCCTGCAGCTTATGTTGCTCTAGGCCTCTTAGTAGCCTAGCAGACCAGTTTTCTTCTCTTTTTATCAATTTTGGAGAGACGTCCAGATTTGGTAATGTCGATGTTGTGCCATAGTTTCTCCACTTGATGATGACTGTCTTCATTGTGTTCCATGGTATATGTAATGCCTTGGAAATTCTTTTGTATCCTTCTCCTGACTGATATCTGTTAACAATGAGATCCCTCTGATGCTTTGGAAGCTCTAGATGATAGGTGTATGCTGACTCCTATTTAACATGATTTTGAATGTGATTGTTTCATTCTGAACACAGCTACATTCCGAGTTAGAAGAGGGCGTGCGCACTTATGCAACCACATAATTTTATTTTTATATGTTTTCCCTCTACCTAAAAGATTTCAGTTTGTTTTTCAATTGAGTGGTACAGTTTATAGGTCACATCAAATGTGGAAAAAGTTCATAAATGATTTATCTTTGTCTCATTATTTTACAGCACAGGAACCTGACATTTTACCAGGGATGTGTAGACTTTTTATATCCACTGTATATCTGGACTATGGGGAAGAGTGGCAAGACGAAAGCCTTTACTTACGAGGAAAAACATCCAAGCCAGGCTACATTTTGCAAAAACACATCTGAAGTTTCCCAAAGCATGTGGGAAAAGGTCTGATGAAACCAAGATTGAACTTTTTGACCATAATTCCAAAAGATATGTTTGGTGCAAAAACAATGCTGCACATCACCAAAAGAAACCATACCCACAGTGAAGCATGGTGGTGGCAACTTCATGCTTTGGGGCTGTTTTTCTTCAGCTTGAACTGGGGCCTTAGTTAAGATAGAGGGAATTATGAACAGTTCCAAATACTAGTCAATATTGCCATAAAACCTTTAGGCTTCTGCTAGAAAGCTGAACATAAAGAGGAACTTCACCAAATCAACAAAGGAAGTTTTGGAATTGCCTAGCCAGAGCCCAGACCTGAATCTAATTGAAAATCTGTGGGGTGATCTGATGAGGGCTGTGCACAGGAGATGCCCTCGCAATCTGACAGATTTGGAGTGTTTCTGCAAAGAAGAGTGGGCAAATCTTGCCAAGTCAAAATGTGCCATGCTGATAGACTCATACCTAAAATCTTATAAAATCGAAAGGTGCTTTAACAAAGTGTTAGTTTAAGGACGTGCACTCTTATGCAACATTATTTTATATTTTTTCTTCCCTTCACCTAAAATATTTCAGTTTGTTTTTCATTTGAGTGGCACAGTATATGGGTCACATTAAAGGTGGAAAAAGTTCTGACATGATTTATCTTTGTCTCACTTTTGTACAGCACAGGAACCTGACGTTTTAGACTTTTTATATCCACTGTATGTAGCTGGCCTGTCTACAGATATTATGGCAACAAAAAGTGTCATATTAGCAGAATAACTGCAATTTTCTTTGTTGTCTAATTTTTCTTTTACCTGCTTTGACAACTTACTCCCTCCCCCGCCTGTATTTCTGAAGAGTTATGTTAGAAACAGTCATATAAAAAGTATTAATGCCGCAGTATTCCATACCTCGTCACTACTTATCTCCTCGCCTACCCTGCCTCCATAATTACTGACATTTTTCTCTGCATTTGCCCCACCATGCCTATCCTCTGTCTGATTTTATTTATATGCCTGTATTTGATGTATTTTCAAAATGTGAAATTTACTTACTTAATGAATACTGATATAATGTAATACTTGACATTTGTTTAGGTATTCTGCTGCCCCTTCTGTACTTACGTTAGCCCTTCTGAAGAAAAAGTTCACAGCCATGCCGTATCCCAGCATGCACTGCAGCCAACGTTTCGCTGCCCGTTGTGTCAAGAACAGCTAACAGGAACCAGTAACCTAAAGGCTCACCTTGGACATGGACATAATGTGGTGTCAGAATGTGTGGAGAAACTGCTACAAGTGGTGAGTTTAAGTACATGTGAATGATAAAATATGTTAACCTCCTGGGTGTTACGCCCGACGCCAGTATGGGCGCAGTTTGATCTTGACGTGTCTTCGGCGCCATTGGTGACGCCGAAGGGGGCGGTTGGTTGGCGCCATAGACCTCCATGTAGGCCTTCCCCCACACACACACTGCCGGCGTCTAATTGACACTGGTGGTGTGTAGTGAGCCGGGAGGAGAGCTGGCAGTCATGGCCTAGTACAGTGTACTCTGCCCCGATTGCCCTGGAAACGGCTTTTCGTGCCATGGAAAATGGTGCAAAAAGCCCTTAACACCTGCCGGTTACATTAACATTTAAAATAGTGTAAACCTATGTACTAGTTCTGATAATAACTAGCAAAAATCAGGTGAAAATTTTTCAGTATTGGGATGCAAACCAATTAACCATTTCCAATATGCAGAATATTTAAATTATAACAGGTGTGTCTTAAATTTGTGTCAGCTTTATCATGAGAAGATAATTAGATTGTTTATGGTGGTGAATAGCGGGCATCAATGTCAAAATGATGATTTCCAAGTTTATATCCAACCAAAAATGTGTAAGTAGCTCCTATAGGCCACATACAAGAAAGCAAGTAAAGAAAAGCTGCTGATTCCAGTGCTTGAAAAAGTATATACAGTTGGGACATCTGCACCAGGCGAACGGTGTAGGAATTACAACAGTTAGCATATGTGTCTCGCACTTAAGGGACCAAACGTAATGGGACAATTGGCTTCCCAACTGTTCCAGGTGTGTGATATTCCCTCATTATCCCAAATACAATGTGCAGATAAAAGGTCCATTTGGAATCTGTTGTTGTCAATTCTCAAGATGAGATCCAAAGAGCTATCACTATCAGTGAAGCAAGCTATCGTTAGGCTGACAAAACAAAAAAAGCATCAGAGAGATGGCCAAAACAACTGTTTGGAACATTCTTAAAAACAAGGAACATGCCGGTGAGCTCAGCAAAACCAAAAGACAAGGAAAACAACTGTGGTGGTTGACCGAAGAACTCTTTCCCTGATAAAAAAAAACAGCTTCATAACAGTTTGCCAGGTCAAGAACACTCTCCAGGAGGTAGGTGTATGTGTGTCAAAGTCAACAATCAAGAGAAGACTTGCCCAGAGTAAATACAGAGGGTTCACCACAAGATGTAAACCATTGGTTAACCTCAAAAACAGGAAGGCCAGATTAGAGTTTGCCAAACAACATCTAAAAAAGCCTTCACAATTCTGGAACAACATCCTATGTACCGATGAGACCAAGATCTCTTATGGGAAGAGAACTGCTCATGATTCTAAGCATACCACCTCATCAGTGAAGCACGGTGGTAGTAGTGTTATGGTGTGGGCATGTATGGCTGCCAATGGAACTGGTTCTCTTGTATTTATAGATGATATGACTGCTGACAAATCAGCAGGATGAATTCTGAAGTGTTTCAGGCAAAATTATCTGCTCATATTCAGCCAAATGCTTCAGAACTCATTGGACGGCACTTCACAATGCAGATGGACAATGACTTAAAGCATACTGCAAAAGTTTTTTAAGGGAAAGAAGTGGAATGTTATGCAATGGCAAAGTCAATAACCTGACCTGAATCTGATTGAGCATGCATTTCAATTGCTGAAGACAAAACTAAAGAGAAAATACCCCAAGAACAAGCAGGAACTGAAGACACTTGCAGTAGAGGCCTGGCAGAGCATCAACAGGGATGAAACGCAGTGTCTGGTGATGTCTATGCCTTCCAGACTTCAGGCTGTATAATTGACTGAAAAGGATTTGCAAGGGAAATTTTTAAGTTGATTTAAAGGGAAATTTTGATTTATGAGTATTAATCTGTCCCATTACTTTTGGTCCCTTAACAAGTGGGAGGCACATTTGCAAAGTGTTGTAATTCCTAGACCGTTCACCTGATTTGGATGTAAACGCCCTCAAATTAAAGCTGACAGTCTGCAGTTAAAGTTGTGTTTGTTTCATTCCAAATCCAAATTGTGGTGGTGTATAGAGCCAAACATTTTAAAATTATGTTGATGTCCCAAGATTTATGGACCCGACTGTAGTAGTAGTAAACAATATCAGCAGTAAAATTTAAATCAATCAACAAAATGTTGTTTAGACGTAATTCTTAATGACCCCATGCAAACTATGACATTATAATAAAAAAAAGGGTGTAGAAGAAAATGGATAAAGGGACAAGTATCCCCACATTTTCAAGGGCTGAAGTTTTATAAATTCTTCCCTTTGAAGGAGAAAAGTCCATACATGTTCACTTACATACAGATAGGTCACTTTTATTTTTTTGTGTTTTACACAAATTATATATCAATGTCTGTCTTTGCTTTTTCAGGCACAAAAGGTGCAAATAACTTTCAGAACCAGGATTATTCCGGTTAAAATAATAGAAGAGCCAGAACAATCTTCCTCAGAAGTTCCACCATCCAGTGAGTATTTTATGTTATTCTCTTATCCTTTCTGTTTGTCCTCATTTTTATAATAGTTTTGTTTTGGTTGTTGGGGTTTGCTGTGTATTGCAAGGGTTCTTCATTCTTCATTTTTATTTATTATAGGGGAAGTAACAGATGGATCTCCTCCAGATTCTCCTGGTGAAATGTCCACATGCCCCACAGAAGCAACAGATTCTGTTGCAGATGCTGAGAAAGTACCTGAAGAGAATGCATGTCCTCTGTGCCCTGTGACCCCTGAAAATTCTCAAGAACTACGGGCCCACTTGGAGAAGGATCATCCAGAGCTTAGTCAGTCAGACATTCAGCAAGCTTGTGAAACAGGTAGTAGAGAAGTTGAAGGTGTAGAGCAAGAGGATAAAAAGGGGTTTCAAGAAAGTACACCTGCTCATACTCAACATTCTGCATATCGAAAAACCACCAATTTTGCCATGGACAAATTTATGGATCCATCTAGGCCTCACAAATGTGTGGTATGCAAAGAATCCTTTACCCAGAAAAACATCCTACTTGTACATTATAATTCAGTATCACACTTGCACAAAGTGCGTAAAGCCTCTCTTGATCCCTCACTTACTATCCGTCATGAATCTGGAGTGGGGCCTACAGGACACGGAGTACAAACAGGACAAGACAAACCCTACAAATGCACTGTATGCCATGTATCGTACAACCAAAGCTCAACACTAGAAATTCACATGCGCTCTGTACTTCATCAAACCAGATCAAGAAGCTTGAAGCAGGATACTGCAAAGATTCCCTCTGAAAAACCTCAACGGGACCCTGTATGTAAGAGTGAAACTACTACTGATTGCCGTGGAGAAGCCACAGAAGTGCAAGTAGCAGATCTGCCCAAAAAGAGACCACAACAAATCGGCCCCTGTGTTGGTGTTCCTATTTTGCCCAGTACAGTCCCTCCTCCCTCAGTTCAGCTATCTATGGATTTATCTAGGCCTCCACCAATGGTCCAGCCTTCTCCACTTTTTACATCATCGCTGCTTCCCTCATTTCCACTGATACCTGAGGCTTTGCTGAAACTTCAGCGTCAGCAGCAGCAGCTTTTACTTCCATTTTACCTGCAAGAACTTAAAGTTAGTGCAGAAGGAGGACATACACCTTTATTATCATTTGGAGGTGCCCAGCAGCCTCCTTCCATCAAGGATGAAGGTGACCAACCCAGTGTGACTCCTAGACCAGCAAATGAAAAGGATGAAAAAGTACCAGATGAGCCTGAGGCTGCAACTGGAGAAGCAGATGTTTCTCAGAATCCAGAGTCTTCAAACAAGGCCTGTGCAGACCCTACTGGATCTGCTGCACGTGCATTGCTAGAAAATTTTGGATTTGAACTAGTCACACAGTATAATGAAGGAAGGCAGCCACTTACTAGCCAAGCTCTGATTCAACCTCAGCCTCCTGCTCCACCACTTGATGCATTGCCTGTACCTGCTTCCAAAGACAGCCTTCAGTGTGGTACCTGTGGTAAACATTTCTCAAACAGATTGATCCTTAAAACACATGAGGAGCACATGCACCAGCGTTTGCTACCTTTTGAAGCTTTGAGTCGATATGCTGCCAGTTATCGCCGAACCTACGATAGTCACAACCCTGCTGGAGTAAATTCTGAAACAGGAGGTCCTTCAGCTACACCACTTGACTTCTCTGTAACATCTCAACATTCGCAGTGTCCTAAAGAAGAAGATCAGGATTCTGTACCTGAACACAGCATTACGGTTGAACAGCTGAGATTTCTGCACAACCACCTGGATTTTCCGGGTCACCTTTTGGAAGAACAGATATTATGGGCGGCCGAAAAGATTGGATTATCACCTGCAGCTATCAGACAGTGGCATAGGCTAAGAGAGAAAAACACCCCAGAGTCTCAAGACGAAGAAAGTGAGGATTCCTCCAGGATTGACCGAATGAGTCATCGACGATTCTCACGCACAAAGTTCTCCGACTTTCAGACTCAGGCACTTAATAGCTTTTTTGAATCCAGTGCATATCCCAGAGATAATGAAGTAGAACAATTGTCAACAATGCTAGGTCTTTCTGGAAGGGTAGTGGTGGTCTGGTTTCAAAATGCTCGACAAAAAGCACGAAAGCAAGCTGCAGAATCTGGGAATTCTTCTCCACCATTGAATCCTGTTCAACCAGGGGAACGACCTGCTGCAAACAGCAAAGTTCCACCTTGCCGTAAATGTGGCATTAGCTTCCCTTGCATTTTTCAGTTAATTGGTCACCTGAATCTTTGCTATAGTGACAACACTGAAGAATCAGCTGAGACTGAAGAGAAAGAAGAGGAGTTCTTTAGATCTGCACACACTGAAGAGTCCACATCAGATTGTACTGTACAGACTGATCTCCCAGTAACCGTTAGCCTAGAAAAGCAGGACAGGCCACAAAGTGAAGCTATGAGTAAACAAGAAGCTCTTTCTCCAGTTATAAAAGAAAAAGTTGAGTCACCTAATGTGAATGAAGTAAATACACCAGTACCTGAGCAAGAAGACCAGCTCACAGAGTCGAATGATTCCTCTATCAATAATACCAACTTGGACCAGAACGAAAACAAGACATTATCAAGCAATAGTAATTTACAAGCACCTTTGATGGACCTCTCTGTACTTATCCCAGTGGGGTCAGGGGAGGTGTCCTATCAAAGAAAAAGAAAACATGAAGAAGAAAGTCTCTCTCCAGGTGGAAGTGATGGTGGTGATGATCCTCCACGGGATAAGCGTCTGAGAACCACTATTTTACCAGAACAATTAGATATTTTACATAGATGGTACTTGACAGACTCAAATCCAACAAGAAGTACACTAGAACGCATATCTCTTGAAGTGGGCTTGAAAAAGAGAGTGGTTCAGGTTTGGTTTCAGAACACAAGAGCTCGTGAAAGGAAAGGCCAGTACCGAGGTGTACCTGGAGCTCCTCGGCAGCAAGATGACTTTACTAATGAAGGGGCAAAAAGAGAAGGCTCTGGTTCAAGTTACTTTTATAATGCAACTCCAAGCCAAATTGTGCCACAGCTTGCAGCTAAGTCAGCCTCATCAGCGATACAGACCAGTTCTTCAGTATCCTGTAAGCTGCCAACTTCTTCCAGTCTTACAAACACTCAAGTTGCCAAGTCCTTAGTAAATCCAACCCAAGCTCTGTCAGGCCTATTGAGTGCTGCACAAATTATGCCTGGTTTAATTAATCCATCTCAAGCAATCCCAAACCTTGCCAACTCTTCTCAAGCTTTATCTAGCCTTGTTAATCCACCACAGTCATTATCTGCTTTAGTGAACCCAAATCAGGCATTTCCAGGTCTTGTTAACCCTGCCCATGTTTTGCCAAGCCTAATGAGCACCCCTCAGTCTTCACAAGGATTGCTGTTAGCCTCTTTTCAACCAAAACCAACAGCACCTCCCATTTTAGTGTCTTCCCCTCTTGAGGCTAAAGTGCATTCTTCTCCCAGCCAGCAAGTACTTTCCCAGCTGCCAGTAACACAGGGTGAACCTGATAAAACACCAACTTCATCAGTAAATGAAACACTGGACTGTTTTAAAGGCACACATTCAGAGCAACATACTACTGAGAATCAACCTACTGAAAACCAAGTAAGTTGTAGCCAAAAAGTTTCAGAAGAGAAAATACACTCTAAAATGATGGACTCCCTAATGCACAGCCCACAGGCTGGAGACATGAGTGATTCGTCAAGTTCAGATCCTGGTCCTTCTAGTCCTGGAAAAGGACAATTAAACTCTGAAGGCCTTTTAGGTTCTTCAGGAGCTAGGCGCTATCGCACTCAAATGAGTAGTCTGCAGTTAAGGATACTTAAGGCTTGTTATTCAGAATATCGCACTCCAAGCATGCAAGAGTGTGACTGCCTTGGCAGCGAGATAGGGTTGCAGAAAAGAGTTGTTCAGGTTTGGTTTCAGAACGCAAGAGCCAAAGAAAAGAAGGCCAGACTCCAAGGACTGGTTGGAACAGTTACTTCCAATGATGGACCTCAGCCTACTGAGTGTACTCATTGTAATGTTAAATATGGGCCTACCATTCCATGCCGTGCCCACATATTCTCCAGACAGCATATTGCAAGGCTGCGAATTTCAATTCAACAGCAGTTAAAGGAAGAAAGCCGTTATCGTGATACACACCCAAGTGCAGGAGCACCACCTGCTTCAGAGAGCAAACCCACCTCACAGATGATCAACTTCCAGACATCTGCTACAGTGACACCACAGATCCAGAGAATTACACCCTTGCTGATGCCTGGACAGGGCATTCCTGCTCCTATAGGTGGATTGGCCACATTCAACACAGGTAAAAACCGCTTGTTGTTAGGCAGCATAGAAGAGTAGATTAATAGAACACTCAATTCACTTGAAGGAGACTAGAGGGGCCCAAACACGCATAGATATGCGCTAGATCAATGGGCGCTTCGAGCGCCGTGTGTGCTCACGCCTATCTATCTGGCACATATCTAATGCGGCCATCCCTGTCTTCGAGCGATCCCAAAACAGGGATATTGCACATGACCGTAAATCACGATCGATGTCCATTGCTAGGTCCCCATGCAAAGCATTGCCGGAGCTGGATGACACAGCAGTGCTGTACCTCCAGCTCCTTCGATATCTGGCTCAGCGCGATGACGTCAGCGCACTGAGCTTGAAGGCTGATCCATCTCACAGGTATTGACATGAGTATGGCAGCCTTAAGTTTCTTTTGTTTATATTCCAACATTGTAATACTAAATGAAAAAAATTCAAACAAGGGAAACATGTCAACACTCCAAGATGGCTTCAAAGGTATTCACTTAATTGAAGTAAAGAAAAACTACCAGATTCTACATCATATGTTTACATCCATCTCGGAGAGTTGACTTTTACCTTACAATCAGTTGTTTACATTCAAATAAATATGAAATAAAAGTCACAATGGAATGAATATGGGGACTTAAGAAATCTGATAATCAAACAAGTCTTGCTCTTTTCAATCTATTATAAATTCACTGGTTCTCTGATTGCTACCATGCTAGTGTTCTCTTTTCTCATCAGTGCCCTTCGGCACATCAGTGTTGTTTACACTGTGACTTGGTAACAAAATATTTTGCTAAAATGCAACAGGCAGATTTAGGGTTAGTTCAAAAGGAGGGCTCCAACCACCTTGCTGGCCGCACTTCAACTGCTGCAGGATATGGCTCAAGCTTTCTTCTCTTTAAAATTTAGTGAGCATACTTAATAGCTACTGTGCCTTATAAATATTCATGTAATAAAAACAGCTAATACTAGACTCAAATGAACCATGAAGGTTAGTATGACTAACACCTAGAATGGTCAAACAGTGAGGGCTCGAGTGGCATCTTTTATATTCTGCCATGACTGAAACAACAACATTTCTTTTAATCTTTCAGTCTATGCGATTCTACCTGCTGCTACAGTAGTAACATTATAGATTTTACAGACTGAAAGCTGTAAAATTACATTTTTGAGACATAAATGCAAATAATCTTGTTCTACCATAGTTGTGTCTGGTATCTACAGGTAGAGAGTAATTTATTTCCAAAAAACCACAGAAAGAAGAAAAACATTCATTCAGCTTTAAACACAGGCTAACACCCACTAAATTGGGGCTTAGGGCTCCCATACAACTTTAGATTTCTCTGTCAGATTTCCGTTAGATCTCCTTTTGTTTTACCAAAACCATGTAATATGAGGGACTTTCTAAACCATCAAGTCTACCTGTGTTCAATCACCGTGGGCCCGGCACTACACATAGTTGTTGGTAGATCTAATGTATATCTGACAGAGATATCTAAAGCTGTATGGCCAGCTTTATGCTGGCCATACACATGCCGATAAACGGCCGGATTTTAATCTGACCGACTGGCGTGCGCGCTCTCGCCGTCGGTCAGGTAAAAATCCGGTCGTTTATCGGCATGTGCCCACATGGAGCGACAGATCCCTGTCGCCCCACTTCTCGGCCGGCCAGAGATCCGACATGTCGGAAAATCTCTGGCCGATGGGAGCCGATGCCATAAGCAGCAATGAAGACGGCGTCTCCATCGCTGCTTATGGCCGGCACACAAAGGGTGCCTGGCTGATTGTGGGGCCCCAGAATGCAATGGGAGGCTAACGTGATGACGTCATCACGTTAGCCTCCCGGAGCGATATCGGAGGGCGATATCGCTCCAGCTCGGCATGTGTATGGCCGGCATTAGTGTAAGCACTTAAGCTGATTTATTATGCCATAAATGTTTGTACAAAACGCTGCGGGAAAAGGTTGAAGAACGAGACTTTGAAGAGCCTCAGATTACAAACTCATAAAATAACACATGAGAAAGATGCTGCCCTATAGCTAGATATAGTAAACATGGTAGATTCCCCATCACAATGCTGACAGTATCAAATATAGGGAACAAAAAATTTGGCAAATAGAGTGTCTCTTCTAGAGTGTGGTATACAGGTAACAAACAGTAATCACATAGGTAGGATTTCGGTTTTATTAGCTAGATTAGACCAAGAATGATTCATCTATTTTCATTCCCCCAAAATGGAGGCAAACATCAACTTGTCCTTATGGTCATTGTATGATCTCCCCTTTACTCCTGCACCATGCTAAAGTTATTTGTATTGGATGTAGCCAATAAGAAGTATGTTTAATATTACTATAAACATACACTTAAACTTTGACATTTAGGTAAATTACTTATAAACAGTAGCCCTTTTCTTTCAATATTTGTTAATCTGCTGCAGTGCTTTTTCCACCCAGTTACTGTCTACATACATGCAGCCCAGCAATAGGTTGTCTATTGATGAAATAATGAAAAACGATAATGAATGCAATGAAGAGTTTGGTTTTACTGAACAGTTGTGATTTCCTGTTTAGTTTAACTAAAGTTCTATTTAAAGGGTCAGTTTAATGATGGGAAATCGCCGCTATACACAGCAATTGCACATATTGTGTGGGCGGTCTGGATGAGCTTGTCAATCACTGACCCTATGTAATGCCTGTTATTTGACAGCAAGGTTGGGCATTCTGGGCAATGGTAACACACATTTCTACCTCCCATGCATTAATCTAATCTAGGAGATATTGCTGAAATATAACTCACAATTAAAGAAACATTCATCCAAAATGAGTTCACAAGAAAAGATCATGTTGTAAGTAAACCCAATGGGAATGAATAAAAAAGGCATTTAGTCACTAATTCACTAATAAGAAAGGCTAGTTCTTGTTGCAATATAAGGTACCTAGAGCAGGCACAGGTGAACTGCCCTCTAACCAGAAACTTACTGCCATTTAAAGTCCCGTTCTGTGTACCAGGAACTTTTTGTTTCTGGTTAGAGGGTGCCACAAACTCAAAAGGGGTTTCCTTTTCCTAATCAAGAAAATCTAGTTAAAACAAAACATTCTCTAATAAAAGGTTTATATAATTTAATCTCCAGATTAGATTATCCTCCATCTCAGACACTTGGTACAAGCAGTCAATGTCCACCATGTGTAAAGTAGACCTTTTTTTAGAGCCTGTGTCATTGGGCAAACATAGCTTGTATTTTTGGTAATTTTACTTTCAATTGATATTAGTTTTAGACACTACATTATACCATCTTGTTATGATCTAAACCCTTTTGTGGTTGCATCCCATTTATTTGTATGAGGGGAAAAAAGCAATACTGACATTACAATAAAAGTTATCACTGGCCCTTAACATGTCACTTACACGAACTATAAAACTATGTAAGATCAAATTGGCCAACCAATTTATATTCATTTATGAAGACTGTGGCAATATATAGTGGTGAAAATCTAAAGATACGTCTGATGTGTGATGAACTCAAGCATTTGAGAAACTGATCTAGCCTGGCAGTAGCCAATGAGACCTGAATGCAGTCCTACTGGATGACAAGGAATTAAAACTCAATGCAACGAAATGAAACACAGTATAGCTTTACACTGATGTATTTTTCCTGACACAAAAGTGAAAAAAACACCCTGACATACATTGCAAATCTGTTGATTTAATTAAAAAATGCATGTGCCTCAAAATGGAAGAGGGCTAGTTACAGATTGTGCGAGAGAAGGGAGGCTGACATTTGTGGGACTTGGTTTGCTTTTCAAAATCTAGTAAGTTTAAGGAATATTTCCTATTGGCTAACTGTAATCCTTAAAGATGCAAAATTCTGGTCCCTTCTTGAGCCCAAAGAAAGTATCTAAGATATGGAAAATCTGGCTTTGTTAATGCCTCAGCTCAGTGGTTCCCAAACTCTCCTTGCAGGGCCCCCCTTTTCTATTTAGGAACATTATCGAGCCCCCCTCCCTATTCAAACACAGGCACATGAATGAGGGCCCGCACCGCCCTGGAATACCTTTGCGCCCCCCCCAGTTTGCAAACCACTGCCTTAGCTCTTAAGGAAAAATTACCTAACTGCCAAACTTTTTGCATTCATCAATAGCTTAACACGGTACACCACTCATTTACTGTGGTATATCATGGAAACACTCTGCATAATGTGAGCTAGGCTGGCACAAGACTAACCCATGCTCTGCTTGCTGGGGTGCCATGGTTAGTCCTGGGGTTTCAGCTGGAAAATTAGGCAACCACATTTTACATTTGGTCACCCAAACCTATTATAGTCATCCAGAAACCTATAAATGGCAGGATTCCATTGAAAAAAAATGTATAATGTTTTTAGGAACAAAATAAGTAAGGTAAGAACGGTGTAGCATTTCAGTAACTGAAATTAGAGAAGTACGTGTGAAGGTTATGGTGAGAAGGGATTAAAGGAATCAAAAAGCCCTCAACTCGAGCAGTGCATAGCACAATCAACCATAGAGCCATGGTTTCCATGCACTGCACTGATGATGGCCAAAGAGCCTGAAACCGCTGTATGCAGTTTGGAATAAATGGCTCTGTACCAGAAGGCTATATTTGCACTGTACACCAGCGGTTTCTGGATGTGCATCTGGCTGATGGGGCGAAAAGGAATAATTTGCATGGCTCCGCCCACTGTCCCAAAACGAGGGCTTCCACCTAAAGTTTTGGGATTTGTGCTGGATTGGGCCGTGTAAATACCTTCTGTTTTAAGAAGGCTTGATTGTGCTAGTAACTGAAATTATTATACAGCAAAGTTCTAGAGCATATACCATATATAACCATTAAATGAATAATTGTTATCAGAAATTTTGGGACTCTCGTGCATAATCTGGGTATACAAAGACTTAGTATATAGACTTCATTAAACTACAACTTTCTATGTTTGCTTTCAGGCCATGTCCTGTATTATTGATGTTTGCTTTATATTGAAAATACCGTCGTCCTGAACCTTACTCAGAGGATTATTGTATTTCATACACCCAAGAAATCAGTTTGCTTCCCCACCGGCTGCTCACACATTTTCTGATCTAAGCACCCCCAAAATGTGTTACCTCTGTAGCTGTGGGCAACACTAGCTCCAATATTATACTCAATAAAAGGTCCCCTCCATTATACATTTAGCTGCCATCTCCACTGATTTGCCCAAATCAATACCAAATCAATATACTTAACAATAACCCGTTCATGACTTGGCAACAGAGCCAATTGATCTCAGCATTTGCAGTTTCATTTGCAGTCTCCCGGCATTTCTTATTTTCTGCATCTTATTAATCATCTCTATCACCATCTCACTTGATAATTATTTTCATGTGCCATTCCTAGAGGAAATGGACATGCCTGTACTTGGTGTTTGTGGTATTAACATTCTAGTGTTCTCTTTTCATGCTCTCCATATGACTTTCTTAGCATTGTAGAACACAGAAGTCCATGCAAGGAATAAATTATTTTATAAATCTGTATTGCTAGGTTTATATTTGTTTTCCCTACAACCCCCCCCCCCCACATCTCATTAACACAACAATCTGCCAGGTAGCATTCATGGCACAGTTGCTTTTATATGTCTGTACTGAAACTAGAACATTATAGTAATAGTTGCGTGAGGAGTCATTATGTTAGTGTCATCTGCCCCCTAGTGGCTTGTTTGCATTATTACAGGGCACATACACACTAAAGGAAGCTAGGAAGTTGCGCTCACAGTTGGTTATCCAAGAGGAATAAAATGGGAATTAAATTGCCATATCCAGTGACTAGGCAATGCGTGAAGAGTGTTGTACAAACATTGTTTATTTTATTCTATAGAGAGAGTCTAGGGAGGGCAAGTCCTCTCCTATCCCATAGGAAACAGCAGGTATTGGGCAAGTCGGCTGTTCACAAATCTGTACAGATGCTAGATATGACTATTAGTGTCTGTACAAGTCTACAACATACTATTAGGATCACAAACAGGGGAGGCTCAGCAGAAATTCAGACTTTGCCTGCTATCTAAAACTAAAATATTCCTGGAGTTTCAAACCTGAACTCTGCTTTACAATTTATGTACAATTTATATTAAAAACAGTATTTCCACCTTTTTTTGTTAATTATGGTTAGACTAGTACATGTCCTCTACCCCTTCCTTAGTATAGTGCTCAATATATGTAATACAGTGTTCAGTATGCATTAACCTCCCTAGCGCACTGCTGCGGTCCAGATTTCTGTTCCAAAAGTGCACCATAGAATCCAATGGTAAATTTTTCTTCATGTTGTAGGCCTGTAACTTCCCAAAGTATGTCTGTATAAGGGTCTAATAGACATCCTGACTATAATAATGTTTGAAACACACAATTATTATAAAAAAAAGTACATGAAAAAAATTATAAAATGTATCATTTGAATGCTAAAATCTCTTGAATACCTGTTTGGTATGAAAGATTTCAAAACAGTATTTATGTTTGTTTATAATAACATTTTTTATTACAATTGGAAATGTGTTTTATTTTTTGTTTTACTTTATCACTGTATCCAATACAATGGCATTTGACACTCTCTGAAAGGGTTAACTTCAAAGAGCACATCTGGGAATGACAATGGGGGTGATATTCCAGGTGTGCTCCTTGAAGACAGTCCAAATTTGCATATGAATGGGGGCATTCATATGCAAATTGGACTGGGAGAGGGGTGACATGCCGGCTTTCTTCAGTGAAAAAGCAAGCTTCAGATCCCCGGGACAGCACTGAGCAGAATGTGCTGCTGGGGGATCTGAGCTTAGCTGGACGGCTCCATCTTGTCAGCTGCAATACAAGACAAGAAAGTGCAGGACGAGTTGGTGCCGTCCCGACCGCTAGGGCGGTTAACACAAACAAGTACTGCAGTATAACAAAGGCACTTTAAGTGTATATGCTGATACACTCATATCTATTCTTGAATAGGTATGCACAGAGCATCAAATATTTTTTTATTTTATGAAGATATATCTATGTTTATTTAAACTATGTTCACACATCTAAATCTGTTTAAATATCTGTAATACCTCTTTCCATTTTATGTCATAACCTATTATAAACAGCTGCACATTTAAATTTTCTGCTTGAAGAAATGCAGAGTTTACACATTCACAGGGCCTTGCTTAACTGAATGTTAAAAGAAAATAAATGTAAACTGAAATACTCTGTGTCAGGGGTAGGTAGAATAAGGCCCGGATCTTACCGGTTTAGCTTTCTTTCCTGCCCTTTGTCACCTTGTTGAAAAGATTCTCCCCTCCGCTTGTTCTCTGGAATGAATGGACATAATTCTTAGAGGTGTCCGAACTTTGCCTTGGGGACAATGCAGTGGCATGATCATGACACTGTGGATTCATCCTCAATGGTGACAACAGGAAGTCTCTATGAATTTTCTCTGCTCATTGCAATGAATGAGCATTTAAAGTGCAGGAAATGTAAAACGATAACAACTTCCCTGTCACACGTTGCCTATCACACATCATTGCCATCATTAGTAATGCTGCCCATGCATGGAACACCTATGGCAGGTCGGCCATATGTAAGAAGCCAATGTGGCCCACCCTTGTAATATGTGGTTAACTATTTAACACATATTAATGTATATATGTGTATACTTTCTATATGAAGATCTAAGTCCTGTAGCCAGTTACCCTTTATTCTGTCTCAGTATTCTGCCCACAACTAATGTGACAAATGTCTACACCTATCAGAGTGTATATAAGAGTGGATAATTGCTTATTAACAGGCTTTGTATATCCAGTAATGCATACTATAAATAAAATAAATATATAAAAATAATAAATGTTATGTAAAATGCCTCAATTAGTAGACCAAAAAATCCCAAAGCAGAACATGCTTGACAGTTATATCTATTACTGTTCATTCCAAAAGATAAAACTATTAATGGACTTTCCTTACTAAAGACAGAGATGAGAAATACGACAAGCAATGCAGAAATATGTATAGTATGAATATTAGCGAAGTATGTGTAGATGGCTGTCTGAGCATCCATGTTGTTCGGTGTGTTTGTTACTAAACTGCCACCTTATTTTTATACTATTAGTTAATATGTAATTAATATGTATATTTCAAAATATTGTTAACCATCATTCTGTACTATTTCATCTCAGGCCCTCCTCCAAGCCTCATCGGGATGACTTCTTCGGTACCCCCAGCTCTTCTTCCCCGTGCACCTCCAACTGCTCCCTCTGTTACACATGCAACCAATGATACCACTTTAGAGTCTTCACAAGTGACACTGACCCCTGAAACCACTGGTCCTTCAGCTCTGAAAGCTGCTCCTCTCATGGGAGCCCCTTTTATGCCTTTTTCACTTGCTCCAGCTGCCACTCCTCTGTTCAGCCCTCAGATACAGGGTTCCTACTTTCAGCAGATGTATGGTTTAAAGAAGCGTCTATTTCCAATTAATCCTGTCATTCCCCATACGCTTCTAGGGCTGCTTCCGGGTCCCCTTAAACTGGCCCCTGAAACCGCATCACCCCGTAAACCAGAACTATCACAGACGAAAGTAACAAATGAATGCAGTGCAGAATCTAAAGTGGAAGAGGACGAAAGTGTGGACCGCGACGACGACTTGGATGATGAAGATATCCCGATGGTGGATGTGGCCATTAGGTACCAATGCCAACACTGCAAAACTTCTTATGATGAAGTGGGGGAAGCAGAAGCTCATCAGCGTTCAGGCTGTTACACTGGCCCTCCTCCCCATCCACCTCCAATCAGAGTGAGGGTCTGCACCTATCACTGCCTGTCCTGCCAAGTGCTACTGCAGGGTCCTGAAGCTCGAAGCCAACACCTGAGGTCACAGCAGCACCATGCACAAAGTGCATGCAGTGATGGAGCATCCTCTGCAATACCTCAACTCAGGCCAAAGAGTGCTGCTACCTCCGTGCTCATGGCTTTATAGAGACTCTTTGTCCGTCTCACACTACAGACAGGCTCTTGGGCTGTCTTTCTATTTCACTTAGTGTGTTTTATTTGCCTCCTAGAGTGTTTGTATTTGATCCCTTTTTGTGTATGTGTCTCATTCTCAATGTCTCCCTAGTCGTATGTGTCTGTTACAGAATAAGCATTCCCTCACTCAAGGATGCTTCCTTAACCTTCCTCTGCTGGAGTGACACTGTCTCTGCTTACTTGACTGTCGAACTGTTTGGAATCTGTGTCTCTCCAGCAGGGAGGTATACTCAAAGAAATACATCACAACACAGGCCAAAAAGAAAACAAAAAACCCTTTAACCTCTGCATAGAATAATGAGAACCCAAAGCTTTTCTGCATTTCCTGATCCTGGTGCCAAAACAAAGAGTGACCTCTCCCTGTGTGTGGACATTGTACCCAAAAATGGGAAATGGAATGACTGGACCATAAACCAATGAACAGGGGGAGGTTAAAAAAAACTGAATATATATGTATAACCAAAAGTTCTGTGACACAAGGAACCAAACACAAAGGCAATGCCAACTCTTCAGTTACACATGCATGTACACATGTGTGTACATAGAGAATTGGGGGGATTTTATTTCAGATTGGGGGGGATATAGCAACTCTCCACCAATGACTTGAACTTTGTTATACTTGGAGACTGATGACAGTGCTCCAAGAACTCCTGCTGTGATGCTTTAACCATTTGTGGAGGGGACAAGGGAAGGGCTTTAACTTTTTTGGGGGGAGGGTTATGGGGGTGGGGCATTTTCACTCCCTTGCTCCCCTGTATCACTCTCCCCATACCTCATTCTCAATGTTTTAGGCTTGGGGTATTTGGGGGAGGGGATCAGGATGATCAACCACCAAACAAGGACACGTAAAAAAGTAATTAAAATGTTTGAATCCAAAGTTACATAAAACAAACAAAAAAAAATTACACCAAAAAAAAAAAGGAAAAAAAAGACGGAAGACGGAAACCGGAAAATGGACAATTATCTGTATTATGGGTATGAGGAAAATGCTGGGTCACTGCATCCATCGCTAAGAACAGTGTGGGATTTGTACATATACAGCCATGTATCTGATATGGACATTTCTAACCTTGCGACCATCATGTAGGATTATTAGCACTAATGTATAAGGACTTTCAGTCATTTGCTTCATCGTTGTCATTTCATATCGCTCACATTTTTTTTTTTGATTATGTCTTCCCTAATACACGGTACAAATGTTCTAACTATATGGTCAATTGATATCAATTTCAATAATAACATTAGATACCTTTTCTAAGATTAAGAGGAGCAGATGCTAACTAAATAGAACACAAATAGGAAATGGTCAATTCCAGTCAATTCTTCACTTACAGGTAAAAGATAAAATATCATTAGGGTTCTATATAAGTAATAATCACTCTGTATGCGGCTCTATTAATATTGTACCATGTATGACCACTTGTATTGAAAGTTCTTACAAAATTCTACAAATTAGGCTTTACCTGATTGACATAACGTAAGTTAATGCATCTAGGTAAAGTAATATGGAGTATGTTACAAGTAAAGATAAAGAAGTATTGCCTGATGACTAGTGGTAGAAGACAGACCCTGTTCAGAATGGTTTCCTTGGAAGACATCCTTTAGCTGCACTTGACACTAAAGGTGGGTTTACACGTGAAGATTTTTTCGTTTGATCTACAAAGAACGATGATTTTTTGGTTGATTGAACAAAAATCTAGTATGGGTTATTTGTTCGATGGATACATTTTGTTCGACCTCGAACAAAAAATAGTTTGAAAGGTCATCGAACATGTTGGTAAATTTTTATCTGTCATTGTAATTTCGAATGTATTTTCATTGGATATCGGCGATTGATGAAGACAAAAATCTAATGTTACATTCGATGAAAACGACATCGAACAAAAAAATCAAACTGGCAGTTGATTGAAGATTGTGTAAACCCACCTTTAGAGTTGGAAAACAGTGGTCCGCACTCCCTTATTCTATCATACACATGGCAAATGATGGATACTCTAGAACTAAACACTCTACAAATAACAGTTTGCAATAATTTCCCTGAAACAGGTGCAGCCAACACAATCTTTCAAGGAAAATTGCTGTGATTATTATTTAGTTTACCATACAATTAGTATGACTTGTAACTAGAGGAGTAAATGCAGCTTAAGCAAAGAAAAGTACAAAACTAATGTAGAGGAAACATAAATGCTATTCAACAATTATATCATACAAACCTAATTACAGATTCTTGGGGGGCACACTGCTGTGTACAGAAAAGCCCATACACAACCAATGGTACAACCGTTCTCTGGACCTGGCTGCACAGCCCTATCAGTAAGGCTCCCCATACACCCTTAGATTTCTCTGTCAGATTTCCTTTAGATCTCCTTTAGTTTTACCAAAACCATGTAATATGAGAGACTTTCTAAACCATCAAGTCTACCTGTATTCAATCGCAGAGGAACTACTACACAATACTACATAGTTGTTGGTAGATCTTATTTATATCTGACAGAGAGATCTAAAGGTGTATGGCCAGCTTTACACTTAAAAGTATTAGTAATCTTTTTCACTAAAAGAGGTACATGCCCAAAGACAACTGTAAATACTTTAAAAAAGAAAATGTTACAAGGACATCTTTGGTCTAGACACAAGAGGTCTTGACAAATCAGTTTTTTTGTAGTTATATACCAAATGTGAACGCAAACTTGTCTGTTGCTGTTCTACTAGTTCTCTCTTTCAATGTATAATGATTTATAGAATGTATTGCCATATGTATCATTTCACTCATCTGTCATGTTTTTTCCATAATCTCTCACAATTTACGGATCTATTCCTGCAAATCGCTGTATTCTCCAAAGATATCAGATTACTGTGACTGCCATGTCTTCTTTGTAAACTTAGGAAGCCTGACTAATTCTGATGCCTGAATTCACTTCCTTGCCACTAGCTTTGTAAACATGTAGAGTGGCCACAACTTAAAGCTTTAATGTATATCAGCGAAATACAAAACCAATGAAGGTCCTCGTACCAAGAAGAGGTTGTATATGTTATTTTCTAGTCTTTCTTTTTTAATTTATTTATAACTAAACAGAGCATTGTAGATGATGTGCATGGTAGTGTTGATTATAGACAGTGGAAGGTAGAAGAGAAAAGCCACCTAAACCAATAGCTGCATAATAAACAAAAGCACAGGTACACACAGGAGCTCGGACAACGCACAGTGCATGCAACCCAATTACAAAACATTTTATCAACACACTGAATGAAGATTGCTGGAGCTTCTCTACACCCAGAGTTGTGCACACATGACACTACAGCCATTGTCTTTGTAAACACAATCAAAACACGGACGCAGTTTCAGTTACCAATGCAATACTATACTATCATGTGCTAAGTATAACATACGCTTTATCAGCTCTATCCTAACATGGCAATACAGAGGTTAAAATCACAAGTATCCAACTTAATGTTTAACTACTGACTCCCATGACAACATTGTGTGATTCAGCGGCAGAACATATCGGAATAAAATGGAGTCATGTGAGAGCGTTGAGACATACAAAGATTCCAACGATAGGAGATGCCTGGATGGCCTTTTGTTTGCCGTCAGACTCGCACGAGAGACGAGCCATATTTCGTTCGCTATGTGCATGGATTAAAACATGTAGCCAAATACAGATGGTCTTACCCATATGTTTCCACTCTAGACATGTTTGATTACGCACTACTAATGAATATGCTGGCGCATTAATAAATCGCTGTAATACTGCATCTCACAAACACTACGTGAGTAGAATCGCTTTCACAACTGCAAAACGGACACCTGTCAGGCCTGATTTTTCTAGATTTTCTCCTCTCTATATGATCTTTTGTCACCCCCCCCCCCCCCCCCCCCCCATCGACATATCATCACCCTGCGTCCTCTTTGTCTTCCTGTTCTCAGCTATGTCACATGCTCTAAGTCTCCAGTTTGTCCCTCTAACATACTTCATATCTTTGCTGTGTTCACAAGAATATTACTTGGCTTCAAAGAGTACAAAGAACAGACCGGGCCTTGGAAATTCTTTATACTTTCACATAAACTGCAATTATTTCCGTTTTTTTTAAAATAAATGTAAAAAATCTGAATCATGTACTGTTACGGTAACTGGTGCCAATGCTGAAAGTTCTGCTGAAACAGAACGTGTTGCTAGCTAGTGTTAGCTCTCAATCTCCCTGTATCTTCAGATTGTCTGGTGACCAGCTGCTCACCCAACTTGGATTGTCGCATGCAAAGAGTTTGAGGAATTTTTCAGAGTGATGTATAAATGGTTAAAAAAAAATATAAAAACTAAATTTAAAATGACGCTGCCGTGTATGTCTTTTTTGTGAATCTACCCGTATAATGAATCTGAAAGAGGTTTGCCATCTGTCACTCAAGCCACATGAGGACAGAGCCAATGGATGTCATGGATTTTCCTCCATGAGTGTGGTCGGAATGGTAAAATGGCAAATTTTTTGTTTTATGATGATTGTTATCTCACCGTCTTCCAGAAGCTTCTGGTCTCCTTGCCTTGGACTTTCAATGATGGCAATGATGGTCGTTGCTGAATATCTCATGAAGGTCTCCTTGAACATGGGCAAGTTTCCCCTTGGCATTGCCGTTTTCGTAGGCAGGCCAATATGGCAACACTGACATGCTCACTTAACAGCACGTACGTACGGACAAATGACTCGCACATACAAGAAAGACATTTGGGTACCATGAGCAATTAAGAACGATTAAATCAATAGACTGTACCCATGTGCCATCCTCTTCTATCTCTTATTTGTGCCATTTCTCATATATCCTGGCTTTCTCGCTTTTTGGCACTCAATTTCATGCATAGTCTGTACGGCACAATAATAAGTACCAGGTGCCAGCTCTGAGGGGGTCGTGTCTGTGCCAGCTTCTCCGCCAGCGTTTGTATTTCTGCCAACTCCGCTATCTGCCTCTTTCTGCCCATCTCATTCTGTCAATGCACATCTCACACAGACTTGCTCCCTGTCTGTGTATCTCTCTGCCCCACACACTCTTTCTGTGTGCCAGGCTCTCTGCCCGGATATGCGCACGCAGGGCACAGACAAACAGATGCAAATACATGAACATGCACACAGATGGTCATTGCCCACAGCTGCCAGCTCACACCTCAGGGAACAGAAGTGGGTGAGTTGGTGGGGGTGAGATATATACGGTTCGATATTGGTGGGAGGGTAGAGGAGATGCTGTTTTTTCGATGGCGGATGCATCTGCTACTCTGCGCACTCTCCTTTCTTCGTCACCGTGCGCTCTTTCCCTGTTGTCTCTTGCAGTCTGTCATCTTGAAGGGGGCAGGTACACGCTGGCTCGGTGCCACTCACATGAACCCCCCATCACCGCTCTCTGCTCCCTCCTTACACACAATTTCTAGCAACCCCCTCATCATCACCACACAGCATTAATTAGCTGGAGAATTCATTATACTCACAAATCCTAATTAACACAAACAGCCTAAGGGGAATTAGGAAACCGCGTAGCGGCAACGGAAGGGTTAACCATGGCTGCATAGTTTTCTGTGTGTAATGGTAAAGGGATTTCTTCCTGTTTGCATATTGCAGGTATAATACATATTTTGAGTGCCTTAGCACAGGAAGATGGGCTTGAAATGAAGCAGGACTGGAGAATGCACGGATGGGAAAAGTGCATGCAAGACATCGCCCCCTGCAGGACATTTCACGGCCACACTCTTTGAATTCACTCCAAGCATTCTTTCTTGTCAGGCTGGCAAAAAAAATCCCGCCTACTGGAGACTAGGAAAACAATAACATTTTATTACAAGTACCCAAGCCTAAGCAGCGTACCAATAAGGTCTGCTCGGAGTGAGATGTTAATCGCGTTGTGGCTGTCACACCAAAAAATAAATATATATTCGGTTATTATCAGATCTGAAAAATTCAGCACACTGATTTGTTCCTTTAGCAAAACATGCTTTGACCTTGCGTTCACCTTCGTGTAAGTGTCTTTTTATTCCAGATACCCCACCGTGCTTTGAGTTACTGCCATGCTCCCGCAGGAAAGTTGTTCACTTCGCATACTTCCTGCACTGAATTCCCATTGTGGGTAAAAGACAAACGTAGGCGCATTCGGAGAGGAACCTGAAAGAAAATTATTTTATTACAACAAAGAGCTTAGTGGCATTTATTTATTTTAGAGAGTAAAGAAACATTGAAATGATTTGTCCAAGTCATAAATATAAAGGTTTGCATCTGATTTTTTCTATCTTACCCTTTAACCTCCTGGGCGTTATGGGAGCGAAAAGCCGCTTCCCGGGCAATCGCAGCGGAGAACACTGTACTCTCCTCTCCTCCCGCCTCACTACACATCGCCGGTGTCAATTAGACACCGGCGGTGTGTGCGGAGGAAAGCGACACCCCCTTCATTAATTCACTGATGACGCCGAAGACACAGGCCGGAAAAGCTCTGTGAGCCTGCAGCTATGCAGAAATGCTGCAAGCTCACGGAGAGCCGGCGATTGCGCCCGATCCTGGCATGGCCGTAGTTTGATCCAAGATCAAACTGTGCCTGTACTGGCTTTGGGCGTAACGCCCAGGAGGTTGAGGTGGCCATTTTTTGGCTAAAAAAATTGATCATTAAAAAATCTCTTCGACCAAAAGGTATGGAAATGGAAGATTAAATCGATCGAGCAGTGATCGGACATGTAAATCGATAGTTTCTTGGTATCTCAACAGATTTTGGATCCGATAGTACTATGGAGCAACAGACCGAAAAGAAAGTACTGTTGGTTTTGAAGCACTGTGTGGTGGTACCATTGATCGATGTTAGACTGGCAGCCAATACTTGAACTGCATAAGCTGATCGAATTTAAGATCAATGAAGCAAAAGTTAATGTGTGTATAGCTAGCTTAATGCTAGGCATACACTTACCAACCCACGCCGATATCTTCCTCCGATATCTTCCGGGATGCTAAACGTGATGACGTCATCATGTTTAGCCTCCCATTGCATTCTGGGGCCCTTCAATTGGCCGGGCACCCTTTGTGTGCCGGCCATAAGCTGCGATGAAGACACCGCTTCATTGCAGCTTATGGCAGCGGCTTTCATCGGCTCCCATCGGCCAGAGAAGAACGGACATGTCCGTTCTCTGGCCGGCCGAGAAGTGGGGCGACAGGGATCTGAGCACGCACGCCCGTCGGTCAGATTAAAAATCGGCCGCTTATCGGCATGTGTATGGCAGCCATTAGGGCTCATTCACACCACCCAGTAAACGAGCAATCATCATTACATACTGGCAGTCGCAACATTAGGCGTCCGCTGGTCGGTTTTTGGGCTTTCGTCCGATATAACTGCCATAGGTCCTTATCTAGATGCGAGTGCCTGCACAAGTTTGCAGGTGCTCGCAAGCAGTCGTTTCCCAGGCTGATGCAAGAGTGCCCGGTCGTGGTAAATGACAGTATAAATGTAGCCTTAAACTGGCCATACACCTTTAGATCTCTCTGTCAGATATCCTTTAGATCTACCAAAAACTAGGTAGTGCTGGGTCTTCTGCAATTGAACACAGGTAGACTTGATGGTTTAGAAAGTCCCTCATATTACATGGTTTTGGTAAAACAAAAGGAGATCTAAAGGAAATCTGACAGAAATCTAAAGGTGTATGGGGATCCTTATATATGTTGTTCTTCCCTATACATAAGCATGTGACTTGTGTACCTTTTCAGGGTTCAGTACACGAATGGATTGAGTAACTGATCCTTCACCAGAAGCTGCAAGTAAATTACCACTGGGAGCTTGAAGCTGTAGTTGAACACTCTGTAACACACATAGAACGCATTATACATTACCACACATGACAGACATTAAAGAAAAAAACATTTCAATAACAATCTACAAATATAACAATAAATGAATGGATCGTAACCTCAGAACATTTTATCGGTTAGCATAGCTTTATAGAAACAAAAATTCACAAGTTGACATTTGTGGCTTTCAGGAAGAGAGAATAATATTGTTAGAAATGACAGTTTTGTAGACGTCCAGTCACATGAATGCCACCACGCAAGCAGACACCTGTTTTGGCCTTAATTCTGGTTGAAAGTAAAAGTACAACCAAAGTAAAATCTTTGGTTTTAAGTCAAAACTAAAATTTTGATTATAGCTCAAGATGGTCTTAAGTCAAGCAGGTTGTAACTCAAGGGTCCACTGTAATATGCATATATGGGTTTGCTAACATATTTGTATTTCTTGGCATTCTGTCATGAAACGTGATACATTTCAGCCACTCTTATCTGACAAGACATTGTTTTTCTATGCTCTGGTTAAAGCCTGGCATACACCCACAGACGGGTGCCGACAGACTAGCTCCGATGAGCTCTGGAATGCAGCGAAATGACGTCATCACGCTGCATCCCCGGGCTGACTTCATCGGCCGGGCACCATTTGTGTGCTGGCCATTATCTTCAATGAAGACGCCGGTCTTCATTGAAGTTAATGGTATCGGCCGGCATTAGCCAGAGAACATTGGACATGTCCATTCTCTGGCCAGCCGAGCTGTGGGGCGACCGGGATCTGTCACCCCATGTGGGCACACGCCGCTAATGGGAGTGTGTATGCCAGGCTTAAGTATGATTCAGGCCCTGCTCACACCTACATGTTTTAAAATGAGTTGGAAAACATGTGTAAATCCACCGCATAAACACAAAGCTGCATTCTATTATGTATTTTATGTCTGTTTGGAGTTCTCTTTTTATGAGACTAAGAACATACCTTATACGAGGATACATCAATGCCCACCAGTATTCAATTAGGAATTCGCATTCAGAAAATATTCAAGCAGTACTGTACCCAAGACATGGGAAATGCCAACCAGGGCAGGACTGGCACAGTCTGGTTGTGTCCCAAAGTGAGCTCTAGCTTCACAGATCACCTAAATGTTTCTTGGAATGCAGTTCTGACCACGTAAATTACAAGGTCATGCAGATTGTAATGATAACAGACGAATCAATGACATGCAGATATCAATAAAATACAGGATATTGCTACATATTTCCTTGCTTTATATTTGTTGCTATCATACCTTGGGCACTGCTGCCTGTAACAGGAAGTCAGTAATGTTGGTAGAAGAGCTGTTGGTGGCACGAGAGTTGATAACTAGAAGGGAAGGGCTTGATGGTGGACGAAGAAAGGAAAATTCCACAAGGAGGTTTCCGTTATTATATACCTCCATTGAAGGCAGAGATGCTGTAAAGGATGTATAAGTAGAAAGAAAATGTAACTAACATCTGTGGTTTGTTTAGCTGGTTATGTGATGTACACAACACTGTCACACTGGAATGTGAATTTCCTATATCATGTCTCCTACAGCTTGATCACAGGTTAATACATTTACAACATTAGATTTGTCCGTTTAGCAATAAGGCACTTGTATTTGTAATACTAATTTTCTTTCTTTTTTCATTTTCAGGCAAAGTCAGAACCTCAGTGTCCCAGAATCTTCACTTCCTGTTTATTTATCTACAGGAAGCTGGAGTAAATTTCCAGGTGATATAAACAATAAATGCACTAGTAAAGTAAAGGCCCCCCATACACCTTACAGTTTCACCATACAACTTTTGTATACTCAACTTTTCTTCTACCAAAACCATGTAATATGAGGAGCTTTCTAACCCTTCCAATCACTATGTATTCTATCAGGGAGGACCCGGCACTACATAGTTGTTGGTAGATCTAAAGGAAATTGTATGGAGGATTAGGATAGGATTATATTGTGGAATAGTTGTCACACAATGAGCTAAAAAAACAAATAGGGATATGCTGTACATAGAAATTTCTGACCCTTTTACAATTTATACCAAAGAACAAACACAGCCGCTACTAAAGATCTGTTTCAAAGTGAATCCATCATGTTCCCCAAATTGAATAATTTAAATAAAGTGTATACATTTTGGGAGCCTACATATATACCTTTATGTCTTCAGTTTAGTTTATCTATGTTTAACCTCCCTAGCGGTTGAGACGAACCCTGTTTGTTCGCCTTTCAGGGTCCTCTCAACCGCAGGGGAAGCCGGCGGCGGGGAGACCCTATGCCTCCCCGCATTTCCGGGGTTTCGGCACCGCCCCCATGTTAATGGAGGAGCGCCGGCTTTCCCTCTCACGCAGCTGGTGTCAATAATGACACCAGCTGTGTGAACAGCAGCGGCGCGAGGCCGGAAATGACAGGCAGTGTACCGGCACGATACGGGCAGTGTGCTAGGAAGGTTAAGGAAGAACTTGCCAGTCCCATGAGTACATAAATATACGCTCCATTACCTACACCCCAAGCCCCAAATAAAGCCTGGTCCACAGATTTAGAGAACAATGTGTATCAGTATTGGATAAAGCTCACTAAAGCTAGCCACACACGGTTCGATTAAGTAACAAATAAGAGGAACATTCGGTGCTGTGTGTGCTCACGGCTTCCGATGTTCCTCTAATCTGTTACTTCATTTGAGCCATCCACGGTTCCTCGAAGGAACTCACCCAAACAGGTTTCTAACATGTTGGAAAACCTTGGTCAAAATCCATTAGATTGAATGGGGACAGCGTTGTCCCCATCCAATGTAATGGACAAGCTGACAGCTAGCCGCACACACAGAGCAGCTGAGCCGCACACACAAGCTGTGTGTTCAGCTAGCTTATCTGTGTGTGTGAAGGGGGCGTGGCCAGCATGGACCCAGCTCTGCCAGAAGAGGGGGGGCTGGCTGGGTGCTTTTACACAGCCGGAGAAGCTGTCTGCTTCTGAGGCTGTGAAGAGACCCAGGAAACCGCATCCCCATCGTACAGTAATTGATGTGCCCATGTGGTGCACATTGATTACTGTCCGATTGATTGGGCATCAATCACAGCGTGGTGATGTGGTGGCATGGTGATTGCACAGGAATCTAGCCGTGTGTGGCCAGTATAAGGTTTTAACAATGCTGTATCTATGTATTAACCTATGTGTCTCATATCACTGTTTTAGATGTAATGACCTTAACGTACCTTGAAACATGTATCAGGACTTGGAAGAAAAGTCCCCCCTAAGAAGGCCGCTGAGTTGTGAGGCCAAAAACTGTCAGGAGCAATAACCCATGTATCTGACGCATAAGTATTTACATATGTACCTACTTGAGTATTGTGACCCATTTATGCATTACTTACTGTGATTGTATGACTTATATGCTAATAGGGGATTAGTGTGGTATGCATATTTCAATACCCCGGTCCGAAAATCCTTGGAGGCTAGCCACCTCACCTTTTTTTCTAGTTTTTAGTTTTTTTTTGCTTTAAATGAAATTGCTTTTAATTTTACTACAACAAAATTAAGTGATGATGGTGACATTATTATCTAATAAAAGGCACAAAACATTTCAGTTAGTTGATATAGATACAGACACAAAATTCAGATTAAACTACTATAACAAGAGCTATGCTGAACCAATAATGATTGGAAATGTCAAAAGTATACAGGATAGATCCACTTGTATACTATATTTGATCTAGTAAGCATACTATATTTGATCTAGTAAGCATCCAGTGCAGCCGCCCTTAACAAATAATATGTAAAAAGAATGAGTTTGCTCAGGGTCTTCCTAAAATCTGAGATATAGGTTGAGAAAAACTAGTTAAGTGAGAACAAGACTTCGAGTACATGCCTGGGGTTGGAGTTTCATCCAGAAGATCCAACAAGCTGCCCCCACTAGAGTTATTCTGGTTTGCAGTTGATGTTCCCGTAATGACAGGTGCCAGTAGATTGTCTGTAGTGTCTTCCAACAATCCTAAGAGATCGGTAACCTATAAAATATGAACATCTGGTACTTTTAACTTTCTTTTCTCTTTTTTCTCCCGTATTCTATTATTTATAATGAAGTGTACAAGGTAAAAAAATTTTTTTTAACAAGGATGTTACTCCATCATATAATAAGCAACTATTTGGTGAAGGAGGATCACCCCTCTGAAATGCTATACTACGTTAACAATAACATACTAATAAAAGAGAAGTGCCTTTATGTTCGAATTCAATCATATTTGGTAATTTGAGGGGAAAAAAAGAATACATTTTCAAACAATCGGCTTAATGAGATTGAATGGAAAAATAGAAGCGTGGGTCCACCATAAACGTGCCCTGAAGAAAATGAGGCAGGTATAGTTTTTGATTGACAGCTCATGAAATGAATGAAAATTAATGAAGAATGGATGAATGAAAATGAATGGAGAATGAATCACAACATGCATTGACATTGCAAAATAAATGTAAAAACATACGAATATTTGTAAATCTTACTTGATTAAAAAGCTAACATGATGTCTGCCCTCAACTTTACTTCCCTTCTAACTTCCTATGAAACTTACCTTCTGCTCATTGGCAACTCTAGTTGCTAACCACCCATGCACACTTTTTGCCATACCTATAACGTCTGAATGACCACAATGTATACTTCCTTTCAGATCAAGCTCAGATCTATTACCACAACTGGATGCATAGCATGGACACACAAACGGCCAATACACTTTTAAACGATAAGGATGTTCGGTTATACCCTTTTGCCTGTTATTTTATTGGACACAGCTGAAAATCCCAATTAAAGAATAGGGATTCCTAACCTTACAAGTTTGCTTTGTGCTGACCAACAGACTAACATTTTTTTCAAAAAGTTTTTTATAAAAGGTATGCAATATAAACAGTGGACATTAAAAGTCTAGGTAAAATGTCAGGTTCCTGTGCTGTACAAAAATGAGACAAAGATAAATCATTTAAGAACCTTTAATGTGACCTATAAACTGTATTAGTGTGCTCTTAAAAACAAATAATTTGTTGAAGCACCTTTTGATTTTATTACAGCATCATACTTTGGGGCTGTGTTTCTTCAGCTTGAACAGCTCAGCTCAATATTGGCACAAAACCTTCTTCTAGAAAGCTGAACATCTTTCAGCAAGACAATGACCCAAAGCATATATCCAAATCAACAAAAGAATGGCTTCACCAGAAGAAGAATGGAATGGCCCAGACCTGAATCCAATTGAAAATCTGTGGGGTGATCTGAAGAGGGCTGTGCACAGGAGATGCCCTCGCAATCTGACAGATTTGGAGTGTTTCTGCAAACAAGACGTCAAAATGTGCCATGCCAATAGACTCATATCTAAAAAGACTGAGTGCTGTAATACAATAAAAGGTGCTTCTACTGTATATATATGAATGTATTATATATATATATACATACAAGATGTTGGTTTATATGGAAGAAGTGCTGTTATTATTTACACTCCAAGTATACTTACATGACTTCCTGTCACATTGGAGGATATGTTATTTTCTGGAGAACTCTCAACTAGGTCTTTATTTTCAACAAGAATACTTTCACCATCTCCTGTATTTGACTTTTCTGGTAATGGCATCTTTTCTAGAAGAGCACTCCTAAACAATGAATGAAACATAAAAACAGCTATAATCTAAATCAGTTCTAACATGATATAAATATATTGTTTAAAGGTGTTAGGGTTATAACCACTATATTTCTTACATCTGTGCCTAAAACAAATACATTTGTTGGGGGAGGGGGAGACAATGTTACAAAGAACATGCCAGGCAGTTAATATAAGTAAAGCAGTAGTGAAATGTAAAACCCTAATGAGATTCAGCCAAAATGTGGACAAGTGTGTGGACAGACCTTTACTGCTCAACAGCTGTAGTGCTGCCTCAGCAGATCATCCATGCAGAATGCTGCTTATTTCCTGGATCTTGCACTCAGCACTTGGGATCAGTAAAGGGTCTGTAGACAGATGACTTGCCTATGTAAGCTCACTAGTAAATGCTTATTTGCAATTTCTAAGCTTTAATTGGTTTTCAAAGCTGAATTCCTGACAAACAACTAAACACATGATAAATATTTATGTAGCTCAGCCATACAGCGGAGCCTTGTCTAGCCTGAGTTTTCTCTACTATATATGAATAGCACTTCCCCATCACTTGGTTTTAGGAGAGTGAAAAAAACATGACGATATTAACTCTGTCATTCTGCTCTCTCTTTCTAACAAAATGGCCCTTGCACTTTAACACAACCGATTGGCTTTTATGTGCTGCTTCACCATCCCTTAACCTAAGCTTTGCTGAACAGGGAGTACTAGAGCAGTGGCATGGCAGAAGTGGCACTTGGCGCCCTCTATGTCAGAATCTCAGAGAGAGGGGAGAGAGAGATCTGCAGAGCTCGGCTGCCTATTGGCTTTTCCTGCTGTCAGTTCTCTTCTTCCTCTATGGATTGCACAGAGTGTTTCTGTATAATTGGTGTATAATATATGATGCATGTCTTTCCATGATTGGTGTGTGTGAAAAAGGGAGTTGTATTACAAAAAAAAGGTTGGGGGCCATTTCACACTACACTAATGTGGCTATGGTGCATTTTTCTTACCACAAAGGACGAGTTAGCAGTAATGATACCGCATTTGTCATCTTTATTTACACCCTGTGTTTCCGCATTGCTCTGGCCCTTATTTTTAATCTGTGTAGTTTGAATGGGGGGGGGGGGGGGGGGCTCTTGATATGTTCCTTTATACAGTTGTGTTCAAAATTATTCAACCCCCACTGAAATTGAGTGTTTTGGCCATTTTGACATTTTAATAATTTCAGTCATCTTGTTTACAATGAAATCAGCGAGGCACTTGTAAGTCAGACAAATATAACATAACAATAATAATGAAATAACCACTAATGTCTTTTCTGTGCCATAAAAAATGGCGCGAAAAGCCCATAACGCTAGAAAGGTAAAAGCATCATTGAACATAATGCTGCCTTCATTTTTGCTTTTTATCTGCCAGCAGTAAACACTGGTTGTTGCTATACTGCCAACTGTTATCAGTAAATGCTACAAAACTCTTTTGTCATGTGATGTTATTTCGAATTGGCACACAATAGCTGACCTAAACTGTACTAGATTGTTATGTCTCCAATCATTTATACATACACAAGCTTTTATGAAGTAACAGAGAGGAGAACAGTGTTAAGTACCTCATGTGATCGTATTTCTTAAACACAGCATTGTACTCTACAGCTCTCTGCTGTAACTCCACATCATGGCAGCAACCAAATATAGACACCACGCGGCGTATGCGGCTGGAGAAGGAAAAAAAAGTGATTACAAGTAGCATTTCTAAATGTCTTATTACTTCTTACTTACTTACTACTAAATATTATATTAAGGATGTCTGAAACTTCGGAAGTCAACCAAAATGTGGTCTACATATTGAGGAAAGGGGGAGCAATAGGAACATGACACCTTTACTGACACCTTTCAATAACTAAAAATTGAATTGAAGAACATTAGGGAATATGACTTCAATTTAGCAGGAAATCATCTCCGTTGGCACCCCTATGTTGATCGAATTCCTTGATGGGGATGTCGATGGAGCCAAGTCATATACACGACTACCAGCACCGGCAGTTTCCAACCGGCTGTTTCATACAAAGTAATGGCAAGTGAACAGGGATTTATCAACATCTCGGATCCCTGTCCCATCGACATTTCAGTTGAAAGCTGTGTATGGCTACCTGGAACATTTATGCAGATAAGTACCTTAAAAACGTATATTGATAGTCAATCAGCACAACAGACAGACTATTTGTATTTTAGGAGACTTCAAATGGCAAATATAATTAAGGAGATGCATGAACATCAAATTACTTGGCCTGCATGCAGTTTGCATGCTAATGTGTGTGCATTTCCTTAATCATCACTACCTACATGTATTCTTGCATAAAGTTAAAAGTAAAATATTACAACCTACTTCACACTGTTTTGGAAACGTGTGCTCAGCTTCATGATTGCAGTCAATGTATACGCTCGTGTGCTTGGGAGAGAAATGTGGGATTGTAATATTCCCTCAAGAACATCCAGAACATCATCTTCTGTTACCTGTGAACATTAATCTACGTTAGCCTATGAAAAGATTTTTTTTCAAGTTAGATGGAATACCCTACTTTTGTATAACAAATAGAAAATTTTTATGTATATATTTGTGTGTTGTATGTAATAAAGCATATTAGCATTTCTAATACTTTAATTATTTTTACAGCTTTACTAAGTCATTAAAGTGTACATAGAGTGCTGTAAAGGGAGGTGTATATATACAATATTACATTCACATTACAGGCAAAGTGACAGGGTCCCTTTAAAAAGAAAAGGTACAGTTTTTCACAAAACAGTATACTGTTGCTGTATATTGTGGCATGCCCTTAATTTATGCATGCAGATTTGATATACTGAATATCAGTTTCTACCTAAAGCTACCCATATACTATAAGATGTTTTTTTGATAAGATCCCGTTTTGAGTCTTCATTAATATTGTATTTTGTTTCTTGATGGAAATTGTTAATTCACTATTGCATTGAAATCAAAACCACAGTGTCTTGATGATCACTTCACAATTAAATATATTGGTTAAAATAAGTACATTGAATACTTATAACTGTAATAGGATGCTAAATGTGTGTGGGAAATTCACATAGTATATAAAATACCTAGTACCTCAAGCACCTATGTACTACGCATGCTGTACTCTACTGCTGCACTGACAAGAAAAGTGCATGAACTTCTTTCACTTGACAACTGTGTAGCAATAAAAAAAAAAACCTTACATGAGCAATACAGAACACACAAGACATTGTGAGACCTGTTCTTTAAAGAACAATTTTCAAAGTAGCCCAAAACAATTAACTAGGATTCTTCTTAGTTGTTCAGATACCTTTAAGCTAAAGTCACTGAGTATTCTGATGGTTACAGCTCTTAGTATTTGTTAACACTGCTTTATAAAATAAATGTACATATTTTAACATAGTTATATAGTATCTTTTCTTGTCCGTTTTCTCACTTGTATTGGTTCCTCCTCATCACAGACTCCATGAAGTAGGAGATCTCCATATTCTCCAATGCACCATGAGGCCACCTGAACTAATGGTTGCTGTAAAGAAAAAAAGGTTATACTGTGAGAAAAAACTTTTTACAAGCTCTAAAACATTATAATTACTTGCTACAAACATACCATTAGTACTTTAAGATCAGAACATAGTCCCTGGGAGCAGTCACAAAGAATAATCTCTGTAAACACAGTGCTCATTCTTTTCTGTGAAGAGCAGAGGGAGGAGGATGAGAAGGAGGCACCCTACTGCATTGTTCCCTATAGGAAAGTACCATGTGGCCAGTTGTTTAGCTATTCTTTTGAGGGACAGATATATAGACACTTGTTTTGCACCAAAGACTTTCACAAAGAATCACCTTGGGTTACTTTTAAAAAGATTAAAATATTTACACTGATTTGATTTCTTCGTTTTAAAAAATGTGCGTTAATGCAAATACACATCTGCATTTGTGCATGCAGTTGCATTTTTGAACAAAGCATGAAAAATGCATCAAAAATGCATGCATCTGTGCGTTATAAAAAAATGAGTGTGGTAACGCTGCGTTTTTAAAACACAACGTATGCAGTGAAAATGGTAATATTGGTTTTTTATGAGTGTGAAAGGACCCTCAGCTTTCATTTTGCCCCTGCAATGTATAAAAAACTCTCAATAAATTGTACATACAGGAATATTAATGGTCATCAAATCTACTGTTAAGCAGCCTGTTCTATAAAGACTACAAACTTTACAACCTTTACTAAAGCTAGGCATACAAGGCTCAATTTTTAATAGATTCAAGCACAATTTCAGTTCATGGCGCTCAATTGTGTTCAAATCTATAATAAATTTGAGCCATCCAGCCTTTAGTACAGTATTGCACAGGATCGATGACGCAGAAGTGCTGCGGCTCGATATCGATGGCCCTTAGAGCTTGAGGGTATCGAGCCGTGTATGCCTAACATAACATTGCTTTATTATGCAATTGATTATATTGTGATGAACATCTATTAAGGTGTGTTTACACCTGTAGATTTTTGAAGAACGAACAATTTTTTGGTTGATTGAACAAAAATCTAGAATGGACAATTTGTTTGATGGATACATTTTGTTCGATCTCGAACAAAAAATCGTTCAAAAGGTCATCGAACATGTTGGTAAATTTTTATCGGTCGTAGTAATTCTGAATGTATTTTCTTTCAATATCGGGATGAACAAACAAAAAAAATTAATGTTACATTCGCTAAATGGACGCACAATGTTCGACAAAAAAATCTATCAAAAAATCGAATCGGCAGTTGAATGAACAAAAAATCTACACGTGTAAACCCACCTTTACCTGTATGACAATTAGGATTGTTTATCTGCTACTAATCACCTGAGTGATAAAATGTCTCTTGTTATGCCTCTATTTGCTACTACTATCGTGTTAATGATACCTGAACGATGTCTTTCTCAACTGATTTGTAAAGCCTTTGCACTATGTAACCATGAAGCTCTGAGGATCCGATGATCAGCTGGATAAGGTGAGAAACGGCATCATCGCGAACACTCTCCCCAGCCTGGAAAACAGCAATG
Organism: Ptychadena robeensis; assembly: GCA_036250615.1. NCBI lineage: Eukaryota > Metazoa > Chordata > Amphibia > Anura > Ptychadenidae > Ptychadena > Ptychadena robeensis. Next base: position 87,671,198 of record CM070032.1, on the reverse strand, counting down.
AATTGTTCACTTAGTTCTGTGCAGACAAACTCAAAAAAGTGCTAAAAGATATTACAGTAATCCAATATTCAACATGCATATCCATGCTTTGGAAAGTATGCACCCCACAATGTTTTCAATTGGTAGGGAAAACTTGGTAAATGCAGAGGTTGTCTGTAGTTTAAGTACTTTTAGATTAGTCAGACAGCCCAGCAAAGCAGAGAAAAAATTGTCTCAGCAGTCTTAATGCATACACATTTATGGCTACACATCCTAAACTAGCCTATATCACATCTAGACTCATTATGTATATATAATTTGGAAGAAATGGTCAGTAAACTACATAATTACACATTATGTCTGTGATTATTTTTGCACAAAACAGTTGTTGTCAGGATAAAAAAACACAGTGTATAATGGCAAAATGTTTTCTGAATATTATATTGTTTTATGTGATATCAAGCCTTTTATTCCTGCAACATGCCCTGAATTGTATGATACACAACTGTTTTTTCTCCCCCCCACCAAAATTGTATTACTGACTTTAATATCGAGTTCTCCTTTAATATCAGAACGATGAAATGCAGGCTATATATGCCAAACACAAAAGAAAGAAGTCTTCTTCTAGTCTAGGTTCAGGGTTTTGCCAAAAGCACTTATATATATATATATAATTATGTCAATAAACAAGGTATAGGGCCTGGACACATGGGGCTTTAGCTTTTTTCTAGAAGGTAGTGTTAACAGCTATTCTTTTGCATGTCTGTTACTCCTAAAAAGCTCAAATATTTAAGTAACATGTAAGTAAAGTAAATGTTTTCACACAACACACAAACAATAAAATAATAAGTAAAGTAGTAGTCAGTAAATCTTAAAAAAAAGCTTTGGGAATGGCATATAAAAATGTTTAAAAAACATCCCCCCACTATTATGACATCACTTACTGTAATCAATGTCTCCATTATGGTATCAATATGCCAGCGCTTTGAAGGGGAGAACCTAAGAAGGGTAAAAAAAAAGCCAAATGAAAAAATCTTCTATGTTTAAAATATTTTTTGAATATAAACAGCATTTTTTAAAATCATGTTTTAAAGTCTTCAAAATTAGTAATTAAACATAATATATATCATTTTGACACATCATCTTACTTCTCAGCACTGATGAAGATTCCAGATGTACACTGCTCTTTCAGCTCTAGTGAACAACTCCTCAGAAACCTCTGAAGCTCTCTCATCATTACTCGGATGTTTGATTCGTTGACAAGTGCAAAGCATAATTCCAGGGCTCTCCTGGAAGAGGCAAGGGTAATACATTAAAGTAGATCTTATGGTACATCTAAATGCTCTTGTTTAACAGTCTATATAAGTTCCAATTATGATGTGACACACAAATCATAACGTTTACAAAAAACATCACTATCTAACTTACTTTCTGTCTCACATACTATCCTGCCAAAACACTGCAGCTCACAGTGGGGAAGTGACAACAACAGAACCAATATTGTTAATCCACAAAGCAGAGGAAAATAATAGCTGTGGTCTGTGCTAACTGACTGCTCTGAGTACAGAGTTATTGCCACCCGTGTCACAGGGAGCTGTATAAGGTTGATCAGCACCAGGTATTTATGTATTTATGAAGGTTGAGAGATGTTTCAGAAAGTATAGATGAAACGAAAGCTAAGTGCTGCAGCCTATTTTTTTTAGCAGTTTTAGTTTTAAAGCTAAACTTTGTACATAAATAATATAATTTTTTGCAGCCAGCTTCGTAATGCAGGCACCATTAACACATAAAATTGTCAATCTCGCTATAGACAACAGTTACTGCAACAATATCCCCAATATCACCAATTTTGTGGGATTCTCAGTGAGTCCAAAATCAGACACAACACATTGCCTTACATAGCAGCACTATTCAATGCAGGTGGTTAGAAAAGGTGAATAGCACTACTTTATTGATTTGATCACATGTACTATGTACTGCGATTTTGTTTTTGTGGTTGTGTTATTTCAGATCACACTGGTATTTCGTAAAATGTGGTGGTCTTACTTATTTACAGATGCATCTGGCTGTCTGAGGCATTCCACAATTGTACCTCGATGTCTCTGCACTGCTGCATGATCAGTCTGTACTAAGCGTTGGAGGGATGTGAGAGCAACATATCTAAAAGCAAAAACAATGGCAATAGAAAACATTGTGTTTCATGTAACAAAAACATTATAATACAGACAAAGATGCATATAAAAATGGAGAGAATTACAACAAATTGATATAATGTTGATGTTAATGGAAGTCACAGGATTGTTAGATAATTGACATTTATGACATACTTTAATAAGGGGGTTAAACCAGATTTTCTTTGCCCTGGACAAAATGTTTTGAAACGTTTATTTCAGTTCTAATCTGTCATGATCACTAATGATTATATTGACACAAACAGGCACCTAGAATAACTCAGATCCATACACTTTCCTCACATTACTATTCTGACAGACAGAATTCAGCTTATCGGTTTCACTGATGTGTGTGATTTCAGAAGGTAGTTAAACTGAGAAACATTGACTTGCTCACAGGAGGCTTTATGCAGCATTTCTTCCCCATGTGATTAGAAAGTGAGATTGTTTAGGCTATAATATGGCAATAAAATTTTTACCTAATGTTCTTATCGTTGCTTAGCAGAAAACGTCCAAGTATGTTAACAGCAAGAACCTGTGAGGATAAAAAGTGAATATTAAGAAAACTGATGGCTTATTTAAAACATTCTTTGCACAATAGCACAAGTCTATTTATATCCAGCTACAGATAACCAAAAACCAAACAGCTGCCCACATTGCTGCAGAGGATGGAGGGGTGGGGTATTTGCTTGTCAGTGCTTCAAATGCATCAAATTGGTCTGCATGGCTGCCATCTCAGAAGGAAGCCTCTTCTACAGATTATGCACAAGTAGACAAGCAGACAAAGTATGTGGATTGCCTCACTTAAGAGACTTACGGTAAAGGTGCTGGAGCCAGACTGGCAAAGGTCTCCAGACCTTAACCCTACATAGCATCTGTGGGGCATTCTCTAATGCAGTGTTTTTCAACCTTTTTTGGGCAAAGGCACACTTGGGCAAAGGTCCCCGCTGGAAGTACATCATCAGCAGGTTCCCCTGCTGGAACGCAGATGTGTACCAGCAGAGCAAAAACACCGCCCCGGGTCTGTGGGGACGCGTGTTGCTAAGCAACCGCATCCTCACAGAGCCGGTCCGTCTATAACACGGATCGGCTGTATAAGTCTTATTCTACACGGACCGGCTCTGTGAGGATGCGGTTGCTTAGCTCTCCTATCTAGCTGCCTCTTATAGTATAAGACTTATACTATAAGAGGCAGCTAGATAGGAGGGCCGAGGGTGGGGTCAAAAACCCACGGCACACCAGGCAACATCCCGCGGCACACTAGGAACAGTGGTTGAAAAACACTGCTCTAATGAAAGGTGGAGGAGCACAAGATCCACCATCTCTGTGATGTCATAATGGAGGAGTGGAAGACAATTCCAGTGGCAACCTTCTTTTAATTTTTTTAATTTGCATTAAGGTTGTAGCTAGGCCCCCTTGTATTTTCCAGTCTTTACCAGTTATTTAACTTTGCTATAGACATTTCTATGATGATAAGTTTAATATTGGCAAAACAAAATGGTAAGGCAGACAGCCTGTGCATTGAAAGGGGGCAATTCTCTAATATCTATTGTCAAATTAAGATCTTACAAAATCACGCATGTTCATGTATGTACCTTAACCGTACAAAGTTATAAAGTCTCTAATACATTTAATAAAACATAGAGTAAGAGAGTTTTTGGAACACAGAATATCTGTTCTCAAGGTCAGCTGGTATAATATTATGGAAAGGCAGCATTTCTAAAGCCTCTATATTACTCTGAGCCCAGTGATACAGTAAAAGTGTCTAGGTAAATTTATCATCCTTCCATGTTGTCTCAGTGACAGAGATGACAGAGTGTTTTTGATGGAAATATGTTAACAGGTTCTAGAAAATAGGTTTATGTGAAAAAGTCTTTGAGAACTTACCCTTAGGCCACTTGCAGATTTGGTTTCTACTATAGTAAGGACAGTTTCATACAGAACAGCATTGCCAGCATTGGACTGGGTTTCTGTGCATGTGGACACCTGACAGAGACAAATGGCATTGGCTGTATAAGACTCATGCATGCTTAAAAACACTATTATTGTACAAGGTTTAGTGCTGGGTGTCCACAAACCTGAGCAAGCAGGTCACTCATCGCATCACAAACACTCTCATCATTCTGTCCTAACACTCTCAGTAGTCGCAGGAGTCGCACCTAAAAGAAACAGAATGGATGAGCTAATAAATGTCAATATTCACTCATAAAACTTATGACGCAGGTGTTTAATGAGCTGGAATAAATCCCATAGACTCTAACAATGTCTTTGTTTACTTGCTCTCTAAACAGAATTCTATGGGACTGTTTCTTCCTGTGCACCAAATGATTGATGGGGCTAAGTGGTCTGTGTTTTTGTTTACTTTTCTAACACATGAACAGTTAGAATGTACTTGTACTTTAGAATGTAGAATGTACTATATTTTTAGACAAAACAAAATGAAGAAAGTGTGCCTGTATTGCAGAGATGTTCTAAAAATGTTTTTTCTTGACAATACTTACACTTTAAAGCCTACCGAGAAGCTACCTTAAAAAAGTAATTGTCACTTTGATGTATCTCTGATCTTGTGCTGCTCCTAAACAAAGCATGCAGACGAGCAGGATAAAACCATATTAGGTATTTTGCCAATGTTGTATTGTTCATTAATTAATATGTCTCACAATATCTTTTTAGATGTATTGACCATAATGTGCTATGTGATATGTATCACCGGTTTGGAAGAAGAAACCCCTGCCGGAGGAGGCCATCAGGGGTCATGAGGCCAAAACTCGTGGGAGGAACCTACTCACTTATTGAATGCCTATCTGGCTGACATGTACTTACTTTTAACACGAGACACATTTATGTGATACTCACTGTTTTTATATACCATATGCAATAGTGGGGTGTTATGCTTTTTTCAACACCCGGGTTTGAGACTTATGGGGTTTGCCGACTGCCCTGCTTTTATGCTGATTAATACAATTTTTTACTTTTTACCTTGACTTACAAGCACAGTTGCCCATTTATTATTGTCATTGAAGGCTAGCCACCTCATTGAAATAACCTCCCCTCGGTGGGTATGGTTTGTGTTTATAGTTAATATTTATATGAGGATTGTGACTCCTTTATCCTGCATCTACCCTAGGTGATATTTCATGCTTCAGCCTTACTCCCCCTTTTTTGTGAATAAAAATCTGTATGGGTGATCACCACTGAAGAAACTCACATTATTTTTTAGGAGGTGATTGAGATTACAGCCTTTGCATCTCTTTCCAAGCATAGTTATTTATGATGCTAGGAGCTTGGTTCGTTAATATAAAGTGACACAATCAAGACAATATAAAAGAAATGTCTAGACATGAACAAGGTAAAAGCAAACAAATGAAGAGACTGCTGTTTAGATACAAATGAGTTGCTGCTTCTTGGTTTTTTATAAGGTCTGTTTCACTCTTATAGAGATGATTCAATGAGATACAGAGAGCTGTTGAATTTGATTGGCTCATTTGCAACCTACATGCACTTTTATTAAAACTTCTTTTTGCTTTAAATAGACTTTATTGAGACTCACCAGCTGCAGAAAAATGTAGACTTGACCAATAAAAACACTACTACTATGATAATGGGCAAAACATAAAACTTTAAATAATACATGAATGATTGTCTCGGCTCAGTCTGTGGACTGTTTACAAGGTTTACCATTTAAGCAGTCATATGTTGAATTATAATACCATTTTATTCTCATTAATTAGGCCAGTGGTTCCCAAACTGAGGGGCAGGCTGCCATGGGGGGGGGGGGGGGGGGGGGGGGGGGGGGGGGGGGGGGGGGGGTGCAGCTAGGGGGCTGAGGGAGAAACAAGCAGGAAGCCAAGCATGCAGTGCATGTAATGTGTGTGTCTCCACGTGTGTATCTCTATGTGAATGAAGAATGTTTCTGTATGATTTAGAATAGAGATTTCAGTGATAATGTTCTTATCTAGAAAAGGGGGGCTCGGCCAGAAAAGTCTGGGTACCACTGTATGAGGCCAAGGCTCCACTGCGTCTTATTGTCAGCTCTTTGTGCATGTCTTTTAGATGTGCCCAAAACGCTTCCCATTATGTTCAATGGGCCAGCACACACAAGCGCTCTTAAAAGACAAGTGCCGAGAGCGACCAAAAAGAAGAGGTGGAGCCTTACTTTCATTATTGTGCTTTCATTTTTACTTTCTTATTATTTGTTTACAGTGTATGTTGGATAAAACAATGGTTTTATTTGTATCTTTTTTTTTCTCTATGAAAGCATTACTGAAGCTTCAAGCGGGATCAAATTTCAAGGTGGGCAGCGTTCCATTCCCAAACGATCAATGCATGAGATGATCAATCATTCCAAAAGCGAATGCAAAATCGACCCGTGTATGGGTACCCTTAGTGTCCCACTGAGAATCAGATCTTAATTCTGATCCTGTATATAAGACACAATGGGAGGCATAAAACAGTCACTCAGGGCTCATTTACACTGGTGGTTTTCATTTTCAACCTCTCTGTAAACACCCCAATTTGTGCAGCCGTGTGGTTTTCGGGCTTTTGCCTGATAGGCATGTCAAGTGTAGCCTAAAGCCTGCCATACACCCACCGACTGGGTGCCGACAGACTAGTGCCGATGAACTCTGGAATGCAGAATGATGACGTCATCACGCTGCATTCCCGGGCTGACTGAATCGATGGGCACCCTTTGTGTGCCAGCTGTTACTTTCAATGAAGTCGCCGGTCTTCATTCAAAGTAACGGCATCGGCTGGCATCGGACAGAGAACATCGGACATGTCCGTTCTCTGGCCGGCCGAGCTGTGGGCACACACCGATTGGCGGCCGATTTTGCCGCGGACCGGCGGTGCGAGCGCATCCAAATTTAAATGAATTAAATCTGCATAGTACATGAATAAATGGCAAATGAAAATTTTTTAATTTCAAATGGGTAAACATACACATAAATGCGGTTATATGACACAAACCTAAATACTGTAAAAGAAGCTGGCACCTAGATTACCTGTAAAAACGGGTCAGTAATGCCTGCCACAGCATGCTCAGGAGAATAGCCAGACATGACTTGCTTTAGTTTTTGCAGGAGTAGTGGAAGAACCTAAAGTCCACGAAAAAATATGATCATTAATTTTGCTATTTTACTCTACCCTGGTATATACATAACATATATTTCTCATTGTATGGCAGATTCAAAATATTCTATACACAGAGGAATTGTATACACATTCAGATCCCCCTACCTAACATTCACATCACATCGACTGATTTTGTACTGTATTGAGTATGCTTTGTCATCTCCCCACTACTACATATATCATTATTTGTTTCTGCCTTATGAACAAATGAATTCAATAATGTATGAATAATGCCATACAGAATGATTGCTGGAAGTGCTGACACAGGTCACTTATGGCCCTCTAATACATTGATTCATGTTACATACCGCAGAGAATATGTGGGGTGATTACTGCACATTGCAGACAAAATAATTCATAGCAACACCAGATTACGCTCAGCAAGGTGATTTTAAGCAGCGGGATGGCTGATGCAAGCTATGCTTGCATGAAAGACGGAGACCCTGGCCAGGAAGCCTTTGTTCCCTCTATGTATTTCAAGGTTTAATTTTCAGATCTAATTGCAGCATATTGAGAAAAAATATATTCCTCTGCTACATAGCAATACTGGTATCCTAATGTATTCTTTTACTAGAGACAAATATTTCTTTGCCATATTGCAATACATGGTATGTAGTTTGTAGTCATATCACAGAGCATTTTGCAACACAATAAATTTGCTTTGTCGTCTACATTAGATTGTGAACTATTAGAACTAGCTCTGGAAAACATTGTATACATACTCAGTATGTCTCAGGATTCACATTTTGTGGAACAGACTCATGTGAGTTATATGGCTGTTTAAATAAGGCTTTCTGAGCACTCTGGACTTGTCTGAGCAGCCATGTTGATATACAATGGGTAGGTGTATTATGCAGTTGCTGTCAAGAAACTAGTACTGAAAAATGGCATGTAGCTCCTGCTGGAGTGCATTCATTTAGTGATTGAAAAAAGATAAACAAGATCAGCAGCACTGAGAGGTAACACAGTGTGTGGAAAAAGGTATTTGATAAAAAATACAAAGATTTGATTTACACACATTTGGATTATATCTATTTTGCTAGTGCATCATGGTAGCATACAATCAGCTAAGACTTGTGATAAATAAATTGAGCTAGTGCCAAATTCTGTCTATGTTCAGATACCATTGTATATTGCTATGGTAAAAACAGAAAACCTTATAGTTCCCTACCAATAATTTTTCTTTCCAGATGCATCTTCATGGCAGCATACATATTTACCCCATATACTATTTAGTGATAAGTACAAAGAATTTGAATCCATCTGTACAAACACAAATTATTAATTACCAGTCCGGCTCAATTGAATAGTTACCACCAGGAAAGAAAGATGACCAGTAGTATTTACAATTTACCCTTGAAGGATATTCATTTAAGCGACCTATACTGCCTTTAGCATTTAGTGTAATGTATGATAATAACAGACAGCACGCAGATGGTTGTATTTGGACATTTTGCTGTCATACCTTCTGTTTCATGGGTGAACGCGCCCCCTTTTGGTGTCTGATGAATATTTTGCTAAATTATGGCTTGTGTAAGGAAAAATAAACAGAAGAGGGCAAGCAAATGATGAGCTAAAATGTGTCAATGTTGAGACTTGGTGCTGCCCCTCTAACACTGCACTCCTTGACACAAACAACATGGTCCATTAATGTAAAAGAGAGCAGTGATCACAAAAAAAGGAAGAAATTATTATCTGTTGCAGGCAATGCTCTAAAGCAGTGGTTCTCAATCTTTTTAGATCCGCAACCCCGGAAGTGATGTCACAATGTTTCACTTCCTGTGAAGTGCCGGTGGAGAATGTCACTTCAGCGTTTCAAATACCGTAAGTGACACTTAAGGTGGGTTTACATGTGTAGATTTTTTGTTCGATCAATGGCCGATTCAATTTTTTGATAGATTTTTTTGTCAAACATCGTTCGTCCATTTATCGAATGTAACATTAGATTTTTTTGTTTGTTCATCCCGATATCGAATGAAAATACATTCGGAATTACTACGACCGATAAAAATTTACCAACATGTTCGATGACCTTTTGAACGATTTTTTGTTTGAGATCGAACAAAATTTACCATCGAACAAATTGGTAATTCTAGATTTTTGTTTAATCAACCAAAAAATCGTTCGTTCTTCATTGATTGGACGAAACAATTTACAGGTGTAAACCCACCTTTAACATCACTTTCGCCACAATCAGGCAAGTGTAATGTTATTACCCCACCCTGCTTGTGCAAATGATGTGTGTGGTGGGAAGTTAGGAGGCAGAGTAAAGCCCCCCATAGACAGGCAGACTCCTCCATGCAACTTCTGTACAACCAACTTTTCTTCTACCAAAACCATGTAATAGGAGGACCTTTCTACACCTTCCAATCACTATGTATTCTATCAGGGAGGTCACTATACTACATAGTTGTTGGTAGGTCTCATGAAAGTTGTATGGAGGAGTCTGCCTGTCTATGGGGGGCTTAATACCATATCCCTTGGGATTGGGCGAAATTGACGGCTCTCCCTGAGTATGCAGCATTCCGGCATAGTTGCAGGCTCATGGAGCTTTTCCGGCCCCATGTCTTCGGTGTGATTGGTGACGCCGAAAAGGGCAGGCCGGCGGTGTGTAGTGAGCCGGGAGGAGAGCAGGCAGTCACGATTGCCCGGGAAGCGGCTTTTCGCGCCATGAAAAATGGCACAAAAAGCCCGTAATGCTAGGGAGGTTAAGAGTATGAAGAGGCTCAAAGAATGGACATGACAGACAAAGAATGTAATACTTGGGAAGAATGTATTGAAAAAAACTAAAACTTCTTGAATGTATCAGATCTTAGTTTTTCAGAAACTCCTTCAGAATATTCACTTAACTATTTTACGTGATTGATGTTTTTTCTAAATGCAAACTAATGCCTCTTTCTTGATGCATTAACACCATGGAGTCAATCAATTAATAATTATAGGATGTTCTCTCAATGCTGCTTGGAATTACCTTGCGAAAGCGTTTGCAAGCTTCAGGATTCCTCTGACAGATCTCTGTAACCAGAAGTACAGCTCCGTACAGTACACCTGCAATGCATGCACACAGAATGATCAAATCTATTGTATATGTACATCCCAAGTTATTACCAACCAAACTCATTTTTTTTTATAACAAAACAGTTTTATAAATAGTTAAGATACCAGCATTCCTTGGTTTCACCAGACTCACCATGCCTCTTTTCTGCCAGAAGTTCTGTGGCGGCTGGGATAAACAATTCCACTAAATCAGGGACCTTTCGGATGATGTGCACAGCACACAGGACAGCCTATAGATGTGAACTGATGGTGAGCAAAGGTTTGATAAAAACAATGAAAGAATTGGTATAAGGAGAATAATATAGTATATAATATGGTATAAGGAGTATAATATGTACAGTATATACTGATCCATTGTGTTACAAAGGAAGAAGGTGGAGAATGGTTTATAAACTCCATAAATTTATAGAATAACCTTTTCCCTTTTTCAAAACATCTTCTTTGCACACTATCTACAAATACATTTTCCTTTGGTGCATGGATTTTTTGTCCAACTTCTCATTGCTTCTCTAATGACTTTAGATAGCCAATAAAGGATATCACTTAAACTCCAAACGTTCTGTATTCATTGATGGCTAACATGGTACAACACTACTATTGCTTCATAACCCTCTAAAGTGTCTAGCAGCACCTTTTTCTTGACGTGAGAATTTGATGTTTGCAGAACATGCTCGACTTCTCCAGCTAGATCCCGACACATCTCCGTTGATCCCATGCAGGCGAGTGTACACAAAGCCAAACCTTGCACCACAGATGAACTGTGTTCCAAGTCCCTGTAGCGGAACATACAAGCATTAAAGTTGTAAGACTGTTAGCTGGAATGGTCAAGTATGAGCATTGCTGGAGTTCAGTAGTTGTTTAGTTCAGTAGTTGTTAAGGGTTTTTTTTTCATTGCAGATATCCTAAGCATGTTAAATTTACAGAACAAGTCAGTTAGTTAGTCTGTACTTAGTCAGTCATGTGCAGTAACCTACCTCTTCATGCTATTTGTTATCAGTAGATGAGCATCTTGCCTTTCATCCAGCAACATCATGGCACCAAGGTATCCAATACGTTTGTCAGTAAATCTGGAGGAGGCGATAAGTTTCAAACACTCCATCTGAAATCAAATGTAGAAAAAGAAAAGTAGAAAACTTTGTCCATTAACCTGTTACAACTAGAAGCTCCTACCTATCTTTCCTTATCCTCCACACATGTACATAACATTGTAATGTAGAAAGTGTAGACTAAACAATGTATGCTTATTATTCATATACACACATTACATTAACACTTATACACCCCAATAATAATAAAACAGATACACATTTACATCATTAAAACATTGATAGCAATATTGCCTACAAGAAGAGCAGCAATATACCCGGTTTGATACCCGGTTATCAAAAATATCTAGGTCTATCTGTATACCGTGCAGAGTTTAGCTGTGCAATGAGTCACTCCATACCATTTCAACCCCTGCAAAATGTGTGAGAAAAGTGTCAAATAAATTTAAAAAATGTACATACTTTTTTCAGGTCAAGTTCAATGATCAATGTATCCAATAATTATACTGAAGGTAAATAGAATTTACATAACATAAAATAAATGTGTCTATGTATAAGGCCTTTTATGGTTAGCTTTGGTACTGCCACGATTGCCTGTACCATGTCATTACAAATGGCACGGTATGAGCAGAACGCTAGAGAGGTTAAAAGCAGATGTAAACTCTAAAAAAGAAATTATAAACAAATAAACATGTGTACATACCTCACCTATATCGGGTCTTCAGCCAGGGACAGCGACCCCAAAGAATACTCACCTTTCTTCCCTGCTCGCTCCTCCAGACTGCAAGACCGCAAGAGTCTCGCTCCCTCCACCAATCCGGATTTGAATCCGGTAACGCTCTTCCCCTCCACTTCACCTTATTCAGAATCAGTTGGCTGCGGGTGTATGGGGATATGGGAAAGTAGATGTCAGAAGTGACATCTAACCTCCCATGGCCCCTTGCGGCCGCCCCGGTGGGACGTCACTGCTGGAGCGTAATTTCATTTTTATGTGACTTCTACATAATTTAATTCTGGGTCACATCCCTGTTACTGACTGAAGAATAACATATAACAAGCCAGCAGGTATTGATGCCTTGACCAAGTTGTGTTGTGGATATTTAATATCGGTACAATACTAAATAAATAATAAATAAATACGTGAATTGTGTCATGAATGAATCTCTTTATGTGCAAGACCTGAAAGGACTATTATGACATTAGAAAATAGAACAGAAATCATTGTATGTGACATAACCTCCCTATACACAGATTGCCCACCCTTACCTGTCCAAAGTGTGCTGGATATCCCAGCATGTGCATGTATAGTAGCTTAGCCACACTTCTCCCACGGTACACTGAGTCCTCTTCTCGAAAAGAAGAGCGGATATCTGCACATTCTCTCTGGATCACCTCCCTCTCTTCATTTTGTGTCTTTACACTTCGAATAGATCGAATGAGTTCATGTAGCCTCAAAGGAGGTCCCATCCTGTGGAGAAAAGCACAAACTATGAGCACATACTAAATTCATAGCACTCTAAAGAGAATACAAACAGTAAACTACAGTAAAGATAAATTCATAAAAACGGCATCTCTTACGCTGACTCCTGACACCTTTGAGTAGTTTCTCTGTATCTGTATGATTGCCTTGTACTTTGAGTCGGTGTCTTTTACCTTCCTGTTTCTCACCTGGATCACTTTCTGCCAGCCTCTTACTTCCTGAAACATAGTGTGACACCTGAGCATACAGCTCATTGCTTACCCTGTCCTCCAAAGCGAGACCTGTCGAGCTGGATTTTCTGCTGCACTCTCTGTATCGGATAATTGTAATCTTTCCTGATACACACACTAAAGCTAGCCATACACGGATAGACTTTTGCACTATTGATCTTAAGCTAGCCATACATGGGTTGATCTTTGCACGATCGATCTTAGATTCAATCATCTTGTGCGATTTAAATATCAATTGTCAGTCTTAAGCCCCCCATACACCTTACAATCTTATCATAGAATTCCTGCACAATGCACTTTTCTTCTACCAAACCCATGTAATATGAGGACCTTTCTAAACCTTCCAATCACTATGTATTCTATCAGGAAGACCCGGCACTACATAGTCGTTGGTAGATCTGAAGGAAATTGTATGGAGTGATCTAATGGTGTATGGGGGACTATCGATCAATTGTACTACCACACGGTGTGATCGATTTAAACATGATCAATTCCTTTACTCTGATCCGTGCGAATGCTCCATAGTACGATCGCATACAAATCAATATTATCGATAAAATCGATATACCTAGTAGACCTGTCAGATACTTGTACGATCAACTTAATTTTAACGACATGTCGGATCACTTTTTAATTGATTTTTTTATCGATTCCAATCATTTTTCGTCGACCATATCAGGTGGACAGGAATGAAGTTGATCGAACCTAAATATCGAACCGTGTATGGCCACATTTAGATTCAATCGACTTATGCAAAAAAAATATTGTCTGTCAGTCTAACATCAATTAATAGTACTACTACACAGTGTGATCGATTCAAAACCGATCGATTCCTTTCCTTAGATTTGTGTGAATGCTCTATAGAACAATCGCATACAAATCAATCCAAATACCAAAAAAAACTTCAGATACTTGTATGATCAGCTGAAATTTACCGACATGTCTGATCACTGCTCAAGCGATTTTAAGATTAATTAAAATTACCTTTGGTGGATCTAAACAGTTAAAAAGGAATTGATTACCAAACCATCGTCTTTTTCACATTGAACGGGAAAATCAATCCATGTATGGCCACAGTTTTTAACCTCCTGAGCGTTCTGCACATTTTAAAAAAAGCAAACCATAGGCAATTGCGGCAAATTACATTACGTTTTCTGCTCTCCCTCCGCCTATACATCCCTAGGGGGTGTGCTGGAAGAAAACCACCACCACAGCAAAACAACACCCCCAGCTACCTTCTTTGGACCCCGAAGAGATTGGCTATACTCATAATTGCCGTGGACTTTTCAGGGATAGGTAAGTGTACCTCAGTGAGCTGCACTCGGGGTAAACGCAGTTGAAAAAACTGCCATTCCCTAATTAGTGATGGCCGAACTTCGGCCAGGTCCATTCACGAGCTTTAAAAAAATTGAGATGTCTGCCTGTACGTGGGAAGACTCAAATTCCCCACCTAGTCGCAGTACCTGGAACGCGCAGTTCCCAGTTTCGATATCTGTATGTGATTTCACTTCTGGAATAAGGCGGTGTTCTTTCACAAGAGACCGGCTTCTCTCTGCGGTCTCTCGTCAAAGTATTCTTCCACTGGCTGGATCGTTCCGCTCCTGATCTGGCCAGCGGAAGAATAGTACCCTTCATCCCATGTAATGTTCGCGGCCAAAATGTCCACCTTGCAGACAGTTCTGCCATCACTAGCCCTAATGTGAATGACTGTTTTGTTTTTTAATCCCATTTAAAATTCTGTCTTGAAACAACATAATACAGCCCCGTGTCTTCGGCGTCGTCTGTGACGCTATGTTAATGGAGGGGTGCCGCTCTTCTCCCCAGAGGGCTGGGCAGAGAGCCGGCAATTGTGGGGGAAACAGCTATTCGTCCCAAAAGAAATGTAACGCCCAGAGGGTTAAGCAAGTAATATTTAGTTGCTAACACTAATGACAATTTCAAATATATTTAAGAAATATTAATGAATACATAAGTGCATCAATTTGTCTTTTATATCTGCCTGGAGCTCGCATGAATAGGCATTGAACGTCATGCAGCCTCTGTATCGCAAAAAAGTATCTGTCTTGTATAGAATAGATACCGCCAATCCTGGTTGGCCCAGAGGACCTTTCCGTCACTCCGAAACTACCTTCAACAACAAATCAGCAGTTCTTCTCAATGTGGCAGTAGGTTTGTTGCTTCTTTAATGAAACTCCTAAGCCGGAATTGTTGTAGGACACAAAAAGTCAAAAATCAATATCCTGTTTTGCCTTTGGCCCCTCTCCGTGAGCAGGATAAAAACATGCCTGCTGTTAAAGTCTATGTGGATTTTTACAACCTGCTCAGATACTTGCTGGGTATGCTTGCCAAGAATCCCTAGTATTTGTTCTCTCAATATTATACACAAAACTATCTTTATTCCTGGGAGATAGAGAAATGTGGTCTTTTTGACACTATGCCGATATATTAAAACAAAGGAATTGTGCAGCAACACAAAGATTAATCTTGGGATCTAGAACTGTTTTAAAAAAAGGTTTCCATTTACACAAGTCATGTCTCTTTATTTCAGACCTTTAGAAGAAACAAGGCTTTCTTTTTCAAATATTTCCCTTGCCCTTGCAACCCAACCCAGCTTTGCATTGCTCATACAATGAACTTTGACTCACCCACCCCCACACATGTATATGGTGTATTGTTTTCTTACAAAAACCTTAGATCTGCTTTCAAATGCTTGGAGGCGGCCATACACGGTTCGATTTTGCCGTTGGACTTGAAAAAAAAACCAATCTTTTAAGTATATCATCTCTTTGACCAAAAGTGATGGAAATCTTTTAAGCTTTTGGATCTCTTTGACCAAAAGTGATAGAAATCGAACATTAAATGGAACAGTGATTGGACATAAATTTCACATTTCTAAGTATCAATTTCAAAAGTATCTGCCAACTTTTCTACAGTATATAAGTACATATAAAAGGTCTGCACACCCCTGGTAAAATGTCAGGTTCCTGTGCTGTAGAAAAACAAGACAAAGATAAATAATTTCAGAACGTTTTCCACCTTTAATATGACCTATAACCTGTACCACTCAATTGAAAAACAAACTGAAAACTTTTAAGTGGAGGGAATAAAACAGCCCCAAAGCATGATGCTGCCACCACCATGCTTCACTGTGGGTATGGTGTTTTTTTTTAGCAGGGGTGTTTAGACTTATTATATCCACTGTATGAATTTTGATGGATTTGTATATGATTGTACTATGAAGGATGGAGGATGCACACAGGACTTTGAAAATAAATCTTTTGATTTTAAATTGATCACACAGTGTGTGATGGTACAAGCTATCAATGTTAGACTATCAATATGTAAATTGCACAAGTTAAGCAAAAGTTAAAGTGTTTATGGCCTAGTCTCCACTTCAAAATCTTGTGTTCAGTGTGTGCCAAAGATAGACACTACTGTTCATTCCTATGGGCTCTGATGTGCCTCTCTTTACAAGCGCATCAATCCCATGCACATCGCTAGGCATCGCGGGGAGTGATGCATCCATAAAAAATGTATTTGATGGACGTGTCCAGTGACGCATACAATACGTGCCCATGTTTTTCAGTACACATCATGCCCATAGGTTTTAAATGGACCCATTGTCTTTGCATTACAATAATGGGGAGATAAATGCATCCTAAACCAGGGCACAACATGGTCCAGCCTCTCATAGTGGGTCATGGATGCATACCGCTGACATGTCCAAGACACCCAGTGAAGACTTGGCTTATTGCTAGCTTTACATTCAGTACATGAATTTTTAACATTCATTTCCCACCATCATGCCTTTACCTCATACCTACTTTTCCTTTTTTAAATAATGTAAATTGTCAAACTGTTTTTATTCTAAGAACAATATTTAGGCACAGTGCTACCAACTGTGGGAATGTGACCAGACTGGGATTTTTATCTATAGAAAGCGGAGTGTACATATTATAGAAGTGTTTTTTTAGTAACTTTAATAAAAAAGATTTGTACTTTAAGGTTTGCTGTTAACATTACCATGTATAACATTAGAGCATGTCCGCAGAAGAAGGTGTGACTGCCTTCACAGCGCATTCTATTAGAGTTTGATGAGGTTAATAAAAATCTGCCACCTCTGCAATGATGACCACAGTATACTGTAGAAATATATAAAAAAGCACGATAACTTTTTTGGCAGGACTAAATCTGGCTTCCAGACCCTGGATGCTATCCTAATATACCTGGCAGGACTGAACCTGGCTTCCAAACCCTAATGTGACCCTTATATCTCGTAATACCTAGACTCGTTAGCCTGTTACTGCCTGCCGCTCCCTATATACAAATTTAAATGATGGATATCTGCTTATCGGACCATCAGGACCCACAAAACCAGGGCCTAACCCTGCCACTCGTTCTCCCACGATTGGGACACTTAGCACAATACCTTTTGAATTCCATTAATCATGATCAACGACACTTGGACCCATACCTCCTGAAGAAGTCTTATATAGACGAAACGTACGTTGGGGTGGACTCCATTGTTGAACGACTATCCCACATTATTACCTACAACTCTTACTAACTATGTTATAATGATTGATCCTTTAGAATGTATATACTATAACATATATTATGATATGCCAGATATAATCTCTCTTCTTGTTTTTATGCAATGTGAATATACGTTTGTAATGTGAACTATACGTCTAATTACCCTATTAAATTGTATGTACCCATTTTGAAACCTTGTTCATACTTACTCCTTTTGGCCTCTAAAGTCCCCACGCCCCTGGCCTAACCTCCAGGGGGAACCAAGATCGATGCGAGTGATCCTCTCATCGAACATTCTTCTCTAACGCATTCTATTAGAGTTTGATGAGATTAATAAAAATCTGCCACCTCTGCAATGATGACCACAGTATACTGTACTGTATACTAGAAATATATAAAAAAGCACGATTAATTAAAACCAAAGTATGAGGCTACACTCATTCACTTTACTCATTCACCTCAACAATGTGTGGATGCTGCTGAATAGAATGAGGGAATGTAGTGCGAATCGGAATAATATTATTGTCAGTACATTGTCATCAATGGAAGAATGCAGCACAGGGGATCCAAGGTGACCACACAGGCCAGTTGACATAGAAGTAGCTAAGATAGATATATATGCGCACTAATGTGTGCATCAACACACACATTAGCATAAATATTAATACTGTATGTGCATTACACAGTATACACCACAAAGTCGACACGCTATGTTAGTGTTTGCCATACCAAAAATGCATGCAGCAGTGCATTATGTGTTAATGCATTTAGTTGCACTGAAACACACAATAGACATGTTATACATATGTTATGTATAACCCAAGAGTGGGCAAACTAAGGCACGCGGCCGGATGCGGCCCATGTAGTTCTTTTCCGGCTCTTTATCACCTTGTGGAAAAGATGCTCCCCTCTGCTTGTTCTCTGCAATGGGTGCGCAAAATGTCTAGAGGTGAGCTGGGATCTTGGGATTGGTGGTGACCCCCCATTCTCAGCCATAGGGAGATTCCTTTCACTTCTTGATGGTTGGCCAGTACTCCTCCCCCTCTTCCCACCCATCCACTGTCTCTGTGCCCTGCCCTCCCACCTTATCCTGCCCGTATATGTTTTTTAAAGTTGTTCTCTTTTATTATGTGTATGGTATGGTTGTTTTTTGTTACTGTCTTTATGCTAAATGCTACATGGTTTTTGTATGTTTGTACTTGAAAAGTTTCTAAATAAACATTTAAAAAAAAATGTCTAGAGGTGTCCAAACATTGCCTTGGGGATGACGCAGTAACGTGATCATGGAACTGTGGGCAACATCCTCATGGTGACAACAGGCAGTCTCTAGGAATTATCTCTGCTCATTGCAGTGAAAGAGCATTTTTTTTAAGTGCAGGAAATTAAAAAAGATAAAACGTGTCACGTGTCGCCTATGACACATTACCGCCATCATAAGTGACGCTGGCGATGCATGGAATTGGCACACCTATGGCGGGTCCACTAGTACAGGCCCTTGGTCCGACGCCTTTATCAAATCTAAGAAGCCTATATGGTCCACAAGCCAAAAAGTTTGCCCACCCCTGGTCTAACCTGTCTACCATGCACTAATGCAAAGCACTGTTGTAACAGTAAGGTTATGAATCCACAGCGTTGATGCAGTGGAAACATAGCCTTAACACATAGTGGAGTCAAAGGGTATCACTCCACAGCGTTTTGTGAACCATCTGGACCCCTGCGTTCAGCGCAGTGCCTGGTGGGGGTCTTGACAGATCACATACATATTACCTGCCCAGGGGAACCTCTGTTAACAAATCCGCCAAAGCAGGGATTAACTTACTGTACTACCTCTGCATCGGCTCAGCGCTGTGAGGATCCGCCGGGCAGGTAATGTGTATGTGATTCGTCGGTACCCCCGCCAAGCACTGCGCTGAACGCAGGGTTCCCAACGGATCACACAACGCTGTTGAGTCATACCCTTTGACTCCACTTTGTGTTAAGGCTATGTTTCCACTGCATCAATTTGTCAAACACAGGAATGTTGATGCATCCAATGTAAATCAATGGAGTAGTACACACATGCGCTGATTGCCTAAATTGGGTTGCGCTGCGTTAATTTTAACCTTAAGCCCCGTGTCGACATTGATGCAATGCAGGTATGCGTTAACGCAACCATAGAGATTACATAGAATGCGTCAAAAAGCGGTCCTGGCTGGACCTGTCTAGACTTGGCACAATATTATGAAGAAATGGGCCATGAGGCTGCTATTTACCCGGAGAAGGTGGCAGCCCTATATGTATTACATGTAGGAATAGAATGGTTCCCGTGCTAAATGACAATACTTATACGGGCGGCGAGTCTCTCCAGTGACACAGTCCTCTGCGCGCCATACTTCTGCTGTGAGAGACCCGAGCGTCCTAGGCCTCCCCTGGTGCCATGCACTGCAGTACCACATGACACGCAGCAGAGGGCGCCATACTTGGCACGATAGGCTGAGGCTATCTGTCCGCGCACACAAGGAAGAGACAGACAGAGGCAGCCTAAGGACATACAGCAGACCTTTCCTCTACAAGGTGTGTTCTTACACTCACTGTTTACAGCGCACTGTCCGAATGTCACGTCTGGGATTTGTAGTGCTTCAGCTGCGGACCCGGAAGAGATCCTGTGTCATTACTCATTCCAGCAATCACCCTCCCTGATCTGACTATATTCACTGGAGTTGTGATTGCTTGCTGCAGGTTACTGTCATATGCAGCCTGTATATGCTGGGTGGTGTAGTTTAATGCAGTTCCTTCCATATGTTGAGTATAATATATTCTGATCATAGATAATAGTAATAGAAACTCCTAACACACAAGCAGCTCCCCATTGCCTTTCATCAACCTTGCACCTTTTCAGTGTTGATCACCACCAGTAGTTATGTACAGATCTCTAAATGTCAATGTGAGTGTAGTGTATGCATGGTGCACACACAGTATAAGAAGGGGTCCCTGGATGTATGCTAAAGCGACCATCATCGCCCATGCAAGCCAAACCATCAACTTTCTTTAAAGACCCCAAATCTTTTTTGGGGGGGATTCTTAATTTACATTACCGATGTCACACCCCTAACTGCAACCTTTCATACTTATTCATATTTCCCTGCAGTTATCCTAGTGACATAAATTGTATACATTTAACATTTAGCCATCCAGACACGGAGCGCCTCCAAGTTGTTAGTACACATGAGTTTTGTAACAATAATGCAGGTACGCATAGCTAGTTTTTGGCCCCTTTTGACTACCAGAGTACCACTTATGTGCACTTCTGACTATAGTTTTGAAAATAAAACAAATTAATGTATGATAACATCACAAAAACATAATTGCAGACACACACCAAAAAGACACATACATACACAAAAATTCCAATAAACATAAATACAAATAATATTAATTTCATATCCATGAACCACCCCCTCATGTACATTACACTTCTTCACGAAACACAGAGAATACACAACACACACTAATAAACAATAATATACATATCACATCCATAAAATATCTCCCCCCTGCAGCCAAAACACATTGGGCATCTTCACATACCAGAGGAGAGTAGCACCCAAATCCAAACCAATACTCCACGGGCTTCTTGTCCCTGTCAGATTCCCAGCTGTGGTATGTATGAGGGTGTGGGGGCTAAACAAACTGCCCTGGAGGGTAGTAACCTGCCCAGGGACCGTAGTTCCAAGACCCCATGTCCTAGAAAACCACATGGATTGTAATAATCATTATTTGGTTCAATGGTGCTCAAATGTATTTAGGATTTATATATTTTCCTTCCATGTGATTGGGTGTTCATTCCAAAGGGGATTATCTGTAGAGGATGTCAACCTTATTGCAATTTAGTGAACATTCGCACTTTGTGTAGTACGGTGGTTCCCTGCACTCTCCCTGCAGGACCCCCCTTTTCTATTTAGGAACTTTTTTCCCCCCCCCCCCCCGCCCCACTGAAACACAGGTCGCCGAAGGGCCCATACCCCCGGAATACCTTACGCCCCCCAGTTTGGGAACTACTGTGAAGTAAAATTTTTGCATGTAATGACTTCAGCCAAACAATAATAATGAAGTTTTATAAATAGAAAAGGGATGTGGTATGCTCTACTAATGCCCATTTTATGGTTGTTAAGGATAGAATTCACATTAAGAACATTAGCTGTGTGAACACTCACAATCCAACAATAAATGTGTGTTTTGAACTTTCATCCCATAATTCCCTTCTCTTCTTTTGCATGTGTCAGGTCCAGAGTCCACTTATCTGCTCAATGCTTTGCCTGTCTTTACACCGTTTGCTGTCCGCATCAGTCCGAGGTGGAAGATCCTGCATAATGCACAATGTCAGAGGGATGCAGACGCCTCCAAAACTTCAAGGCAAAGTAGCTTTGGTAACCGCATCAACAGATGGGTAAATCAGATCCTGTGTGTTACTCTTTATTGCCTTTTTCACTTTTTGCTCTGGCATGTATTCATTTGTAATTTGTTCTCTGTCATTTATGTAGTTCTACACCTGAAGCCCAACTCCATGCCATGTATTTTCCAGTATAACGTAGGGATTTCTGTCTTAAAAAGGCCCAATTATCTAGTTGGTAACAAAAAACACTTTAAGGCCATTGTTACAATAAGTTTTTTTCTGGCTGTCATGGACACATGGGCCTTACGCATCCTTAATACCCAAGTCATGTAAGGGATTTTTCCATGTTTTGGGACGCATTAAGTGGTACAAAATTGTAATGCGGCATTAATGCACCCTTATTGGGAGAAACGCTGATTTTCAATAGACACAATACCTATCATTGCCCCTGACCCCCAACATTGCAGCAATGACAACTTGTCTAGCATTGTTATTGGCACAACATGTGTGTAAACAAGGATATCATAGCCCATAGAAGACAGTGTTTCGTGTCTGCACTGTGTAGTGTAGATAAGTCCTAAGTGGTAAGTAAATACTATTTATTGGGCACTTGTGTCCTTTTTTCATTCCTTGTTGTCAGGGATATTATTATTATTATTTTTGCTATTCTTCGAAATGGCTCTGACATTGTGCAGTAAATAACAAAGTATCAGACAATGTCACAAAGGGCTCATTTAAACAAGCAATAATCACAAAGCCCAAAAACCAACCTAATGTTGCTTCTGCCAGTCGGTTTTCAGACTTTCGTCCAATAGAACTGCCATATGGTCCTTATGTAGATGACATGCAAGGGCCTGCATGACATGCCTATTTAGATGACATGCCTGCGCTTGTTTCCTGGGCTGCTGCGGGAGCGCCTGGTTGTTTCCCAGGCTGCTATCAGGCTATAGTCCGTGTAAATTTAGCCTAACTGATCCTCAGAGGTACACACATTTTAAAGTCCTTGCCATAGTCTACTGTCCATATCTAAGGGTAGGTCAATTAATTTACCATTTTAAATGAAAACACAATATTAGTTTAGTCCTGTAAGGGGTCATATACAAGGGCGTTTTTAACTGACTTGGTAAACACCCAATTCACAGTGTATAGCAAAGAGCATTCCTGCCTGGGACAAAAGTCACCCAGTGGGAATGCTCTCTGCCTTGTACAATAACAGAGGTCAATGGTTAAGGTACACTGAAGGGAGTGTTCTTATGGACCTAAATGTAAGTGTTTACAACTAAAACTTAAGCCTGCCATACACCCACAGACATGTGCAGACAGACTAGCTGCGATGAGCTCCGGTATGCACCGTGATGACGTCATCACGGTGCATTCTGGGGCCGCTTCAATCGGCCGGGCACCCTTTGTGAAGGTAATAGCATCGGCCAGAGAACATCCGACATGTCCGTTCTCTGGCCGGCCGAGCTGTGGGGCGACAGGGATCTGTCGCCCCATGTGGGCACACGCCGATTGGCAGCCAATTTTGGCGACGGCGCGAGCGCGCACGCCCGTCGGTCAGCGTTAAAATCGGCCGCTAATCGGCATGTTTATGGCAGGCATTAGGGTTTCCATTCACACCTTTGGCCAAATAGGACATTCCTAATGTAATCTGCTCATAGTTACCATTAGAATATGTCTGAAGCACCTGCAGAACTGTTAAAGATCAGATTTGTTAATAAATAACACTTATGGTTGTTTCCTACTTGCACTAATAGTCCATCGTAGGCACAAAGTGATTATATATATATAAAATATCTGTTATGTCTGATTTTTCTTGTATAAGTAAACCTTTAGGTTTTACATGTGCTTAAATAAAATTGTGTTATTGGAACTATGAACTTATGTGTGTTTTACAAATAACTTCTTAAGATACCATGCCCATGTTTTTGTTAAAATAACATGCAGTACCTGCTTCTCTAACTCAGGATCGGTTTGGCTATTGCTCAGCGGCTTGCTCAGGATGGAGCACGAGTTCTTATTAGCAGCCGAAAGCAACAAAATGTGGATAAAGCTGTGAAAGAACTGAAAGGACAAGGACTGGATGTGGAAGGGACAGTCTGCCATGTGGGCAAGAGTGAGGACCGAGAAAGATTAGTGAATACAGTAAGAACGTATTTGCTTTCACACAACACTTCTTTTGACAGAAGACATCTTAAACAAAATCATAGATAAGTAGATGTTACCTGTGTACAATATTATTAAGTTGAAAATGATATAAATAGTGGTGCCACATCCCATAAATTACATACAAAAAAAACAGGCAAGGGGGGACAGAATAGGGGTATTACCACTCATCCACCTTTAATTGGAGACTGGCACTCCAGGGACTTTTAAGGCACTGATACATAGATAAAAAGTATTAGTTTATTTGGGGTACATTGGTAAATAAATAGATGAAAACATTTGGCATATATTGTAGTGCAAATCCACATTGAACAATCACAATCAGAAGGATAATTCCATATACATGTATGAGCAGTTAAGCACTTGACCCTTTATCTCGACGCGTTTCGCACAACTTTTGCTTCATCAGGAGATAGATGTCTCTTACACTGGAGGCTTCGGGGATTCAAATGTATAGGTACAGAATCCCTGATAAGACCCCAGGATTTCTTTACACTATGATGGGCACGACAACAACTTTTGTTACAGTATTTATATGCAATGTCATGAATAATGTCAGCATTGGTTGTAATTATTTGACTTTCTGAATAGAGAATGTGAAATGCACTGAACCTATGCCCTACATGTATATAGTTTAGCAAGTATTAATTGAGGAAATATGCACACCGTAGCTAATGCCTCGTTAATTACTGACTATTTAGCAATTAGCCCTTAGACAGCCAGACATGCATACAATATGGACTTGTGTAGCACTGAGAATATATAATGGTACACCTAGACCCATCCAACTAATAAACTCACCAATGTCAGGACATCATACAATAAAAACAACTAGTTGCAACTACTCCAAAAGCGATAGCAATTGACTTAACATACAATACAACTGAACGGGCTAAATGCCTATGGACATAGGGGAGTTTTCCTTCCCCCGGGGGTCCCTCTGTGCCCCCGCCCCGTGCTGCAGGTGGTGGGGGACGGACGAAATTAGCGGACGCAGATCGGCCTCTGACCGATCTCACCAACATGTGTCCCCAGGTCGGCCCCCTCCCAGCCTTTCCCCTCCGCTGACACGGGAGGAGGGTTGGGTCTTGGGTGGCCTTGATCCTCAGACACAACTCTCCAGATGGGGGCGGTGCAGCGAGGGGAGGGAGTTCGGTCTCCCTCCCCCGCCCACCGTCCCCGCCCTAGATATGGGGAGTACAGCATCCGTGCGTCGCCAAGGTAACGACGCAGTCACGACACCTATGATGGGCGTCTCTGCGTGGTTCCATGGCGACGGCGGAGGACAAAAGGGTGGATGTCGGCGTCCGCCTGCAGTGGTGATGACGACAGACGCCGGGAAATGGACACAACTTCGAAGGGTGGACAGAGGTAGGACTGGACTTCAACCTTTGTTCGTTATAAGGGTGAGACAGCCATTCTTATGACTATCCGGTATATTGTTATCCCCTCCATCTACACAACATTCTTTATGTTGATGGTGGATGGGATACTAGCTACTACTTAGGGACCTCTTTAATGACTAGGAAGACTACCCCTCCTTGTCTATTGACATTCTATAGTATACAACCTTATCTACTCTGACTATTAACCATTAAATATCCCTCTGACTATGACACAGACTATACAGTTGAGACCTTCGGTCACTTAATTCCTCCACTTTGTGTGTCACTACTGGATTTAGGTGGGCGTTGGGCATCCCTACCCGACTGGTCCTCCGTTATTTCATCCCTCCTCCTCACCCGGCAGCCTGTGGGTTTCAGGGGCCACTGCAGCAGACCTCCCGGAGTGTCATCATGTCCAGTGCACCACCTTGGCAACCCATCCTCACTACACACATTCAAAAGAATGTGAGTATGAGAAGACCAACACTGCGTTGGTAGTTCCACTCAAAACTAGATTTTTGTATATATTTCACTTTTATGACTCCCACTTCATTATGATCAAAATTCTGTTTTCTGTTTTTATGATTACGTTAGTAAAACCTAAACATCTATCTCCTGATGAAGCAAAAGTTGTGCGAAACGCGTCGAGATAAAGGGTCAAGTGCTTAACTGCTCATACATGTATATGGAATTATCCTTCTGATTGTGATTGTTCAATGGGGATTTGCACTACAATATATGCCAAATGTTTTTTTATCTATTTATGTACCAATGTACCCCAAATAAACTAATACTTTTTATCTATGTATCAGTGCCTTAAAAGTCCCTGGAGTGCCAGTCTCCAATTAAAGGTGGATGAGTGGTAATACCCCTATTCTGTCCCCCCTTGCCTGTTTTTTTTTTATATTATTAAGTTACTTGTAAATATATGATGGCACAATTACATTAAATAATGAGAAAGAACCATACAACTGTTAACGGATAATATGGCAGCACAAAAGTAACTTTTTATATGTAGCTGTCCTGAAATTTTCAAATAGCACTATGTGGCAGCCATTGGTGGTAGCTGGTTGTTCAAATGAGGATAACTAGAAAAAGAGAGAATTATTCAATAAAGTAATTTTTACCAAAAACCCGAACAATTGATTGTTGAGGACTTTTGCGGCGATCGTTTGAGAACGATTGTTCGCAAATCGAAAGCACCAATCCTTTCTTCGTTCCAGCTTGAAGAAAGCTTGATCGAACCAACATGTTGGTAAATTCCTGTTCGATTGCCATTACTGTGGATGGGGACCAGGGTCCATTTTAGATCATGGGTGGTCACACCCAATTGCGTGCGATCGCGCCCATAGACATGAATGGACACGTTCAATGGATTGAGATGCAATTTTTGAACGTTTCCCCATTCATTCACTATGGGCGGGTTTAGGGGCAATCATCGCGGGCAAAAACACTTCTGATCACGGCTGCAAAAAAATGTCAGCAATCTCTGCCTACGATTAGGATCGCGGCAGATTGCTCAAGTGGGGACATAGCCTTACTGTGAAATCTAGAAATTCTTAGCATCTCTCACAATATTATGTCCTGCTGAATTTTATTTACACATTACTGAAATGTTCTTGCTGAAGAACTGAAGAAGTGTTAATGACATTCATATTTTATAGGCTGTTCAGAAGTTTGGAGGGATTGACATACTTGTTTCCAATGCTGCAGTTAACCCCTTTTTTGGAAACATATTGGACTCAACTGATGAAGTTTGGACGAAGGTAAGATTATGAATTAAATCAAAATTTACGTTACCATGGTCATAACCAGAACAAAAAAAAAGCTTAGACTATGGATCAGTAAAATACTGATTTTTTTTTAAATTATTTTAAAGATTTTTCAATATAAATAATAATAAAAAAACAGTGTACAAAAGTCTTTAGATACAAATAAGCAGGTAACAAGTGTTACAATGAATATGGGTAAAGTCAATATCAACAAAATTTTCCTTTATTTTGCTTTACAGTGAATATCAGAATAATATCAACTTAATAAGTATAAAATATGAAGAACCAAGAACTGTAATAGAAGAGATAAGCAGTCTATCCTACCAAAAACCCAGGGAAAATGTTAATAACAGAAAATCAAACTACCTGTTGGATTCGGGACACTCAGTGTTCTCTCGAAATAAAAGTCAGTTATACCTAGGGTGATAACAAGCTATAAAACCGCAGCTGCTTGCATATTGTATTAGCAAACAAAAGAATAAATATAAGAAAAGAAAGAAATTTAGTATAGAGAAGGCGGGGAGAAAAAAGAAAAGGGGGGGGGGTTGAACATGGACAAAGTGGGGTATCTTGTGAACGTCTGCGCAGAATCGCTGTCACCATTGCATTGATTACTTTCTCAAGAAATGTAACCCAAACCTGGACCTCTCTGTGTTTCCAGATAAAGGGGTGCAGAACTACCTAAGATTTTGACAGGAATGATTTTTTCTGTGTTTTAAAGAAACATATATATCAGTTGAATTTACCCCTACATATTTTTAAGGAGCACACTAGCTGGACATGTTTTGGATGCTAATGAGATCTTACTTGTCCTCATCAAGTGGTCATTATTATTCTTCCATTAGGAGCACCAAGCTTATCAGAGCAGGGCCCAAACCTTGACTGTGATGGCAGTGGTGAATATATCTCTAAATATCGAAAAACCTATATACACAACTGCTGTGTATATTTCTGAATTTTGGGGATAGTGGCAAGAAACACATCAAACATAAAGTATATGTTCACTTCGGCCCAAATTTCTGTAAGGATCTCAAAACCTATATGTGTCTGGACAGGTAGATGTTAGGTTTTTTTTCATTCACAGAATACAAAACCTATATTAACTAAATATCAAACAATATGCGGTATCCCAAGACTCTGCATCCAACCATTTGAGAATTCAATTAGTCCTGAGGAAGCCCATACCAGCGTGCAAACATGTTGCGGTTGTACAATTTTATCCTTTCTTCTGTACTTATACAGAATTAGAAAGAAGTTATGTTAATTTTATTTTTGTCGGTGGGATAACTGTGTATTCAATTGTGATGTTTAATTAAATCATACTGGTTATGAAATCATTCTCGTTTATTTTTGCTTCCTAAAAATTCCCAGGTACGGGGTTGGTGAAACCAAACATTGTATTAAATATCAACCAACATACATAAAAATGTACTTACATTTCTTAAAAATAAATGCTATGCTTATTATCTAACATTCACATTTATTTCCTTTGCAGATTCTAGATATAAATGTTACTGCCGCATTCCTTCTGGTGAAACTTGTGGTGCCCAAAATGCAGGAAAGAGGGTGAGAAATATGTTAGAAGGTGTTACAAATACTTGTGATTGGCATGTCATTGTAAAGCAGGCTCTGTGTGGAATGCAGGAACCAATCTGATGCAGAAAGGCACTGTGTTAAAACTAGAGCTTTGTAGTTTGAGAGAACTCTGTATTTGACTAACTCAGCTTCACTGCTTAACAATTGTTCAAATCTTAGTTGACACACTTTGACTTTATTGTGACAATAAGTAAAGCATGGCCATCCTGTGACCGAGAGCATGACTGAGTCAGAAGCAATGATGCCGCTATGTCCACTCTCTGAGACACTCACACAAAAAAAGTTCTATGTACTTATTAGAAACATCTGTATATCTTCATATAATACCTTCTCTTCTCTTTCCCCAGAGGTGGTAGCATTGTGATAGTTTCATCTGTAGCTGGATTCACACCGTTTCCTGTAAGTAAATAATACTAACATTTTTAATTCTTGTACTGCTTTCCTCTTGTAATGCTTATGTTTATGTCCTCCCAGGGCCTGGGACCATACAGCGTCAGTAAAACTGCACTGCTCGGCCTCACTAAAGCTCTTGCACCTGAGTTGTCACCTCTTAATGTCCGAGTGAACTGCCTTGCACCTGGCATCATTCGCACCAAGTTCAGTTCAGCTGTAAGTGTGTACATTCATGTGGTCTTGGTGGGCAACCTGTTAAATTTAAAGAGCTTCATATACAACCTAATGATTCTTAAAAACTCTACTGTAGCAGAGTTTATCTGTTTATCTCAGATGCACGTGCAATCATATAGGAAATAATTTCCCCATTTTATTAAGTCTTCAAGTATATATATTTTTAAATGAGAAGATAAAGTTATTAAGTGCTTGTGCCTGGAACTGAGAAGCGTTTTTCTCTCCACAGCTATGGGAGAACAAGTCTGGATTGGATCAACTAACTGCTGCTCTAGGTGTTCGCAGGTAAGCATGGTACCACTTAATGTACAACACCATAGCTATGTGTCTACTTCAGTCTGAAGGAGGGTACACAGTCTTTCAGAAATTAAATTGATAATGAATAAGTTATTTTGTGACAATATATCTGCATAGCACTGACCTGCATGTGATATTTGTTTTGATTTCATTTTTTGTCAAATTTAGTCCTGGTCATCACATGACCAGGACTAAATTTGCATCAGCTAAGTGTACTGTTACAAATATACTTTATTACAGAGAGGTTGATGACGATTACTACAGTGCATCCGGAAAGTTTTCCCAGTACATCACTTTTTCCACATTTTGTTATGTTACAGCCTTATTTCAAAATGGATGAATTTTTTTTTGTCCTCAGAATTCTGTAAACACCACCCCATAATGACAATGTAAACACAAAATTAGAGAGCACATATTCTAAGTGTTCCAGTGGTCCTCAGTGGAGAGAGGAGAACCTTCCAGAAGGACAACCATCTGTAGCAATCCACCATTAGGCCTGTATGGAAGAGTAGCCAGACGGAAGCCACTCCTTAGTAAAAGGCACCTGAAGGATTCTCAGACCATGAGCCTTTAGACCAAAATTCTCTGGTCTGATGAGACAAAAATGGAACTCTTTGGTGTGAATGTCAGGTGTAACATTTGGAGGAAACCAGGTACTGCTCATCACCAGCCCAATACTATTGCTACAGTAAAGCATGTTGGTGGCAGCATCATGCTGTAGGGATGTTTTTCATCTGTAGAAACTGGGAGACTACAGGGAATAATGGGTCAGGATAAAGGGAAAGATGACTGCAGAATGGTACAGAGACATCCTGCATAAAAACCTGCTCCAGAGCGCTCTTGAACTCAGACTTGGGTGACAGTTCATCTTTCAGCAGGACAACAACCCTAAGCACACAGCCAAGATATCACAGCAGTGGCAAGGGTTCCCAAACTTTTCTTGCATGGCTCCCCTTTACTATTTATGAACATTATCGCCCCCTCCCCATTGAAACACATGTTAAGAATGAGGGCCAGCGCCCCCCTGGAATATCTTTGCGCCCCACTGCTACAGTGGCTTGCAAACGTATTCGGCCCCCTTGAACTTTTCCACATTTTGTCACAAACATGAATGAATTTTATTGTAATTCCACGTGAAAGACAAATACAAAGTGGTGCACACGTGAGAAGTGGAAGGAAAATCATACATGATTCCAAACATTGTTTACAAATAAATAA
>CM070032.1:87622725-87640033 GCA_036250615.1 Ptychadena robeensis | reverse complement strand
GTGCTGGATTGGGCCGTGTAAATACCTTCTGTTTTAAGAAGGCTTGATTTGTGCTAAAAAAATTTTTGGAATCATGTATGATTTTTGTTCCACTTCTCATGTGTACGCCACTTTGTATTGGTCTTTCACGTGGAATTCCAATAAAATGTAGTCATGTTTGTGGCTGTAATGTGACAAAATGTGCAAGAGTTCATACTTTTGCAAGCCATTGTATATGGAAATGGCTCATGATTATCAGGGATTGCTCCCTGCTGTGTATCCTATATAATAAGAAGCCATTACCAATCAATATTCTTGTTATATATTAATTTAAAATGAGTTAAAGTCCACCGTCTCTCATCCACTGCCACCTTGAGAACTAGTTATCTCTCTTTATAGATATAAACAAAATTAATGCTAATTACATGTGCCTCATTTATTAAAGTGTATTCGGCACTGTGAAAAACAGCCAGATAAATTCATACTCATTACTAATTGGGAACATGTAATAATAAAATATTTGAGGAAAAACCCTGGCTAGTGGTGAGTAAAGTTGCGAACGTATTGACATTTAGGATAATTCTAGCAATAGTCATGTCCATTAGCTTTTAAACCCAACATTACTGAAAAGTAAAATGGCTGCCGAAGGTAATGGCTGCATGTCCTTAACAGTCATTTCTGTGTGCACTAGTGTTTCAAGATTAATTGGACATGTTTTGCAATGCACTGTCTCTTTTTTTCTCTCCTCCACCACCTCCTCCATTCTGTCTGCTGTCAGGAATAATGAGCGCAATAAATCTCTGAATCCCAGCTCCTTGGTCAGAATGAACAAGTAAAGGGTACATCATAAGAAAGTGATCAGCCAACTATTACTAGCCATTGCGGGGGGACACAAGAGGCAAGGCAAATGGCCTTTTACCAGTGTTAGGTATAGGAAGATTTCAGATATATGCAGCGGAGATGTTTGTAGAATTGTTATAGGTCAAATTCACAATGTTACATAACTAAAGAAATGCTTTAACATCTTAAAATGATGCTATGGTCAGTAACAAGTGCACTTCCTTTAGATCGTATTAAAGGTCTAAAGTAAAAAGGAGATATTTATAGAAAAAATTGGTATTGCTGGATATATAATGACCACAGATTTTTGCTTGGAAATGGTTGTCAGAGAACCCGCTGAGAGCCATGTAACACCTATTGTTATCTCAATAACCTTGGCTAGATAGATACCTTGGCACTGTGTAGCACCAACAGCAATGAGTCTGCTCCTAATTATTTAATGTGTCTCCAGAAATAAATCACTTGATGTAAAACCAGCAACGTGGGCTATACCTATTGAGTCTCACTTTTATTTTCCAAATACTAAAGCAACAAGTCAGTAGGTAATGACACCATCATATAACAATAACCATTCTTCTCATTTAATGCAGGATCGGGGAGCCAGAGGAGTGTGCAGGAATAGTGTCTTTTCTATGCTCACCTGACGCCTCATATATAACTGGAGAAACAGTAGTGGTTGCAGGAGGAGGACACTCTCGTCTATGAAAAAGTCATTTATCTTTATGTTTCATCATTCGGCGTACCATGTCCAAACAATTAATAATATAATTTGTAATCTGTCCATTTATTATAATGAATTTGGACTCTTATACTCTTTGTAATTGCGTTGTGAAGATAATTTCCTGAAAATATGGTGTCCCTTCATACACTTGCTCTGATGAAATTAAAGGAAAACATCAATAGGCCATGTTCAGCCTGTATGTGAAGTGACAAGCTGATTTATGTCGCCAGGGTTTACTTACAGAATGTCAATTATGTCTGATTAATGTGTACTGCTGCCCACCCACATCCTACTAATGCTGCCATTGTTGGTCTTGTAAATTTATTACACACACACGCCTCAGAAATATATTTTCTTATAAATAAAACATTTATTGAGAACATTGTTTAGATATATTTTGTTTTAATCTTTTAAAGGTTTAGGTAGAAAGATGCTCTTAGCTGATACATAAAAAAATATGTCATTTAGTATTGAGCTTGCAAACGGCTTTTGGTTTAAGAGGGGATGCAATGTAGATTTTGCTGTAGATCCAACACCTCTTAATACACTTGATGCACTCATCATGCCTAGTGCCTACTGTACAAGGCTGTGGGGCAGTGCTACAGTATGATCTGGGGTTGCTGCAGTTGGTCAAGTCTAGGTTCAGCAACAGTATGTGCTCCAAGAATGAGGTGAGCTGACTACCGGAATATACTAAATGACCAGGTTATTCCATCAATGGATTGTTTCTTCCCTGATGGCACGGGCATATTCCAAGATGACAATGCCAGGATTCATTGGGCTCACATTTTAAAAGAGTGGTTCAGGGGGCATGAGATATCATTTTCACACATGGATTGCCCACCACAGAGCCCAGACCCCAATAAGAATATTTGGGATTTGCTGGAAAAGGCTTTGTGCACCACTCAGGCTCTAGCATCATCAATGCAAGATCTTTGTGAAAAATTAACACAACACTGGATGGAAATAAATCTTGACATTGCTTATGGAAACAATGCCACAGCAAATAATGCCATAATCAAAGCTAAAGGCGGTCCAACAAAGCATTAGACGGTGTGACCTTTTTTTTGGTGGTGACTTTTTTTGGCTAGGCAGTGTATAACACAATATGTTGTTACTAATATAATATAGCTGGTATGACCAATCCAGTCATCTGAAAACATGTTCAAGCATATTTTATTGTTTACAAAAAGTCAGAAAATGACTACTGATGCCAAAATTTTGCCTGTATGTGGCTTTATACAATTTAGAGATTATTTGTTTATTGAAACAGGATAATTAGGTTTTCGCTGCATTCAATTGAAATGTGTCAATACAAATTGTTGCTTACGATTGGCTGCTATTAAATTTACTTCATATTCTTCATAATTGATTTATTTTATTTCATTGGAAGTGAAAATTGGCCCATGTGCTAGAACAAGAATAGATTGTATTATGAGTGGTTGTACACTCTGATGATTAACCAATAAAACTGAGGAGACTGATAAATACAGGCTTGACAAGCATCAAATAAACAAATCAGTTGGAAATGCTAACCCTATATAGACAGCAGCAACAGAGTGTAGAAAGGTTTTTTATCTCTTTTTAACTCTGTTTGTCCGTGATATAATGGAAGACTTGGGCAAGGCATTTGTTTTTACTGATGACAGAAATGTATGCAAAAAGGGTAAATGTTCCTGGGGAACATTGGTCAAACAGTGGAAACTGGTTCTATGTATTTAAATCCCAAATAATAAATTCATAGAAAAATAATCCTCACTGGGTGTAATATTGTAACTCATTCCCATCCATTGATCGCCTCTAATAAGCAACTGCCCCGGTATTGTCAAGTACATTGATTTGGCAATGCTATAAGATTGATTCAATTATTGGAAACAGCAGTTGAATGTATTATGCACATAGATAGAGAATCCTCTTCTGACTACAATATTGGGACAGTGTTGGCCAAAACTACAAACCAAGGGTCATCAGCAGAAGAAAGGAGGTTGGGGAGAGTGTGAAGTTGGCAAGCAGTTGTCAATGTATACACATTGTAGCCACTTTCTTAGGTATATTTGCTCAAATTCTGGTTAACTTCTCAGCCAAGCACTAAATGCAGAATGCAAGCCTGGTATTGATATTCTGTCTGTGTGCTTAAGCTCATTGTCTTGCTCACATATGAAGCATTGCCCCAGTTTGAGTGCTCTGGAGCAGGCTTTCATCCAGGTAGTCTCTGTACATTGCCATAGACATCTTTCCCTATCCTGACAAGTCTCCCAGTTCCTGGCATCCCTACAGCATGATGCTGCCACCACCATGCTTCACTGTAGGGATTATATTGGCCTGGTGATCACCAGTGCCTGGTTTCCTCCAAACGTGACACCTGGCATTCACACAAAACAGTTCAATCATTGTCTCATCCAGTGGTGGGCAACTGAGTTGATATGGAGGGCCACAAGTGCGGCCCTCGCCATCACTAAAGGGCCGCACATAACATTGATCCATACTCTCCCCGCATCAACATATCTCAGCAGACTGGACCAGATCCCGACAGCTGGGTCAGCGTGTGACCACTTTAGTGCGTGACCCTATGCATTAACAGGGGGCCGCATTTGGAGGACCAAGGGGGGCCGCCGAACAACGTCTAAAGGGCCACATGCGGCCCCCGTGCCGCAGGTTGGGCACCTATGGTCTCATCAGACCAGATCATTTTGTTTCTCATGGTCTGAGAGTGCTAAATCCCCCAAGTTGAATTGGCTGAGTGGAACCCAGGTAATTTGGAGTTTGTTTGAAAAAAAAAACACCTCAAAATAAGCGAATTAACCTGGATCGTTTAAACCAACCTAACCTCCGGAAAGCTGAGGTGATTCTTTATGTTGCTATTCCGGGGAGCTGAGTTCATGCTCTCCTTCAGCCTCCTCCATGTCCCCTGATGTACTTGCCTGTCTCCTGGTAGCGCCTCCAGACTCTGAACACTACGCTGACAGACACAGCAAACTTTTTTTGCTTTAGTCCAGGTGTGGGAGGAGATCCCTCAGGAGACCATCCGCCACATCATCAGGAGCATGCCCAGGCGTTGTAGGTAGGTCATACAGGCACGTGGAGGCTACACACACTGCTGAGCCTCATTGTGACCAGTTTAAGGACATCACATCAAAGTTGAATCAGCTTGTAGTGCTTATTTACTATTTATTGTTGAGTGTGACTCCAAATGCAGTCCTCCATGGGTTGATAAAAGTAATTTTGTTGTCTGCACATTAAACTATATAAAGAACAATTTAATGAGAATATTTCATCCATTAAGATGTAGGATGTCTTATTTTTGTGTTCCCTTTATTTTTTTGAGCAGTGTGTATTAAAATATAAGATCATGTATCTCCTGCAATGAACTGGCTATGTTATTTGGTAGTTGTTCCTAAATCAGAGTAGAAAAACTACAAATACTATACTAAAAATCGTATTTTAGGTATTATACTTGTATTTGTAGCTGTATTGATAAGCATGTGCAATGGATTCTAAGAATTTTTACTGGGAGGCAAAGCTGATTTTTTCCCCACTATACCACATGTACCATGCCCAGAATGTCAATTATACATACAATGTTTGCTATATATTTTTAGAAAATCCTGAAATCCTGTTTATGCCCATTAGAATGCTTCCATGTAATGGCAATGTGAAGTGATTTTTACTCAAAATCTGACTGAGTCCTGCATGGCTCTGTGATAAATTTAGAGACTGTGTAGATGTCTCTGTGTTTATGTCTGCATGTAACAGGATAGCTGAGGATGCTGCAACCTTCTTCACCAAGGTAACTGTTTCCATGGAACCGCCTCTCTCTTCCTCCTGCTGCCATGGTCACGGTAGTCATGGCCCAGCTGCTGGATGTTGCTAGGGAGAAAAAAGAAGACTGTGTGCTAATGAGCAGAGATCTGTAGACAGCACAGTGGCTGTGTGTACATACCACGACCGATGACATGTTACTGATAAATGCCCCGATCTATCATGTCCATCGATCGTGATGTACATTCAGCAGCAGCCCATGTATTGACAGGCAGTGCGAGCAGTGTGATTTTTTTCCTGCATTGCCCCCGTAGCCTCCATCTGCCCTGTGCAATGTGTATAGAAAACACGACGCGAGCCGTGCCCCGGGAGCTCCAGAGCTGTGCCCAAGTTTGCCAAACATCGCCCGCAGCATCCATCTGTCCTCCACCCACAACAGTCCCTCCCTCCCGGGCATCCCGATAGAATCATATCTCATTCCACATTGGGAAGACACCTGACTGCCCGTGTAACCCCCGCCTTGGCATCCTCCCACCCGATCCTTTGCTGCCACCCCAGCTCCCTCCTTACAACCTGGCACAAGCATCTCCACTTCTAGCACTCCTCCTCCTCCTCCCCATCCTCCACCCCCATCACCGTCTCCAAGCTGCATCTATGGGCACTGCGAGGTGAGTACAGAGCTGCTCTCTGGTACATGTCTCCATCCATGGCATATGCTTTTATAGGGAGGGGGGTTACCATTCATTCAGTACATGCTGTGTGTTTTTGGGGTAAACCCAGAGCCCACCAATCTCCCCCAATCCATCATGTGTGCCTGTACACTTGTACATCAGCTGTAGTGCATGTCAGTGTATTTATTGCTATGAGGGATGTCTAAGGCTTTTCATAATCAAGCGATATTTTAATTGCATGTTATGTAGAGGCAAAGGGGACCCCTGACGTGTTTGTGTTCTGTACATGTGGTTGGCCTACATAGATTTATTGCAAGTAGTATATGTGTTCTGTATGTGTATTTAGCACCGCAAGTAATAATTATTCACTGTATTATATGAGCCAGTCTTTATATTTCCTATTTTTATAAGATGCATATTGATTCTGTTACATTACTATGTAATGTAACTGATTCTATTTTCTTGCCTTTATTTTTTTGTATGTTTTGCAGTCTAAGCTGTTTTTTGCATCATATTTATTCATTCTACAATTCCATTGGCTAGTGCAGTTTACAAGAACTCAGTCAAGTCATATAGGATGTTAACGTTCCTGCTTGTGCCTTATATGTACTGCTAAAATGTGCAAGCCAAGCACAAACGTAGCAGCAAATGAGCAGATGGATGGAATGGTTTCCCTTTAGCGACTAAACACGTCGACTGCATTGGGTACAGAGTGTGTAAAGTCACTGAACCGTGCATAGTATTTGTTGTAATTGTCATGTTTTTTTTTCCCCAGGTGATTCTGGCAGGCACGTACACTAACCTGGGGAAAAAGACTTTTACAGACTAGCCATGTTGTAGTTCTTTGGTTTGAATTACAGGTTGCCATTTATAAGGATATAATAAATACAAATTGGAGTATCTTGAAAGGTTCCTTTATTTCACAAAATTCTTCAGGCTGCCAACTGTGTTACCCTATCAACAGGACCAGCTGGGGAATATATAATGTGCATACACCCCTGAAATTGTTATTTAAGTAAAAATATCCTGAAGTTGTAAATTCCAGTGGAAACTACGGAGCACATTATGCTTTCTGTGTGGAGCACATAATCAAACAGGCAAACTGGGGCTTGGAAAAAATCGATGTGAAACCGGCTCTTGCATGTTCAGCGGAGGGACATTTGGATTTTCAGATGGCGGGTGTTATATGGGAGACTGGCAGGATGGCCGAGCACATGGGTATGGAGTATGCAAGGGTCCGACAAGGCAAGGTGAATACAGTGGACTTTGGAGCCATGGGTTTGAATCTCTGGGAGTTTACACCTGGCCCAGTGGAAACACATATCGTGGCTACTGGGACCAAGGTAAGAAGAATGGCCTGGGAGAAGAACACAAAGGACGGTGGCTGTATCGGGGTGAATGGACACATGGACTAAAAGGAAGGTTGGGAGTGAGAGAGAGTCTTTCTGGAGCACGATATGAAGGACTATGGACAGATGGACAACAAGATGGTTATGGCGTGGAGACTTACTCAGATGGAGGTGAGAAAATAACCAATAAAGTTATAGCTATGGAATTGTATTATGTGACATGTAAGATGATATATACAAATAATTGCCTGGTAATAAGAACTTTGCTGTTTTTATTGTAACAATTATAGTGACTCTCCTCCTTATGTCTCTTCATATTTGCACTCTGTGTTTACCCACCCTACCTACATCCCATTCCATCTCTGCAGGTACATATCAAGGCCAGTGGCAAATCGGTAAGCGTCATGGATATGGGGTACGTCAGAGTGTCCCATATCATCAAGCTGCACTTCTTCGTTCTCCTCGAACACCAACCCTCAGTTCTTTACCTAACTCCCCTGATGCCCTCACTGATACAGCACCAGCACTGCTTCCAGGAAGCCCTGCCTCTGGATCCCGTGGGGGCTTTGTACTAAAGGTTCGAGGAGTTGGCTCTGAGTCCACTGGACCTGGCAGCAGTGGCAAGCCCAAAAAGAGAGGTTTCTTCTTCCCACGTTCACTTATACTAAGTGGGTTCCGATTGCATCGTGGCTCAGACACCAAGGCCCCCAGTAGTGGCCGAGACAGTCAACGAAGTTCTTTGAGAAGTGAAACCAGGGGGGCTGGTGGCTCCCTAGGATCTAGTGCCAGTCAAGATGGATCCAGTGCTAGTGTGGCAGAAACAGAGTCTGAACTCCCAATTGCTGCCTGGGAAACAGAAACTTATGCTGGCGAGTGGAAAAGTGATCGGCGCAGTGGGTATGGGGTAAGCCGTAGATCAAACGGTCTTAGTTATGAAGGGGAATGGCTAAGAAATCGACGGCATGGTTATGGTAGAACCACTTATCCTGATGGTTCCCGAGAAGAAGGCAAGTACAAGATGAACATGTTGGCCAGTGGTAAAGTGAAGAGTCTGTTCCCACTGCGTAGGGGTAAAGGGAGGGAGAAGGTGGAAAGAGCAGTGGAGGCTGCAAGAAGAGCAGAAGCAACAGCCAGGCAGAAACAAGACATGGCAATAGCCAGGTAAGAAGTTACCATACAGACTTATCTTATTGAGATTTTTGGGTTGGGAGGGTATGTTAATTTTTGCCTGTATTGACATGTATTTTCAAAATAAAACATGAAACGGTATATGTATTAGTATATAGATTAGTATTTAAATGGAAACATAAGCCTCATGTCATATTTTCTGAAATATCTCTTATTGCATATAAACTTCATATTGTTGTTCATATTATTGCATATAAACTTCATATTCATATTCTCAATGACCTGTTTATCAATAAAACAGATTTTTCTATGTACTTAAACAGAACAAATATGGTCAGACTCAAAACAACAAGTTTAATCCCCTCTGAGATCATAGATCATCATTCCACCTGCCAAATGTTCACTAAAGAGGATCTGTCCCCAATCTTTCAGCAGCCACAATGTGCCCTACAACATTTGTCTATGATCTTGTGCGGTTTGCTAGAAAAGTGTGGTCTCAAGCTGTTTACTAGAGCTCTGGGTACTAGGGTGTGGATTATACCTGGTCCAGGGGTCTCAGTTGTAAGGATCTGATTTAACAGAGTGCAGTGCTATAGTTATATGCAGGGCCACATCAGGAGCTGGAATGTTACATTAACATGTATATAACCCATATATATATCACCAAACATCCCTAGAAAACTCATAATAAATACATAACCTGAATCCAGATGAGCAGGGAATTCATCCAATAATGCTTGGTACTGGCAAGAACTGAGGGCTGACATCAGAGTTGCTTACTGTGGGGCTACGATAACTCATTATGGCACCAGTGAGAGCAGAAACAGAGTTCTTCTTTGTAGCATGTATGTACCTAAATTCTAACTTCAAGTAGCATTATAAATATTGACAAAAAAGCCCAATAATATTTGCAGCTTTATTACTTTTTTCCTGGCCATTCAAGAATCCACAGAATTTCAACCTATCCTAACCAAGCAAGGTTACAACAAGTTTTCTACTTCCTGTAATAGCATGAGGCAAAAAAAGGCAGAGGATCTGCACACCAATATGGTAGTAGTGGTGGTGTCCCAAAAAAGGGATGAGTAAAGTGATTTAGAAATCCACAGCTAAGGCACGTAGTTTTCTTCTCCCCATTGGTCAGACCACACTCTTAATGGCCCTCCAGGTTATCTGGTTGCTGTGTAAGAAGAGTTCTGTGACACCAAGAGACAAGATGAATTTTTATTGTCCCTGGTGAATATCTGAGCTACCGAATGTCATTCATAATCTACAGATAATCTCTCTTGCTAAAATGATGCACTATTCTAATTACATATACCCAACCCTATTACTAGACCATTGAACTGAAAAAGTGGTTTGAAAGGCTTTGCGTTTTTGCGCGTTTACGCGATGCGATTTTTTCCCCGAACGCGCCCAGAATACGCATCCACGTCTGCTATGCCATGCGTTCTTGCGCGTTTTCGTGCGTTTTGAACCGTTTTGCGGTTGGGACGCGGATGCGTTTCAAAACGCTGCAGCTAGCGTTCAGAAACGCGCCCTAAACCGCATCCGCGCGCAACCGCACCAGTGGAAACTACATTGAAGTTTCCAATGGATGCGGTTGTTTGCGCTTGCGGCCGCGCGCGCGGAAACGTGAAGAATCGCATCAATGGAAACAAGCCCTTAAATAAATGTATTATTAAAAGTTTTACAAAGTAATAACAAGTGCTTGCAAGGCATCAGTTAGTAGTAGGTTTAAATGCTGTCAGAAAGGTACAATAAGGTGGATATAAGGCACATTCAACAGCATTAGAACCGCAATAAGTGTAGTAACCATGAGCAATTTCCAAAACTAAGATATGCAGGAAGTCGAAGCAAAAATAAACAATAATAATAAAAACCAGGGAAAAAATGGGGTAATAGTAGGGAAGAGGGAAGGCTTAAGGGCAGGACTAGCACCACTAAAAACGTAAGCAAGGGGGCTTAACAAGGTACAATAAGCAGGTAGGTGACTGGGCATGACTCAGGTGTGGTATGTGGTTCAGAAGGAGGTGTAAGCAAATCCAAGTCATAGATGGGTGACGCTGTCATTCGATAAAGTTATAAAACATTTTCAACATTACTCAACAAGTCCAGTTGTACATAGGGATGAATGAGAACCTTTAGTATGGCCAGAATTAGAGTATGTCCCATCGGTTTTCAAGTTCACCACTAGGAATCCACCAGTACATTGGACATACTTGTTCTCATCATTAATATGAATTGGATCTACCATATTTTTTATGACTATAAAACCCATAAAACACACCCAAAGTTTTTGGAGTGAAAATGAGGGAAATAAAAAAGGAAGCATGACTGGACAATGCAAAATTCACTCTATATTCCTCCAGCGAAAAGGCCAATGCCAGGAGGGAGGTCTTGGCTGCAGGGCTGAAACTTTACCATGTGTCTATACACTAGCAATACCCATTCTCTGAACACACTGACCAACGTATGAAGAGACACATTTTATAATCTAGCACTGAACAACTTACCCATGAGTAGCTATTTACATATGGGAAGAGATATGAGTCTTTGTCACAAAATATATTTATTGCAATGCAGAATGTTAATGTAAATATACAACTCATGCTATCTAAAGGCCCCCATACACGGCACGGATTCGTGCCGGATTCCGGCGCGATGGATTCCGGGCGCGTGCACGCGGATCCATCGTGCCGGAATCCCCTGCAGCCCACCTTGCCCGTCCGATCGCGTCCGATGGATCGGGGGCACAGAATCGGATCCGAGGAAGAACCAACCTGTTGGTCTTTTCGGGTCCGATTCTGCTCTGATCAGGGGGCGTTGCGGTCAGGGAGGCGATCCATCGGACATGGATCCCTTCCGGATCCGGCCGTACAAGGTGGGCTGCCACGATCGGATTCCCTAATTGGCTAATCGTTCTCACCTGTGGATGCCGGCGGAATCGCCGGAATCCATCGGGTGCTGAATCGATCAGCCAGGGAATCCGTGCCGTGTATGGCTAGCTTAACTGTAAAATGTGTCTCTCCATAAGTTGGTCACTGTGTTCAGTGAATGGGTACTGCTAGTGCGGATGCAAACAAGATCTCTTCTTGCCAGTGGCTTTTTGGTTTGGCTGGAGGGAACAGACAAATATCTGCCTCATGGGATGCATAGCTATTGCTCCCAGGATGGATGGGATTAAAAAAAATGTTTCTACATATTTGGACCATAAGACACAGGGACATTTTCTATTGATTTTAATGGGTTAAACGTGCATCTTATTCATTTTCATTATTTAGGTACAATGTCATTGGGACGGTGGCCAGTTTAACTGTTTCCATGGACTTTAGCTCTTACCCTAAGGCACTGCCACTGTGCACTATGGGATTCAATGAATACTAACCACTTGCAGGCACATTGTGTCTCCTATACAGGAGCCCAGAAATAATAAACTTCATGGTTGCCGATTGCCTTTTTGAGCTTAGTTAATGTGGGCTGATCAAAGGCTCAACAAGGGTCACCCCAGAAATTTAAATTTTGCATAACTCCTCCCTGCTGTTTTACAATTGACAATTTATTCAGAAACTGTCCTGCTCCTTCAATTCTAAACAAATCAGACTGGTTGTCAAATTGACAGCCTGGATTTGCTTTAAAATGCAACAAAGATATGCAGAGATGGAGGATGTGCTAGGCATGGAATTGGTTACATAACAAATTACAATTACATTACAAAAAACAATTCAGTCTGCAGAAAGGTATGTTTCCTTTGACAGCATGAGTGGAGCCCTTGCTTTCTGTGTCAATTATTTCTTTTACTCTACAATTTTCTACCCCAGTACCCACCTACTTCACGTCAGTTGTATTTTGTTAAGGATTGGGTTTTTTTGTGTTTAAATACGCTTTAAATAATGAGTGCCTCACTGCTGGCAGGACATAGGCTTTTCTACTCAGGCTGTGGCTGCTTTCCATAGAGCACAAACTGTTAGACTAAACACATTTTGTGTCATGTACCTGGAAAGAATTTAGCAAATTTAAACTGAAGCTTCAGTTTTTCTTACTTATAATACAGCACAGTACAATAAATTAGTGATGAGCAGCATAGACAATATTCAAATTCACAGAATTTCTCGAATTAATCTCCAAATATTCCAAATAAATTAGTGCCGATATTTGCAATAAATTTCCCAATTTGAATATCCATGTTCCACTCTACAATGCATTTTAAGGGGTTACTTTATATTGTGGTGTGATGCAGACAAGGTGGGGTGCACTTAAAATGATTCCCTTTCCTACTATTCTTATCTTTCTGTTGGCCAGAAGAGCAGGAGAAGCAGGAAGGAACACATTGCAAAGCATCCATGAAACTGGTCTCTGGGGCACCATTTGACTAAAAGGAGAGTGCATGTCCTTGGATAACCAAGGATAGCTTGCTTTCAGTCGAACATATTTATTGTATATCGGTCTGCTCAATGCTAGAAGGCCAGTACACCATACTGCTCTCCTGATCCTTGAATTAATGGATTTCTACTATGCCTGGTAACAGCTGTGCATTCTGACATTCACACCAAGCTCTTTTGTCGACCATATTGGATTAGAGGAGTCCCATATGACTTATTGTTACTTTTTACACAGCACTTCTGTGTTCCTTCCTATGTTAATGAAGCATCTATGATGGGTATAGAAACAATTCTTATATTGTGAATAAGATCTTATGAGCTTTTGTTTGATATCCCATAACTAAGCTGTGTATGATATGAGCTTTTGTTTGATATCCCATAACTAAGCTGTGTATGATATCAGCTTTTGTTTGATATCGCATAACTAAGCTGTACATGTTATGAGCTTTTGTTTGATATCCCATAACTAAGCTGTACATGTTATGAGCTTTTGTTTGATATCGCATAACTACGCTGTACATGTTATGAGCTTTTGTTTGATATCATATAACGAAGCTGTACATGTTATGAGCTTTTGTTTGATATCCCATAACTAAACTGTACATGTTATGAGCTTTTGTTTGATATCGCATAACTACGCTGTACATGTTATGAGCTTTTGTTTGATATCATATAACTAAGCTGTACATGTTATGAGCTTTTGTTTGATATCCCATAACTAAGCTGTACATGTTATGAGCTTTTGTTTGATATCCAATACCTAAGCTGTACATGTTGGTAAGGTTATATAAGCTCCTTCAGCATTGTAGCATGTACATATCAGACCAAGCATCCTTCATCTGTTAGTCTTGTTTATCACACCCACCCCCTCATCACTGCAAGTGCTGAAATTCTCTTAAAGCTTTTTTAAATTAGAAACTCTC
This sequence comes from Ptychadena robeensis, assembly GCA_036250615.1. Taxonomy (NCBI): domain Eukaryota; kingdom Metazoa; phylum Chordata; class Amphibia; order Anura; family Ptychadenidae; genus Ptychadena; species Ptychadena robeensis. The sequence continues at coordinate 87,626,284 of CM070032.1, read as the reverse complement.
CCTGTTCTTTTTTTAAATGTGCATGAAGTAGTGCACTGATAAACACTTCTTTTTGTGTCTCATTAGGGAGATTTCCTTTTACTTCCTGTCATTGAATTCAACAGGAAATAAAAGTTACATTTACAATGTTACATTTACAATGTAAAGCTACAAAGGCACTGTGTATCATACCACAAAAGAGGTAATGGGAGAACACAAGATCAAAATGATCAGCTGATAAATTAGTAAGTCCCTGATTGGGTGATCCTTTTTTTTTTTACCAAACTAAGGATGCGTCTACACTATGCCGCCCCTTAAACCATAGGTGGTGTTATGGACACATTGGGGTGTCCGTGGGGAAAACTGCCCAGTGCAGCTGCCCCCTGTGAATTCCTCAGTGTAGATGCAGCCGAAGGCTAAATTTACACTGTTGTTATTTGAACTATGCATTTAAAAGCTTCCCAGACGCCCTCCGGTGGCAGAAAGTTAAAATACACTCTAAACCAAAGACGTTTTTGCACAATGTATTCTGGCTTTAAAACCTGAAAAAGTGTTCCTGGGAAGGTTGGATAGGGACGACCAGGTCGTTTTTTTAAAGACTGAAAAAAGCTGCAGTCGATTTCAGAGCTTCACCATTGAAGTCAATGGGGTAATTTAAGGAGCAAATGACCCTATGAACATGACAGAAGGCGTTCAGTAAAGTTTCTGTTCTTTAAACGACCTAATTGACTTCCATTTTATACTTAAAGCTAGGTTGTTTTATGGTCGCTTAAAAGACCAGACAATGACCTTGCAAACAACAGTGTAAATGCAATATGAGATGTTCGCAGGCTGTTTTTTGTTGGCTTTTGCCAAATAGACCTTTTATGTGGGCATTATCTAAATGCCCCCCATGCACCTGCACAAGTGTTCAAGCGCTCACAGACAGGAATGCCCAGGCGGTTTCTGAAGAAAAAGCGACTGTGTAAATACAGCCTTAGCCCCAGGCTCAACTATGCCCCAGGGGCCAGCGGATGACGGGCTGTCAAGCCAGCCCTGTTGAAGCCCCATTGCCGGTAGTGGCCGGCTCGAGAACTAAGTTGAATGCAGGGGTTTTGACGGGCAGTGGATCCTGGGGCTTAAGGTAGCAATACACGCATAGATTTTTGCATTTTATAGACCAGGAATCGATTGATGGGGAATAAATTCTTGCTCATCTGAATTGCAAAAAAAATGTAAATTGAAGATCGAAAGGCAATTGGACATGTCTTTTTTGGTCAATTGTTCAATTATGTGACAGTTTTTCCTGGTAATGGTACTATGGAGCATGCGCACAGCCATCTGTTCAGAATTGATTGGTTAGAAATAATCGCACTGTGTGGTGGATAAACCATCGCTGTTTGACTTGCGATCCTTTTTTAGTTGAAAATTTTTTAATAATTGCATCTGTAATCGAATCCCCCCAAAAATTGCCACATCTATGATTACCTTTAGAAAGCAAAGGTTAGAGCAATTGATTCTGATTAAATCGATCAGCGGATGTATATCGTGCTTCTCAATAAGTTTAACTGCAGTCAAATTTTTTCAGGAACTTCCCATCCCCATTCAGCACTATATCCGACGTTAGCTTTTAGTTGTAAGATTCACAATGATTCTTCCAGATCTCACCTATAACTCTGTTAGCATTCATCCATCATCCATTGGGTAGTGGATATTTCCTATAGTATAGCTATAGTATGACTAGAGGTTGTCACATCTGTGCCTCTATGGTCCCTTTATGGTCCCTATCAATGTAAACCAAGGCCTTGCCTGAATGTTTCTTTTGTTTATCATCATCATCATTATTATTGTCACAATAATATTTGTGAACTCTGGGCAGCTACAACTGTAAGTGTGCCAAGCTAAATTGCAGGAATAATTTGTTATTGCAGTAAGTGCTTTTCTGCAAAGCTAAAATGATGATCAATACAAAAGCTGGCTAGAAAAGCACAATATATTCAGATGGACTGAGGTATAATTCTTCAGCAATGGACTAAAGAGTACATTAGGATAAATTACACATCAAAAGCAAATTAGCTTAGATGGCATATGCAGAGAAGCACACTTCAGATGCTTAGCCATTATTTGTCACATGATGTATGTTTTGCAGCCATTTCTTATTAATTGTCACACAATGTACATTTAGAGTTTAGGTCTAATGTACTAAGTAGTGCTTAACTGCTATTACTTCATTTTTGCAGTTAAAAAGATCTTTTAGTCATCAGGGAAGTTTTCTATAACTGAACTTCAGGCTAATAGCTGAATATACAGTTGATGCACCTTTATGGAAACAGTTTTAAGGCCCCCATACACGTGTCGGATTCCCACCGGATTCCGGCACGATCGATTCCGGGCGCGTGCACGCGAAACGATCGTGCCGGAATCGCGTGCAGCCCACCTTGTCCGATCGTTCGCGTCCGATTGATCGGGGGCTCAGAATCGGATCCGACAGAGAACCAACATGTTGGTCTTTCTGATCCGATTCTGCACACATCAGGGGGAGTTGCCATTTGGGAAGTAAGTGATCGGACACGGAATCGTCCAGGAATCCGTGGGACAAGGTGGTATGCAGCGATCGGATACTCTTAATTGGCTGATTGATCGGAGCTCCGATTCCCGCTGAGATCGCCGGAATCGATTGGGTGAGTGATCAATTGGCCATGGAATCCGACACGTGTATGGCTAGCTTTACCTGCCAGATTAGCATTGCAGTCCACTTTATCTTTATATTTATATAGCTAGTTAGGAAATTCAGTAAGGTTACATCTTACAGCAATAAGAACCATAGGTATATATATATATATATATATATATATATATATATATATATATATATACAGTTGAGGCCAAAAGGCCAAAATTATTAGCCCATCTTATGAAATTAGACAACACTTGATTTCTCCATATATATGACAACTAACAAGTGTTTGTTATGTTGGAAACAAATACAGTATAAAAAACAATGTTCACTAAGTTTAATAAGGATATTTCCTCCAAAATTACATCCAAAATTATTAACCATTATTAGTCAACAGTGTACCCTTTCTAAACCATGACAATCTCTTCTTTACTAGGTCGGCAAAGGTTTCCTGTGGGATTTTGGTTCATTCATCCATTGCAAATTGCTCTAGCTGGTCCAAATGACATGGTTTCCGAGCATGGACATTCACTTTGAGCATCAACCACAAATTCTCAATAGGAATCAGATCTGGTCTTTGTGCGGCCACTCCAGGATCTGGGTTTTGGTATCCTTGAGGAACTGTTGGACCAACTTTGATGTATGCTTTGGGTCATTGTTTTGTTAGATAAGACAGAGACGACCTAAGCCTAGACAATGAGCAATTTATGCATATTCTCCCTCAGAATCATAATTTTCTTTTTTCATGAGGCCATGAACTCGAACAAGGCAAATCCTCTCATTGGGTAGTAAAGGGGCAACAGCAGTTTAAATATCTGCTTCAAGTATTCTCTCCCATTAACTTTACCATGGGGACAGGGCTATCATCAGAAACCATGGGGCCCGGTACAGCAAGAATGTCTTGTTGAGTGGGGGGGGGGGGGG
>CM070032.1:87597013-87620419 GCA_036250615.1 Ptychadena robeensis | reverse complement strand
TGAGGGGTCAAATAATTATTTCCTCCACTGTATATATATATATATATATATATATATATGGTTTTATAAAGAGTGGTAAGGTAATTCATGTATGTGGCCCATGGAGAAGATTCACCATCTCTATTTGTTAAGTTGACTATTTTTACCAAAATTATGAGAGGTCCAAAATCTTTTTGTTGTTTCAATTAAAGGAATACAGTGTAAATTGTTTAATAGAGATATGTTTTGTTTTAGATAAAAATTCTCCTTACTTTATAGAGATTTATTTTTAGTGAATGGCTCTCCTTGCATTTTTTATCGACTTGTAGCCCTTTGTCTGGTAGTCTGGTTGCTATTAGGTATTCCCTTCTCATTGTGGATTGTTCTGATTGAACGGTGCACACTTTTAATCCAGGTAAATGCATGGTGTCAGAGATATATTGATTGTGTGCCTGTTACTCGATGATTGTATGACAACTGTTATTGTGTGATAACTCACAGTTTGGGATTGCCATTGCTTCTTTGTATAGGATTTGCAAGAAAATCACAAAATCAGAGACTTTTCTGGTTTTTTTTTAATAGCACACCTATCAGAAATCGCTCTGCATGTACCTCTGCTGACAATAAAGCACTTTAAGTGTTCCAATGAGTAACTATGTGTGGATTTATCAAGTCATTCTCTATTCAAAATAATTTTCAGGTGATATGCTGATATTCTAAAGCAGAAATAAAAACTCATACTGAACACTGAGAACATGAGTCTGGTGCTGCCCTGGAAATATGTCCCTACCTCTAGTTTTGGGAGAATGCCATTTATTGACTGATCTTCAGGATTTAGATGAATCCTATGGTGCAGTTTTTACAAGATATTTATTAATCTATGACAGAAGTTCTTAACCCTTTTCAACTTGTGACACATTATGACAAATCTTTTGATCACTGTCACACTGCTGCTACTGTGTTTGATGGTTTTGTGGGATTAAATGCCTTTAGTTCTAAATGGCAACCAGATTTACCTTCATACTAGCCTTGTACTAAAAAATTGTGCTGCAACCACTATTAGACAATGTGTTGCCATGTACTGCGATGCTGCATGCTTCTTTTTCTGCTGTGCAAGCAGTTGAATCAAATGAATAGGCTGCCCTAACAAAATGCACATTAATTTAATATACTAGTGTGGATGGGGCCTGAAAGATAACATTAGTTCACATTAGTTTCTGCCCAGCAAAGATTCTTTTATAGCCAGTGGTGCACATAACTTTTTTAGTGAGCTCCTCAGATGAGTATCAGGCAATGTTGTCTTCCTCACTGTCTCCCTCACTGTCCTCTGTGTCAGCCTCCTATATGCTGAAAATTCTGCTGCAGATGGACCTCCCTGTTCCTGATTGATCCTCTTATTAGCTGTCTCCATCCACAGGTCACCAGCTGGCTTTGGGTCAAATGTTACTCCCAGATCTCATACGTCAGTAGTACAACCCTGAAATGTTTTGGGTTAATAACTAACCCCTGAGACTACCTGCAGACCAAATGTCATCCTTTCACAGTCATATTCCAACTGTCACACAGTGCTTTTCTCTTGTCAGCTTTTTCTCCCTCCTTCCATTTATTTTTGGGATGTCGGTCGATATGCGAGCTGCATAAATACGCTTACACTGGGATTGCAATTGTCTAGCTTTTACTATTACATATGCCTACTCTGACTTTCATCCCCCAGATCTCCAACACCCCCTTAGAAGTCCAATCTTTTTTTAGATTATTGATTTACATTCCCAATTTAACACCCCTAATTGCAACCTTTCATACTTATTCATGTTTCTCTGCAGTTATCAAATTGACATAAATTGTATACATTTGATATTTAGCTGCAGCCCCCCATACACAGAGTGCCTCCAAGTTGTAAGTACACATATGAGCTTTGTAACAATAATGCAGCTACGCATAGCTATTTTTTGGCCCCTTTTGAGTACCAGAGTTCCACTTACAGTATGTGCACCCCTTTCTCATCTTATCAATCATCCTTGCTTTACTATATTTGTTAGCCATTTATATAAATTATTAATAATCATAGGGTTGCCTCTAGAAAGTGTCCTACCAGTATCCTACCATTAGAAAACCTAATGGTAGGATAGACCGATGACTTTTCTGGTCTCTCCTTCCATTAAACTGCTTTTGTGATATTGTATTTGGGATGTTGGCCATGTCCTTATGAGGGTGATGTGGTAGCCTCTGTTCTGCAAACACCCCTGATTATAGCCACATATACACATACAAACTCATATATATGCTTTTAAATAAAAGAGACACTCTGACATACATACACTCAAATAGGAATTATTATAGCATCCCATTTTAAATCCATAGACTTTCAGGATTTTCAAAAAATTTTGACATGTGACTGGTAACTTTTGCCCATCTATCAAGAAGAGCATTTGTGAGGTTTTTATTTTAGTTTATCTCAGTTGTATGATCATAGCAGGACTCTTTAAAAGCATTGCCAAGTTCTTCTACACCAAATTCACCCAACCATGTATTTATGAACCTTGGCTGTGCACTGGAGCACAGACATGTTGAAACAGAAAAGGGTTTTCTCCAAACTGTGTACTCAAAGTTGTTATCATAGAATTGTCCAAAATGTCTTGGTATACTGAAGCATTGAAATAGTTTTTTCCTTGGAACTAAGAGGCCTAGCTCAACCCCCAAAAGACAACCCCATACCATGAATAAACTTCCACCAAATGCTACAATTAGCACATTGAAGTTATACAAGTAACATTCTCTTGCCATTTTCAACAACTAGACCTGTCCATTAGCTTACTATTAACATAAGTATTATACTTAACCCCATTGATCACATTCCACTTATCTGCCCCTTTTCTTTTTACTACAACGACAACGACTTTGCTTTGTGTTTCAGGATGTAAGGATTGAGTGCAAATTGAGCTGCATTTCACTTTTTGAAGTCTAAACTTTGGACAGAAAAGCAGACAAACAAACAGCAAATGAAAGGTGCTGCATTAACTCCCTGAGCGTTACGGTTTTCCACCATTTTTAATGGCACAAAAAGCCGTTTCCCGGGTAATTAGTGTACTCTGGCCCGATTACCCCGATTGCCGCCTCTACCCCCAGCGACCCCCCTACATTAACATGGAGGTCTATGGCTGCGCCCGCTCCCCTTTGGTGTCACAGATGACACCGAAGACATGGGGTCGGAAATGCTCTATGTGCCTGCAGCTCTGTAGAAATGCTGCAGGCACACAGAGAGCCGGCGGTTGTGCCTGATCCCAGCACGGGCACAGTTTGATTCACGATCAAACTGTGCCCGTACTGGCTTCGAGCATAATGCCAAGGAGGTTAAAGACAGTGGCAGAAAAAAAGGTGGAAACCCAGCATCTAGTGATGTCCATGATGTTAGGGATTTTAAGCAAAAGCTTTATAAACCTTTAGGGATCAAACGAATCAAACATTTTGGATCCCAGAGATGGCCAATAAAATCACCTAATTTAAGCTTGACCGGTAACATGATCATATTATGCAATCAACAAAACAAAGTAAGGACACCTCTTACAAAGAATAGTAATATAATTTTTATTTAATACAAGGATGTATACAAAATTTACAAGATTTTAATGGTTAAATCACCAAATCACGCCAATGCCTAATATATTTGACCAATATATTTCAACATAGAAATGGATCCTAAATGCATCTCATTACATCTATACAGTAATAAATCACATTGACAAATAAGAATCTATTACAACAATAAACAATGCAAGACTTTGGTTCTGCAAGATCTATACCAATTCCGGATAAATGGTAGTATCTTCTCTCCTCACAGATTAACTGACATGATGTGACTATGGCATAAGGCTGCCACACACTCACCGAGCAAAATCAGATCCCTGTCGCCCCACAGCTCGGTCGGCAAGAGAACGGACATGTCCGATAATCTCTGGCCGAGGCGTCTCCATTGAAACTAACAGCCGGCACACACAGGGTACCTGCCGATGCTGTCAGCGATTGAGAGCAGTGTTGTAAGAGAGCAGACTCGGGGTAGCGAACAGAGGAAACAGACCAGTGTGAGTCTTTAATGAAAACTTTACTTAACTCAAAACGGTGTATAACAGGTAACAGTAAACAGCGTAGCCTCCTCCTCCTTGGGCTGCAGCGTTGGCCTGTCAGGCGTATCCGGGAACCACGGATCGATCCAAACATTGCCAGTCATGGTGCAGGCCACCAGTACACTCGGGTGGACTAAAATCTGGGGATAAGGGCGAGGACACAGTTTGTTCCGAGCCACCTGCATGCTCCGGTCTCCCTCCTCGCTGGGTCGGGGTTTCACACTCCCCTCATCAAAGAGCCAGCCTCCCTGTAGCTTCTCTCTGGAAAATGCTTGGTCACGTCCTGCCTGCTCACCTTATATCAGTTCTGGCCTGGAGCTCCCCCTAGTGGACACCTCCAACACTGCAGGCTGTGCATCACAGCAGGGCACCTCCCTACACTGTGATGATGTCATCATGCTGCACTCCATAGCTGATCTGTGCTGCTCTGTCGGCCCCCACTTGGTAGGTGTGTGTGGGCTTTTAAGCTAGATACACACAAGTAGATCTGTAAAAAGATTTGAGTACAATCAATTAACGTGCGCGCTCATGGTTAACGATTGTACTCTAATCTGTTTACAAACCTACCCGTGTGTGCCTACTCGATTGAACAGGGTTCCAACATGTTGGAAAACCCTGTTCAATCTCCATTACTTTGCATGGAGACATGAGTCTTCATTCAAAGTATTGGAGGAGCTTTTGCTCCTGCCTCCTGCACTCCACTGTCAGTGTGAAGGGGGCGGAGCCTCTGAAGTCTCTGAAGCTGTGTGAGTGAGGCAAGAGGGATTTCTTTCTAGCTGGCAGCACATGTTGTGATTCACACATGCTACAAGCTGGGGAGAACTGGTCCCTGGGGTCACCATTGAATGGGAATTGATGTGCCTATGTGGTGCACATTGATTTCCGTCCAATTGATCCCCGATCAATCACAGTGTGGTGAAGTCACTGCGATGTGATTGATCAGGGATCGATTGCACAGGAATCGACCCGTGTGTGCCTAGCTTTACTCTGACACATCGTTAACCCATTTGGCAATATGCATCTTCACCAAGTAGATTATTTCACTGTTTCTAGTAACTGTACTCTGCAAAGACAAAAATCTAGGTATCATCCAATTCATTTGAGTAATACTACATATACAGTGGCTTTACAAATAAATAACTGTGGGGTGGGGTGTGCGTAATTATTCAGCCCCCTTTGGACTGAGTGCAGTCAGTTGCCCATAGACATTGCCTGATGAGTGCTAATGACAAATAGATTGCACCTGTGTGTAATCTAATGTCAGTACAAATACAGCTGCTCTGTGACGGCCTCAGAGGTTGTCTAAGAGAATATTGGGAGCAACAACACCATGAAGTCCAAAGAACACACCAGACAGGTCAGGGATAAAGTTATTGAGAAATGTAAAGCATGCTTGGGCTACAAAAAGATTTCCAAAGCCTTGAACATCCCACGGTGCACTGTTCAAGCGATCATTCAGAAATGGAAGGAGTATGGCACAACTGTAAGCCTACCAAAACAACGCCGTCCACCTAAACTCACAGGCTGAACAAGTAGAGCGTTGATCAGAAATGCAGTCAGGAGGCCCATGGTGACTCTGGACGAGCTGCAGAAATCTACAGCTCAGGTGGGGGAATCTGTCCATAGGACAACTATTAGTCGTGCACTGCACAAAGTTGGCCTTTATGGAAGAGTGGCCTTCCTGCAGGACAACATCCCTAAACATAAGCCAGGGCAACAATGGAATGTTTTAAAACAAAACATATCCATGTGTTAGAATGGCCCAGTCAAAGTCCAGATCTAAATCCAATCGAGAATCTGTGGCAAGATCTGAAAACTGCTGTTCACAAACGCTGTCCATCTAATCTGACTGAGCTGGAGCTGTTTTGCAAAGAAGAATGGGCAAGGATTTCAGTCTCTAGATGTGCAAAGCTGGCACAGACATACCCTAAAAGACTGGCAGCTGGAATTGCAGCAAAAGGTGCTTCTACAAAGTATTCACTCAGGGGGCTGAATAATTACGCACACCCCACTTTGCAGCTATTTATTTGTAAAAAATGTTTGGAATCATGTATGATTCCAAACTTCTCACGTGTACACCACTTTGTATTGGTCTTTCACGTTTCATGTTTGTGGCTGTAATGTGACAAAATGTGGAAAAGTTTTGCAAGCCACTGTATAAAAATAAACATATACATTATCAGGAATTTAGGTGATGGGCAGAAATCCACTAGGCGTCTTTGTCTACATCATCTTTACCTAATAGACACACCCCGAAAAAGTTTAGTTGTCCAATCATATTCGGACAACTACCCATATTATAATTGTGATTTAACTCTTAACCATTTTGTCCACAATAATGTAATGTTACCCTTAGGTAGCTGTATGGCAGTATGGTATAAACGTATGCAGTAAAATAACGATTTAATAATTCAAAATGATACCAAATATTATAAGATATATTGTTTTAAAATAGATATTTGTGAACAATGCATACTTCATTCTAAAATGAATCACATGCCTAACTAAAATGTTTATGTATACAATGTTATACATGTAATCCCAGACAGATGTCATAGGTTTGTTTCTTCGCTCTGCAATGTTCTAAGGACAGGCCCGATAATAGACACAAGAAGCCCTATTGTTCTCACATGGAACATCTGGAAATGCATAACTCTCCTCAGGCTACAAAATGAAGAATACAAAACAATATGGCTTAAGCTGGGGACTACCGTCCCCATCCAAAGTAATGGGATCAGAATTTACCGGCATGACATGCGGCAGATTCCTGGTCGATCTTGCCAGGTGGGCGCACCCAATTTTCGGCCGAGCAACCGGCAGGTAATTGGTGGGAACGCGCATGGCGGTCGATCACCCGAAAATCTGGCAGGAATCTGCCCGTCTATGGCAAGCTTTATACATGTATGCCATTAGGTTGACAGCTAATGGCTGCCATACACCCACTTTGTGTGCCGGCCATTAGCTTCAATGAAGACGCCGGTCTTCATTGAAGCTAATGGCATCGGCTTGCATCCGCCAGAGAATATCGGACATGTCCGTTCTCTGGCCGGCCGAGCTGCCCTGTCGCCCCATGTGGGCACACGTTTATCGGCATGTGTATGCCAGGCATAAGTGATCTATGGATATTATATCCCTATCTTTGCTATATGCAAATGCACAACAATGAGTTCAAGATCCTGGCTGTCATTGCCAGCAAATGGCTTCCAACCAAGTATTTACAGTTTCTCATTTGTCCAATTACTTTTGAGCCCCTGAAATGAAGTGATTGTGTAAAAAAGTATTTAGTTCCTCACATCTCTATGCTTGTTGTTTATCCCTCACAACTAAAGCTGAAAGTCTGCAATGAAACTGCATCTGAGTTGTTTCATCTAAAATTAATTGTGGTAATGAACAGAACTAAACTTAGAAAAAAGGTTGTTATATTTAACTGTATAGCAAAATAAACCAAATAATATTTAGGAAAATACAAAGGCAGCAAGGAAATGAAATGGATGTCCTTAGTTACCCTCAACAATAGTTATGTACTTCAGTACTTTATTTATTTAATTTCTAAATGTATTTTTTTAGAACTGGAACTTCTCTGTGTTTATTTTATTAGTTGTTTAAAAGTTTCTTTGATGATAAATCTTATATGACTGTTAAATGTAAAAAAAATGTCAGTAGTGAAATAAGATCTTTTTCTCTTTAGTGCTGCTGATGCCCGGCTTCAAGCTGATGCTGCTTCTGTAGCTTCTCAACAGGCACTGGAGTCATCCCGGGCTGCCCGGATTCTCTCACATGACCTGGAAGAACTACTAGAGACACCAAGTGAGTATATTTATTATTGACAATAAGCCCTACCAGGGTCATATCAGAGAAGAACATATCAGGGGTTTTCAGGCATTTAGTGAAATTGTAATTAAAAGGTCATTGTGTGATACATATTGTGGGCAAATATCAAAATCAATATACACGTAATCGCCCCATAGATAAAGCAAAGTATGTACACAGATATAACTGTAGAACCCTTTATCCAATGCATTTCACCCTCTACAGGCATAATGAAATATAATTACATTGTATTGAATAAGGGCTTTAAATATTAATTTTGTTATGTTGACAGTAAATAATACTCACATAGATATCACCCAGACCTCTCTGTTAGGAGAGAAGGGGGAGGGAAGATTCCAGTGGAAAAATTACTGATGCAGGCCCACACCTACAGGGGAATAAGGGTATGTTTCCGCGGCGTGGAGGGCTACATAGACACCACCTATGCTAAGCACATTCCTTGACGGGGATGTTTACGGAGTCCATCCAGATATCAGCCTACCGCACCGGCTGTTTCCACGGCTGTCCACCGGCTGGAGGTTGACATACTGCACTACGTTACCTTCCGACCGGTGGCGGAGTGAATAAATTTTTTTTTTTATGGTTTCCATACCTATATTTATTACCCATACCTATTTATTTATTAAATTACAAGATTGTGTGCCAAATTCGTGTTCATAACATAGGTGTCTTGCTTTGAAAGCTCCAAAAAGCTAAGAATATATATGGACAATGTGTTCAGATGTATAGCATGGGTGCATTTCAAGGAAAGAAAATATATTTAACTTTTATGTTTTTGGATGGATTTCATGTATCCTTTAGAATAAAAAAGTAATTGAAGATATTAAAGTTGTCAAATAACACAACAGCTTCACAAATACTCATAAAAAACTCCAACATGTTAGTTTACACCTAAATTGTCTTGGTGTGAATTTAAGTCTATTTTTAGTGAAGTAAAAATCCCTCACCTTGTCTGTTGTCTCAACCTACCTCTGCTATATATATTTATTGTGTTGGTACAATATCAGGTAAATATCCAGTTGAGACTGGATATTGTATATTGGATCGGTTAAACAAAAACAAAGGTTGGTCAGAGATGAAAGGTAGGTAAACTCAAACGTTATCAAAAGTATTGGAAGGCCTGACTTTATACACACATACATTTTAATGACATCCAATTTTTAATCTAAAGCCTATGCTTTAATATGGAGTTTGTCCACCTCTTGCAGATATGACTCCTTTCAGACAGCTTATCACAAGGTTCAGGAGTATGTTTATGGAACATTTTTGTACAGTCAGGAACTGATGTTGGAGAAAAAGGTCTGGCTTGCAGTCTCTGCCCTAATACCAGATTATGACTCTGTGCAGGCCAGTCCAGTTCCTCCACACCAGAAAGCTTATCCATTTTTTTTAAGTTTAAGTTTTAAGGTTAATCCTCTATGTCCCAAAGAGCAAGAAACTGTCCAAAATCTCTTGGCATACAAAAGTGTTTAGAGCTCCTTGAATGGAAACCAAGAAGCCAAGTCAAACCCCTAAATTAAAACCATCAACATTTATCTCCACTTGTATGGAATGGCTTGGTCATTAAAACATATTTCATGGATATTTCCACTCAGCTTTTTAAAAGCTGATCTGAAGGCCCTTTTTATGTTGAAGGTAAGGATATACAAGGACTCTTTGGTCCTTGTATAAAAATGCTGACTCTAGGAAGGATAGGTTAGGAGGTGTGACTCACCCAAAAAAATAAAAACAATAAAAACATTTCATTAATGGTTGATAAAATTCAAACAATAATTTTATAAGATAAAATATTTTTTTCTGGTCTTCTAGTGTAGTTATGACAAAAGTATTACTTTTACTTCTGTTTTCCAACAGGCTCGAATTGTGTTCAAGAGGAAGAGGAGCAAATTATTGACAGTGAAATTCCATGGCTTAGGCAGTGCCCCAATGAAATGTGTCATGATGAGACCCCTCTAGACCAAACCCCAGAACCAAGCTTGCCTCCCAGCCACCCTGACACACCCCCTGCCCTTTCATGCTGTCATTTGCGAGATGGGACTCCATGCCCCCCTATCCAGGAAGAGGATATTCCTTCTCTAGTTGGAACTCCCACACATGTACCAGACATCTCAGAGGAACAAGAACCCATCGAATCCACCCATGAAAAAGGACTAAATAACTCTTCACCCAGTATAGAGTGTGTGGAAGAACCTGTGGATGCTGGGGGGACACAAGCGTCCCCCCTTAAATTACGTATGCAAAAGGTAAGACTTTAGAGGTATTATAATCAAAATTGATCTTCTCTACTTTGTTTTGATTCTTTTTCTGATATTAGTTATCTTTATCTTGCAGGATGCTGATCCTCTTGTGGTGGCTGCCGTGCTGTTTCTTGATGTTTCGCTTGCATTCCTCATCTCATATTTTTTGACATGAGATGAAAAAGTGTTCCTTTTTAACTTTCTCACACTGTCCCTTCTTTCTGTCTCTCCTTCTCTACCTCTCTACCCCTAATGTTTACATAAAAAGGGCTTTACTCTCTCTTCCTCTTGTCTCTCATTGTCTCCCCTTGTCTTGCACATCAAGCTCTCCACATTTTACTCTATTTACTGGCTGCACACTTTACAGTCTGTTGTTTCTCTGTCACTCCCTAAGACCAGATCTGTGAATTGGCCATAGGAAACAAAGTTGGATATGGTGCAGAGATAGAATATTGGGGGACAGACTGAATAGGCAAACTAGCTCATTCATCGTGGTTGGCCGATGAATGCACAAGATACCAACGCAATCATGCAATGTCTCTCTTTATCCTTCCCTAGCAGATATTCACCGTGCAGGATAAGGCCACACAAGCTGCAAGGGCTCTGACTGACATTGGCCAAATTGGTCATTGAATATTTTACATGTGAGCCAGATTAATTATTAGCAGGATCATAAACCCCAATATAGAAATAAAAGGACAATGACTGTTGAATAACCATTACCATTTTTTATTCCTATACTGAACATTTTTCACCACTGTTTTGTCTAAAACATATCATGTTTCTCTCTTTCTTCTCAGTATTTGTTATGCTTTTAAAGAATGTGACGATCCAGCTCAGTATAATTGCAAGATTTATTTTCCATTGCAGTATACTTTTCTACCTAAATCCATCTCTCCTACAGCCTCGAAACTGCCCCATCATGGATATGCTGTACCCTTTCCTGCATCACCCCTTTTCCCACTTCTTATGCAGTGCTTCCCTGCCTTATCATGTCCCATGCCACCTACTGACTTTGCACATTTTGCTTCCTGTCAAGATGCCGGAACCCTTGCTTTAATCTATTGCCTGATTTTCTCCTTGAATTGCCTTGTGCCCTGTTGCCTCATGCTATATGCCCCCTTTTTCAAAGCATGCACTTCACTCCTATTTTGTAGCAGTATTTTGCCTTTGAATGAACCTGAAAGATGCAAAAAAGTGATTTTAAAAAAGCTAAAATAAACCTTTGAAAAATCAAAATGATTGATCAGCAATTATTTTGTCAGTTTCACCAGTACAATGCATAATTTGCTTTAGGTTTAAAGTGTATCTATAGTTATGCGGAACTTGATTTTATTATATAACCTAGTCATATTGAAATTAGTACCGGGCAATGATGTTAATGTTTATTCAATAATCTTGGATAGCTTCCTAAAATCCGTTTTTCTCTTACATATCCTATGCCAGTGGTTCCCAAACTGGGAGGTGCAAAGGTATTCCAGGGGGGGGGGGGGCGCGGGTCCAACTGCCCTATACAGTTGTTTGCCATTCATAAAAACACAGAGTAAAGCAAGATGCCTTGTGTGGCATCCTCACTGGATAACCAGTTGTCAGGAGGCACCAAAAGAGAGAGATCAAAAGGAAGTGAGGAGAGCATCAAGATATAGATATTCTTTAATAATAATTAATCCTAAAATTTAAACACAGCAGCTGAAATAGAGATGAAATGAGAGAAACTGCTTTAAGATTAATATATTAATTTCCTAATTAGAATGTTAGTTTCCTAGCTGTAAAGCAAGCCATACACGTGTCGGATTCCATGGCCAATTGATCACTCACCCGATCGATTCCGGCGATTCTGCCGGGAATCGCAGGTGTGATCAATCGGCCAATTAAGAGTATCCATCGCTGCATACCACCTTGTCCCACGGATTACGGCGCGATTCCGTGTCCGATCGATCACACTCCTCTGTGCAGATCTGCTGGTGATCCATCTGATGTCCACCACCAACGTGCCCGATTGGCCCTGATTCGGCCCTGAATCAATCTGATGGAACCAACATGTTGGTTCTCTGTACGATCGGATTCTGGGCCCCTGATCAATCGGACCTGATCGATTGGACAAGGTGGGCTGCACGCGATTCCGGCACGATCGTTTGGCGTGCACGCGCCCGGAATCGATCGGGCCGGAATCCGGTGGGAAACTGACCCGTGTATGGGGGCCTTAAAGCTAATCTACTATCTTCACTATTTTTCCATGTTTTGAACTGAGTTTGGTCAATCAAATGGATCTCTGATTACTTTTACTGCCATGTGCTCAGGCTGCTAGGTCCAATATAATTGTCATAAGGAAGCAGTTCACATGCTCACCCATACTTCACATACTTCCAAACCAAACAAAAGTCTGTGTTTACCACCACAATATAAATTCAAACGGCATTAAAATTAGAAAGCATTTCCCCTCACCCAAAGAATGTGTTCAAAGACTTGTTGGAACGTGCAGCTATAGCACCCCTGCCACTTGGAGATCTAGGCTTAGGTAGGTCTTCCAAAAACTTTATAAGAGTTTGATTACAAAGTAGTTTGGGCTTGACTCCCAGTGTTAGTCACTTCAGCAAAAAGACACAGTAAAATGATCTTGGCTAGGGATATCCATGTATTCATCAGAAGTAGAATGTCTCCTAGCAGAACTCCCTTTGGTGTAAATAAAATCAAGAAAGACACAACAATTGGGACCAGGATGGTGGTTCTTTTCTAGGAGCAGCTAGTATCCAAAGTATGTTACCTTGGTTGTATTTCCAGGTATGAAGAAGAATATCACTTCTCTCCTATGATTGCAACGGGGCTGGGACTCTGATGGGGAAGGGGTACATGTGCAATCTTCAGGTTACAGAAGGGCTTCTACTCTATGCTTCTATTGAATGGAGCAGGTTACATTTAAAGGATGTGCACACTAATGCAACATTAAGATTAACCTGTAATTACTGCAAGTACTGCAGAGTTGTGAATTTGTAGCTGACACACTTAAAGACTTGGATTTTGTACAACCGTGTCACTGTTTTTCTTTGGGAAGAAAATACAAAATCTAAAAAAAATAGAATAATGTACAAATTAGAATGTTTGTTTTGAATTATAATTTAAATGGAGCTAATGGTTACATATTATATAGTCTTAGTTCTGTCTTAGTGATCATATTATGCAGGTTTTTTACTATTACATTAAATAATGAAGAATAAAAAGATCAAGATGGCTGTCCACACAGTAAGCCAGATAGCAGGAAAAAGATCACCTAGCTAAAGGAAGATCACATGAAAAGCTTGTGACTAGTCCTTTGCCCTCTTCTTATCTTTTATGGGCATATCTTCTACAGTTTGTGTCTTTATCAATGAAACAAAAACTGTAACCACAACAAATGTTGTCCCAATAATGAAAGAAACCTACATGTATAGCTGTGACAGAGGTTGGTGCTATTGGTTTGCCATAATGCTGGAGAGTTGCGTTTTTTAAATTCAAACTTCAAATTCTGCCTGGTGCAACATGGTGAAAAAAATTACAACATGGTGAAAAAAATTATGTTAAATTAAATTCAATGTTTTAATAGCAGTAGGAGATATTCCCTCCTAAATGCTGGGGGTTTTGCTGGATATAAGAATAATGCCATTCCTTTTTGTTACACTGTGCTATAGAGGGACTCCGCAACAAAAACCAAGACAAGGCTCCTGAAAATCATGTTCCTCCAGCAAAACTTTTTTTCCTCCTCACCTATCTCCTTTCCCTCTTTCAACAACATAAATAGACCTTTCCCAAGCACATCCTAACCTCCCCCATCAAAACACCACCTTCCAACAGAACAGATCTTAAATAATGTGTTAACATGCTTCTTGTGGGAGCTGTGATCCTAAAGCACCCCAGTTCGGACCACAACTCCAATCACAACTACAATCTGAAATAGTTATGGATGAAAATGCCCCATCTTCAGTAGTATGTTTTTTGTGCAAAGACTCCTTGATCGGATAGATAGCTTCTATTTTATTCTTTAACTCCTTGTCACTTTAATAAGAACTTTCTACTCACATTTCTCTAAAACCTTCGGCAAGTTGAATTATGTAATAATATCCTCTCCACTACAAAGCAAGGTCAAAAACCTCAAATAATGTTCAATGTAACAGCTGGCCAGGCTCCCTTATAGTGCTGCAATACAGTGATTTTTCCGAAGAATTTTTTGGATAGAATAAGGATGCACACTTGTATTTTTTTATCTTTTTGCTGCTTGTGCCTGGAGACAGAACAGGAATTAAGAGTATATTTCCCCTCTTAAACCAATGTCACTGGAACAAGAATTTTAGAAAATTTTTGGATTTCAAGTCAGTTACAGTCTCTTTGACCAAGGTCATCTGGACGATTAGAAACTATGAATCTACTCACTGGGAATATAGACAGTAATAAAATTGGACAGTGGTTTTAATATGGTAATACGGTTTAATAACGTTAAGTGTGCTTTCTGACAATTTTGAAGCTAAAGTCTGCTGAAATATCTGCAATGGTTCTTTTAAAAAAAAAAAACATAAAATAATCTTTTTTCTGAGAATCCATATTTTGGAATGTAGGCAAATGATCTTACTGATTTAGGAAATCAATAACATCCAAAGTGTTTTGACTAATGGAATGAGATAGATCAGTAGTTTTTGGCAAGATTTCAGCACAGTGATGTCTCGTGCATAAGTATTATATTTCAGTATTTCAAATTACCAATACTTATCATTATTAAAGATTATAATGTTTCGTTATTTTTTAACTTTTAGATACATTAAAGTAGGCTATAGTCAAGGGAAACGAAAACACATACCCTCTTCTATTCAGTGCATAATTTAAAAAAAATCTTTAGAAGGTTCTAAAATTTTTAAATACAACCTCGCAGTTTGACAGATTCCACTGTAGCTTTAGTCATAAAAAAATAAAGCTACAAACAACTCCATTGCCAAAAACTGAGCTCTAATCAGTGGGTGTCAATGGCACTCTGAAATAACTCAAAATGAGGTGGCTAGCCCCACAAGACTTTTAAGGTGCAATGATATTCAGACTTAATAAATTGCACGAAAACATAATTTTATGTACAACAGGTTAAAAACGGATCCCTAAAACCAATTGGGTAAAATGCCATATGAAGAAGGTGGGAAGATATAGACCTAGTCACCCATAAAATGTCCTCTATAAGACAAATCTTCAGTTGATGCAAAAACCAAGGCTGGGGTGCACCAATATGATCATGACCCTTGCGCTCATGTATTCTACGTGTTTCACCCTTTCCAGGGGGCCTCTTCAGGAACTATTGCGCACCGTGGACGGGTAAAATGTGTGGACAATATGAGCACAGGGGCTGGGATGATATTAGTGCGCCCCAGCGTTGGTTTTTGGATCTATTAAACATTTGTCTTATGGACATTTTTTAACCAATTTGCAACCCAGAAAGCGCCTATGTAAATATAAATTTATAGAGGTATTCACGCTTGTTTAAAAGTTAATAAATAGCATTGTATTAGCAGCACCTTGGTGCTACTTATCTTAATTGCTAAAGGCCCCCATACACCTTACAATCTTACCATACAATTTCTGTACACCTTTTCTTCTACCAAAACCATGAAATATAAGGATCTTTCTAAACCTTCTAATCACTATGTATTCTATCAGGGAGGACCGGGCTATACATAGTTGTTGGTAGATCTTATGGAAATTGTATGGACTCATCTTAAGGTGTATGGGGGGCTTTAGAAAGTAGTAAGCGAGAACTTCATTTTATATCTGGTGCTTCTTCAATTTGACTGAAAGACAGCGCTTCCTTTTTTCCATGACTCTGTGTCATGGTTTTTGGTGTACTGTAAGAGATATTTTACATAACTTTTTGTTATAGTGATATCACAGAAAATGAGTGGAAACATCTTAATCTTTGTTTAATGACAACCTTTACCTTTGAATCTTCCATAAATGTTAGTCCATTGATACCAAGGCAAGAAATACAAATCTCCTCAGTGGGGGAGTATGTAGAATAAAAAGTATATAAAATAAATAAAGACAAATGATTCTTAATACAAGTTTGCTTCATATGATTGTTGAATCTTGGCCAAACAACATTTTTTAATGCAAGTAAAATATAGCTGGATGTGCTACTATCGTTGGAACTGGTCCCTACTTTTATGTACGCTATCCAAAAGTACAATTTAAAGTTTCCATCATGGATTTTGGTAGAAAATGGACCTATTCATTTTCATTATAGTTGAAAGTTTGGTTTTGGCAAGATCTAATTCAGTGGTGGGTTGCCAGTACGTGAGGTCAGGCTGCTTTGTAGATCATCCTAGGGCCGTAATGGCGAACCTATGGCACGGGTGCCAGAGGTGGCACTAGGACCCCTCTCTGTGGGCACGCGAGCTGCCAGCCAGTACAGGCTGAGAGGAAAGAACTGCAACCTATTGGCTTTCAATGCTTTCAGTTCCCTTTCCCTCTCTTCTAATTGCACACAGTGCCCTATACCCCTTCCCTAGCATTGCCATTCAATTAGAAGCAGGGGGGGGGGAGGGCCAATAACCCTAAATTAATTTATGCATGTAATTACAAGCTATTCTAGATGGAAGACATCATATTGAAATGGTTCTCTATACAAGACAGCAGTGATGACAGGCTGCATCAATATTTGTGTATAAATAAATACTGATGATCCTGCCATACATTATCCTTCAGCAACTTATTTTCATAGGGTGACAGGGTGAGTGTGTGTGCTTACATGATTTATATGTGTATATATTATCTCTGTGTGTAATTCAATTAAATTGCTATGTCGGCACTTGAGATAAACAATTTGGTTTTGGATTTCAATTTAGGCCCTCGGTCTAGAATAGGTTCACCATCACTGTCCTAGGGCATAGGTGCCCAACCAGCAGGCCTCAAACGGCCCATTTCACCTTATTTGGTGGCCCCCAACCTAGCACATAGGAGCTCACCTGTCCACCGATCCCCTTCTGAGACATCCTCGTCCAGGGGCCCGTAGCTCCTTGCTGCCTGATCTTTCTTTATCTCTCTGTTCCGAAGTTTATCGGTTATTCCCGGCATGCAGATGAATTTAAGCGGGAGTGCCATCTTGTGGACAAATTAGTAATTTTTCATTACATTTTGAATTCCACTTTGTGAATTAATTACAAAGCCACTGAACAAGGTATCGTCCCCTAAATTGCTTGAGATGTAGCGAAGGGTTGGAGAAATATTAAGAGCAAGGCAACAAGGAAACTGTTGCTTTAGTAAGTAAAGTCATTGAATTTTTCATTTAAATTTGAATTTAATTTATGCAAAAACTGCACATGCTTAAGCATTATCTTCTTTCTTGTAGTGTTTCCCCAACCATTCTCTATATCTCCAGCAATTTTGGTGATGATACAATGTTTAGAGCCCTTGAAAATAAGTCACAAATTGAGCAAGTCTACTAATGACACCAGACGAACATATGAATCATCCCTACATAACCAAGAGAGGGGTGGTATGGAATATTCTAGATCAGAGGTGTAAAAATCAAATACTCAGGGGGGCACAATTGGACAACATTGATATTTATTGAAAAAAAAATCTACAATTGTGGGAGTTTTTCCATCTCATCAAATATAATGATGAACAGTGCCGGGATTTATCCTTCTTTCAACTGAGTTTTGTATTAATTTAGTTTTATTAGAAATAATTTTTTACATATTTGTTTCAAATTTTATTATTGTCAGGAATAATAGAAGCAATGCATACTTTTATCATTTATAAGATTTTACTGCTGTTTTTTTATCCTTTTACTGCTTGCACCAAGTTGGGGCAGCAAGGAAACCACTACACATTCTAATGCCCCCCCATACACATTACGATTTTTCGTACGAATTTTGCCTGACCGACCAACATGGTCGGGAGATTAATCGATCTGGAGATTAATCTGATGCGGAATTATGTACTCGACCAATCCCGATTTCTCAAAATCTGCTGAAAAATCGGTCGGGACCGCTTCGCTCCTGTCCGTAAATTTTGGTCGATATGCTGTTAATAAATAGTGTCGGGCTGATCCATCGGTGACAATTCGAATTCCGATTTTTCGTGCCAGCCAACTGAGCAACCGTAACATTTTAGGTGAAAATCAGGTGACACGATCGGACGAAAAATTGCTCGGTAGCTAAATTCTGAACGTGTATGGGGGGCTTACTCTAGTTTTATTACACTGGGCTGCATAAAAAACACATCCTTATGTACATAAGACACAAATTGTGCATTACCACACTATAGACGTATGTAGACGTATGATTTAAAACAAGTTTTGCACTTTAAAAATTAAAAAACTAAATTCTTCTAGCTATGCATGCTGTCATTTTTCCATTAAAATGCTTATAAAAAGTCAGTATAGATTGAAAAAGTGATGTGCGGCCCTTTAGAGATGCAGAGGGCCGCACTTGTGGCCCCCTGAGTGTAGCTCAGGGTACGTTTGTTAACAAACATAAGTCACCCTGAGCTACACTAGGGATTGCTTACCTGTCCCTGGCGAGCCCCAGTGATCCTTAATGACGGTGAGGAGTAGTGTTGAGCGAGAATATTCTAAATTTGAGAACATTAGAGAATTCGTCATATTATGCTTCAACGTTGTTTACCGGCATACATCTGAAATATTTGTGCGCATTGTGAATGGATACGCACCAAATGCACAGTGCTCATACTGGCTGAGATCACAGAATGAAGAAGTGAAGCTGTAAAGCTGCATCGCGAACAGACGCGCGTGATGGTAGGCAATAGAATACAGTCGAATTTTACTAATTTTGAATGTTCTTATGTATATTCGCGAAATTACAAGAATTTGAATATGCCAAATGCTGCTCAACACTAGTGAGGAGGTGAGGCCCATGCCATTGACCTGCATGTAAATGCAGGCATTGGTGCTTTGGGTCCTCACATGTATACAACACAAATTTTACTAGGTAATAATTTGCAACAAGGTATATAAATAAAAAACTATTAATGCATTGCTTTATAGTCATTTTGGGCAATACACCATAGTTTTTAGATGTTTTCTTGCTGCTGGTAGGCAATCCAATATTTCATATTTCACCTTCTTTAAATTTATTGCTATCATCTTCAACAGCAAAAGGAGCAATACAGATTATTCTTATGGAAATGACTGTATTTTTCTTTTCACGGGTTAAAGGTGCTTTATCTCAATTTGTAGGCAGACGTGCATTGACAGCTCTAGGGTCCTCATGAGAGATGGGACTGAAATCAGAGTAGTATTTCAGACACTTGCCAATATCCCATTTAAATTTGTTATCTGCGTGGCTGAAAGCACATTTAAAAAATATTTGGTAGATGACATTTTAAAACATTAACTTTTAATTAAAATAACATATGTACATATACACTGCACATATTGTAAATGAAGTGATGTAGAATATGGCCCCAGTAAGAATAAATAAGCACATTTCTTGCGAAACCAACCATTTCTATGTGATTTTGTTTTACTTATGGATACTAAATGTTTGTAGGTTCCATAGTTGGAAGGGGAATCTATAAGGTACAGGCCAATCATTTAGTTGTACAAGCTAATTTTACTTCACAGAACAACTAATTCTAAATGACTCAATCTTTCCCAGAAAAAATAACAGGTGTACATATTTTTTTTAGAATGTATTATATATGCTTAGATTTAAAGCTATGTTGCAAACATATGGCACTGTTAATATGAATAGGTTTCCTTCTATCCATTCTAAAACCCTGCAGCTGGACCATGGATACAGTCACCATGGCAGCTGGAAGATGAGAGAGGCGGGTCCCATGGAAACAGTTTCCATGGTCACAGGAGCTGCAGCATCCTTCCTATCAGTGGCTCCTTATATAATCACTAGAGTACATACCTCTCAAACAGATGCAATGCTGGCTGTGGGAACACAACTCGTCTTGGTGATCAAACAAATTAGTATGTAGCAAGGTGGGCACACAACACCACATGCAGTGGCATGCAATTTTCCCAGGAGAACATTGCTTCTTAGGTGTCAAGAGTCAGTGCAAGTATACTTATAAAACTTGTCTCTTAACTTCTTAATGTTAAAGCTATTACATTTACTTACAGCTGCATCAGATATTGAAGAAATTTAATCATAAACATACATACATCTAATGATTCAAATATCACACTTAACAAACTATTATTGTGGCAGCTTACTTGTGATATATATCTATATATATATATAGATATATCTATTGATTGCTTTAGCATGGTGTACCATGGCTGGGTACAGTTGAGTTAACTTTATTAATTTCAAGAAATACGATGGGATGAGCAAATTAACGATCATATGACATGGGACTTTAGATCATTACATTATCTCCCAGAGCACTTAAGATAAGTCCCCTAGAGATAAAAAAAAAGCCAACAAGCGTTTTACATTTGTAGTCCTGTCACCTTTTTCTTTACCTTACAAGCAGTATAATATTTCTGTGTATTTTGTGTAAGAAGGTGTATTTAAAATTCTACAATTGTATAACTTTTTTTCCAGAAAAGGGGACTTTATATTTGAAATGTCTATTCATCTGGCACACCATATTAGGATTTGTCATAGCTGAAGTTACGCCACATATGAATGGAGACATTGTTTTTAGAGAGGGTTCATTCCCTTCTATCTCACATACCTTCCATCAAAACAGGAATCACCCTTACTGCCTTTTGTGACACATCAGTAACACCTACTTCAGTTCTGTTAGTCTCATGTTTCAGACCCTATAGATGTGATGGGGAACTTCTAGGGACCGAGTGCCCAAACTGAAACCCAAACACAACTTAATTATCTTAAAGTGACGGCATGGCGATATAACCTGAATTACACACATACACAACTCATATACACACAACTCTACTTTCTTATAAGATAGAATAGGAGAGGGTATGGGCCACTGTGTGCAATCAGAAGAGAACTGACAGCTTTGAGAGCCAATAGCAGTTCTCTCCTCTGTGCTGGCTGACAGCTCGCATGCCCACAGAGAGGGCACCAAATGTCACCTTTGGCACGTGTGCCAATGGTTTGCTATCACTGCCCTATAGAGAGGAGAGTCAAAAGTATGGATGTATATAGCATATGGGTTATATTATCATTATTATGTATATTATCTTAACTTGTGAGTAATGTGTAAGGCAGTGAAATCTAGTTATCAGTAATGGTTACCACAGAAACTAGTCTTTCTCCATTTATCAGAAATCAGAGATAAAACCAAATAAACGGAGCAAACAAATGACGGAAAACTGTTGATGTACTAAAAGATCCTCAGTGATGTGGGCAGATGCACACCAAGGCATTAGCTTATATAGCCAAATATAAAAGATACAACCCCCCCCCCCACTTTTTTTTATAAATACCTTTTTTAGGGCTCGTTCACACTAGCTGCATTGCAGCTGAGGTGCGATATAGTATCGCAGCAGAGGGTCAACAAAAGGTATGCAGTGTACCTTTCACACTAAACCTGCACCTACAGTTGTGGTAAATGACAGTGCATGCGTGTTACCGAAAATTTTTGCAGGCGCAGTGCAAGAATCTCCCATACACATGTATAGGAGATGCAAGCGCAGCGCAGTGCTAAATGTGTTTTTTTTTTTGCTGTTTTACGGATGTACAGTGTGGCTAGTGTGAAAGGGCCTATAACATTTCAATTTAAACACACAGACCATGACTTAATTAAATCAATTTCCTCTACTAACTTTATCCTTTATAAAATATAATTAGTCAGCTTTATTTACACAAAGCTTTGTTATGTAATCACGTGAGTTAGTGCAGGTACAATTTTATTCCCGCTTTGGTGTATTGATAGATCACCCACAGTAAATGGATGACTGAATATAACCCACCAGTAGATGGATGTGGATAAGGTCTATATGAACATTGCTGTAAATTAAAAAAAAAATGGGGGACATACAGAAAGTGACGTCAGTAACATCATTTCCGCAATACTGGGTTCTTCCGCGTTCCATGTACCAACATCACTTCCGGGGCTGGGCTTATTTCTTGGCTGATTTAGCAGGGAGAGGGCTTTACTCTTCCTGCTAATGTCCCACCCTGCTTGTGCTGATAATGTGCGAGGTGGGAAATTAGCAGGGAGAATAACGTCCTCTCCTGCTAAATCAGCGCAATTTCAAGAATCCGGGAAATATATGGGATTTCTTGAGATCGGGATTTGTCCACATAAAGAATGTGACTTTCCGGGCCAAAACAGGGAAGGTTGACTGGTCTTTATATGAACTGTATGTGTGTGAGATTTGTGCTGATATTATTGAGCATATGGATTTACAATTCATGCACCCAATAGGAATTTTAGATCTGGTGACCTGTATCTAATAGCTTTTCTAGATTTACAATTAAAATGTTGACATGATGCACTAGCATTTTTTGGGCAGAAATTTTTTTTTTAATGTTCAATATATAAGTCATCAGTATACAGACAGATTTAGGCCTCATTCACACCTATCCGTTTTACATGAGATGACATCCATTTTCATGTGAACTTGTCCATTGAATATAATGTGCAAAAACTGGATGTGCCCAGCCTTGCCCAGTGTACTTTAAAATGGATAAGTATGATATATACAGGACCTCAGGGATTGCTGTGTATGCATATATTGGTGCAAATATGCACATAATGCATGCATTCTGAGGCATTTCACTACTGCTTTACTTCAATTTACAGGTAGTTGGTTGCTATGCTGCATACAAATGTATGGCACAATACAATTCTCAAAACGTTTGGCCGTTACCTTACTGTGTGTTAATGAAGATAGTGTTGAGCAAGAAAATTCAAAATTGTAATATATTCTACAAATATCCAACATTCGAGAATTCGCAATTTTTAGCGAATGTGCACTCAGATCTTCACAATGGCAGATATTGATCATATTATGCTTCAACATTGTTTACCGGCCTATATCGCGCATATTTATTTGCAGTGAGAATGGATTCGCGCAATACACACCATGCTCGTACTGGCTAAGATCACAGAATAAAGAAGAGAAGCTTTTTTTGCTAATCTTTGCGAATGATTGCGAACAGATACGTGCGACGTAAGGCAATAGAATACAGTCTAATCGAATTTCAAATGTTCTTTAACCACCCTAGCGTTATGGACGGCAGCACCTCGTCCAGCGCTCCAACTGCTACTAATGCACTGGACGAGGTGCTGCCGTCCAGTACAATGCGGGGCTCAGGGAGAGCGCATACTCA
>CM070032.1:87560070-87594748 GCA_036250615.1 Ptychadena robeensis | reverse complement strand
GGGGTCAAATAATTATTTCCTCCACTGTATAACACACAATATAAAAAAACAAGTCTGATTATTCAGTTTCAATGTGGTAGTGGGTTCTACAAATCATCTCTCCATCTTTCACTCCCTTGGGCTTCCTCAGTGAGAGTATACTACATGGAACATATAATAGCTTTTTAATACCCTGAACAGGGGGGGAAATGTATCAAGTATTTTATTCTTTGCATCTTGCTACTAAATGAAGACAATTTAATTTTCCATAAAAAATGCAACAGCTTGCAGATCTTTATGGAAACCAGCAACAAAATCCAGAGATTCTAAAATGCATTACTACAAATGAAAAGGAGGTTTTTCAAAAACGCTCCTGTAGATGGTGGCTGAGCTCCTAGATGGCATGCAATGTCAGCTGACACATGCCATACACAAGATGGCAGCTGAAAGGTGTTATACAGTTAAGCCATAAAGGATCAAAGTTTTGTCAGTTAAGAATGAAACTTTTTATGGATAAAAAGCATGAAAAATATTTCTTCACAATAAGCACTTGTTAGGCAGAACAAAGGAAGATATACTAGTCTATTTTTAAGGCTTGTTAGTTGGGTTGGCAATCATTGTTAGGTTTGGTTAGCTTGCCATGACCATCCACAAGAATAAAACCCTTTGGTTTGCTGGTGACCAATATTTTTTCTCTGCACTGTTTGTGATGTGTTACCCCTCTCAGCATGGTTGCCATGGCTTACAGTTATATATTTCTATAGTTTTATGAAACTTTCTCCTCTGAATCTTACCCACCTTCCCTATACAACCAATCATCACATATATAGTGTACATTATGTCACACTTTACTACCAGTATTAAGGTTATGCAAGATGTAACTGTTTACACTTCTAGGTTTGTGAAATATATTAATTGTAGTGGGAAGGGTTATATGACTTCTACTACGTGTTATTTGGTAGCAGGTGCACAGAGTCATTGACAGGTTTAAAGCAATATTACATAATGGTAGATAATGGTGTGTTATGTTAATGTGCCTGAGAACATACAGCTTGAATTA
This sequence comes from Ptychadena robeensis, assembly GCA_036250615.1. Classification (NCBI taxonomy): domain Eukaryota; kingdom Metazoa; phylum Chordata; class Amphibia; order Anura; family Ptychadenidae; genus Ptychadena; species Ptychadena robeensis. The sequence continues at coordinate 87,593,709 of CM070032.1, read as the reverse complement.
GAATATCTATAACAACTTAGTAGAGTTGTTAGAACAGCTGTAAACAGAGGTGATATTACTAATGAACTGAGCGCGTGGAGAACGCCTTACACTAAGCATTACACAGCATTTAATTGCTAGCTTTCCATAAATTATACGCTTATAGAGAGCAAATGGCTGATTTAATAAAACACTGCAAAGGGTACACATATGCAGTAAAGAGACCATCCAATTGTGTATAAGCTTTAATTTGTTAGGCAAGGCTACTCTAGACCCCTTAAGGCCATCAAGCTTAAGGTGGCCATACATGCATCAACTTTCGCTAGATTCAATCTTCTTTTGGAATTGAAATATCAACTGCAAGTCTACAATCAATCGTACAACCACACAGTCTGTCAAAATTTAACCTTTCACTTCCAAAAACCTGTGCACTTACTCCTTAGTACCATCAGATAAAAATCCATCCAAATACAAAAAAAAAACCATCAGATGGTCAACTCAAAAGATGGAGATACATTTTTTATGCATTGTGTGTCCTTGTTGGGCCACAGGTATGTGCTCACTTGTAAGTATATATAAAGAAAAAGCAAGTAAGTGCCCTACACAGAATGATATACTTATCAATCTGCCTACCATGTAGGTATCCATCTACATCTAAACATGCAGGTATCGCAATCATTTCATCAACACAACCGTTAATTATACCACAAGCAGTGGCGTAGCGTGGGCTTTCGTCGCCTGGGGCCGACCGGAAATTTGCCGCCCCTCTATTTAGTAACTTCACACAGTATCGGTTGCCAGAAGCCTAAGTAGCATAAAAAGGAATGCGATTGCATAGCGACTAATAAACTCCCTGCATCTGTGCGTGTATTAAAGCTTTCACTCGTTTCTGTCAGTTTTTCCAGTGCAGTTATAGTTTCTTTGTAATGGTGTCTAATATAATTTACAGCATCGCCTCTAGCACTCCAACGTGTGTCCTGTATCCTCTTCACGTAGATGTAGACCGTCTACGTATACGTGAAGAGGATACAGGACACACACACGCTGCTATTCTTTTTTTTCTACGTCTACGGTAGACGTAGAAAAAAAAAAGTAGCAGCGTTCTAGTGTACCAAAGAAAGTCACCGAATTTACCTTAACTGAAGCTGCATGTACGCAAACTAGATTTATACCCATATTTTTTAAAATTTAAATATCATGGTGATTGCCGCCGCCCCTTTTGATACGCCGCCCGGGGCCATGGCCCCCTCGGCACCCCCCTCGCTACGCCACTGACCACAAGGTCCTCCTAGATAGTTGTGGTGTATAGTATTGAGTGCTGCCTATTATTACTTACTAGAGTCATCATGTGTAGTAGCTCAGATCAATCATTACCCTCCTGGGCAGTTATTCTGAGTTAACTGGGTGAGTTTGTTTACTAACAATACTCACCCTCGAGCTTACCTCGGGCAAACTCACCTTTCAGGTGGGAGCCCGCTGCATCTCTCTGTATCGGCAGACACGTCAATCTTTTGTGGTCTGCTTTGATTATGTAATTGATGACCTCCATTTAAAAGAGGGAAGTCACTTTTTTCCTGAACAAGAGCACGCCACGTGCATAACGCCCAGGAGGTTAAATGCTGGCAACATCTGTAGTAGATTTTATTTTTTATTTCAGTTAAATGCAATTTCGTGCAACTCAAATCCAGCATTTATAAAGTGTCCTAGTATAGATATAATAAAAAGCAAGTCTTCTGCCTTCTGCTCCCAAAGGTCAAAGTATCCTGGAGACATGAATAAATCTATTAACTTTAACAAAATATTCAGCTTCAATGTCTCTCTCTATATGTATATGTATAATTTTAATATTTTAATGTAATTTCTTGGTATGCTATGAACAGCATTCACCTATTTGCCTTAATAAATAAAGGCCATGCTGTTAATGTGATATCCATATGAACATTTTGTTCATCATAATGAAGTGGAATGGCTCCCTGCTTCTTAAGCACATATTCTTCCCTCTCTTTCTTTCTGTATTTCTTTCTTTCTGATTCATATTGTTACTAGTATATAATTATCTTTTCTTGGAGCTGCATAATGTATTTGCTAGTTATGCACATTCTCTCATTATAGCAAACATTTGGCTTTTAGAACCCTGAATCTATTAGATTGTAAGCCCAACCAGGCAGGGTCCTCTACTCCTCCTGTGTCATAACCTGTACCTGTATGTTATATTGTGTTATATCTACTCTCCTAATGTATTGTACAGCGCTGCGTAATATGCTGACACTATATAAAAAGATTATAATAATAATAATAATATACAGCTCTGCAGGTTCTCAGCTTAGACCCATCACATATCTATAGAAAAGGGTATGTTATCCACACATCTGCTTACAGATTTATGGAGGAGATTGTGGTTGATGAGGGAGAGAAGGAGTTAAATGGCACAGTGTGCCACCCCCAACCCTCGCCACTTCCCATATTCTCTCTGCCTCCCTATATCTTACACACTCTCCCTCTCCATCTATCTCCCTCACACATAAGCAGTGTCTCTCTCCCTCTCACACATATACGCACTTCCCTGTGTCTCTGTGCTGCTATTCCTGCTCTCCTCAGCACCACATCCAACAGTGACAGACTGACAGACACACCAGAAAGCTGCAAGACACCCGCCACATAGGCAGAGTAGAGATGTCAGCACACCCTTATGGCATTGGCGACAAACACCTCATGTAAAGGCATACCTACAATGTACATCCATGCAGCTAATTACATATTAGTAGTGTGTTCATGGGAATAGTGTCATTCTTTATACACAGAGCAGTGCTAGGTAAACCTACACAAATATATACATACAGAAATACAATCACACCCACACCTACACACTATATTCTGGATAACAGATTTGGCTCATAAGAGCTGCATGCAGCTGATGTTATGACAGAGCAAGAAATGCAGCAGCCATGAACCAGCTGTGTATGGAGCCCTGCAGAGCCCTGCAAGGTGAGTGAGCTCTATCTATCTATCTATCTATCTATCTATCTATCTATCTATCTATCTATCTATCTATCTATCTATCTATCTATCTATCTATCTATCTATCTATCTATCTATCTATCTATCTATCTATCTATCTATCTATCTATCTATCTATCTATCTATCTATCTATCTATCTATCTATCTATCTATCTATCTATCTATCTATCTATCCATCTATCTATCCATCTATCCATTCTATATAAATTCATTTCACCACCATTATCCTTTATATATGTTGTCATTTACTGCTTATATGTTGGTTACTGATCTCTGTAATAAAATCGTTATAACTGGTCCAGGTATTATACCTTATACATAGACATTGTACAAGTGTAAATCTAAAAGGTCACGGGTCACTTCATAAGTGATTATCTGCAAACACTGACTGTAAATGGCCTTAATGCTTTTGATCAAATGCAGATGGGACGGATTTCAGATAACCTTGACACCTTTCAAAATATTTCATGTTATAATATGTTATATTATAGTGTCAGTGTAGCCTGTGTGAAGCAGTGGATTCGATTGTCATTATATGTGACATTGTTGTGCTGTCAGTCTCCTGTCACTGTAGTATGTAGTGTGTGTGATAATATTATTGCGCTGTATAGCAGTGACTTGTGTGTCCATACCCTGCGTATGTATTCATCAGTCATGTTGCATGTAGCAGTAAAGTGCATTCAGACTCATGCTGCATAGCTCAGATTTCCTGCTAGATTTTCCATTGCATATAAGAAGTATCAATATTCTCACCGCATTGTCTCACACCGTCTCCACAGACAGCATTAGACAGCTGCTGAGCCGGGCTGGAGGAGAGTTTCGTCTCCAGAGAGTGCAACTAGAGACCAGACCCAGAAAGCTGGAAGACAGGATCCTGGTGAGTAGCAAATGTGTCTTGCTGCCCTATCCCCTGGATGGCTGTACCTGTCATGGAATATATCTTCTTTTCTGCTGGAGATTCATAGCTCACTTATGGAAAATCATAGCTTACAAGGCCTAACCACCTGCTTCAGTGTTCCAATGTATGAATCTGTCCATTCGGTACGCAGTAGAGTCACATAGACATAGCTATGCCATACCTATGCCAACCAAGGTATATGTGAATTAAGACAGATCACAATAAGAACCATCAATATACATGTAAGTCTGTAAGTGTCCCTATGTATAAAACAACTGCAGAATGTTTTTCAGAAGTCTGGCATAAAACAAGAATTTACCAGGGGTTCCCAAACTGGGGGGTGGGGCACAAAGGTATTCCGGGGGGGGGGGGGGGGGGGGGGCGCAGGCCCTCATTCTTCATTCATTCTCATCCTAAATAGAAAAGGGGGCCTTGCAAGAACCAGTTTGGGAACCACTGGTCATTACAGACCTGTATTTGGTGACACCTTCTTACTATAAATAAAGTATTTGGTATGTGGTCAGAAAATTGTTTAAGCAAATTGTTTGGAACTTTACAGAGTTTGATTTTTGAAAGACCATTTAACATATGGTCCTTGTGGCAGCATATTTACAATAATATGGCACATCTCTGCTCACAGAATGCCAAGAGCCTCCTGTTTAATTTCTCATATATCTTTTGTCAGTATTTATAGGAAAGATGGGATGAACACAGATGATCATGACAGATCACTGACAGTCATCTAGCATTTATACAAGGTTTAAGTAACATCACCTTACTGTCTGTGAGCCCAGGGCATTCAGACTATGCCCCCCCCCCCCCTCTCCAAATTTTGTTCTCCTGAAAAGATCTCTGTTAGGTTTCATTCAATTCAATTGCTGTGAGCTGGAGCTTTTCAAAGTTAATTTATCTCAACCTGAGCCTGTTTTTAGAATTGCCAACCTGATCCCCTGTTCTAACAAATATTTACCAAGTCTGAACATTTCACATCCACCTGAGAAACACAAAGTCTGCTATTCTGCAGTGAATTTTCTTTAGGATTCACCTCAGATGAGATTTCCTTTGTGGATCTTTCACACTATATGTCCTGCGTATAGGCATTGGCATTACCATATGTGCCACATAAGTCCCTCCCATACACGGAATATACTTGTGCTGCGGTAAGATAATGTTTGCAGCAGGGTGTTATGCATTAATGCATTGCATTGTGTGGTAATATATAAAGCAGTCTTCATAAGTGTGGGGGGTAAAACATGAAACAACAATGCACCATGAATGAGCCCTGACCCCTGTTTTGAAAAGGTGATGGACTGCTGAACACAGATCTATTTTTGAATTATACTGTTAACCATTTGCATTTTTTAATACAGTATCTATCAATGGACATAGTGTTACTTACCAATGAGGTGCTGCTGCATAAAACTGCAATAGTAGGTTAAGGCAAGATTAAAGCCCCCCATACACCTTACTCCATCGCTCCATACAATTTGCATTAGATCTACCAACAACTATGTAGTACCGGGTCCTCCCTGATAAAATACATAGTGACTGGAAGGTTTAGAAAGGTCCTCATATTACATGGTTTTGGTAGAACAAAAGTTGATTGTACAGAAATTGAATGGTAAGATTGTAAGGTGTATGGGGGCCTTTAGGGTGGCTCTTTAATGGCATGATTTCTGCAAGCAATGCTCTTGAATCAAGAATCACTTGTAGTAATCAGGACTTTTTGTGCTCATCAGAAAGTGATAATTAGCATATCCAGATGTAGAAAGCTTTCATCTCGTTTTTACTTGGATGTCTGTGTGTGAGCCACAAGAAAAACTAGTACCTAGCTTACTTCACTTTACATGTTGACCTCAATTGGTGGAGGTATAACTTTTCTTGTAGATAAGAACATGAATAAAAAGTCCATATCAAGGATGCCAAGTTTGTTAATGTATATATTTTCAAGAATGCGAATGTTTTTTCCTGGCAATATAATTACGGTACAGAAAATTACAATGTCCTTGGCGCACATGAGGAATTGGGAATAACTATGCCGGATGGCCATACAGGCTCTTGGTTGGGCCTCTCTGCCAAATGTAAGAACCCATTATGGCCCATGAGTGAAGTTTGCCCAGCCATGTTCTAGCTCAGGGGTGGTCAAACTTTTTGACGTGTGGGCCACATTTACCTTAAATTTGATAAAAGGCAAGACCAAGAATCTGTATCGCCGGCATCACTAATGATGGTGATGATATGTAAAAGGCGACACATGACAGGGACGTTGTTACCTTTTTAAATTTTCTGCAAAAAAAAATGCTCATTCGTTGCAATAAGCAGAGATAATTCATAGAGACTGCATGCTGTTACCATGAGGATGTCATGCTCATGCAACTGCATCATCCCCAAGGCAAAGTTTGGACACCTCTAGGCCTTCTCTCATTGCAGAGAACAAGAGGAGGAGAGCATCTTTTCAACAAGGTGACAAAGGGCTGGAAACAAAAAGCTAAACGGTATGGAACCGGCACCCGGGTCTTAGTTTGCCCACCCCTGTTTCTAGCTGTTATATTTTTACTTCCTCCATTGCTCCACTTGGGTTGAGTCGAATGACACCAGGAGACTGAGCACTGAATGTAGGTGCTTGGTAGCAAGGGACTGGCAGTGATACAGAGAGTGGTACTGAGATTGTCTCCCTTAACCTCTGCATTAATAACAATGACTGCAGGGGTTTGGAGGAAGATAGTTGTTATATGACTATTCTAAAGATATTTGAACAGTAAAACCTTTTTTTTAAAACAAAAGGTATTTACTTGGCCGATTCCATTGCATATCCCAAAAGTTAAGGAAAAAATCTTCACCTCAGGACAAAGGGTGGAGCAATGCAAATAATTCCTTTACACCCCATCAGCTAAATGCACATCCAGAACCACTGGTGTGCAGTGCAAATATACACTGTATACATGCACTGCACTGAAGATGGCCAATGAGCCTAAAACAGCTGTATGCAGTTTGGCTCGCCCTATGCTGCACACTGGGCACTTATTTATTTATTTATTTATATGTGAGTCTGTCCCCCTACTTCCCTTGCACGTGTTGCCTTTGTTCACTGGTACGGGTTGAAAGTCCTTCTGGATTGCCCTGGGAAGGTGGTGGGAAGAGGCTGCTTACGGCTCTGGCCCGGCAGTCTCTCCATGTTTCGAGCCCCTAGTACTTGGGAGACTAGGCTTTGGCCATGGTCACCTAGGGAATGGGGCACCCAGGAGACTTGGCTCCGGTTGAGGCCTCCTTGGGGAAACGGACATCTGAGCGACGTGTGGCTTTGGCTGCCATCCCACTTGCCACCCCTTCGGGGTAACGATCCTTCAGCTCATTTTGAAGCAGGGACATCACGGGCAACCCATGCTTGCTTGAAGTGTTTTATTGTTTTGTGCACTCACTTTTTGTTTGGCACTAGTTGCTCTACGAGTTTTCTGACAGGTGCTTGCACTCACCGAGGCTCAATAACAAAATAAAAAAAGCTGTATGCAGTTTGGAATAAATGGCTCTGTACCATAAGTCTATATTTGCACTGTACACCAGCGGTTCTGGATGTGCATTTGGCTGATGGAGCGTAAAGGAATAATTTGCATGGCTCCACCCACTGTCCCGAAGTGAGGATTTTCCCCCCGAGTACGTTCAGCCTTTACACTGGCAGATGTGTAAACCGCCGGCTGGCAAAGTCTGTGGGATACGTCGGGACCCCTGCTAAGCGTATACGCTTAGTGTAGGGGTCCCTACGTATAATGGAAACAAGCCCTAAAAAATGTTTCAAGGTTTTTGTATACATTTCTTATTTATATCAATGTTCTGTAAACAGATGCATTCTAAAATAACATTTGAGGATTTTATTTAGAAGTGTCCTGCCTGGAAAAGTTTTGCCAGTGGCAACTCCAAATTTTGGATTTACTTTTATTTGAATGGTTTTATCCAGATTTTCTATGATATTAGTACAATTAGAAAATGTGAATCTCGCTAAGCAATTTAACCTAATGTCCTGACCTTCTACATTTTCACTACCCTGACCCTATTAAAAAACACTTTTAATTTTAGTCAAATTTAAAATAAACATGTAATGTGAGTATTACATATATTTTTTTAATAATTTTATTTGTTTTGTTTTTTTTGCAATAATAAATTCAATATTTTTCTTAAATTAAGAAAGGATGAATGTATTCATGTTGCAATCTATTCCAGAATCATTTGAGTGGTAAATAGAATAAAATGCCCATTAGTTTTTTCCTAATGTCAATTATCAACCTGATGTTTGACTGAGAGAACAAGTAGCTGCTGAGTCTTTGCTTTTTCTGTTGCCTTCACCCTCCCCAAACTAGCTGGTCAATGTAGGAGAAGCAGGAGAATAAAGTCTAATGTTCTCCACATATGTTAGAACACCCCCATGTGAGGGTAGTAGGAGTGTATGGGGGCATAATAACACATATTTTAGGTTAAAAATACTTGATATCATGGCATAACTAGGTTTTTTGGTAATTTTTTTGTATTTTATTAATCCGATTTAGTATTTTAGTTAGTTTAGAGATTTAGTAAAGAAAAGAAAACAGGGTAACTGTGTATAAATATCATCCGTGTAGCGAACAATGTAGAGTAGTCCTAAACTATTTCAGTACTAAAAATATTTCATAAAGAAAATATGATGATGTCTTATAATACAATTGTATATCAGTATTAACAGTCACATTACAAGTATAGTAAAGGTAGAAATTTCTCCAAGGCCTTTGACCCTTTACTTACCAGCTCTGCCTGGGTAAAAAAGCTTTTATATATATTTAACAGTGCAACAGTGCTTATTGCTTTGTTGTATTTGCAATAGTATCATCATTTTTATTTCAGGATTTATTCCTTTTAAAATGTTGTTGCTCCTGTGGTAGCCAGTAGTGGTTAGTTTTAACTGGACATGTTCTGTAGCTTATCTATGCTGCTTCTTCAATGAAAGTAGTATACACTCCTCTCATAGATGTGAGTGAGACCTAGATTACCATTACCATCACCTTTCTTTCTTGACTTGATGGGATAGATCAGTTAAAAGAAGCAAGAGGTCTGGGATGTATCAAGCCCAACTTCAAAGTATGGTAAAACGTTGTTATTGTTTTTGCCCATCTTCCTAACCAATAAATACATTCTAATTGCACCCTTAAAATTTAACAATAGTAGGGTTATCTACCAAGATAAATACAAGCACCACATCCCAAATTAGATGTAATTAAACTGAACCTACCCAACAGGGGATGCCCTCCAGGGACTTTATAAGTACAATCCTTGACATTCTACTTTCTAATTTTTTTATTGAAATGACACAATAACACACTTGTTTGCACTTATTGTGTAGACTGTCAAATGTATGCACTTATATAGTCCCTGGATGCAGCCATCCTCTTCTTCTGAGCACCCCCTTTTGGGTAGGCTCAGTATCCCTTTTATATTGTTCTAATTATACCCTTCTTAGCTCCCTATTTTTTTGAGAAGTAACATAAAGCCCCCCATAGACGGGCAGACTCCCGGCCATAGTTGTAGCAGACCAACCTGCGTGCTCGCTCCCGCCGAGCACATCAAGGTTGGTCTGCCGCAACTATGTGGGAGCCCACCTTGAGTTATGTTGAGAAAAAGCTGGCAGGTCGGATCGCACACGGATCCGACATGCCGGTTCTTTTTCTGTACGACTGACAGGCAGAACAGCTGCAGCTTGTAAACTCGGAGGGGGAGTCTCCTCCCCCTCCCAGTTCATTGGCTAGTCTGACGGGAGTCCCGTGTGTCAGTGGAACACTCAGGATTCCTGTCTGACATTTAGCAGACTGCTCACAGCGTAGTGACGTCACCATGCTGTAATCAGTCTGCTTAAGGTCTGCCATAGATCGAGGTGTCTATGGCAGGCTTAAGTTTAGCAAAACCACCATTTGTATGTTGAGAAAGTTGTTGAGATATGTTCCTGACATCATTTACAACTGAAGGAGATTAAGTTCCTTATGATAACTAGAACTCTGGGTGTGTTCTTGACTAGGAAAGAGATGACTGATAATTCATGGAAAACCACATTATCAATTGTATTAGCTGACTAATTAGTTCTGCTCTAATTGGGTGACCATGTTTTAATCTACACAGAAACAGAAATGATCAAATGATCCGAGTAGAAGATCCCAACTACCTTATTAAATTGATCACGTGTTTCTCCATGTCTTCTCTTGGAGAACTTTTCCTAACAGAGCATGCCATTCCTAATTCTGACATTGAGAATTGATGATGTATGTTGAACACACCCATAAGAATTAAAGTATGATAGGGCATGTTCCTTAAGCCCCCCATACACCTTACAATCTTTCCATACAATTTCCATACAATCAACTTTTCTTCTACCAAAACCATGTAATATGGGGAGCTTTATAATCCTTCCAATCACTATGTACTATCAGGGAGGCCAGTATATTACATAGTTGTTGGTAGATCCAATGGGAATTGTATGGAGTGATCTAAAGGTGTATGGGGGGCTTAAGAGCAGATATATAGTGTTGATTGCGATTTTTTTTTGCGAAAACCGGCACCTTGAGAATTCACAAAGTTCTCAAATATAGTCATACATCTTCATAATCATGCATATTTAAGATTTTTTACATCATTACCCAGAAATACAATGCATTGCATTAGCAATATATGCATGTACAATGATTTGTGCAATGAAGGTTATAAATAATTAGTGTTCATGTGATAGTGTTGATTGTGAAAATATTGTGAATATCTGCACTTTTTATTCCGAAAATCTCATATAGAGCTATATCTTCTTATTCATTAATATATTTGAGATTCTGGGGTAAGTGCCATGCATTACATTCACAATAGCCAATTTGGGCAATGAAGGTAATACTGACTGGAGATCGTGAATTTGAGTATTGCCTTCATTTATTGAGAATGTTAGGTGAAACATTTGCAATATTTTGTGAATACGAATATTGCCTATGCTGCTCATCATTACAGATGTAGTGGGGAGGGGTATGTTCCTGACAATAATAATGTATGATGACAGATGGAGTATGTTCTTGACAATCATTAGAGCTGAAGTATTGTGCTGTATAATACTAGCAACCTCTTAAACTGGGGTATTGGGGTATGTTCCTGACAATATTGGATCCATTATATTTTATGTATGTGAGGTATGTTTTCAACAACCTTTAGAACTAATGGTGGGGTATGTTCCCAAAAGCTGTTTAAACCAAGGCGTAGTGGAGTCCCTGACAACCATTAGAGCTGAGGTACACTGGGGTAAATTTATGACAACTATTATAATTTAAATTGCAGAGATTGTGGGGGGGGGGGGGGGGGGTGTCAGCCTGTCAGTGCTTATACCATATGCCCCACACTGAATCAAATTTATACAGAAACTTAAAGTTGCCAATCCACGGTGCTTTTATAGTCAATTCCAAGGTTTTATTAATGTGTAAAAACAATAGAAGCAATAGCCAACATATTTCAGGGGCCCCTTCATCAATGCTTTGCACAGCAAAAATGACACTGGACTGTTTTGATGCATAAGGTTGCATTTTGAATTTATGGTGTGATCTATAGAGGTTTACTGGCTGATATTAGGTTTTGATACTAAATAGACAGGAACCTAATTAATCTATGTGGTCTGCTGCATTTTGGCTGGTGAGGAAGATACTTCACATGTAAATGAATATTTTCGATTTGTTGTGGTTTATCTTCCTGTGGGAGACCCCATTCAACCATAAGTGTAAACCAGTAAAATAAGTGTAATCTGGCACCAATCTAGTGCACTATGTTATAAAGATACTCCCTCCCTGAGGAAGCCCAAGTATACCCACACTTGGGGAGATTGATCCCACATTTACTATCTGGGAGGTTGACTCCTCTCCTCCCCTCTAGTGGAACCACACCTGTGTTTCAGCTTTTGATCATCTGCTGTCCTTCCATACCTCATAGATATATCTTATATCTTATGCTTTGCATTGATTGAGGTCCTAATGTGTACTAATAAAGACCTTTATAATTATCTATTTGACACTTTTCAAACTATATGTAGTTATATTGCTCTCTTAAAAACCCATTCGTTTAGTACGGGGACCTGTGGTCACCATTAGGGTAATTCAGTTAAATCTATTCAGTTAAGGGTGGGGCACATTTAACACTTTGGACCAATACCCAGCTATATGTTTTTCTGTCTAGGAACCTAATTCATTTGTTTTGGCAGCCATGTGTTACAAACAAATGTACCAAAGAGACTAATTTGAGTAGATGTCTGATGCGTGTTTGTCCCAGTCCTTTTCACTGTTTTTGCATCATGTAGGTGTGGTAAAATATGAATGTGAAAGGACTGCATAGATAAACCAATGCATTTTCCAGTGGTAACAGCTTACGTTAAAATATATAACCTTGTGAAATCTCTTCTGACTATTGTGCTCTAATTAATTAGTGGCTTTTAAAATATTTCATATTATGTACTCAGTTATGAACCAAAACGATCCCCACTTCCTGGGGTAAGAAATTGAATTTAACCTTCAATTCCTTACCCCAGAAAAGGGGAACATTTTGGTTCGTAACTGATTTCTATATATAGCTGGGATATGGCACAATAATTGGGCGAGGTGATCCATTCCATATTATGTACTCGTTTCTGAAATATTATAGCATTTCAAATAGATCATACAGCTGCGGTAACATAAAATAGGACATTATCTGATTAATCTATCTTCATATTGTATGTATATATTGTATTTTTGTTGTTGTTAAATGTAGATTTTTTTTTGTTTTGCAAAATGATATAAATGTAATTATTTTCAAATGGATGGTTTGCAAGATTTTCAAACCAAGCATTAGCAAGATGATCAATGAGTTGCAAATCATTTGACATGTTAATGCCAATAGCATGCAGACTGCGACTGACCAATGTCATTGAAAAAACACTAAATTCAGATTTTGATCTAAAATTTTAATGTATTGCCACTATACCTGAGTGTTTTTTTCCCAGTTATAGTAGGATCTGTCTATCACAATTTTAAATGGATGAGTGGATACCTAACCTTCTCTAAAGCCCCCCATACAAATCTAGATTTTGTGTTCAATCAACTTAAAAAGATCAACAAAAAAATTGATTGAATTAAGTTGATTGAATGAAAAATCTAGACGTGTATGGGGGCCTTTAGGCTAACATGCATCGGACAATTGTGATCATTCTGTGACACCGGTGTGAGGGCACATCTGCTACTTCTGCAGCAAGCAAGAAAATCTGAATTAACCAGCCACATACTGCGCGAGTCATAATCACCCTCTATCATCTCAGAAATAGCTTAGTAATTGGAATTTACACTTAAATTGAACAAAAGAAAAGCAATGATAAGGTTGAACTGACTTCAGTGCAATAAACACATACCAACATCTCACAATCACAGTATTGTATAACTACTAATTATAACCATTGCTGATTACCATAGTTCATGTGAAAAATACTCTAAAATATAGTGAGGGGCTCACATAAGATGCTGGAATTGGCATATGACATTCTCATTTGGGAGGAGTACAGTGCAAAACAGACAATAAAGGCAGGTAGTGGTGTGGGGTGCGTACAACGTTTGATTTTCCTAATCAAAGAGAGATGGTCGCAAAATGTCAAGTAGTTTATTTGTGAGTTAATTGCAAAGCCTCTGAACAAGGCATCATCACTAAAATGTTTAGAAATATAAAGAAGTAAAGAATAGTATGAATGTAAAGAACATCACAAAAAGTATTGCACAACATTTATTTTAGGCAAAAACTACACATGCTAGATCAATAAATGTTTTGTTTTCACGACCACTATCAACATATTCAGCAATTTTGCTGATAAGACCGCGTTTGGGGGCTTTGCAATTAACTCACAAAGTCAGCTAGTCAACATTATATACAAGTGTATAAGAACAGACAATAGCAAGTGGCAGGATTTATACATGGGATATGTATGGGAAGAAGTTTAGAGCACAGTTAACAATAAATATGTATAATTAGGTGGACAGTAGCATAGGGCACACAAGAGGTTGGGATGTTACACTTGCATTTGAGAGTAGGGACAAAGTAAAGGCCCCCATACACATTTTCTCCTGTTTTGACCTAAACCGATTTTTAAGTCTATCGACCAGAAATCTATGCATGTCCACATGGTTTGATCAAACGAGATCGATCAAAATTGACCAAAAAATCGAAGAGTGATCGGACATGTCGGAAAATTTTGATCGATCGAGTATACATCAAATATTATTTTGTTGTGCCTGGCCGATTTTGTTTTTTTTAAAATAATAAGCATACTTATACATCCGTTGGCAGACATTTTGGTGTGTTTACAATCAACCCTCTTCGATTATGCTTCTGATAAATCGAACTATAATGGATCTGATATCCGTTTCTCCATGTGGGGGTTATTTCGATTGCAGTTCTGACATCGATCGTAGGGAAATCAAAACATGTATGGGGGTCTTAAGGCTGGATATGACTTGACTGGTATAGATGTATGTAACATAAGGTATAAAACTAGTGTAGGTTTGGCAGAGGTTGGTAGACATGATATAACCTTTGGTGCAGCTCATGGTGGTAATGGTATGAATATATTTGGGAGCAGTTTATGGGATGTTATTGGTTTCTTACCACACAACTTCATAACCATTTGTGAGTTTGATCCTGACTAACAGAAAAGAGATGAAGTTGTGGGACAGCCAGCCAACATACAGCGAAAGGAGGATATGTCTGTTGAGGGATGAGCTGGAAGTCTTGTTCCTTAAACTTTGACTACTGCAGTGGTTCCCAAACTGGGGCGCACGGTGGTATTCCAGGGGGGTGCTAAGGTATTCCAGGGAGGGGGCTTGTATTTCAAATAAAGTTTGATGGCCATTTCACACTAGAACTAGTACACAATACTGCAACGCAAACACAGCTAGTGTGAAAAGGCCCTCAATCTGTGGTTTGAATGGGGAGGCTCGATAATGTTCCTATCTAGAAAAGGGGAGCCCCAGAGGGGAAGTTTGTGAACCACTGGACTACTGCATCATATAAGAACCCACAATTCTGTTTATAGCCAGTAACAATATTAGATATAATATCTAGTACACATAAGACAGCTCCTGTTGGCTGGTTTGTGCTTACACATACACAACATAAACAACGGAGCATCCGTATACACTATGTATTGGATTGTGTATGTTTAGCATATACTGCAGATCTTTCTTGCGCTACATTTTGCATTTTTCTTTTAACGCCTTGTCAGAATCCTCCTGCTTATGGTGATAAACCTTGCTCGGAGTTATTTATAGGCTCTGCTTTTTGTGTTTTTTTTTCTAAAATGTTAGACAATTAAAAGGCTTACCGAAATAGAGGATGAATGTTACCATGGCAACCCATGTTTTTTGGTACCTGTTTCTGTGTAGGAGATTCATGAACAATAAGTAATATTCTGTAGCTTGTTCATTATTGGAAGCTCATGTGTGCTTATTATTGTTCACTTACGCTCAGCTATGTTTCTCTGCAGGTAACAACATGCTGGAGATTCTATCTTTTTTTCATCAAATTACCAGCAAAGGTCGGTATACATTACACTCAATCATTTCATATATGCATTTTGGCTTGATGTATTAAATCACAGAAAATTGAGCAGCTTATTTTGCATGTTGATTAATGCTGCTCCCTTATGGCTAAGCTCCACTGGGATTCGTTGAAGCCTCTATTGCCTTCCCATAGACATAGCTTGCTGCGTCAAATCACATCACAAAGTCTTGCAGACGTGATGCTGACGTCACGATACCGCGGGACTGGGCTGGCTCAAATTCCTACAGCCATAAGGGCACTGGGGACAGATATCCCAAATGCCCTTGCGGCTGTATGACAGTGGGAGGGGTGAGCTCTAAACCCCCCCCCCCTCTGTCAGATGCTTGCACTGCACCGGCAAAGATGCATGCTGCAGGCCTTTTTCAGTAACATGCAGCA
The DNA here is from genome assembly GCA_036250615.1 of Ptychadena robeensis. Taxonomy (NCBI): domain Eukaryota; kingdom Metazoa; phylum Chordata; class Amphibia; order Anura; family Ptychadenidae; genus Ptychadena; species Ptychadena robeensis. Next base: position 87,577,825 of record CM070032.1, on the reverse strand, counting down.
TTGCGCATTACCAGAAATGCAAGGTGAGCTCTAGTGTGAAAGGTGCACAGCTTTTCATAGGCAATTTCTATGGAAACCTGTGTACCTTGCGTTGACTCATGCTGCTAGTGTGAACAAGCCCTTAAATCGGTTTTAAATTTTTTTCTTTTAAAAACACATACATGCAATAGATACATTACTCACCTGTCAGAAGTTCACATCTTAGAAAACTGCTACACAAAAAACCAAACATACTTATCGTCATAATGTTTTCATTCTTGGCGCCAGCATCTTAGCTGTTGGAAAGCCGAAGCCACTTCCGGATACACAGTTCTCATCACGGGAGCTGACACTAACGCCTTCCGGCCTCCCCCAACTCCTACAGAGGCAGCCTGTCTCCTGTGCTGGAGAGCTCTGTTGTGTGGGGGAGAAGGGGGGAGCTGCTGTGATGAGAAGTGTGCATCCATGCATCTGTCGGCTGGGTGATGAGAGGTGAGCAGCGTCTATCTCTACTCTCATAACTCATCACAAAGTCTCGCAGACGTGACGCTGACATCAAGATACCGCGGGACTGGGCAGGCTCAAATTCCTACAGCCATAAGAGCACTGGGGGGCACTGCGGCTGTATGACAGTGGGAGGGGTGAGCTCTAAACCCCCCCCTCCCTCTGTCAGAAAAAGTAAGTACATTAAGTACATTTAAGTCTGGGAACTTACTTACAAAATATTGATAAACATGTTTTATTTTAGTTTTTTACTCTCTTAAATAGATCTGGTGTAACTACCAACAAGATATATACAGGATGACGAATCATTTCAGGAAGGTTTAACGGTATCACATTTTGCTGCACATGCCTAAATAGTACTAGCAGTTATACTAATGCACATTGTACTGGCAAGTTCTGCTAGTGTCACTTCTGACGTCTACTTTCCCATAACCCCCTGTGCCCGCAGCTAGCCAAATCTAGCTAGCGCGTGATGCAGAAGGGCGGAGTCTCACCCGATTCAGATCTAGATAGGTGGGGGGGGAGCGAGACTGGAAGAGTCCAGGCATGGTGGCGGGGGAGTGAGCAGGCAGGAACGGTGAGTATTTAGCTTTTTCTCTTCACTGTCCATGGGTACATGCTGCATGGAGGTGAGTAATGTATGTATGTTTTTTCATGTATTTATTTTTTAAGTTTACATCCGCTTATTACATCAAAATTAAATACTTGTTATGGTTTTTCTTATTCACTCTTACTCTCCCTTATGTTCCTTACCTCTGCTTTACTAATGTTGCTCTTTTTTTTTACTCACCATCACACCAAGTTCAATTTTGATACTTACCCTGATGCATTTATGTTGTTTTCTTTAGATTGAAACTTCTTTCAGTGTGCTGGAAATCCGGTCTCTCACAGCAGTTAGTTTAAGCCAGGTAATGACATTGCAGAGTCAACAGACTTTTTTGCCCATCAAAGACTTGTGCCATGAAAGATTACAAAGATTACATAATTTATGGTTATTGTACATGTTACAATCAATTTTTTTACAATCAACTTTATTTTACCTAAACTATATATTATGAGGAGTTTTGAGTTATCTAAGCCAAGTCATGGGCAAACGGCAGTCCGCAAATTTTTAATCTGGCAGTTGCATGCATTTTGTGGGCGCCGATTGCGAAGTACTGACAACTGCCCCATGTAATGCTAATGGGCAGCCATGCAAAAATCAACTGGGGAGGGTCAAATGTTTAGTTCCCTGGGTGACGGCTCCTTTGTCAAACCTAAGAACTCAATGTGGCCCCTGAGTCAAAAAGTTTTCCCACCCCTAAACTAATTCATCTGTATCCAATCTGAGGCTTCAATACATAGTTGTTGTTAAATCTAAAAGAAACTGTATAGAGATACAATGTGTGTGGTGAGCTGTAATGCTTTTTGAGAAATATTTTAAAACATGATAATCCCCCTCCCCCTTTTTTTTTAGATACTTATTGAGACGGAGAAGGGAAGCTACCAGCTGACACTGAGTGCACAGAATACAGACCAGCTCATTACCGGCATCCAGGCCACACTGTCCAAGATATTCCCTACTCCAGATACAGTGTGAGTTCCCACTATAAAATAAATTGCTATTCTTTGTTTTTGACACACAGCAGCTTAATTAGTTCTCAGCTCGTCTGTTGGGCGTGAATATTTTAATTGCAGTCTGATGGTCTCTGTGGTACGTAATGTTTTTATTAAGGGTTATCTTAGCCTGAAAGATGTAACAGATTCAGGAAATTGCCTGCAGGATCCTCAGACAGGCTAGTATGCTCGGTCAGGAAAGCAGCAGCCTTACTAAACTCTTCTAAATTGCCTTTAAATTTTTATGTCCTCTCAGTGCACTTCTCATTTGGAATCTAGCTATTACGTATATCTTCTGCTCCATAGGCAATTTTTTTTATTCTTTGTTCCAATTATTTCAAAAGTTCACAAAGCAAATGAAAAGAGAATGTAATGCTGATACAAAGAAACAGGCAACTTGCAGCTAGAATCCACTTTGTATACAACAAGACTCCCTTAAGGCCCAGGTGCCCAACCTGCGGGTCGGGGCCACATGCGGGCCTTTGGGCATTCCTCAGTGGCCCCCCTCAGTCCTCCTCTTGAGGCCCCTGAAACCTAGCTATTAATTCATAGGGCATAGGGAACTCCCCTGTCCACCAATCCCCAGCTGACTCGTCTTCAGCTGGTGAGGGACTTGCTCAGGCGCTGTCTGTGTAGCTGATTGCCTTCATGTGCACTACCATACTACAGTGTTACCTAAAGCTTGAAGTAAAATTTAATACAAGTTGTGTTTTTAAAAATAATGACTTCTAGCTCTACCTGCAGTGTTTTTTTAAATTAAAAATGCTTATTCAAGTCAGTATAGAATGAAAATGTTATGTGCGGCCCTTTAGTGATGCAGAGGGCCCTACTTGTGGCCCTCCATGTCAGCTCAGTTTCCCATCACTGCCCTAAGGTCTTGTGCCCACTGTGACGAAATGCAGAATGCGGGGGATTACACCACGGATACTACACGTCCCATTCATTTGTTGTCATCACATCTCTATACATCAGGGGCCACGTCTGCATAAAGCAGAAAAGTTGTTTCTGACACTTACCTGGTGTGTTTTTCCATTAAAATGAATAGGACGTGTTCTGCTGCTCAAAATCCATGGGTGGGTGTCATGGACATGTGATGCTAACAAAGAGTCTTACAGGGACTGCATTTGAAAAGAGGGGAAAAAGAAGGATACCAAAACTTTTATTTCAGATTCATTTGCATTTGTTTTGGGATTCATGAAAAAAAATATAAACTTGGGATAAAGTTGGACTTATATACAGTAGTTCAAAAACAAAATATTGTTTTTTTACATTAGAGTTCTTCCGGTGCATTTTTGGTGCTACATAACGTATAGGGAAATGGAGCTATGATTCCAGTGCTTCTGTTATTAAAGGGGGAATTCGTCTACAATGCCTGTAGTTTTAAAAACAATTGATGATGACTAATTACAACATGATTTTCGTGCTTGTTCAGAATGTGTAAATGCTTTAATGCATAGTCATAATGTATAGTCTTGATAACTATACATATACTGCTGGCACACAAAGGGTGCCTGGCTGATTCTCACCACGACCAGCAGCTCGATGATGTCATCACGCGGGCTCGATCTACCGGGATATTGGCAGTATTTAGAAATGGCTATGTCCAGCTTAACAAATAAAATGAATGGATCTTTCTTGTGTGGTCACAGACAAATCAAATCCTGGAAGGATGTGCAAGGGCTAGTACACCGAGCCTGTCAGCAGCCCGGAAAGCATGGGTATAAATGAGCCTTAAGTTATTTTTTTTATGCTGTGGTTGCTTCTGAAACATTGAAAGCAGATTTTACCTTTTAATTTTTTATTACATGTATTTTACCTTTTAATTTTTTATTACATGTATTTTAGAAATTACTTCCCTGTGTTAGAGTTTATTAGCCGTAAACTAATATTTTCTTTGCCAACAAGTTTATGCTCCAAAACATTAATATCTGCATATAACATTTTAAATAAAAGATATAGTATTTACCTTTAAAATACCTATCGCATTTTTCAAATTATAAGATATGGGATATGCTTATATAGCCTAATATATGCTCAGGGATGCACATAAGTGGTACTCTGGTACTCGCTCATATAACTAATACATATTTGCTCATATAACCATATACATGTACAAATACAATGTTAGGACTACATTTCAAAAAAATTATAACTGCATTAGCACTCAGCTAAGAAATAAGTGTCATTTTTTGGACTCCAAAAGGACTTCATCCTAGCACTGTCTGCTGTCACTATAAGGGGCAATGTGTTGTCTGAGGGTCTCAAAGTTGGAGGTAATCTCTGTGAATAAAGTAAGTTATTTGCAGGCCAAATTCTCTATTCACAGGCCTTTCATCTACAGAAAGGAGTGATGGTTATGCTTAAGATTTCAATGACAGTTATTTTGTGCGGCTGATATGAACTAGGCTGGACTGTGAAGCATATTCATGAAAAATTACACAAGTGGGAACTGCAATAAAAACCATGCTGGCTGATTTTCATCAAGTTTAATAACTAAAGGTCTTCTAAAATGACATATTAGAATATTAATTGAGATGCTATTACATTAGCATACTTGAAGTGCTATTGCATCATGAAGTTGATGATTTTCATCTTCCACTTAGCAGTTGTTTTTACAGCATTTTACTTGTGGAACGTATATGACCAATTGTTATCACTAATGTGATTTAAGTAAAGACTTCCATATATCTGTGGATTGTACAAATTTAGCAAGGCAAGATAAGAGGGAAATAGAGCAGTCCTTGTGGCTCAGAGCATCAAGAGCTATTTTCTTTTATCTTTTTAGTGATAGCATTAGATTAAAGGAAAATAGAATGTTATTGGTTGATGCGGGCATAGATTGAACTGGATTATAATCATATCTTTTTTGGATTGTTATTTGGGATACCAAATAACGCAAATGTTTTTGAATATGGCTTTTGTAGTCTGGTGCACAAGGAATCAATCTCTCAGGGGCCTTCCAGTATATAAACGTTCTTTAGCAGCTCAGCTTAGAGTGGACCTGCTTGGTGGCATAGGAGTAGCTGGGCAAGTGACTTGCCTCTCTCTGTTGGGCCTTTACCCATTTAATTGGGCATGTGGGCACCCATGGAGCCTAATTATAGCCTAATTATATAAAATATATATATAATAACAGCTACTGTGTATACCCCAATTTAAGACATTTTTCCTGCACCAAGAATCAAGTGCCCTGCCAGCTGTCAGTGGACCATTTATAGGAGGAAGATAACAACCTACTTGACTTAAGGTCCCATGAGTTTTTGGAAAAGGCTGCCAAGAGCAGGAAAGCGCGGATCTTGACATTTCCCCAGCTACCTTGGGTTGGAAACCAGCCGAGTCATGTACTACCATACAGAGAGACCCCTGTGAGGTGGCGATTCAGAAACTGACAGAGGGGATGTTACAGTTTCAGACTGAGATAACCACACTGAAAAGCCATCCCTGAAAGTTGTCCCTGACAGGCCAAGAATGCCCCTGGGAAAGACAGTGCCTGCCTCTGCCTCACAGAGTCCCATCAAGTTCCAGTCATCCTGCACATGCTGCCGGGATTGTCAGGAAGTAGATCACTGTATAAGTGGATTGTGTCAACAGATATATTGGTAAGTCGGTAAACTTGAGGGCCCCACTAAACTTGAGTCAGGCAATGGGCACCCAGTGGAATTGGCTCATCCCAACCAGACGCAAGACATATTTGTAGAATGTCCAGTGGTACAAGGGTCCTTTGGTGATCAAGATCAAGTGCCTGCTCGAAACTGGTTCCCAAGTTTATATTATGCTGGAGACAGTGTTCCAAAGAACAGACACCCACAAATTTCCTTAACTGAATCCAATGACCTCCTCATTGAGGTAGTAGGATTACATGTCTAGATGTCAGACTGGGGGCCAAAAAAGGCATTGTAGTGACCCACCCTTCAGGCAAAGTAATGCCACAAGTCATCTTGGGTATGAATGTCAGACAAGAGTTTTGCACAGATGGCACAGGCATAGTCTAGCACAAAAGGGCCCACTTTTCAGGAGTTTTGAAGATAAGTAAATCTGTCATGGTATGCCACTGATAGTTATAAAGGGAGGGCATAAAAGAGATATTGCCACTCCTGCAGTTAACCAGAAACGAGCTTGCTCTTGCCTAGTTGAATGCAGTAAAAAGGTTGCCAGATGTCAAAGGTCAGAAGAGTTCTCACAAAGAAATCTAGGGTGCAGCAACGGGATAGAATACAAGATCCCTATGGCAGGAAGCCCACCTCTTTTCTATCAGTTAGCACAAATTATGCAACGTGGAGTGATTGAAGACAGCTACAGACATCCTGGGAGGAAACTCCTTCTGAAAACCAGGGTGACGGTAAAAGCAGGAAACTGTGCCAACTGCTCTGCTCCAGCTCCAAGGAAATGCTCTCTTCCTGCCAGAGTGTATGCGCTGGTGGCTGAGAGGAGGCTGGCTGGCAGTCAGGGAGCTACAGCAGGAAGGCTAAAGAGCCACATGCGGCTTCAGAGCTGTGAATTGTAGACCCCTGTGCTCGAAGATCATGTGCTCATATCTAGTCCTGAATTCATCTTTAAGTTATTTTAATATTTGGTTGCCATGAATCTTTTAGTAAACTGGAGATTGTTGACAAAACAAATATTTGTAAAAAGTCATAATGTAACATTTTGTTTAAAAAATGTGTGGGTGTGTATATATGTTGTGACAGACTGGTCATCTGTGAATTAGACCGTGAATTAGTTTGGTGGTTCCTGGAAGGAGTCCGGGAATGATTATTGGCCAGCACCATTAGGTTGCTGAATGTGTTTTGTTTTAGTTTTAGTTTTCTTAAAGGGCTCCTGGACTCTGGGATAGAATTGGGTGGGCCTCCCTATTCCCCCAGGGTCCACTAAAGGGTTAAACACCTGTTTGCAGGTAAATAGAGCCAGGTGTGTCTCCACAAAAGGAGCTCAGACCATAGTGTTGGGGTCCTGATTGAAGTTGGAGACACAGCTCCTGATTGAAGTTGGAGACAAGGCTTCTGAGTATAGACAGGGGGGCACACAAGGAGTTTCATTAATCCCTGCAAGGGTAAGTTTTTTTTGGACGGTGTGTGAGTGTGATCCCCCACAATATATATATATATATATATATATATATATATACTCGAGTATAAGCCAACATTAGTATAAGCCAAGGTACCTCATTTTATCTACAACAATAGGAAAAATGTATTGACTCAAATATAAGCCGAGGGCGGGAAATGCAAAGTCAGTTAGTAAAGTCTTTTAAATGAGAAAAATATAGAGAAAGCACCATTGCCCTTAGGATTGAATCAAACAGGTGAATCTTAGTGCCGCAACCTCAATAAAGTTAAGAGAACAAGGTTTTGTGTTATTACAGAAACATGAAAATAAATTTTCATTTAACAGGGCAGCTCTACGTGCCTAAAATTCAGCCACTTGAAAGTCACCGGAAAGGTGATTGGACCCTAACTCTGACCCCCTGACTCAAGTATAAGCTGAGCTCTTTCAACCCATTTTTTGGCTGAAAACTCTGCTTATACATGAGAATATATACAGGAAATCTTCTCAAACACATAAATACATAAAAAAATGTAATTTCTTCTGTGACTAATAACACTTTTTCCATAGCAAAGGTAATTTTTTTTATTCTGTGGCTTGTTGAAATGCGTCACAAAACACATTATTCAAAACAAAAATGTTTCATCAAAGAAGTAAAATACTAGCAAGCGAGAGGACAAATTATTTAATTAGGATTAATGAAGGTTAAATAGCCGTTAAATGGATTGAATGGGAACAAAGTTTTCTTTTTTCGCACTTGGAAGGCTCATTTAATTGACATCTTATTTATTTCAAAGGCCAACCCACTGATCTGCTATGAACAAACCAGACGTGACAAGTGTCATCCTATGTTACTAAAGTCTTTGCTGTCAAAAAAGCTTCCAGTAGCAGGTTTTGAAGGTATCCAGAGAAAGGTGAAACATTCAAAATCAGATTTTCCTTATGGGGGGGGGGGGGGGGGGTGGCCAGGATAAAAATCTCACTCTGAAGATATATTACAGAACACTTGTGTGGAGATTTATTCTCCAAAGGCATGTTCTTCATATTGCTGAATCCCCTAAAGGATTTTCCAGCAGCTTGCCAGTTAAGACATAGCAATTATGTTCCTGTATATTTACATATACATGTGTGCTTAGTACTGCATGATATTTACTGAAATCTAAACTCCAGTTTAAGATTGTATTAACCCTTGCAGTGGGATGGTGGGTGGGGAGGGGGAGGGGATAACAGGTCTATGGATAATAGCAAAGAAGATTTATTTATTAGATCCTGTGCTATTTCCACTCCTCTTCCTATCCTAGACCTGTTGCCTGCTTCTAGTTTAGGAAACCTCTTCTGAGTATCTGATCAATGGTCTTAACCTCCCTAGCGCACTGCTGAGGTCCAGATTTCTGTACCAAAAGTGCACCATAGACTTCAATGGTACATTTTTCTTTCTGTTGTAGGCATGTAACTTCCCAAAATATGTCCGTACAAGGGTCTAATAGACATCCTGACTATAATAATGTTTGAAACAAACAATTATGTAAAATACATTTTTTTAAATACAATTAATGAGAAAATACAGAAATCAGGGCACAAAGCTAGGCTGCTATATACTAAATCTCGCCCAAATAAAGTCTCTGGTGCCCCAGATGTGCCCATTTGCAGTTAACCCTCTCTAACCTGGTGTAATGGATGTGGTAAAATCACACCAGGGAAGAGAGGGTTACTGCAAATGGGCACATCTGGGGCACCAGAAACTTTTTATTTTGCCGATTCTTTTTTACTTAGATGCACATTGAAATCAGTTTTCTGCAAAGAAAACTGATTTCATGCAATGTACTTTCAAATTTCCCACCGCCTCCCTGATGTGACTTCACACCACTCGGATGGGGGGGGGGGAGAAGAGACAGAGGAGCTGGCAGCATGTCACATCGGGGACACTGGGACAGTGCAAAACTGTAAGTATGCGCTGCCGGTGCCCCGATGTTCACATGGTGCCGTCCTAAACGCTAGGGCGGTTAAGCATGGAACACACGTGTAGATATGGGCCAAACCGATGTCCACTTCCAGCGCCATGCGCGCTCACGGCCATCTATCTGGCCCATATCATATGCGCCCATACCTGTTTTCAAGCAAACAGGGATATCGGACACGACCGTAATCCATGGTTAGTAGTTCAGGGGGAAGGACTACTCACCCAAAGGGTGCCAGAAGTGAGGGATTGGGAGATTATATCTTCTTTTCTGTCACACCAAGACCCAAACAAGCAAATTACCACTGGAGTTGGAATTATACCAACAAAATGTTTTTAAAAGCTGATTTGTGGGTAAATAATTACCGTGTTGTTGCTTCTAGGAAAGGTGCACCTACACATGCAATGGATTTAGCATAAATACATAGCAAATAGTACATCACATTGCAGAATTGTTTAATCCTTTGGCTGTCAAAACCTTAATTTAAAAACACAAAGAAGCCAAAAACTTTCTTTGTTAAAGTGCTGAGACTCAAAGCCAAGGCTTACATTGTGGACAAAACTATTTGGTACATAACTCTTAATCACTTAAATTCAGGAATTACATTCAGAATAATTTCAACAGGTGTATAAAATAAAGCACTTATAAGTATTTACTATGTGGTTTCCTAATATAGGACAGAGGTAGTGGACTATATGAATACCATCACATCTCACCATAGGTCACCAACATGCTGTGATGTGTCTGTTACACATTGACATTGATGATTCCTCCAACCAGAGACCTCTCATAAGGGGCATATCTGTCTGGTAGAAAAAAGGAAATCCTGCACTACTGGTGGTTCACCTCCTGCCTGCAGGTAAATGGATTTAAAGTACTCCTTCATTAGTACATAGTAAAGGATATACTCTATACTGGACAAATGAAGTGGGTCAGAACTAAAGAGTTCTTTAAAGTATCAAAATATTAATAATTGTAATTAATAAATTAATTGTCAAGAGCTCACTTTAAGGAGGTTATGCTTCTTTCCAACAAACCGCTTGTTGATCTTGTGATCGCCAAACAGGAGGTCTGTGCTAATGTTGATTGGGGATCCATAAAACTGGACTAGTTTATATTAGGTTTCAACATATGCCTTTCAAGCTATAAAGTCTGGGAATACTTAATTCAACTCCCTGCAATAGTTTCCAAGAAGATTGTTACCATATTGGGTTCATGACAATGTTATGGTTATCCTTGTGGCAGTAGAGAAGTTACTGTTGTTACGGTAGTTATTATTTTTTTGTGTACGTTTTCTAACTTCTTGTGGGTAGGTATGGGCAATCATTTTTAGGGCCTTTGCTTGCTTGCATAGTAAGTTTTTTTTAAGTGTTCCTTTTTTTTATGCATGTAAAGTTGTGTGTCCTATTCTTTGGCATAGTGGGAATATTTGTTAATCTTAACCTGTACTTTGCATACAGGCTGTTGCTGTAATACACGTAGCACGTCTAAATATAATGGTGACCTTTGCTACTTTTGTTTTTTTTTTATGTATAACTGCTCAACCATGAATATTGTTAAGATTTTATTCATTGTTTGTTTATGTTGTTGTTTTCTACAAAGGAAAATAAGTAGAAAGGTATTTGAAAAGGAAAATCATCAAAATCAACCTAGTCATGCAGTCTGCATTTACAAACATTTGTAGAAGAATACAGCAAATTCTAGGGTGGTTCTGTCATACCTTGTTTGAACTAATGCAGTTCATCAAATGTTGTCCTAGTTAGTTGTATTATTGCAAAATGGAAACATTTAAAGGTAGCCATAGATGAGTTGATTCCTGAGCGATCGATGGCTGATCCGATCGATTCAGTTGATTTCAGAGTCATCGATCAATCAACCAGAAATGTTGTGCCTATCACCTGAGGCCACGATTCCTGGACGATGTGTGCCCAATCGACCTGGAAACACCCACAGGTTGGTTCCCTGGCCGATCCGATTTGTGGTCAATATAGATTAATCGGGGTCGATCTGTCATGGTGGGCTGCACTCGATTTATCGTCGATCGAGCATGAAATCGACCTGTGTATGGCTACCTTTAGAATAACAGTCAATTAGCCACAGTGACAGATTCAAAAGGTAAGAGAAGTAGGGTGCTAAGACACATAGTGTGCAGAAGTCACCAAAGCTCTTCTGGACCAAAATCTGGAGAGTACATAATGTTCTCAGCAATTAACATTAGAACAATATCTATTCACCAGGACCATCATGAAATGGGTTATCACAGCCAGTCAGCTTCATCAAACCTTACAGCACCAACTGCAATGCCAGTGATTGGATAAAGGTGTAATTCGCACCAACACTGGACCTAGGGAGTGGAAACATTTTCTGTGGAGTAAGGAATCATGCTTCTGATGGACAAGATGCTAGTAGAATTTTTTTTGCCTGACTTTATTGTGCTAACTGTAATGGTGAAGGCATAATGGTGAAGAATTGTTTATTAGGGGTTGGGCTTGACCTCTTAGTTTAAGCGATAAGTAATTTTATTTTTCTGTATGTAAAGACATTGACATTCTAAGTGTTAACTTTGTGGGAACAGTTTGGGGACAGGCTTTTTCTGTTCCATTGTGCCCAGTGCCCAAAGCAAGTTTGTGTGGAAGAACTTACCACAGAGTCATGATCTCAACCCCATTGTAGTTTAGGATGAACTGAAATGGAGATATCACCCAACGTTAGTCCCTGAATACATATATGCTCTTTTGGATAAAAGACAAAGAAATTCCCAGACACCCCAAAATCTTTTTGGAAAGAGTGGAAGCTTTTATGATTGCAATGAATGGACCAATTCCACACTTACTTTCAATGACATGCTTTGAAATGTGTTTTTATGTACCCATTAGATATCACGTGCATTTTACGCTGAACCTGCATTGCCCAAAGCACTTAAAAGTGGATAGATGTAAACCAGGCTTCTCATGGTCCTGCAGTATCCCATGTCTTTTTCTCTCTTGGCCTTACGGTCATCTCCCATCTTCATTCACAGATGTCTGGTCAGACGTCAGTATCCCGAATCTACAGACAGTTCAAGGAATTCATCTCCAAACTCAGACATAGCGGGGCTGCCAGCAACAACTGGAATATGTGGTGAGTCAATGTGTATATATATATATACACATATATATATATATAAGTCACTGCCATTTTTTGTATATTTAGTTTCAGGTGATGTATAGAAAAGGGCTGGAATTCCCACTAAGCATAGAAATTATTTACTTATAGGTGGCAAAGAAAACCCAAAGGACACATACATTGCTTATAATATATTTTACACATAGTCACAATATTTTAAAACAAATCGGAAGCAGGAAAATCATAAAATGTTCTTTTAGTTTTAGAACTATAGTACAACAGTAAGGGGGCATTCACACGGGGGTCTGGGAAACACTGCATTTGCCCAGTGCCCAAACACCTAAAAAGCGATATAGCAGAGAAGATGTGACATGACGTGTCCCCTGGCCGCTTTTTGGGCACCTGCCCAATTGTTTGTCAGCAGCCGGAAAGCATACATATGAATTCTGCCTAAAGGACATTCACCACTTGGCTATTCCAATATATATATATATATATATATATATATATATATTACAATTCTGTTTTAAGGTATTGCCATGAAGATGTGAAATGATGCTCTTTCTTCCCAGTTTTTAGAGGGGTAGGTAGGTAACTGAAAGTCCAGCCTAATGGAGTCACTGTAGAGTGGGCCCCAGCCTTATACAGTAGCAAAGTCATTATAGCGCCTGCTGGCACCTACCTCATACCTCCATCTTCTGAGACTTATAAACTAGAATTGCATCTGAGATTATTGGAATTAACTATAATATTATACTCGAAATACCTTTATTTCTACTAATTAAATAAATTGTTAAAAGGTCATACAGTTCTTGACTCTACATACTGTAAACTGCACTATGGTAAAATATTGTATTGTTTTATTTAATTGAATATAACCCAATATTAATTAGTGTATGAATTAACTATGTAATTGTCTATGATACTTACTAAAGTAGAACATAAACACTTTTCAATCACTGATTGAAAAGTGCAAAAAAAAGTGCAGATGCAGAAAGAAAAGCAAATAATAATCTGATAGCTGTCCTAACCTTCCCTTTTCTAAAATTAACATGCACAGCAGGACCAACAAAATTAAAGCAAGAATGGAGAATTCTGTATAAAAAATGACAGAGCAAAAAGCTTGTAATATTAGCCCTGGTGTATCTTATTTCAGTTTGTGAAAATCAAGTGGGGAGAGTTCTGTGTTACATTCTAATGTCTGCCTAATCAGCTTTCTATTTTAAGCCGGTCACAAAGCAGATAAGAATAAGCTGATTATTTTATTCCTGTTTTATATATATATATATTTGGTCTGCACATAAAAATAACACCAAAAGCCTATTTAGTCCAGACTAATGTCAGTTTTGAGGCTTGTTAATCATATAGATTATATACAATATGGCATTTAACAGTCTGATTCCTATGTTTTACTTGTTATATATTGCTGGTGACCTTGTCTCCATTTTTCAATATTGTCAGACAAAAGAGAACAATGGAAGAGGCATATCATAGCAAATATGTTGCAACAAACATAAAAACACTAGAAATATATTTGGCGTAAACACCTCCTTCCAATTTTTTCCTGACCAGAGTTGGTATCTGAGTTGTACCTCTGGTGCACCAGCAACCCCCTCAAATAAATGTCAGCTTCACCAGAATCCCCCTCAAATAAATGTCAGCTGCACCAGAACCCCCCTCAAATATATGTCAGCTGCACCAGCACCCCCCTCAAATATGTGTCAGCTGCACCATCACCCCCCTCAAATAAATGTCAGTTGCACCAGCACCCACCTCAAATATATGTCAGCTGCACTCGAAAAAAAGGGGGGGGGGCAAGGTAGAGGTTGGGGTTAATAGTATTTGTCACTGTCCCCTGGATTCAGAAGAATACCAATACAAAATAGATAGGGTACTCCCTAAGCGTGTGGGAGTGCAGGGGCTGCCTTGAACTCCAAATTTCGGGGATTTTACGTGACCAGCAACTACTTGACCACCGAAGGAGGTCAGGTAAAAAAAGGTAAAAAATCTAAAAGGCCATTAGACCGGGGGAGGATTGGTCAGTGGCCAATACACCAGAAGATCAACAGGCTACCTCCTCACTAAGGGGGGGATAGTCCGTGGGAAGACAATCAACATTAAAAACATTCAACAACGCTGTCAATGGTGAGACCAGTCCTTCAGTACAACAAAAAACATTGTTAGTAGTCCAACATAACCACAGGTGGGTATATCTTAGCTTGTGTTGGGTCAACCGCAGGGTGCGCCCCTCTACGCGTTTCGGCCTGCTCGGCCTCCTCAGGAGGGGAAAGAGGTCCTAGGATGTTGGGAGTCCCCACGGAGTTGACGTCTGGATGAGAAAAGGGATCATAAATCTTCACAAATAGTATACACATGCATCGCACTTTGTACATAGGCAGGCTTGATTCAATTGTATGTGTTTCAAACTATCACCACAGCAATGGTAAACATATCTCACTGTTAAGGAAGAGTTCTATCAGTGCGATAAATCTGGACAAATCCGCTTGTCTATTACAGTAAGGTCAAGTTAATGCCGCGTGTACATAAATATTCTATACATATAACATCCAAAAAACACTTAGATCTCACCGTGCGTCCTGGCGGACGGTCCGGCCAGGAGGTGTTCGCTGGGAATGGGTCCAATGGTTGGAAAGCCGTAATGTCCAAAGAGCCAGCTGGTACAGCGGTATGTGGTTTAGAACGGCTAAGGGAAAAATACATCTAAGCATAGCCGGGCAATGTGAAAGGGGTGTGGGTGCACAGGGTGGAACAGCGTGTTTGGTCACCACAATTAGTGCCCCTATATTCTGCTCCAAAGGTTGGCATACAACCGTGTCATCTAAGATAGGTGCGTATTGAGAGTGGTATCCACATTAATTACCTATCCCCAGGGTATAGGGGTAAGGACTAGGTATAGAGATGGGTGTTTTACCTGGTTGTTGAAGAAGCCTCAGAGTGTCCACGGTTGGTGGGGAATGCAGGCCGTCCGGCAGTCCCCCTCCTCGTGTCCAGGGAGGGCAGACTGCCGGAAGCCTATGCATCCCCCACCGCCAATCAGGGATCAGGGGCGGTCGCCTTGAAATTGGCTCCACCCCATCTCCCTTTGTGGACGCCCTGCACTTGTGTGCAAATTCCATCCCACCCTGACCCCCAAGTGGGGTGGTCAGGGTCATGTCCGCCTACATCCTAGGGTCCAGATCTGTCCGGGTCAAGATGTTAAAATCCGGCGGTGCGGTGGGTGTCCCAGTATCAGAGTGTGGCGGCACGTAAAATCCCCGAAATTTGGGGTTCAAGGCAGCCCCTGCACTCCCACACGCTTAGGGAGTACCCTATCTATATGTCAGCTGCACCAGAACCCCCCCCCCCCCTCAAATAAATGTCAGCTGCACCAGCACCTCCCTCAAATATATGTCATTACAACATTTATATTAATTATAGTTAATTAGGTGGTGAATGGCATACCTGTCAACCTTCCAGTTTTGACTGGGAAAGCCGAATTCCTATTTCAATAAATCCTGGATATTTTCCAGATTTTGAAATGGAAAGAAACTTAGAAGGACAGGTGAAATAAGCTATGCATACATGCAGCAATAGTTGAGTAATTCTAGGATGGCTGATTGCAGCGTGATTACATCATCACGCTACAGTCGGTCGCTCAGAAGAACGGAGCACATCCTTTGTGTGTTGGCAGTCAAAGTAATGCGATTGGCCACAAAAAATCGGTCCCTTTAGGTGGGCAGCTGCACACGCCAATCGATCGTCGCAAAATCATTCGTGGAAGTTCCCACCCCACTTGTGAAGATGACATTTTTCTTAGTTAGTTACGTTTATATTACATTTATTTTACTAGTGGTTTAATCTATAAATATGAAAAGCTTGCTACATGCAATCATGCACATTTACACAGGTGTTAAAAGGGCAAATATAGATATTTGTAATAGACATTGGCTTTGCCAAATTCTAATTAAGGGCCTAAGTAATGTTCTAATGAAATGCAAATATTTTATGTTGATTTTTAGCTCAACAAAAATTTGCAAAAAGACACATATATTTCTTTTTCTCTAAACATTTTACTAATATCATATTTAAACCATTAACACCAACACAAATATGTTAGTACATACAAACATCATTTACCACTTTCTAAGGGCTCTTTGCAGTGTGGAAATACATGTGTTGCACATCACACAGAAATGCCCAGTAAATGCTGACAAATTCCAGTTCTACATCCCCTTACTGGCTGCTTTATTAAGTATACCTATTGTAATAATTGTTGCAATCAGTGGATGACATGGCCACGATTTGATGCATTAAGGTGCATGGACATTGCCAAGATGACCTGTAGAAATGCAAACAGAGCATTGAGATGAGGAAGAAAGGTGATTTAAGTGGCTTTAAAAGTGGCATTGTTCTTGGTACCGAGTAATTGCATCCTGACTGTCATTGCTGAACAAGTCCACTTTATGTTTGCAGTGTAGTTTTTCTTGGACTGGCTATTTGCAGAAGGATAAGGTGCCATCTCACGAAGCTCAAATAATCTCAAACTAATTTCTTGAACATGACAATAAGAACTCAAATCCAAAAGAGCACCTTTTCCATGTGGTGACTGGTAACACAGGTATTTTTTTGAGGGGTAGGCATGCTGTTATGGTAAGTCTGGCTGTCATTTTAGTAATTACAAAAATGACTCAAATGATCTCTTTATTAGCCTCAGTCTAAATTTGCATCTCACTTTCAACAAAAGCAGCACACTGTGGATCAATAAAAACACACAATGAGGCCTTTGTACTAATCAGATTCTAGTAACATATATATAGGGTATCAATAATGATTTGGTTGCACTAGTAAAAGGTATTAATGCAAATCATATGATTTTTTTTGTCTATAGAGATAATGATCCTGAATGTGAGATTATATTATTAATAATAACGTGTATTTATAAAGCGCCAACATATTACACATCAATTTATATTAAATAAGGGTTGAAAGGCAATGCAAACTAAAGGTGGTCATACACAGGTTTGATTCAATCCTCTTGAGTAATGTGCCATGCCCATGCGCCATAGTACATTGGAATACAAATCAATTGGAATGCCTAGAAAACCGTCAGATACATGTACAATCTACGAAAATTTACCAACATTTCCCATCACTTTTCGATAAATTTTCTGTTCGATAATGGTCATTTTTGGTCAATCGTACCAGGTGGACAGGAATCGATTCCCCTTCGATCGATTGTTTGGTCGATCGAATTGAAATATCGAACTGTGTATGGCCTTACCACACAGGTACAGATTATGACACAGGAAGAGAGGAGGACCCTGCCCAATCAGGCTTACAAATGAGGATGGGGAACAAAGTATACAATATGTTAGAGAGAAGGAACTGGCAGAATGAACCTTTTAGTAACTAGTGATGGCCCGAACTGTTCGCCGGCGAACTATCCGCGGCGAACATCGCATGTTCGCGTTCGCGCATTTTCGCGAACATATGGCGAGTTCGACTCGCTGCCTATCTTTTTACATTAGTTAAACTTTGACCCTGTGAGTCACAGTCAGCAGACATAATCC
>CM070032.1:87542029-87559970 GCA_036250615.1 Ptychadena robeensis | reverse complement strand
CGCCTCCCATTGAAGTCAATGGTGGGTTCGCCGGGTTCGCAAACTTTTGCGCTAGTTCGCATTCGCCGTTCGCGAACGCGCAATTCCGGGTTCGCGCCATCACTATTAGTAACGTGAAGATGGGCAGGCCAGAGTGAAGAGTTGGGAACAAAATGTAGCTCTTCTTTTTATAGCAAGTGTAAAAATAAAATCAGCTTGTTTATAGATTGCAATTACTGATTAAAGCACAACTAAAGTAATTAATATGTTGTCTCCCACTGGACCCCTTTGCCTTCAAGCTAATATACATATTTATGGCTCCACATTATAGCTTATAGAGCTGAGCAGGGAACAGGCAGCCAAAGTCAAATGATATTGCACATTCTGGTCTGCTTTTTTTTATCATGTTCCGTCTAAAACAAATGCCCCCATACACCTCCAGGGTCCTCCCTGATAGAATACATAGTGATTGGAAGGGTTAGAAAGGTCCTCAAATTACATGGAAGAAAAGTGGATTGTATAGAAATTGTATGGTAAGATTTTAAGGTGTATGGGGACCTCATAACAATCAACACTATGCTACTTGAAAAACAAATAAACACCAGTGTTGTGTAGTATATTTCTGTAGATTTTTTTGTTCAATCAACGAAGAAGAGACGTTTTTTTGGTTGATTGAACAAAAATCTAGAATGGTCAATTTATTCACTGGATACATTTTGTTCGACCTCGTCAAACAGGTCATCGAACATGTTGGTAAATTTTTATCTGTCGTTCTAATTTCAAATGTATTTTCATTCTATATCGGCGATGAACGAGCAAAAAATCTAAGGTTACATTCGATAAATAAACGAACGATGTTCGGAAAACAACATCGAACAGAAAATCGAATTGGCAGTTGATTGAAGAAAAAATTTACACGAGTAAATCCACCTTAAATCCTAGATATGTACAGTAATCTATATACTGTAAATATTAGTTACTCTGAACCAATTTCCTTTTCTGACACTTGTCTTATGTTATTACTACTTTCTCTAGGTGGGTTTTCAGAGACATACGCTGCTCTTTGTGACTACAATGGTGTGTGTTGCAGAGAAGAGGTGCAGTGGGTAAGTATCTAGAGCAAATAAATACAAAGCAATACAGTGATGGGTTTTTTTTAGCATGTAAATTTTTATTATTTTTCAACAAACGTGGTACATGAGTCATACAGTAATAGCCATCCAGGTACAAACTGGCTGGGCATATAAAATACAATACCAGCTCCAGGTGGCGCATATTTTCGAGGTACAGTACATGGCATAACACAAATATAGGAGCAGCCACCCGGGCAGTCCGGCGAAGTCCGAGAGAGTTCGGTTGGACGTCCAAATTCTCACGCCCGCGCCCTCGCGGCCCCCTTGTCAACTGTGACCTCGGACTTCTCACATGTTGCCCACCGGCCCAGAATACTCGACCACAACTCTTAACTCACACAAAGGAAAAACACAGGAAACAAACCCCAACAACCCCTCCCTCCCTTGTGGCTGCTACCCCCCAAGAGGACATCCATGTCCCACACTGGGTTAACGGTCGAGCCGTTCACCCAACTTCGCCAGCGCTGCAACCCTAGATGACCGAACCTCCGACCCCTCATGCCAAAAGTAGTTCCCCAGTAGAGATATAACCAGCATTAGAAACCGAACGGTTGACCGTCTCCCCACCCTTCACAAAACGTCTAGCTCCCCCAGTGTACCTCACAACCCCTTCCTCCTCAACCGACCCCAGGTGAAGCAGGCCTGTCGCTATAGACAATACAGTGATGTTTTATCTGCCTAACACCTATGGAGCTGAACCCTAGTCCAGCGATGGTAACTCTAGATAAGTTTGCAAAACTGGACTTTGAATGCAGGGATGGCTGTAGTGTGGCAGTATGTGTGGATCTTTAGGCTAATCAAATATTTTTTAAGATTTTGTCAGGTAAATAGTAAACAAATAGATATGTTAACTTTGAAGGAATTCTATGAAAAAGCTGAACACCTGTTCGTTGTTATTTCTTCTCTCTAAGCATTGTGTCTATAGCATGGAGCTGTGAGAGCAGCAATCCGGAAGCTCCACGTATCTAACTAAGATGCTTACATACACAGAGTATAATGCTATTACAATCTCATTAAAGAATATCACGGTATACAAAACAAAGCATATTCACTTATTGGCGATAGGTCCAGGTAATGTGGCAATAAGACAATTTCCTCAAACTGAAATTTTAATTCACCCGTTAACCATAGTATTTTGGTAATTAATCCAAGAGACCCCAAATACCTCCACATTACTGTCCTCGTTCCAATACTCTGCACATTGCTTGCTACCATAATTGACTTTGTTCATTAAATGACATGATAAAAAACATGATATGTCAAGCACATTTTCACCCCAGATTATGCGTCTAACATAGTGAAACGTGTTGGGCTTGTACTAGCCATGATCTAGATCTAAGATACATGATGAAATCATGGCATATGTATGTAACTAAAAAGTCTTCTATGTAATGTGTGAGTTATAACTGGTAACACAGCTTTCAGGTTTGAATAGTATGTAAATCTTGAAATACCTGTAAATCACATGTGTACTTATGCCTTAAAAAGTCCCATCTGTCCCACCCAAAGTGGGGGTAAAATTGATGGAAGGTGGAGGTTTTTTCAGTCCACTCCACTAAGATGTTGGCATAAACCAAATATGGTAGAAATTCAGGCAATGATAGCTTACATTAGAGCAGTGGTTCCCAAACTGGGGGGTGCAAAGGTATTCCATAGGGCCACGGGCCCTCATTCTTAACCTGTGTTTGAATTTTTCGAGGGGGGGCCCGGTAATGTTCCTAAATAGAAAAGTGGGGCCCTGCAAGGAAAGTTTGGGAAACACGGCATAAGAGGCTTCTGAAACTGGTATTGAGCTACATAACACATTCACTTTACATGTATAAGCACTCAGCTGTGTATAGATAATACTTAACTAAAGTTGTCTGTCATTTTAGGATGTAGATATGATTTATCACTCTCAGGACAGCCGGGAGTTTAACCTGCAAGACTTCAGCCATCTGGAAAGCAGGTCAGAGAATGATGACGGTGAAAGTGGGGTGTGCACATACAGTTGCTGATTCGTTTCTATTTCTCACTCCGTACCTTCTATGTTTTACAGGGACCTGGCTCTGGTTGTTGCCGCGCTTGCATACAATCAGTATTTTCTCAGGCTCCAGGCCGCAAATCTCAAACTGGTAAATAAAAAAAAATGATGGTACCTATTTTGTGTAAAATAATTCGAATTTGGCTTTCCGTTTTACTTGTTTTCTTTACGTTATAGGGATCGGAAGTGACAGAGCAGATCTTGCACTGCGTAGGCCGATCACAGCACCTAGAGGAGCTAATCCTTGAGGACTGCGGACTGAGAGCGTGAGAGAGGGAGACAGAGAAGGAGGGTTATACAGATGGGATACCGAGATAAGGGCAGAGAGGGAGATAGGAAACATGGGGTGGATTTAATAATGGAATGAAAAAGTTGTTGTCCAATGGGATGGGCAGGCGTATATGTTTAATGGCCTCCTAACTGTGACATAATGAAAATTTTTTAACATATAGTGTTTGCATAGATGTTAATAGTACCATTCTGGAAGGTATAAACAGTTATAGAATATCGAACAAAGGGGAAACTTTTTGCTAAAAAAAAGAGTGTGACAGAATTACTGTACAAAATAATGTGGGAAATAAATATAATGATGAATATGGTGTCAGAATAGTTTTGTTCTGTTCGGTAGCACAGTACTCCCTCTCTCTTTCTCTCTCTCTCCATTCCTCCTCTCTCTGTCCCTCTCTCTCCTGCAGTGATTTTGCTCTCCGCTTGGCCTCTGTGTTGGCAGATAATTCAGCCTCCTCATTGCATTCACTGAACCTATCACACAACCCACTGGAAGACAGAGGTAAACTTATTTTGCATTGCGCATCCATGCTTATATTATATGACAATACTCTTCATGAATCAAAACAGTCATGCCAAAACATTTCTTTCTTATCGTCAATGTCAGGGACAGATGAAATAATTCTAAATCTCACTTTATACTTCCTCTAGGAATTTCAGCTCTCTCTCAGCAGTTTCTGTATTTTCACGCCGGACTTCGGAGCCTCAACCTGAGCAAAACAAACATTACATCTAGAGGTACAAGGTTGAATGATACTATGATATTTTCTCATGGTAACCTATGGTATATGTATTTATTTACTATGTATGAAAGGAAATGATGTCAGCAATGGGTGGTTGATGCACTGCAAATGACACCCCTGTGCCTGTATAATGTAGTGTATGAGTGTATATTACTGTGGACTTTCTCTCTGTAGGAGCACTCTCTCTGTGTCAGTCTCTCTGCCAGAATGCTCTCTTCTCCTCCTCGTTGCACTCTCTGACCCTCAGTAAGAACCCTGGACTTCTCGGGAGTGAGGAGACCAATGTGAGACTGACCCCTAACAACAGATATAATGCATGCTTTTATATGTGTCTATATACCAATACATAATTTATAAAACAATCCATCCAATTGCTTTTCCTATTACCTTGCATGCTGGTCCTCCCCATGTGTACACTGTATCCTACATACACTATGCATGTATGCTTGTGGGTTATCAGATATCTTTCCTAAATCTGTTTCCTTCCTCCCTTTAATTCATCCTGTAATGTGCCCCCTATGTGTGTTTTAGAGTGTTCTTTTCTTTCTTTCAACTATTTATGCTGTTTAAAAACCAGTAAGTAATTGGTACTTAAATATGTTTAAAAGTGGGTGCAAAATTTAAATTTCTGGGTTATACAGAGTTAGCTAATATTGTGATGGCACTATATTATGACATCATACAAATCTCCAGTTCTCCAGAGAGAAACTTGAGATTTTTTTTTTTAAGGCTGGAGACGCAATACATCTGGGACAAGAAGTGAAATATATAAATATGCAGATTGTACTGTGTATAGTTCTACAAGTCATAGTAGAAGTAAAGTCATCCACCCATAATTGGCTGTATATGGGTTTTGAATGGTGTAATGGGACAGCAATACCATAATGGCATCAGTAATTAATGGAAGCTTCCTCCTAATATACAATGCATGCAGTATATCTCTTAGAGCTCCTTTACTCTAGCTCTATTGCGTTGTTTACCGCCAGTGCTAACGCACTTGTCTGGTAGACTAAACAAAAACCCATTCCCTCCATACTAGTGGGTATAAATCGCTTGTGCTGTGGTATGAAAAGGTGAGCCTCAGTGCATTATGGGCTAACACATTGTGCAGTAACATACTGTGTTGTGCTTTAATGCTTAATGCAGTGGTTCCTGAACTTTCCCTGCAGGGTCCCCCTTTTCTAGATAGGAACATTATTGAGCCCCCCACCCCCATTTCAGCTACACCGTTTTAGAATGAGGGCCATTTCACACTCTCTGTGTATCATGTACTAGTGTGAAATGGGCCTTAAACCTTATTTGAAATACAAGTCATACAACTGTATTTGGGTTTCACACCGTCATACAGAAATATTTATCATTCAAATAGTGGCACACATACTTCACTCATGCAGGGACATGAACCATTCACATCGAGACACACACAGAAAAACAGAGATACATACATTAAATACTCTCTTTTGACTGTCTGCAGCTAGTTTCTCCATAGTTGGTTTCCGGCTTGTCCCTCCTTCAGCCCCCTAGCTGTGCACCCCCCCCCAGAATACCTCCACACCCCCCTGGAGAGCACACTGTGTTACTGTAACATGGCTACTGCTTCGCCCATATTGTTCATACTGCATATATAATCAATTTCTTGCATACAGCTTAATACCCTCTGTATAAAACACATACACCCTGCTAATATATATATATATATTTTTATATATATAATGTCATACAATATGTGTTGATTGGTTGGTTATATAGAAACTTTTTAGAAGCCATTCTTTGTGGTACCCACTATTCTTACTGGTACTTTATTAGCCACTTACATTTAAACCTCTCTTCTGCACTCTGTTAATAACTAATACGTCTCTGTTTTTCTAGGCACTTTACACTTTTCTGTCTCATCCAAATTCGTTGGTTTATTTGGATCTCTCAGGAACAGACTGTGCTGTAGACACTGTAAGGGAATGAATGCGGTGACATGGGTGTCGTGGTTATGAATAACAGCTGTCTGCCTAAAGTGAATGAAACTTGCCTGCCTTGAGTATAGTGAAAATAAGCTGTAGAAGGGTGAATGCTTGCAGAGGATGTCATAATGGCAGTAGTGCAATGTGTTCATTGGATACTGAGTGTTTTAATGGATATTAGATAAATATTAGGATATCCTCAAACCAGAATGGTCTTTTGTTTCAGATATTTGGGGCATTGGCTCTAGGTTGCTGCTCCTGTCTCTCACATCTAGATCTCTCTAAGAACTCTCTATCACACAGGTAAGCGTCCATTAGCTTGAAATCTGCAATATTTAGTTAATCTATGCAGACTACATAGGATTTTTTCAAATGCTGTCCTTGCTGATGACAATGATGATGTTGGGATGATAAGCCTTAAAGGGAAGCTATGGTGTGATAATGATGTGATAATATATACTATCATATTTTAGTTATTAATATATCATGGAAGGGATGACACAGCTTTGTATATTTCTTGCTCCATATTTGTTTATGGATTTGGTAAAACTTCAGCCTGAGCAAACCAGTATATTACACATCACTATACATTCAAAGAGGAGTTTACAAAACAATATCTGACATAGGAAAAGAGTACCCTTTCCAGTCAAGCTTACAATATAAGAGCTCTTTCACACTAAAGCTGGCCATACACGGGTCAATTCTTCATTCATTTCCAAAGTGAAATGATTGATTCCCCAAAGTGGTGTGCACTGCAATCGATCGTCAATTTTGCAATCGCATGTTAAGATCGCAGGGGGAATTGCAATGTATATGGCTAGCTTAAGTGTCTTGTTGTCTGCTTTAGGAAACGCATGTGTTTTGGGATACACAAGTATATCAGTTTCCATTTAAATTCTGTTCAACATCCAAAGTAATGTGTTGTGATTCCTTTTCAGTGCACTGCTGCACTTTTGTGCGCCTCAATTGAATTTAATAGGGGAGGGGTAGAAATATGAATGCACTGCAAATCAAGCATGCCTAACATGGAACCACAGCTTGTCACATTTTTAATTGCAAAGAGCATTGTGTAAAAACCATAAGATGTTGGGTAGTAGTGTTGAGCTCGAATATTCGATTTTCGAATATTTAGCTCGAATATCGCTATTTCGCGAATATTCGCGAATATATCATCGGATATCCGACACGATCGCGATTTTTAGCGATTTATTGCGCTTTGATAATCGCAATTTTATAATCGCGATCCATTGCAATGAATGGGATCGCGATTATATAATCGCAATGCGATTTTTTAAAACGGAAATGACGGATATTCTCCCAGTCGAATATCCGAGCTCCATTGACTTGCATGCATTGCGCATATGTGATCGCAATTGCGATGTTTAGATCGCAATTCATGTCGTAAGTGCGGATATTCGAGATTACGGCGGATATTTGCGAAATTACGCGAATTCGAATATTGCCTAGTCGCTCATCACTATTGGGTACCAGAGTATAGAATAGGGAGAACATGATTTACATCCTGTATATCTAAAAAAATAATTGAAGAGGCTATTCCCACTATGTTCCGGACAGGCGTACTCCAGAGACACTGCCATCTGTAGAAAAGTTCTTTGGCAGCTCCTTGTCACTCTCCCATGTATCACTGAGTGGAACCAAAGTGCCCCCAGAACTCTTAAGGTAAGATATCTAAACTTAATGAAAACATTGCTTTTAAATAACCCAAACAGGGCTTTTTTTCTGGTGGAACGCACCGGAGCAGCGTTCCGCCACCTATCTTACGGGCGCGCCACAGACGGGGGTGATTGTGTGCCTCTCCTCTTCCCCTCCCTTGCAATCTGCAGTGAGGGAGAGGCGGCGCCTTCCCATTGTTTATGGGCGGTGGCCCTATGACGGGGCATCTCCTCCCCCGTCTGGGGGGTGGAGTTGTAGCCGTGCTGAGGGAGGGGAGGTGGCGCACCTGTACGGGGGGAGGGGGCGTGCCTGCCTGCGCTGGCGGGCACACGTGCCCCCGTTCCCCCGATGGCGAGCTTATTAACAGTCTCATGCCATCCACTGTATACCCAGTTCTGCAGACTATTGAATTGAAAACCAACAGCAACCAAATTGTTTTATTGAACCGGTGTAAACAAAAAAAATGATAAATAAATAAGTAGTGCTAGTGTCCCCTGTGAAGTAAAAGCCAACTTTGGTAAAAGCCTTTTTCTGTTTCAGCAAGGTAGTGCCCTGTGAGCAAAGCCTCTCCATATAGCCATCATCGGAGGTGGTGGTGTTGTGGATTTAGAAGAGCCCTTAACCCTATTGAACACCTCAAACACACCCCAAAAAAATTTTTTGGAGGGGGTAAACACCCGCAGTCCAAAGTCTTGTAGAAATCCTTCCAAGAACAAAAGGGTGCCCAACAAGCTAATAACCGGGTAAAGACTCCATAAATCTTTTAGTAATACACAGCAGCACAACAATGATGTAGTGCTGTGTCCTCCCTGATAGAATACATAGTGATTGGAAGGGTTAGAAAGGTCCTCACATTACATGGTTTTGGTAGAACAAAAGTTGGTTGTACATAAAATTGTATGGTAAGGTGTATGGGGGTTTTTAGGCAAGTATTCTAACAGGTTGGGCTTTTTTCCTGCCTGTGCTGGCCGGCGCACATGCCCCCGTTCCCCCGATGGGAAGCTTTTTATGGAGTGGACTTAGGGGGTAGTCCTAGGGGTGGGTAGGGGCGTGGCCAGGGGAGGGGGGTGAGTTTCACCACCTTTTCTCTGAAAAAAAAAAGGCCTGAACCCTAACAACTATTAAACTAACATAAAAAAACTAAAAATGGTCTTTGCCAACAATTGTATAGATGCCCAGTTATACCTTCTTCTAATAAACAAATCACGATTATAAGTGACAGCAACATGCTTGAAAAATATTAACAGCTCGTTACTTGTTTAAAGGTGCTAAAGCAGATAAAGCCCCCTTTATAAGCTAGGGGAGGAGAACAGCCTGGTTATAAAAAAAAATGTTCATTGAATTATTGAAGGCTCCATACCCTGGTCCACGTTTTATGTTTTACTTGTAGTGCTTTGTTCAGACAGTGTCAATTTCCATGTGTAGGACATCGGTCTAATTCAGGGATGTTGACACATCCATTGTAAATCAATGTACTAATACACACATGCATTGATTGCCTGTGTTGGATTGCGTTGCATTAATGTCAATGCAAAGCCCTGTGTCGACACTAACGCAATTCAAAGCATGTATGGGTGTGTTAACGCATTCATAGAGATTGCATTGAATGGGTATGGGTTTTGACATCAGTCAAGAGGGAAGAAAGAAAAAGAAAAAAACTCGGACATGTCAATAACGCATCGTTGACACATGTCCCAATGCATCCTCTGCAGTAAGGCAGATGCGTTAACAAAACCCATCCCTTATCACTGTCTGTACATATATAAAAAAAAAATGAATTTGGCAATATCCCCCTCCCTCCCCCTTTATTTTTTATAAAGGCCTCTAGGATTGTTAATATTACCTGGAATCTATTGTTCTCCACAGTATGTTATAGTTTTCATGTGACTGTCCAGATAAATTGCAATCCTTAGGTAATAGTAGTATGACGATGGCTATTACATGGGGCTAGAATAAGCCAGGTGATATCTTTAAAATACAGTTCAGTCCTGTTGAATTTGACTAGCTACTGCTAGTGATACCAAATCTGTATAAATGGAAATCACTACAGACAAATTCAGAAGTGTAAATGAACTGCAAGAATGCAAAATTTATAAATGTACCATGGCTGACCTCATGCATACCACATTCCTCGTTTATCCATTATGCCCCTTGAAAGTTCTGACTTAATTTATTCTGCCATCTGCCAATTATGGTGCATTGAATATTAATGAGCACAGCTAGCACAGTGTCCATTTCTCATTCTAGTAAGATTTATACCCTTCTTCCATGTCCGCAGAGACAATCCCAGAGGGAGTACAGTACTTAATTACATCACTCTGCTTGTGGAAAAAATCAGAATGCATGTACCTTCACATCATGTGCACAGTGTGATTTGTTATGTTTCATTTTTTACATGCCTAGATAAACATTGATATTTTAGAGAGATGTTCTTTGTGCATTGAGGTGCAAAATGTGGTAATTTTTTTTTACTTAATAACCAGTTTTATTGAGAAAGACAATTAAAAATAACAATAATACATGTCATGTTGATACATTAGATAAAGAGCATTCAAAATGAGAGTAGACATGTCAAATCAGGGTTACATAGAAATATTATAACAACTTATGAAGTAAGCATGAGAAACATAAACAACAACATTTTCTAAACATAGGGAAATGAACAGTAACAACAAAAGAGAAAAAGAATTCTGTTTGCTTATTCCTTAAAATAAAGGGGGAAGGGTCATCCTCAATGAGATTGAGACAGCTATCTGATTCACAGAAAGTGGTCCAGGGACTCCAAATGTTTTGATAAGCAGTGACGTCTGATTTTTGAGTTATGGTAATTTCTTCCTTTAAATGTATATGGTCCACTTTCAAAATCCATTCTGTGATCGACAGAGCTTTCTGTGATTTCCAATATTTTGGAATCAAGCCCTTAGCTGCATTTAGCAAGTGCGGTAAAGGGGTCCATTTATATGTCGAGACAGGCATGTGAGTGTTATGAAATAGGACTACCCATGGATTGAAGGGGAGGTTAATATCTGTAATAGTGTATATTAGTGACAGAATTTGTTTACAATAAGGTAAAAGGATTAAAGTAACATTTAATATTGAAGTTGGTAGAAAGCTTTAGATTGGGGATGCTAAGCTCAAATACACAGAGTGGGAATATTTTATCAGATATAACAATGAACCTTTTTTTATATGGAAACAAACTAAAATTTTGCTTAAACATTGAATCTTGAACAAGCAAAGTCTAATACTATAACACAAGTGATGTCAGATAAAAGCTACATGTGGGGTGTTCATTTCTTACATTTTTACACCCCTGATTTAAATTCTTTAGTAACTTACTCCCCCCACCCCATACACAGATCGATTTTGCCGCTTAATCAATGAAGAAGCACTTGCGACGTTCATTGGTTCGCCGATGGAACGGAAAATCGAACAAAAAATCTTTCTATGAGCGGGATCGATAAAGGTCAATGAAACCGGGAACAGACATGTCTGTAAATCCCAGTCGATCGTGCATAGGGACCACACAGACCCATCACAGCCAACCTGACACACAGCTCGGAGACGAGACACAGGAAATGGAGCGGAGCTGAGCACAGGCTGCTGTTCACAGTGTAGGGGAGCCCCCCTCCTTGTAGCCTTCCTGTGTCCTGCCTGTCAGCAGCTCCCAGCCTGTGTTCTGATATATTTCCCTACTTGTGATATTTTCCTTAATATCATAGGTAGGAAAATATCTCACAACACGAGGTGTACACAGGACCAGGATCCCTATCGAACAGGAATCAATTGCAATGTGCAAAGTGGTACACATCGATTCGCTGTTCCATTGATATGCGATCAAGCTGCAATTGAGCCCAGCGTGGTTGCGTCACCATGATGCGATTAATCGCAGGTCGTTCAAGTGGGTATCGACTGGTGTATGGGGAGCTTTAGTGACTACATTAAAGTATTCTGATTTAATTCACCTAAACTTTCTCTTCCAGGGCCATGTTGCAGGGTTTATGTTCTAACACTCACCTCCAGGATGTTCACCTTGACTTAAGCAGCTGCGAGGTAAGACTGTCGGGCGATTGTCACATTAACTTCAAAATAGATTTTTTTCTGACACTGCGGCAGAAACTTTCATGTGCATTTACAAAACACAGTTTGTTTTCCCCATTACAACTAATATTTACATTAAGAATGAGCACTAAAACAAATATTTTATTTAGTTTACATGATTCTTTAAGCCAGTGTTTTTCAACCACTGTTCCGTGGCAACAGTGGTTCAAAAACACTGGTTGAAAAACACTTTTTGTTGCCTGGTGTGCCGTGGGTTTTTGACCCCACCTTTTGACCCCCAGACTGTATAAGTCTTATACTATTATACACGGACCGGCTCTGTGAGGATGCGGTTGCTTAGCAACACGCGTCCCCACAGACCAGGAGTGATGTTTTTGCTCTGCTGGTACGCATCTGCGTGGGGACCAGAAGTGCGCCGCGATTATGCGTATCGTCGTGCCCTCCGATTTTTTTCATAAAACAAGTGTGCCTTTGCCCAAAAAAGGTTGAAAAACACTGCTTTAAGCTATATCATTTATTAGTAAAATATATTTCTGTTCTCATTTTTAGCATTTCTTATTTAAAAAAAACAAATATCTCATTATTCATTATCATTTTTTAGTCCAAATGATTCATAAAGTGTACACCATTGTTCTCCTCCATCATTTTAACTTAGGAAATCATACTTATGGCAGTACTTTTATATGGTTTCAGTTGCGTGCTGCGGGTGCTCAGATATTACAGGATCACTTTCATCCTATCAGCAGTGTTGGAAGCCTGAATATATCTGATAATGGTGAGTGTTTTGTTTGGATAAATTGTCTGTTGCCTGCATTGCATATACAGTACTGTATAAACCTCTTCTCTTCTGCCATTTTCTACTGTAACCCTCCCCAGTCTTTTCACAAAGCTTTCTTTATTTTTGAAATCCATTTACTTGGTCTATGCACTACTGATCAACCTTTCTAGACCTTTCTAGACCTTCACATGCATGTGAATGCATCAAATGTGGCTTCATTTATAATTTTTTATATCTCCACTTTCCTAATAGGCAATCAATTATTACCCTAGACTAGTTTTAGATAGAATATGTTGTAAAAGAAAAATCTTCATGACATTTCCATAAACAGAAAGAGTCCATTTAGACATGTGTATTGGAGTAATGCATGTGCAGTATCTGTTGTTGTTTAGAGGATGCTCTAAAATGTGAAGGGTGTAGTTTTAATAGTCTATGATAATTGAATTACCCATAGGGTGCATCCTTTCCTGTAATCCTGTATCATCACTACATTTCTTTAGGCTTGGATTCTCATTTGCTTTCACTTGTTCCGGCTCTTGGCAGAAGTAGACACCTTAAGCATCTTTCACTTGGCAAAAATTTTTCAGTTAAGTCACGGTAAGGATGTTGTTTGTTTTACAAAAGATAAAAATCTATCTAAACTTCTATCCTCCATTGTTATTATGCTATTATACTGTATACATTGGCAACACTCACAACACTTTCTTAATTACTGACCTAACACATACGGTATACCAAAACAAAGACAAGATTCAGATACAGAGTTTGCAAATAACGTGTCAGGTGTCAGTCACGCACAATCTACCAAACCTATATTTTGTTAAAGTGTTGATTTGACGTTAGATTTGAGAAAACATTGAATCTAACATATTCTATTGAAAACAATTCTTGGTTGCTATTACTGCTTTACACATTTACAAACTCACTCTTTTTTGTATATTATGTTTGGATTTTTAACCATGATAAATGTAAAGAAAATATTGATGAATATTTTTGTATTCCTTACCTAGAGTGCTTGAAGAGATTCTGCAGAGGATAGTAAATGTTCTTCAGGATGAAGACTGTGTAAGTATTTCTGAAACAACTAATCCAAGGCAAATGTATTAAACACCATTGGAGGCCATTCTCATTTTCATGGCACAGTCTGACAACAGAGCAGCTGATTTTTAAGAACATATACAGTAAGTTAATGTTTTTTTTTCCAGAAGGTGCAAGAGAGAGAGAAAGAGGCACTGTGACAATAGCAGCAAAAAAAAAGTCACCACATTTGGTTGTCATGTTGTTGCACATTATCAGGAATTTGGATTGTTATTGTGCATTTGAACATTGACTGTAAAATGCCAGACTGCAAGTATCAGCTATGATGCTTTATCATGACTTAAATCACATACTGGGGTTCAGTACTTTGTTTTTTTAAGTGCATAAATATTCATTCAAACTTTTTTATTAATGTAATGTGTGTGTGAGGGGGGGGGAGGGGGGTCAGTGGGGTTTCCTTGTTGGGTGGGGGTTTGGGGTGGGGGGGGGGGGGTTTATATTGTTACATAGTGCTGTGGTCCGCATGTAAATGAGGAAAATCTAAATCTATTATAACTAATGCTATCATTACATCACACGCATCTTGTAGGCTTGTTTCGCCACTAGAAGGGGAAGCCCGCGGTTGTGATCGCGCGGATATATCCGTGGCTATCATTTCAATGGCTATCCCCTGTCCCGGAATTCGCACGACGGCCGCCTAAAAACTCGGTCGACCGAGGTTTTAGCGGCCGTCCGCGCATTCCCGCGCCGCACATCACTGACCGCGCGGCCATAGGGGTGAATGGCCGCCGTAAAAGACCAACCGCATGAGATTGGGTTCTTAGCGGCGGCGGTTCTCTCTCTTGAGTGCCTACGTCTCGACGGCAGGCCCTCGATCTGCGTCCACCCGTGCTGCACACAGGCTTGACTCCACCCAAAAGTTTGGATACCACTCAACTTTCGACTACCTTCTCTCCTTCGTCCGGCGGTCGAGCCTCCCGGCTCGTCACACTAAGCGCGGAACTGAGTGTTATGTGCGGTTCGACACGCGCGTTCGGTGCGGTTTTTCGTACCGCCCACAACCGCATACATTGGAAATGCATGGGCAGTTTCCATGTTGCGGTGTGCGCGGATGTGCGCGGTTGTGCGCGGTTGCGATCGTGGCGGACGCAGATGCTGTTTAAAACGCAGCTACCGAGTTTTTTAACCCTGCAGCCCGCCAAACGCGCACATTGATCTGAATGGGCGCGGATTGCGCGGATTGTAGCGTTGGCAAGGAACAGGGCGATGGATTCGTCCGCATCCATTGTTTCCCTATGGGTGCGGTCGGGACGGTCAGGAGACTGGAAGACCGAAAGACACTGAGAACAACTCCCCCTAAACTTCCTGAGTAAAGAGTAAAATATAGTTGTTGGTGAAGCGTGAAATGACACAGACTTCAGCAATTGTAAGTACTCATTTATTTGTACATTTAAAAGGCCCCCCATGTACCCCAAATAGGATAGAAGAGTGATTACTGTAGATGGGCAGTTTTCTTTGGCCATGCTGTGTTTAGTACATTCTGTGTAAAGCCATGTGTTTATTAATAGACTATAATTAGTCCCGTACTGGTATCATGATATGTGACAGATCGGATAGTGTGTCTGTATAGGTCAAGTCCTTATAAAAGTCTGAGTATGGGCCAAAGTGAGCACATCTTTGGGCCCACATCCTCTCCACGGGCCACCAATCCACACATCATCAAGAACTTCTCAATCTGAGAAGAGTCATAGGCTCCATCTTGCTGTTTTCCATGAGAACAATACAGCATGAAGTGAAAATTCCAATAATGCAATTCAGAAGAAAGATTAGAAAAAAAAAACGCTTTGCAAAAACCGTGCGAAACCGCTTTGCAAAAAACGCGCAAAACCACATGCCCAACCGCGTGCAACCGCGTGCAACCGCGGGCCTCGCGGGCATCCGCTCGGCCGTGCTAGTGCAAACAAGCCCTTAGGCTTAGTTTCCACTTGAGCGGAAGCCCGCGGCGCGGCTGCCACCGCTAAGGACCACCGCCACTAAGAACCGCATCTCATGCGGTTTTTAGCGGCGGCCATTCATCCCTATGGCCGCGGTCAGTGCTGGGCGGCCGCGGAGTCGCGCGGACGGCCGCCTAAAAACTCGGTCGACCGAGTTTTTAGGCGGCCGTCCGCGCGATTCCGCGGACAGGGGACCAGCGCCATTGAAATGAATGGGCGCGGATGTAGCCGCACCGCGGGCTTCCGCTTCTAGTGGAAACAAGCCCTTACTGTGACAAATGGTATAATATTGAAGGTTATCTTAACATAAATACAATTTTGGGAATAGACCGCACGGAATCACACTGTAAAAATATTGTTTACTTTTGTAATATCGTGGATTCCAGGCTAATGCATTGAGTGTGGGATCCATCTATTGCCAGAGGCTTGCATCTCTTGCAGAGTTTCTTAAATAAAATGACTGTGTGATTCATCACTCTTTGATTGCAAGTGAAGTGATACATATAATTCTAGAGGAGGAGGTGCTGATGTTTCCCTTTCTACTGTGTTTTGTAGTTTCCTGGAGTGAGCTTTACCACTGAGTGAGATACTATGTTGTACCTCTGAGTTACAATTTATGTATCCCCCAGGGAGAAAACAATCCATGCTGTTAGTGTACTTCTTCCTGCAGAGATATGTTATGGAGGATAGCAAGCTTTACGGAGCTGTATAATTACCACATATGGTTAGCTAACAAGCTATTTGTAATTTGTTATTATTCAGGGTTAGCTCCAGCCACCAGTAAAATTATTTACTGCATATCTTTTTAAAAAAAAAAAAAGCAAATAGGGGTTGAAAAAAGTTCATTGACCATAGTTTTCCAATTTGGGAAAGTTGGAGGTGAACGCCCAATCCAGTGTGGTGCCACGTTCTTACAGGCTACAAACAATGCAATATGTAACAAAGTTTCAGTATACATATCTAAATTAAAGCGTATGTATACTCAATATGTTAAAATATATATATATTAAATGAAAATTTTACTTACCTCTGAGCTGCTGTTCTGTGGAATTGTATGAGCAATTCCATCTTTAGTCGCCAGGTTTCTGAGGGTGTGTGCAATATCGCGGGTGGCCTATGGGGTGTTCAGTGGTTTTCTATGGGAATTTTCCTCAGTGTACTTCAATGGAGAGCTGAGAGGACAGAATTACCCAGCAATCCCATTGCTCTTGTCATCAGGATCAGGTAGTGGGGGCTGCAGGGGATCTTCTTAAATGACTCCATGCAGGTAAGTTGTTTTTTTTTTATGCATTCTTCCCTATTATCGGCACTTCAAGTGCCATACATGAAAAGATCTATTTCTGGTGGCAGGTCCGCTTTAAGATCCGAGAAAGTGCACAATAAACACATTTTAGAAACCATCTCCACAGGGGAACTGAGCTGATGATTTGCTGTGAGATGCATTAGAGGGTTTTGTTAACATTTTTAATTTTGTTTTTCCCTTTAAATACTTTTTTTTAAACAAATAATCAGCATAAAATGATTACATTTATTTTTATATAATAATATAAGTGTCTTAGCTTTGTAATGTATCATATTGTCTTAAAGTTAGGGTTTTACCTATTAGCAAATTAATCTTTTTAATTTAATCATTTTTTTCATTTCATACAGCTACCCAACTTCTTTTAAAAACATGTTATACATTTTGTACATTAATCTTTGCTTATTAAAAGGGTCTTGTGTATGTTAAGTCCTTAAATGAATTTGTAAATTATTTCCCCCAAGCAACAGTGTCAAAAAAGCCCTAAAAATAAAACATATTAGCATAACGCAGGAAACCTCTGCAGGGAATGAATGACTCATGAAAATGAACAGCTCTTTGACTTGAATCATAGAACCTTACGTGTGAGACATGCAGGAGACTTTGCAAGTCAACAAGCACAGTTTTTGTGAAATTAAAGTTTATCATTTAGGATTGGGCTGTAGTGTTCTCCATGGCGAAATACACAATGGTTCATAATTCTATCAACACACGAAAGATGATTTAGAAGAAAAGACAGAGTAACAATAACTATTATATGGGTATTGCTGCTACCTAACTTAATGCAAAACATGACAAAAATACAAAACAGGTAAATACTGACATGCTGCATCCCTGTTCTTGGAGTGGGATCGAGCGCACCAGGTTCAATTTGGGAATCTAATAAAATATTGAGCTAAGGAGGAAATATAAACGAAACCATTAACCCCCCTATCGTTTCTGACGGGCCATCTTGTCCAGCGCTGTCCTGTCAG
>CM070032.1:87504220-87541890 GCA_036250615.1 Ptychadena robeensis | reverse complement strand
CCCCCCCCCCCCACGGCAGGACATTCAAATGTGAATTGCACTAAAACAGTTTTCTATGCAGGAAACTGTTTCAGTGTGATTCCCCAGATGTGCCATTTGCCGTTAACCCTCTCTCCCCTGGTGTATTCATCAGGGTGCCAAAGGGAATTGTACTGGATACAGTGATAACTGTATCCAATACAATTCAAAGTAAAAAAAAACACAAAACACGTTTCCAATTGTAATAAATTTTTTATTATAAACAAAACATAAATATGAATACATACTGTTTTTAAATCTATCCTACAAAGGAGTATTTTAGAGATTTTATCATTCAAATAATACCTTTTATTAATTGTTTTTACATAATTGTGTGTTTCAAACATTATTATATTCAGGATGTCTATTAGACCCTTGTACGGACATATTTTGGGAAGTTACAAGACATAAAAAAAATTTTCATTTAAGTCTATGGTGCATTTTTGGTACAGAAATCTGGACCTTGCAAGAGTGCTAGGGAGGTTAAGGAGAAGTTAGTAAGTTCAGATAAATGATTTCCACATTGGCAACATTTTGGAAACTCTGAATTCTAATTGAAACCAATATTTTTTTAAATGAGGTTTAGTATATTTTATTTATATTGGCATTTGTGGGTTTTTTCAGCCATTCTATTTTAAGGTAACATACTAAATAAAAAATTTTTTATTTGTAATTGCTTACATTTGTTTTACAAGAACAGGCCCAGGATAGCTGAAATAGGCTTTTGTAACCTTGTCTTCCCTTGTAATTCATCAGCAATTTAGATAACATTTATGCTGCTAATACCATGTATTTACCTGACCTGATTAAAACCTCCAGTAAATTGCATCTTATAAGAGGAGTATAGGTCTATTTATTAGCAGCTCACAGGAACCATTACCTGGACCGAATCAGCTTCTCATAAATCAGCTTCAATGTACTTGAATGCACTGAACTGTCGCAAGTTAGCATTCATTGGATGTTATAGATTATTATACTTTAGTTCTTATGAAAAAGCCAAATGTTTGTGCGCAATAATGCTGAGACACAGATCAGCCACATTTCAACATTAATCAATGTACCCTCATGTAAACAATAACTATTTGAACCTGCAAGCAAGACTTAAATGATAAATGGCATTTGATTTTACAAACAGCGTTTCACCCCTATATTACTTTTATGGTATGTTCCTTACTCTGTCTTCCCGTGCCATTGCTGTTCTAAATTTCTTTGTGGGGAGGGTGCCCACCTGTCTATGCAAGGGCTCCTTCCCTGGAACTACGTATACTAAAGCTAGCCATACACGTGTCGGATTCCATGGCCGATTGATCACTGATCTGATCGATTCCGGCGATCTCAGCGGGAATCGGAGCTCCGATCAATCGGCCAATTAAGAGTATCCGATCGCTGCATACCACCTTGTCCAACGGATTCCGGGACGATTCCGTGTCCGATTGTCCACCTCACAAATGGCAACTCCCCCTGATGTGTGCAGAATCGGATCAAAAAGACCAACATGTTGGTTCTCTGTCGGATCCGATTCTGGGCCCCCAAACGATCGGACCTGATCGATCGTACAAGGTGGGCTGCACGCGATTTCGGCACGATAGTTTCGCGTGCACGCGCCCGGAATCGATCGTGCCGGAATCCGGTGGGAATCTGACCCGTGTATGGGGGCCTTAAGAGCACTACAAGTGTTAGGCTTTGTTTCCATTGTACACCGGGACCCGTACGCTAAGCGTATACGCTAGCAGGGGTCCCGACGTATCTCCGACGTATCTCACAGACCTTTGCCTGCCGGCGGACGGCCTGTCTTCATTGCGCTGAGCTCATCCGCCGGTGTCAGGCTGAACGTAGTTGAGTACGTTCAGCCTTTACACCGGCGGATGTGTAAACAGACCATCCGCCGGCAGGCAAAGGTCTGTGGGATACGTCGGAGATACGTCGGGACCCCTGCTAGCGTATACGCTTAGCGTACGGGTCCCGGTGTACAATGGAAACAAGCCCTTAATGTATGTGATTTTATATTTTTACAGTAGGGTTTAATAACTCGAACTTTCTCTGTTTCTCCTCAGTGCTTGCAGTCTCTGTCTCTCGCAGACTCTCGCCTGAAATCACGCACTTGTATCGTACTCAATGCTCTTGGAAGCAATACATCTCTTCAAGAGTTGGACATAAGTGGTAATGGAATGTCAGATATTGGAGCCAAGATGCTAGGAAAAACTCTACAGATAAACAGTACTCTACGGTGAGTTCTACAATAGAGTATAGAAGTCTGGGTTTCCACATAATGCAAGATTGCCTTCTGCCAGTTAAAGATTCACAAATACAACAGAAGGTTTCAGGAGGGAAGAGGGTATTAACAGTTCATCAACTCTGTGTACCTACCCTGTTTCCCTGAAAATAAAGCATCCTCTGAAAACGAGGCACACTTAAATTTTTGCCTCATGCTGAAATATAAGGCATCCCCCTGAAAATAAGGCACCCCTGAAAATATGATACTGTAACTCTGGATAGGGGGATCAGAGGGGGTTGCTAAAATGGTAATCCCCCTTTGAGTCTCCTGTGCCATTTTGATTTCCCCTGTTGCATTTTCATCTTTATGGAAGACATTCTCCGAAAATAAGACGTAGGACATCTTTGGGAGCAAAGATTATTTAAGACACTGTCTTATTTTAGGGAAAACATGGTATATCTAGAAACCACATTTAATCAGAAAAAGTGTAAAAATTCTGCCTTGAGAACATGTTCAAATACATTGTGAAAAGGCCCTACATCCCCATGATTTTCTTTCATGGTCCAACTGTTAGAACATGATAGAAAGTGATTAGCCTCGCAATGAAATATAATTCCACTGCCCATCTTTATTGTTCTTGCTCCCCTTTTACTATAAAATCTTGGTATTATACATGCCTGACATTTCTAATATCCCAGATACAGTGGACATTTGAGTTTCAACTGGCTTGATTTAAGATTAATTTGGCTTACAACCAAATTTTTGTTTAATTTACAACCAAAGATTTGACTTACAACCAGAGTTATGCCACAGGCCAAAATATGTTTCTGCTTGCATGTGGCATTTATGTGACTTGATGTCATTAATAAATACAGCACATCATAATGGACTCAACAATCTACAGAAGGCTACAAGGTTGGATTCCTGATGTTCTTATGGAAGGGACTCTCCTTTTATACAATAACCACTCTCCATTCTAGGCAGAGATGTCAACCTGAAACATTAAATATGTTTGTTTCTGTTAAGCTAGGTTCATTAAAGATTTCTGGTGAGAACACTAGGAAAATCATTGGTGTTTCTGGTAAATTACACATGTTATACAAAACTTTCTATTATGAAAAGGCTGGGTAACTTCAGGTTCTTGACCTACCACCAACTTGACATACAGCCAACCCTTGGGAACAAATTAAGTTTGTCAAGGGTCCACTGTACTCTAGGACATTGTATTATTGTAAAAATTTTGCTTTCAGCAGTGGTTGCTAAACTTTCCCTGCAAGGCCCCCCTTTTCTATTTAGGAACATTATCAAGCCCCCCCCCCCCCTTTTCAGACACAGTCCTGCGCCCCCCTGAAATACCTTCTCGCCCCCCAGTTTGGGAACCACTGGCTTACAGGGTGACGAAAGAAAACTATCATATTCAATCTCCTACCTAATATATGCTCGTTTCTTCTCTTAGATCTGTTCTTTGGGACAGAAACGCAGTTTCAGCTTCTGGATTCATGGATGTGGCCAGGGCTCTTGAAAAGTGAGTTGGCAAAAAAATTTAATTTATGGATTCTCAAGCTTAGATAAACAGGAAAATAATATTTCGGCTTCTTTTTTGTACAAACTAGAAATAAGACACTTCGATTCATGTCCTTTCCTGTGGGAGATATCTGCCAGGCTTACCAGAGACACCCCGAGAGAGCAGAAAGTGCCTGGAGGAAGGTAGCTGGCTTATTCATAGAAATCTATTTTCTGACATTTGTGGATGCTTATATTTTATTTATATATTTATATATTAAAAATATATTTGCAATTTGTTGCCTATTTAGTAAAATAGAACTGACAGGACTTATTAATATGGTGTGGAGCCTAAATACAGATGTATTACTGTTGCAAAGTTTTATGTTACCCTGAGCAATGAGGAACTCCAAATACTTTTATATATTTCTTTATTTCTGACTTTTATAATTCACATTCTTCAGCCAAATTATGTATCAAACGTACCAACATCAATATATGGAGTCTGCATCTCTGAATTACTTTGTGTGGTTATTACCTTATATCTGCTTGTAAAAAAAAATTATCATAATATCCATATAAACAGCTGGGTTTTGTTTTTTCTTTGCGGTAATTTGCCTAAACGCATTTCTCTTCTCTCTAATGTGCTGGTTGACAAAACTTTGCAATACAATATTGTTTTATATATATGTCATGTCCTCTCTCCCTGATTTACAATATATACAGATGTCTTGTCCACATGCAGCAACCTGATGTTCATAGATACAATCTGATACATGTATAAACAGTTTTAACAATAGTCAATTTCTTGACTGATTTATACTTTAGGGTTGTACAGTTTATTCTTGAGAAGATAACAAAAGCTGATGGCAGTTGAGAGGTAGGGTTGGCAGGTGGAAAAGTTGAGATTAAGCGGTGAGATTGTAAGATGAAAGTTGATGATTTTATCTAAAGCTGGCCATACACGATGAAGAACCAGATAAGAGCAACATCACGGCACGTCACAGCACCCGATGCTACTGTAATCTGTTTCTTCATCTGAGCCATCCACGATTAATGGATCCTGCTCGAAGGAACTTGACCAAACAGGTTTTCAACATGTTGGAAAACCTTGGTCAAAATCCATTACATTGAATGGGGACAGCGAGTCTCAATCCAATGTAATGGATGGGCTGACAGCTGAGCTGCACACACAGGCTGTATGATCAGCTAGCTGTTGGTGAAGGAGAGGCATGCTGGCTGGCTGCTTCTCCGGCTAGGGAAAGGAGAGACCCAGGGGACCGAGGAAACCGAGTCCCCATCGTATGGTAATAGATGTGTCCATGTGGTGCACATTGATTACCGTTTGATTGACCCACAATCAATCACAGCGTGGTGACGTCACCACGCTGTAATTGATCGCCGGTCGATTGCACAGGAATCTGCAATCTACAATAAGATGTTGATGATGGCTCAGAGAAGATGAGTAGTGACAATGACAATGCAACTGTTATGTTTGAAAAAAGGTGACAAACAATACTTTTTTACATTTTGTTATGGGGTTTTTTTTTCCAGATACATAGCTGCCTCCTTCGAAACTCTCAAACTTTGGTTGCCTCTGATCAGAGAGCCCTGCGACTTCAACAGGGAGTAGCAAATAGTGCAGAACAGGTAATTGAAGTCCCATATCACTATCCCATGCTTTTCTGGCAGGCTCTAACAGTCTTTCCTCTCCATTTATCCCCCTCTTACTATTAGATGCTGCAGACACTATCAATGTTGATTCAGGATGACATTAACGCTCTGCGGTCATGTGACCTGGAAACCGTCCAAGAAGATATTATATGCGCAAGACAGCTCCTACGAGATGCCAAGAACTGTCGGGCTGTAAGCCTTTCCTAAGCTAATTCATATGAATCATGCTCATCACTGGAAAACAGACCAGTATTTGCTACTGTTAAAACAATCATTTTAATGTAATGATATACATTTAATAACACATGGGGATACAAATATTTAATTTTATAATAATGTACTTATTGCTACATTATTTTCCATCCTAATCAGATTATTATTCTGGTATAATATATTATTATTGCAATGTTAAGGGCAACAACCATATACAAATTGAAAAATGGAATTAAAAAAAGTGGCACCATTAACACTTATCTCCTTCAGTGGACACAAAATGGTTATATTATGTCAGCATCTGATACACCTTTTTCAATGTCTGTTTCTCTAACCTTGTATATTTCCCTTTCTTTCTTCCAGTTATTACCACGTCTCCTGGAAGCGGGCAGCTGGCTGTCTCCTTCTGGCCCCGCTCAGCGCCTTCTTGACACAGTATCATATGAACTGTCTCGAGCGGTGGATAGGGAACTTCAGGTACTGGAGAAGCTGAAAAATCTTTTATATGTGATATCTCTATCCCTCTGTTACCATTGTGCTGTTTTATTTAGCGTCTTTCCAGTCTAGATTGCAATTTGATCTCATTTGTTCTTGATATTCACAATATTTTATTTTATTTTATTTTATTTAATATTATTTTAATTTTATATTATATTTAATATTTTAATATTTATTTATTTATAAGTGCGGCTATATTATGCAGCATTCTACAATATATTGTTTAGAAACACTTTAGGTTCAGAGAAAAGGATATTCTCTCACTTGAAAAAAACATTAAAATACTATTCCCACTATAATTTGCTTACCTAGAACATTGCAGACACCATGTGGGAGGCTACTCAGGATCTTTTCCCTGGAGCCGCAAGGGATGCTCAGAGAGGAGGTGCAATGCTCTGCAGACTCAGAGAACAACATGGACTCAGTCCACCTCATATCCGAGATATGCTTCGTCAAGTTGGGAGTGATATACATAACAAGCTGAGGTAAGGACTGCATGTATATGAAATGTATATAAGTGAAAGTTTAAATTTGAGCCTAAATAATGCAATAACTACATAAGCTAGAGCAGGACAATGACCCTAAACATAAAGCCAGGGCAACAATGGAACAAAACATATCCATGTGTTAGAATGGCCCAGTCAAAGTCCAGATCTAAATCCAATTTAGCAAGGCAAGGATTTCAGTCTCTAGATGTGCAAAGCTGGTAGAGACATACCCTAAAAGACTGGCAGCTGTAATTTCAGCAAAAGGTGCTTCTACAAAGTATTGACTCAGGGGGCTGAATAATTACGCACACCCCACTTTGCAGTTATTTGTAAAAAAATGTTTGGAATCATGTATGATTTTCGTTCCACTTCTCACGTGTACACCACTTTGTATTGGTCTTTCACGTGGAATTCCAATAAAATTGATTCATGTTTGTGGCTGTAATGTGACAAAATGTGAAAAAGTTCAAGGGGGGCTGAATACTTTTTCAAGCCACTGTATATTTACCGTGTTTCCCTGATGATAAGGCACTGTCTTATATTTTTTTGAAACTCCAAAATATGCCCTAGGTCTTATTTTCAGGGGGATGTCTTATTCTGATCCCTCTGTGCCAATCATTGTCCCCTTCTGTTCACTCTGTGCCATTCACTGTGCCCTTTGATCACTTGAGCAGCTTCCTTGTCCTTCCTGCACTGCAGCCAGCCCTGATGGAGACACACATTTACCCATTGTACCACCTGCATGGCAGATGCGGGCCGGTATCAGTGGGTGTCTTATATGCAGGGGGTGGCTTTTTTTAACATATATAAAAAATACAAAAATCAGGGGGGGGGGTAGCTTATTCGATGGGGATGGCTTATCATTGAGGAAACAGGGTACATATATGTGTGTGTGCATATGGTATGGTTTGGGTATTAAATATCAGGGCAAAAAATAATAAGGGTTATAAATAATAGTCATTATTTATAATCATTTGTCAAACTATCACATTTAATGCAGTAAGGATTGATGTGATGACCCAAAACAAATCCGTAT
The DNA here is from genome assembly GCA_036250615.1 of Ptychadena robeensis. Lineage (NCBI taxonomy): Eukaryota > Metazoa > Chordata > Amphibia > Anura > Ptychadenidae > Ptychadena > Ptychadena robeensis. The sequence continues at coordinate 87,534,245 of CM070032.1, read as the reverse complement.
ATCAGATACCTTTACAATCATTTTAATAACCCCATCTCTGTTATGATGTGTTATAATTCCAGAGGAGCTCAACTTTCTCTCATGACTCGTCTCAGTAATTCTGTTTTGGAGCAAGTTCTACAAGAAATGCAAAGAACACACAGAAAACTAGTAAGTATAAGAGAATAGAGAAATGGAAAATCGGTGTTCAGTACCTTGGTTGCAAAAACTGTTTACAAGAGCATTAGCAAGAGCATTATTGTCATTAGTCTTGACAATGATAATGGTTGCCATTAATACCGGATTTTACATTTTGTGTATTCAAGAAATCAGCAATAAACTATCAAAGGGGCATCTATTACACTGTACAAATAACTGCTGATTCCTTTTATTGTCAGTCACTAAAACGGCATTAACAAGCATTATTATTGAACACTATGCTATACTAGTGTTAGTATGTTATCATGGAAGAATATTTTAATAGAGAACATTCACATTTTGGTCTTTGAAATCTGTAACCTCCATAGAACAAGATCCTTGGATCAGAAAACATGTCTTATTCTTTTCTCTTTAACCCTTTATAGGCCCGTCACAGATCTCAGCTGCAGAGTATTATGGAAGAAGAGCAGAGGCTGATGGGATATCTTCCGCAGACCTCACCAAGAAATAAGCAGGAAACACATGAGGGAGAGATGTATACTAGTATTGTAAGTGGACTTTTGCTCATTTTTATTTCAGTATGTAATAAAGTTTCCTAGCCTTGATTTTTTTTTTATCTTATCTCATTTTAATAAATATTTAAAATGCCTAAAGCTGTGCATAGATGGGCCGATTCCTGCCCGACCCGCCGATCGGAGGCCGAGCACGTTCCTGCATCTGATCGGGTTCACCAACATGCAGGGTTAGACTAAAATCAGCTGTCATGTCGGATCGCACAGTGATCCGACATGACAGATAATTTTGACCCGATCCCATTAGGGTGGGGACGGCTGCCCCCAGCCGAAGTAATGGGTGGCACACAAAGGGTACGTCATCACGCCCGCTAGGTCGGGGATCGATTTCATTTATGCAGCGCTGTACATTAAATTTGTTGATGAGTTGATGCCACACAAGATAACACACAGGTACAGGTTATGACACAGGAGGAGTTAAGGACCCTGCCCGGTCGGGCTTACAACCTGAGGTGGGCAACAAAGAATACTTTAGGTGGGGATGGGTCTGAAATTAAGAATGTAATATACATGTGGAATCTAATATATAAAAAACAATCTCTTGAGCTGGGAATAGACGATACGATTTACCGTCTATTCCTTATGCGATTTTCTGCACTAGGAGCGGCGTGATGACATGAAGGAATGCACTTAGTGCAGGGGTGCCGATTGTCCCGTTAGCGCCGGTTTCCCGGGCGCTCTCAGGGTGATTGGCACCCCCTTCTTGCTGAGGATGCCGGCGGACCCGATCCCCTTACCTAACCACAGCACCCGATGTTCCACAGCTCGGGTCCGCCGGCATCCCCACCAAGGATAGAGCCCGGGAAATCGTGGATTGAATTAGAAAATCCCGCCGCCTTCCGTCACACCTGGAGGCGGCGGGATTTTTTAATTCAAGTCGCAGGGCGGGATTTTCAAATCGTTTGGAATACAGCTTTCTGCTTAGAAAGCTGTATTCAGCGCGATTTCAAGAGAACCTGGAATTTGGTCCTCTGCCTCCCGGTGTGAGGACTTGGTGACTACACTAAGGGGGGGGGGCAACAAATTTAAAGGGGAATTGTACTGGGTACAGTGATTACTGTATCCAGTACAATTTAAAGTAAAAACACAACACACATTTACAGTTAATGAAAATTTTTATTATATACAACAAACCAAATTAAAATTATACTTAAAATATATATTTTTTTCAATGTAAATCTTTTTTTTTAAAGCAAAAAAAAATCCATTAAAAGTCAATGGTGTGCTTTTGGTACAGAAATCTGTTCCTCAGCAGTGCGCTAGGGAGGTTAAGTCCCATTTTATGTCTCCTGCTTGCATGTTACAGTTTGTGTGTGCCATTATGTATCGCCTCTTGACATTTCAGAATTAAAGCTAATTCTGTCTTTCTTTTTGTTCTCTTTTGTCTGTAGGATACCATGGTAATAAAGAAGCGTCTACAAGGCAGGAAAATTCGCCCTGTGTCTGCATTTATCAGTGAGATCTCAGATATATATGTATTTCCAAGTATTCATGCACAGCGCTAACATAAACATTTTCATGCAACATGTTTTGTGGGAAAAAATTCTGTTGTAGAATATTAACTGAATCTGTATGCCCCTCATTTGGTAGGTGTGAGTGAGCAGGAATTAAGCCCCAAGACACTAGATTTGGGGTCCCCTGGCTCCCGTGAACTCAATTCTCCACCTGCGCTCTCCTCATCCGCTAGCAGTCAGCTCTCTCGCTCTCTAAGCGTGTCACTAGAAGGTCTTTCTGAACTACCCACAGAAGGGAGTAAACTGCAGCATCAAACCCGGGACAGACCGAAGCAACAGTCACGTAGAGCGCCAGGAGGAAAGGTGAGATAAAGTTGGATCTAGATAAAATACATGCAACCACTCAAATCATCCTTGAATCATCCTGGGATGAAAAACATCCATTATTATTAAAAAAAATTGTAAAGCACCAGCATTGTGCAGTGCTGTACATTAAGTAAGAGTTGGCAACTCAAGCTAACATACAGGTAGAAACTCACAGGAGTCTTACAATAGGGTTCAGAACCTCAATGAATCTACCACCCTGGTTGTTAAATATCTCTGTTAATAAAATGAATCAAAATAATTTGATCTGAATCAGTAATTGGTCTGTGTATGGGCATCTTAAAGCAAACCAGTGGTTTTGCACACACACACACACACACACACACACACATAACAGGTACATTACCAGGGACATTAAAAAATGTCAATGTAAGCGAAAACCCTGGAGATTTGAGGTTTTTATTTCATTCCATTAAAACAACACTAAGTGGTTTAAATGGTTGAAATTTTGGGCACGAAAGTCGTTGGTCAAAATTTTATTTCTGCTAGATTACATAATTTTATAATATGATATACTGTAATATCAGCCAACATTATTATTATTATTTAAAAAATTTTGACCTTCAGTTGAATGATTCTGTAAGCGAGCTAAACATGTCTTTTCATTGAGGTTCGGGGCCCAGCATCTGATTCTGAACGTCCTGATCCTGCATTAGATGAGGGCCTTGATGAATTTTTCCATCGCACAGTGTTGACTCAATCAAACAGGTATGAAATCATATTGTGATTTCTGCATTATATGCTTCTGTTAAAGAAGGACTATGGCTATAGCTGTGCCTTAGGCTATGGCTAATAGAAAATGAGATATCAACTGTCAGTTTATGTCTTGTTCAGTGTCTCTTCAGGTCAAGGTGATACAGATGCACCTCCAAAGAGAAGACGTCGTAGCCTGTTCCATTTCCGAAGGAGCCGAACCCCAAAGAGAGAGCAAGACAGAGGGAGAACCGCTCCTCCTCCTTCTCCAGGTCCAGAAACATCAGATCATGTAAAAATTGAAGGCTATCCTATAACAAATGGAACATCCATCAGCAATGGAGCTGAAACACATAGTGTTAGTGGAGTAAGAGGGTTGCCTGGCCGAGGAACACCGGTAAGCAGCAGTTATCATCTAAATATATTAGAAAATAACATTTTTGCTCTGAGAATGGCTCTTTTTTAATATAACACAGAGCACAATCCAAAGATTATAAAGCAAAAATGCATTTGACCCAGACCTAAAAGGTGGAAGGATCAGTAATACTGTCCCAATACCATTCCTATCTCCTGGGCTATGGCTCAGAACAATCACCGCTGAATACTGTGTTGATCAGCAGCCATGGAGGTGTTATTACAACCCCAAATAAAAGAAAATTTACTTTCTATAAGTCTGATATGCAAACTACATGTCACTGGCAAAACTGCCAACGTGTTAGGTCCGTAGGCTCACCTGAGTCTGAGGACACTGAGTCTGGAGAGTGGAGAGAAGTCCAGTGGCAAGGACCGCAGGACGCAGCAGGTAGCACAATAAAGCAAAGGCATAGTCAGGTAACAGGCAGTAGGTCAGGGCCGGCGGCAATAAGTGTAGTCAGACAATCCGGGTCGGCAGCAGTAAAGGTAGATAGTAGTGAGGGATCAGGCAGTAGAACAGTCAAGGGCAGTTCCGAGGTCAGCAGCGGTAAATCAGTAATAGCAGAGCAGTGGAGGTGTAGCACGATCAAGGCTCAGGAGCAACAATAATCAGCAGGGGAAGGTTGCAGAGGGTTCGGCTTTATAGGGGAAGTAGCAGGTGTCAAGGATCACAGTAATTAGCTACGCTGGCAGGAGCAAGGAAGATCAGGAAGATTCAAGAATAAGTGATCCAGAGAGGACGGTAGCCTAGTGCCTAGTGAGTAGAGCCACCGCCTGAGGTGCAGCTAGTCATGGGTTCAAACCCCAAGACAACGTTTTGATTCCAGTGATATTTAAATAGAACATTCATGCATATGATATTTATTATTTTATAATGCATATAAGCTACAAATAAAACACCAATCAATAACTAATTGACTTTACAGGGTCAGAGTAGGTACTGATTAGTTTTTCTAGTTTGTAACATCTTGATACATTATATTGACATACATATTGAAATAATCTACACATATAAGAAGGTCATTATATTATGTCCAATTTTTTGTTTTAAATGTTTGTTTTAGTCATGTGAGCAGAGGCTGGAGGAAGTACAACCGGCAAGAGTACGAGGAGTTCCTCTTCCAGGGATGGATGCTGTCCGACAATGGAAGGAGGTATGTCTTAGAGGAGTATTATTAATAACTTTGCTCATACATTTGGATATTTGCATTCTGAAACACATGTATTATTAAATGATATGTATAATTTTCAGATAGATGCACCAGGAAGTACTAACTGTGTTCCTGAAGACAGAAGACGCTCTTCTGGGGATGGGGGTAAATATTAATTCCACCCATGTTCTCTATCTTTACTCTTCCATAATTCTCATTCTCTCTTATCCATTTGCAATTCAATCCATGCTTGCTCTGTCTTTTTCTGGTGTTTTCCCCACCTATTTCCCAATATCTATGTGCTTCCTATCTGTATGTGCAATGTTACCCTTTCTTTGCCTTTCCCTACAACTCCCCTTCCTATTTCTTCTCTCTCTGTCTCTCGCTCTCTCTCTCTGTCTCTCAGAGGAGGGTGCTACGTTTGAGGACAGACAGCCTTGTTTTTCCAACGGAGACAGGAACAATCAGAAGAATTTATCAAGAGAAGAGGTAATTCTAATATTGAAAGCTTTTCCAAAATCGGGGGAATAAAAGGGAAGAGGTGGTGAGGAAAAATTAGACAAGGGAGCCATTAATATAGCAAAAAAATTTTGTGCATTGGATTATTATGAAAATAATTGCTTGTTTTGTTATTTGCTATAGATGGAAGAAGCTATACCCGTTTATCACAATTTTAACTCTAATAACCTGAAGATATGTTGAATGTATGTTGAATAAATGTACAAAAGAAAGACTATAGTGTTGATAAATAATTCAAGTCGTAAACAATCAACATGCAGTAAAACTGGATAATTTTATTTTAAAAATATATATATTTTTTAAACTTTGAAATTCCAATATCTGCCATAGGTTAGCAGTATAGAACAAAACGTACTGTAGGTGAATATTTACTCCCTTGTTTAAGAAAATGGAGACAATGAAAATCCAATTATGCTTTCTACTTAATTACTACGAAATAATATGAGGCCTTTGTGTATGAAAAATATCAACCTGGTACACAAGTCGTTTCAGCTGGTACCCTAGGGCAAGGAGGTAGAAAATGTAGGTCTCTTGGCCATCATGTATATCTTAGCATGAATATCTTCAGTGAAAGCAGTTCCTATAAAAAGTGGTAAACTGTGACCCTGCCTCACTAGGAGCACTACCAGTTATATGTAGCCTGATGAACTAGTATACGATTCTTACTGTTAAAAATACAACCCCCTTTTAATCCCTACACTGTTGTCAGTGTTTATAAAGCCCAGATCTGGATCAGACATACAGAGTTTGTGGCCAATAATTGGTTATAAGGTCATAGGACACTCACTAATCCCTGCTATATCCATGTGGTGAAAAATGAACTTTTTTTTATTTTGTTTGTTACTACAAGTTAACTGGCAATTGGATGCCAAACACAGCAACCTACTTTGCCCCTAGACAAAAGTAAAGGGGTAAATTCCCTATTTTTGAACAAGAAGCATCTGATATCTGTCAGCAATCAGGCACTGGTATTTATTTATAAATGTCTCTGAAATGAACCCTTAATGATGAAGGCCATGCAGTAGGATACCAGCATAGGATCACTGGTGGAAGGTGTTGGGTTGACCACTGCCTACTGTTCCATGCAAGTCACATTTATACCATGTTGTTGCCTTGAGTACCAGACTGGTCGCCTCAATATATAAAGCTCTCATAAAAAAATTAAACAACAATTTCCACAAAACATTTTACTATATGAGCACTATGGACAGCACACATGATTACACTTTTACCTATTCAATTTAACATGGATATCTTGTTAAATAAACAGATGGTAGGTCTATTTTTTTGTATGACTTTGTATGTAAAAGAAATTTCAGGAGAATGACTGATGATTAAATTACATGATAAAGTAATGCCAAGCTGAATATTTTTTCCATATCATGCTACGGTCCTTAGTGATCCCCCTCTAGTGTCTATAGATAGATTTACAATTCATCTGATGAATTCTTCTGAATTTGTATGCTTTAAAAAAATCTGCTTCCGTTCAGTACAACACTAACTCATTCCAAACATCAGCGTCTAATCATAGAGAGCATGAATCATGAAATCAAAGCTATGATTAGGTGCTGACGTGCAAAATGTGTGAGGGGCTTTGTGTGTCTTTATACTGCAGCAATGTTGCCAAATGAGCAACTATTGGAAGAGAAATGCAAATTACAACATCTGATTTTTGCTATGGGCTGAATGCCATTTAAACTGTATCCATTCTATTGCGTGTCATTGCAAAATTGAGGAGTAATTCATTCTGTGTTCTTTTAAGTTGAAAATGTTATATATTCTTAGCGGTTCTATCAAGGTGTAAAAGGAGAGAAAGTAGGGAGTAACTGACAAGGAAAAGTGTGTGTTATAATCATTTAACGCAGGGAACCTAATCTTTGTTTTAATGCTGGCTTTAGACCTTTTGCATCTTAAATGTTAGTAGGAAATAGGGAAAGATTGATGTGTTATTTTAAAGCAAAATTGTGAGAAAAATCTTTACCTATCCTAGCAGTGGGCCCCTTCTGCCCCCAAACTGTAAATGTAAAATGCCTGTTTTTGTTTAGGGTATCAAAAAACTTATTTTTAAAATTTTCTTATGGTCTGTCAGACTGGACTAGTCATGGGCAACTACGATTTTTAATTTGGACCATTGTTTTCTTGGGGACAGCAGAAATAATGGCTAAAGGTATGCAAATGTTGCCATGTGGACAGCGCATCGGTGTGATCATGTGATGACACTCTAGGCGAATCCCCATGGCAAAAGTGGGATACCTTTAGCCAGAATTTCCTCTGGGACACCTATGCCGGGTAGCTATCTGTCAAACTTGACCCACAAGTCAAAAAGTTTGCCCACCCCTGGTCTAGGATTTCCCTCCACTCCAACCTGTGGGTGTGCCCTCAGCATTCTTACTCACTATATAGGACTTCCAGTCCTGCGACAAACAGATTTTAATGGTATCCTGGACAAAAAGAAGCACTCATCTCCTCTACAAGGGCAACTTTAGTTTTTCTGTGTAGCTCATTCTTTAATATAAAGCAATATGTTCCCCAAATAACAGGGAAACAAACAAATGTTTACTTCCCATTCACTGCACATTCCCGTCCCTTGTTTTTCCAGGGGGGTCTTACTGTTTCCTGCCCCCCTTCTGCAGACCTACGACCAGTTGCTGCCCCACGGGGTAGGAAAGTGTCTTGTGGGGGGGGGCAAGGTGATACCGAATGTCCGGAAGAGGCGAGGAAGGAAATTCCAGTGCCCAGACCAAGAATCAGAGAACCTGTGAAAGAGGCGACCACCCCAGCGGGAGGTGGGAACAGCCCATTGCAAAGACTACACAGCATGCAGTGCACACTCTCTCACCCACGTTTCCCAAGTCTGCATTTTTGCTGCCTATATCTGTTATTTGCTTTCTACGTTTTGGTTTGTAAATGCATTCGGCCGTGCTGTTTATCTTTACATTCAGCATTTGTTTTCATTTCTGACGTTTGCTATTCATTATAGTTTGCTGTTTGTGCACCCTCTCTCTTTCCATTCTACTGTGACTTACAGAAACCCTTGTTCTGTAACATAATATCTTACCTTTTCAATCATGATTTTATTAGATGGTCCACCACCTGTACGTAGGCCACCTCTTAAGCCGCAGCGATCTCGACGGATGCAGTCATGTGATTCAGCTGAAGCGCCAACTTCTGGTGAGATCTTTTGATAACATAATAATGTTCACAGAGTAAAGATATTAATATAGCTCATTGTATACCGACAAAATTATATATATTTTTTTATTTTTGATATAAATATATTTGTATCTGGGTTTTTTACAAAACATCATTAATACTGACAAATAGATACTAATAGATTATATACCAGTGATTGCAAACCTATGGCACGTGTCTAGCCCTCTCTGTGGGCATGCAACATAGTAGTCAGCACAGAGGATAGAACTGCAGCCTATTGGCTCTCAATGCTGTCAGTTCTCTTCCCTATCTTCCGATTGCACACAGCACCCCTATCCTCTCCTATTCTATCATATAAGAAAGTAGAGTGTGTGTTTACATGTTTTGTGTCCATATGAGTTATGTGTGTACTACAGGTTAAGATAAATACGTTTAGGCACTCTGTCTATTAAAGGTTCGCCATCACTGGTATATACATTTAGTGTACCCACTATGAAATAAGCAACAAAAGCAAATGGACATTACACTCCAATGAAAGCTGAGAAAAAAAGTTATGGTGAGTACAAATAAATTCTGGTCTCTCTTTTGTCGAATAAGGATACAGCTCTGTTTTAGACCATCATCTTTTATGTTTAATATTATTATGTCCCAAAACAGTGCTATCAGGAACCCCACTGCAACGTTTTTCTGATTGATGAATGTTTTTGGCATAGGTAGGCAGCACGGTGAGGAGCAATATGTCATGTGTGACCCTCAGTGTGCTGTTTCTGGGCGGTTGGGAGCTGTAACTGTGGATCCCAACCACCATTGTGTACATGCCCTAAAGAAAGTTATACAGGGTAATTAGATTTAAATGTGCAAACTTTACAGTGATACTCAGCGAAAACTGCCACGTTTACATTGTAAAACTTGAATGTATTACCTGATGATCACTATGTAATACATTTTGTTGACCCTGCAACAATCTAAGATGACTTACTGTAATGGCTGCCCCTACTAGATGACCTGGTCTCTTTCAGACTGGCAGCTTTTTATGCTGGCTTACAATTACTTGCCTATGAATTCTAATATCTCTCATGGAGCAACAGTACAATGTCCCCTTCCAAAAGATGCTAGCTGTGGATTGTATTTACAGATTGTCCACACTGCTGCAGTGTATATGTAATGTTCACATCACTTTCTCAAATAGTAGGCAAGCAATGATCAACAAAGACCTCAATAATGAAGCTTCTGTCACAAGTCGGAGGTTTTGGCAACACAGGGGTTGCCTCTTGGCTTCTTATTTATACCTAGTGTCCTGTTATGGCAGGTGGCATTATACCCTAAATATTGTAAAGCAGAGCTGTATCCTCTAATGGATGATAGAGAGAAAATGTATCCTTATCTAATTAAGTACTTGTCTGGCCAACATCTATTATAAAATGCAAAACTTTTGCAATTTGGCTTCTCACACTCAGCAAAGGTTAAACTTATACGTGTGACTTAGTTCTAACATTCTAGTGCTAAGGAAATTATGTTGAGACTGTTAGTTCCACCAGTGTCATATATACCCACAAATCATATGAGGAAATATATTTGCTGCTTGAGCTTTTTTTGAGGAGCTAGGTCAGTAAGATAGGGCTAGAAGGTCTGTCGCTGTTGGCTAGGGTGATACATAGGATTGGCAGCCTTTACACATATAGCGATGATGTTTGTTTTGAATGGAATGAATGGAACCAGATACTGGTAAAGCAGCTGGGAGGGGTGGCCAAACTTTTTGACTGGTGGGCCACATTGGCTTCTTACATTTGATAAAGGGGTTGGACCAAGAGCTTGTAAAGGCTGACCAGCCATATGTGTGGCAATTCCATGCATCGCTGGCATCATTAATGATGGCTATAATGTGTAATAAGCGATGTGTGACAGGGGTCTTATCTTTTTTACATTTCCTGAACTTAAAAAAATGCTCATTCATTGCAATGAGCAGAGACAATTCCTAGCAACTGTCTGTTGTCGCCATGAGGATGCGCCTGCAGTGTCACGGTCACACCACTGCATCATCCTCAAGGCCACTTTTGGACACCTCTAGGCATTATGTGCACTCATTGCAGAGAACAAGCGGAGGGGAGCATCTTTTCAACAAGGAGCAATGGGCTAGAAAAAAAAAAAGCTACCGTATATACTCGAGTATAAGCCGAGTTTTCAGCCCAAAAAAATGGACAGAAAGTGCTCCCCTCGGCTTATACTGAGGATGGTCCACTTACCTCACCTGAATCACCATGCTGAATGCTTCAGACAGGCAGCTCCCGGTAGATCTTCTGCTGCGATCTCTTTCTCTCTGCTGTCCTGTTCTTGTCAGCATCGGAAATCAGCTGTTGAACAATAATAAACTCCACACTGCCATCTAGTGGCCAGTTACTAGTACAGATACATAGCCTACAATAGGAATTGCCCTGCACAACCCATCCTGTAATAATAATAATCCTGTGTTCTCTTACATTTATTGATGATGTGGCACTAAGATTAATCCTGTTTGATGCATTCCTAGGGGCAATGCTGCTTTCTCTATATTTTCTCATTTAGAAAACTCCACTATCTGACTTCATTTCCCACCCTCGGCTTATACTCGAGTCAATATGTTTTTCCAGTTTTTGTAGATAAAATTAGGTACCCCGCCTTATACTCGGGTCGGCTTATGCTCGAGTATATACGGTAAATGGGCTGGGCCATAGTGTGCCCATCCCTGGGTTATCCCATGAGGGCTCGGTCTGTATGCCTGAGTGCTTGGTTTTTTACACTGGTGATCATGGTAATAATTGAAACATCTAAATTCTTAGAGGGTGGGAAGGTGCCTCAATTTGAAATAACATTTAAATGCATTTGGTATGCTGGACAAAACATAGGAACGTGTTAGCCCTACAACAAGGGTCATTTTGTTATTTTCTTGGGCTTTAAACAAACTGTGCCAATAAACCGCTAACCAAAGGGTTATGCTATAACCTTCTTCCTATATTCAGCAATATATGAATGGAAGCTGAAAGAAATACCTGTCTCTTGCTTGTATAAAGGAACATGTGATTTACTCCATATCACTGCAGTAGGGTAATCAGCATACAGACTCTATGTGACCCTATATTGAGAATTATGAAATCTCTTAAAGTAGACTGAGATTTATAAAACTGTTTAACTTTGTTTAACTTTGTCCATTAAGGGAAAAGCAGTTGTGTGTTTGGAAGAGACCTAACCATATTACTAGCCAGCATTCCCTTGTTACTCTGGCCTCTACACTAAAACCTCTAGTGTAGACTAGTGTTAGATGCCAGGAGAGGGGAGATAATATGCTCAGACCTAGTAACTGACACACACGCACATGCTCCTCCATGCTGGTAAATGCATCCGGCGTTGGCATTATTAGGATCAGTGGGGCTCCAAGTATAAAATGAATGTTTATGCTCTGTATCTTTATATAACAAGAGATTAGCTGTGATATTTTGTTCTAGTGATTGGAACAGGTATTACACTGCAAACAAATGAACAGAAAATGCCTCAGACAGGTGATGCCTTGCAACGTGGACTACGCCACATGGCTGGTAAGTTCTAGGACTTGGTCAACTTTCACAGAAAGAATCTTAAAGCCAAGAAATGTTACCCCCCCCCCCCCCTTCCAATATCATCACATATGCCAGATTTTGAACTGTGTGCAGATAATTTCTCCATTTGCTTGAATGTTGCTGCAAATTTTGATAGCCATACAACAGGATTGTTTTCTAGATCCCTGGAATGCTTGTTGTATACCAAATCATGTTACTTTCCTGTAATAAGGTTACATAGTTAGTTTTTTTGAAGTTCCTCACTGGCCCGGACCCAACTTTTTTAAACATTGTTTTCGGCATTATGAGAGGCTGAATTTGGACTTTAGCATGCATAAAGAATGCAGACAAACAACAGCTAAAACTGATCCAATTCATCTGCTGTGTATGGTTTGCAGTTTCAGTCCACATGCAATTGGCATGCTGATATATCTCTACTACAAAGGTTCTCCTTCATGCAGGTTATAGTACATAACTGGGCTTTGTACTAGTCATTAGAGATGGTCAATTTTTATTTAAAGTAGTTCAACTTTGTGGGTTAATTTTAAGATGTTCACAGGAAACCCTTCTCTACATCTCCAGCAATGTTGATGATACCATGCTCAGGGGCTTTGGAATAAACTGACAAAGTCAGTTGGAAAAAATTCAACCATCTCTACTAGTCATTTTAAAGTGAGAAAGCCAGAAACATCTTCAAGAACACTTCAGTAATTCAATGGTTTTGACTTAAGCCCACTATACACCTTTAGGCCACTCCATACAATTTCCTTTAGACCTATCAACAACTATGTAGTGCCGGGTCCTCCCTGATATAATACATAGTGATTGGAAGGTTTAAGCCCCCCATACACCTTTAAGCTAGCCACACATGGTTCAATTTTGGTTCAATCGATGCTCGATTAGATCGAGGAATTCAATCGTCTAATCGAAAATCGATCTTAATCGCATCAACATACACCCCACATTGAGTTTGCGATTGTGGTGAGATTTCGATTCCAAAATATTACTAAAATCGTCGATTTTGGTATTGAAACGTTTGAATTCCAGATTGAAGTGGTCTATGTTATGTATATCGAATCTAATCGATCCAGGAGAAACACCACAAAGATCGAAGATTATAAAACAATTTTGGCACAATCGACGATGATTTTCCAACATGTCCGATCAAAATTTGATTCGATTTTCTGCCTTCATCGAACAATTATCGTCGATCGTACCATGTGGGCATTGCTCGATTTTCGTTCAATCCATGAAAAAATTCATCTAATCGAGCATCGACTGAACCAAAATCGAACTGTGTGTGGCTAGCTTTAGATCTCTCTGTAAGATATCCTTTAGATCTACCAACAACTATGTAGTGCCGGGTCCTCTGTGATTGAACATAGGTATACTTGATGGTTTAGAACAGACATGTCAAACACAAGGCCCGCGGGCCAAATCCGGCCCGCCAGGCCTTGCAATGTGGCCCGCGCTGTCATCACTGCACGCCGGGGGGCGTGGCTGGCCGCATACTGACAGGGCGTGTCTCTTCAGAGCTCCGCTCGATCCCGCCACTAATCCCCTCTAATCCAGCTGATTTTTAATACAAAAGGGACCCCCAGCATCCCGGGGGAAAAATACACTATAGCTCCACTATACCACCACGGAGCTCTGGCGCGACTTTTGGTGAGAGGCCCAAAATCGAGGCCTAGGCCGTACCTTCCGGCGAGAGGGCGCCTAGGAACCAGCATCAAGAGGCACCGGAGCGGTTCATACGCTGAGAGGCACGTACCACCTGCGCTACGGTTTTCATTGTCAGTTTATGACAGTAAACCATTCGGCCCGCGATTTAGGCTGGATTTTTGATTTTGGCCCCTTCTCTGATTGAGTTCGACACCCCTGGTTTAGAAAGTCCCTCATATAACATGGTTTTGGTAAAACAAAAGGTGATCTAAAGGAAATCTGACAGAAAAATCTAAAGGTGTATGGGGACCCTTAGAAAGATGCTCATATTACATGGTTTAGGTAGAAGAAAAGGTGATTGTACAGAAACTGTATGGTAAGTTTGTAAGGTGTATGGAGGGCTTTACTACTAATGTATTATTAAATAACACATTTTCTTACTTTCAACTTTTCATGTTTTCTGTGCACTACTTTGAATGATTTACAAACCATTTTATTCTGTTTTTATGAACACTTGACATCAGAAACTTATGGAAACAGAGTGATTTAAAATTAATTTGTTGTCACCCCCAAAATTAGGAAATGTACATTTATTGCAGAGACCTCATTTGAAATTTTACCCAGAAACTATAAATCAGGGAGCAGACAAGCTTTCCAATGGAGAAAACACAATACACATATTTTGCATGAAAGGGATTCCTATCTTTTTTACTATATTTGTTGAACTGTAGATGTGAAGTTCAATGTATGGTACATTTTCAGCAAGATAATAAAGATGAAGGGATCATAAAATATATGGTATTATGTGTAATTTAATACTTTATTGCATTGATGTGTTTGTTTTAATTGCAGAAGCCAAAGAGAGAGATGTGAAGGGTCTGCCTTCATAAGCTTGACTCTACCATCTGGAAAACTTGAAGTGTGACTTATTGGAAATTTGCCTGTGAACACACCACACAGAGTGCCCAACCTTAGCCTAGGTTGCATTGAGAGGCCTATAACATATGACTGTGCGTTTTCAGCACCTAATAAAACTTTAAACATTGATAAATGGTTGTTTTCTTGCATACTTAACATGTACAATAAGATGGTATAGAGACAGGAAAAGTATCTCTTTTAGATGAATAGAAGATGTTTTCCAGAAGTTTGATATTGTTTCAGTCAGTGTGGTAGGTAAGCTTCGCTGTCACTGCAGAGGCTTCAACTGCTCTTGGGCCTATGAAGTCATGGGACTCAACTACAATTGCTACATCTCTTTATGTTTATTATATGTGTCTAAAATCATGTACAGAATAAAACAGCCTTTTTCTTTTCTTCTGATCCTTTCATCTCTTATCTGCTGATCACATGTTCACTGCTCATAGGTAAGGGCATATCATTATAAACTCGGGCACAGACACATAGTACATAAGAATAAGCAAAGAAAAAAGATTCAAAGGGAAAACAAAGATTTGGGATTTTTGGACAGTTGGGCTACCTCAGTGGTGATAGGAACAAGGACATGAGGCACACAACCTAGTGCTACAAAGTAAGGTACTGTAAATGGTAAAATAAAAGATACTCATAATAAAAAAGGTTGGTAAGGATTGATCTCTCAGGGTCATGTGCTTACCAGGATGATGTAACTTCCTGGTTACGGATGAGATCACTTCCTGCTTACAGGTGCTGGAGGGCTTAACAGGATCAATGGGATGCGTTTCGAGTGGAAGCTCTTTGTACACCATAGGGGTGAGGGGTGCAGTGAGTCTCTATATACATACACACACAAAACTAAAAAATTTATAATTAAATGGCACACCTGTATGTGGAGACAAAAGCATGAATGCAAGTTCAGAATGATATATATTTATAGTCTCCATGTCAACTTTTAAAACCCTTCTCTCACCTTTCAATATTCCACCTTCTATTTCTGTCTGAAAGCTAGTTGTACCCCAATCCTCTCAAACTCTTAAAACTTCCTACTTCCATTACATCTTTAACCATGTGTTTACTTCTCCAAGCTCCTGCTGTCTTTCCTGCATTGCATATGGTGCAGGCAATATTCCAGACAATATAACCTTGGAGGTTCTTTCCCTCAACTTTCAGTCTCATTCTTTGCAATAGTAGAGTGTTGTACCGTTTTAGCCGTCGATAAATATAGAGCATTTGGAGTTCAAGTGATACCGTTTTTTGGCTAACTCATTAACTCAAGTCATTAGAGAAGCAAGCTTTCGGGATATGGTTTTAGAAGCTCACATTTATACACAAAAAGTTACAAGGACATAAATATTGTAAAAAACAAATGTTTTCTCTAGACACACTTGACTCATGGAGGTAAGAGTGAAGGATTAGGCCTGGCATACACACACCGATTAGCAGCCGATTTTTCCGCTGACGGGCGTGCGCGCTCGCGCCGTCGGCAAAATCGGCCGCCAATCGGCGTGTGTCCACATGGGGCGACAGATCCCTGTTGCCCCACAACTCAGCCGGCCAGAGAACGGACATGTTGGATGTTCTCTGGCCAATGCCATTAACTTCAATGAAGACCGGCGTCTTCATTGAAGATAATGGCCGGCACACAAAGGGTGCCCGCCGATTAAAGCAGCCCCAGAATGCAACGTGATGACGTCATCACGTTGCATTCCAGAGCTCATCGGAGCTCGTCTGTCTGCACCCGTCTGTAGGTGTATGGCAGGCATTAGTTAGTGGAGATAGTGATCAGAGTTAGGAAGAGTTATTGGTGTTAATTAAGATAAGAGGTAGAGGCATAATATTCACCTCCCTTAACCTCCCTAGCACACTGGCCATATCGCGCCGGTACGGGCAATCAAGGCAGTGTACAAAGTACACTGCCTGTCATTTCCTCCCTCCCTCCGCCCCTCTCCACACAGCCGGTGTCATAATTGACGCTGGCTGTGTGGGTGGGAAAGCCAGCCAGCTCCCCTGAGAGAGAGTGATAGGTCCACAAATATTTGGGCATCAACACAATTTTAACATTTTTCTCTTATATTATATTCTCTATACACCACCACAATCAATTTCTGAAATCAGGTGAATGGTGTAGGAATTACAACGCTTTGCATATTTGCCTTCCGCCTGTTAAGGGACCAGAAGTAACAGGACAGAATAATAATCATAAATCAAACTTTCCTTTTTAATACTTGGTTGCAAATCCTTTGCAGTCAATTACAGCCTGAAGTCTGGAACACATAGACATTGGGGTTCATCCCTAGTGATGCTCTGCCAGGTCTCTACTGCAACTGTTTTCAATTCCTGCATGTTCTTGGGGCATTTTACCTTCAGTTTTGTCTTCAGCAAATAAAATGCATGTTCAATCAGATTCAGGTCAGGTGACTTGGCCATTGCATAACATTCCACTTCTTTCCCTTTAAAAACGTTTTAGTTTCTATTGCAGTATGCTTTGGGTCATTGTCCACCTGCAATGTGAAGCGCTGTCCAATGATTTCTGAAGCATTTGGCTGAATATGAGCAGATAATATTGCCAAATACACTTCAGAATTCATCATGCTGCTTTTGTCAGAAGTCACATCATCAATAAATACAAGAGAATCAGTTCAATTGGCAGCCACATGTGCCCACACCATGACACTACCACCACCATGCTTCACTGATGAGGTGGTATGCTTAGGATCATGAGCAGTTCCTTTCCTTCTCCATACTCATCTCTTCCCATCATTTTGGTACAAGTTGATCCTGGTCTCATCTGTCCATAGGATGTTGTTCCAGAACCGTGAAGGCTGTTTTAGAAGTCATTTGGCAAACTCTGGCCTTCCTGTTTTTGAGGCTCACCAGTGGTTTACCCTCTGTATTCACTCTGGTGAAGTCTTCTCTTGATTATTGATTGACACACATACACCTACCCCCTGTGTTCTCTATCTGGCCAACTGTTTTGAAGGGTGTTTTCTTCATCAGGGAAATAATTCTTCAGTCATCCACCACAGTTGTTTTCCATGGTCTTCTGGGTCTTTTGGTGTTGCTAAGATCACCGGTGTGTTTCTTCTTTTTAAGAATGTTCCAAACAGTTGTTCTGGCCACGACTAATGTTTTTGCTATCTCTACTATGGGTTTGTCTTTTTAAGCCTAATAATTATTATTATTATTATTATTATTTATATAGCGCCAACATATTACGCAGCGCTGTACAATACATTAGTAATAATAATGGCTTGCTTCACTGATAGTGATAGCTCTTTGGATCTCATCTTGAGAATTGAATTCCAAATACAAGTGAACTCAGGACCTTTTATTTGCAAATAGTAATTTGGATAATGAGGGAATATCACACACCTGGCTATAGAACAGCTGAGAAGCCAATCGTCCCACTACTTTTGGTCCATTAACAAGTGGGAGGCACACTGTTGTATTTCCTACACAGTTCACCTGGTTTGGATGTAAATACACTCAAATTAAACCTGACAGTCTGCAGTTAAAGCACATTGAATTTGTTTAATTCCAAATCCATTGTGGTGGTGTAGAGCCAAAAATAATTGAATTGTGTCGATGTCTATTTAAAGACCTGGCGGTATATGCTCTGTAAAGAGCTGCACTTTATACATATGAGATAATAATTATAAATAATCTGGCACTAACAACTTCCCAGCTATTGGTGGCCTGATTGGTGGATTGCTAGAGTTGGTTCTCCTTTCTCTACCTCTGGAGCTCTGACATCCATCCAGTTCTTGGTCACCTCCCTGATTATGGCCCTTCTCCATCAATCCTGTCAGAGGTCTACATATTAAAGCGGTCTTAAACTCAAATACAAAAAACACACATACATGACACAATACTCACCTGTCAGCAGTTCAGATCCTTGAAAACTGCTTCACAAAACCCCCCCACAGCATACTCACCTACTCTCATTGCAGTTCTTATGCTGGCATCTTAACTCTTGGAAACTTGCAGCTACTTCCGCCCTCACTGCCCCCCTCTCCACTCCACCTCCCCCTCCTGTCTCTTCTCTGTTGGAGCTGCAAAGCTCCATGAGGTAGGGGGTGAAGAGAATGATCAGCTGCTGACGAGTTCCTGCCTGGGAGAGATGTCTCAGACACCACTTCGGCTGCCTAGGCGCTACGTAAGGCAGTGGGAGGTGCGCACTCGTAACAAGCTCCCCTCCTGCCGTCAGAAAAAGTTTTTTTTTTTTTTTTTACAATTAAGGATCTGAGCAGTATCGGCTAAGCTGCAGCTGATACTGCTGAGTAACCTCCTAGGTGGTAGGTCCGCTTTAAGCTGCAGAAACATCTCAGGGATGTTTAGGGCAAACATGATGCACCTAAACTCAATTTTGAGAGGTTCAGAATACATTATGGGTACTTTCATTATTTCTTATGGGAAAATTAACATCTTAACTTACAGCCAACCTTAAGGAAACAATTAAGCTCGTAAGTAGAGGGGTCCACTGTATTTGTTCCAAAAACTTGTGGTAGACTGGGGTCCTAGCGTTCTTTGGTTACCACCTTGCAACATACCTGTTTGTTCCAAATATGTAAAAGAAATTAAAAAATATGTTTTATGGTGCTGAAAACAAGGCATCTATCTTTCTTGTTCATAATATGCAGTTTAATGCCTGCCATACACCCACAGACGGGTGCCGACAGACGAGCTCAGATGAGCTGTGGAATGCAGCGTGATGACGGGCTGACCCGGACTGACTTTAATCGGCGGGCACCCTTTGTGTGTCGGCTATTATCTTCAATGAAGACGCAGGTCTTCATTGAAGTTAATGTCATCGGCCAGAGAACATCGGACATGTCCATTCTCTGGCCGTCCGAGCATGTGGGCACACGCCGATTCGCGGCCGATTTTGCCGCCGACCGACGGCACCAGCGCGCACACCCATCGGTCAGCGGCAAAATCAGCCGCTAATCGGCATGTGTATGCCAGGCTTTAGTCAATTTACACAATTAACAACAAATTGTTTAACAGAAGAGCACAAGAAATCATACCAACTGTTATGTCTATCGTTCATTTCTCAGGCATATTATTGTAAAGACTGTGCTATAACTGACACGTTTCCAAACAGTCCAAGCTGCTTTAACCTTCTTAGTGTTCATGACGAGCCCATCTCGTCCAGAGTTTGTGTGAAGAACAAACTCTGGATGAGCTGTGCTCCCATGACAGCTGGGATATCCCCGGAAAGCTACGATGATGCTGCTTCCAGCCGCAGCATTTCCGGGGTGCGGATTCACTGATCGCGTCACGGAAGGGGGACGAGGGTGAGCAGTGCCATAGACCTCCATGTTAACCCTCTGAGCGTTTGCCACGTGGCACGGTTTTTTCATAACCGTGCCACAGGCAATCGCGGCGGAGCACAATATGCTCCGCCGTGATTGCCTGCTCAGCTGGAGGTCATTAACATAAGCCCGGCGTCACTGGAGACGCCGGACTTATGCTGAAGAAAAGCGACGCCCCTCCAGTTTGACAGAGGTCTATGGCGCCGCCTACCCCCGCCCCCTTCGCGTCACTGGTGACGCGATCGGGGGCGGACCCGGAAGCATCGGCATACATGCCGGTGCTCCCGACCGCCGTAGGAAGACGGCCAGACCTAGAGCGCGGCTCTAGTTAACTGGGGCTGAGTTTCATGATGCATGAAACTCAGCCCAAGTTAACTCGGGCCAGACGCTCAGAAGGTTAATGGAGGGGCTTCTGCTTTCCAGCCCTCCCAGCTTGTGTCATGAATGACACTGGCTGTATGGAGAGGGCAGGGAGGAAATGGCAGGCAGTGTACCTCGTACACTGCTGCCATTGCCTGTACCACACTGTTAAAAACAGTGCAGTACAGGCAGTACGCTAGGGAGGTTAAAACATCCTTATTACCCTGATGAATTGGGAACAGCTGTTTAAATCACCTCAACAGGTGAAAAACAGCAGCTCTCTGCAGTTGGTTTGTGGACAGTCATGGCTAAGACAAAGGAGCTCAGTAAGGACCTGTGGCTGCTCACAAGTCAGGAAAAGGCTTCAAGGCCATATCTAAATGTTTCAAGTTCCAGAGGCTACAGTGCAAAGTATTATTAAAAAATACAAGATGTTCCGCAAATCTCAGAGGACGTGGTCAGAAGACAAAAGTGACACCTGTGCCGGCCAGGAGGATAGTGATAGAGAAGAATCCAAGGATCACCACCAAGGCCATCCTGGTCAATCTGACGCATTTCACCCAGAGGCTTTATGGTCCTTCATATTGCCTATGATCACCAGAATAGCTGGTTCCACCTCTGAGCTTTAAATACTCAACTTTGTTTTCTTGTCAAATCTGTGCATTGACTAAAACTGTATGCCAGGTACAAATGCATTTAACAGTGTGGAAACTTTATAACAGTACAATAAATATGGAGTTCTTTTATTTTTTTTACATTCTTCAGCACTGTCAACCTCATTTGTTTCTAGTTTCTCTCATTTGATTATAAACGTAGTGTACCTTTAGTAATTATAAGTGGTATTGGCCGATTCAGTAACAGGGCAGCACCCCCACCCTTTTTGTTGTTGAGCAGTGAACAGGGAACCAACATGGTGGCAAATGTCTGTTCAACTGCCATTACTTTGGATGGTGACCGGGAATCGATTTGCAGAACAATTGTTTAGTGATCCTTTATGGCATGCTAGCGATCTCAGGTAAATTGTTGAATGGGTATCAACTTGTGTATGGGGACCCTAACGCTCTTAGCAGGGTGGCATCAGCATATTGGGGCGCACTGTGGCTGGGCCGTGTCATCATCCACAAACGTGTGACGCAGGATACTAAAGAACAATACATTTCTGGAGTAGCTTAATGACCGGTGTGCCCTGAGGTAGCGCAGACTATCACACATAGCCGTGCTCACAGCACAGTAATGGAGCGCAGCACACAATACCACACACTATGAATACGGACACGGACCGGTCACACCCTTGCCGCCATTTTCCGCCTACACACTAGAAAATGATGGCGGGCTCTCCCTCTGGGCTCCTCCGCCTTCCTCCACTATGAAGCACTGAGCCCCAAACCACACCCGAAGCAGCGCTACACACAGATATACGCCCCCCCCCCCCGTCACACCCACGTGATCGAAGGGGCGGTGCAGCCGGTTGGGAAAAATGGCGGCGCCCTTGCTAGGTGAGGAGGGTGACTGAGTTGACGTGTGTCCAGGGGTGTGTGAGGTGTATATCCTTCAGTGTACGGCCAGGTGGTCTCTCAGCCATATAAGTGTCTGGGTGCTCTATGTGTCGCTGGTCTTGTGGTCGCTATTTAAGGAGTGTGTGCTCTAGTTACACAGCATAAGCTGCAGGTTTATATGTATCATTCAGTATACAGACATCGTGAGTATACAGATATATGTTACATTATGGGATCGAGCTTTAACTGCAATAAAAGCTGGTGCTGTATAATTAATGATGAAATGAAAGTAACAAAAAGGTGATCTATTGTATGTAATAGTATTTGAGAAAGTTCTGAAGCTGTAAAGCCCCCCATACACCTTCAGATTCCTCCATACAATTTCCATCAGATCTACCAACAACTATGTAGTATAGTGACCTCCCTGATAGAATACATAGTGATTGGAAGGTGTAGAAAGGTCCTCATATTACATGGTTTTGGTAGAAGAAAAGTTGATTGTACAGGAATTGCATGGTAATTGTATGTGGTGTATGGGGGGGCTTAAAAGCTCATTACAGGAAGGAGTTAATAGTTTGTGAAAAAGAGATCTGCAATGGCAGCTTTCATACTCCATGTACAGGTTTCCTAAAGGCTTTTGCAACACTGCAAATAAACGGGACCACAATATGTGTGTGTTGTCATACATTGAAGGTAGGTATGGTAAAGCACCCATTCCATGACCAATCCATTAGATAAATTCAGCTGAAAGGATAAATAGGTTAGCTTGCGTATAACATGTAATATCTGTCCATTACTACCTGGAATTAACATTCCTCATGTATAAATGTAAATATATGTATGTGTGTGTGTGCATATATATAACAATGTACAGTAGAGACCATAATTATTCATGCCACTGGCACATTTTTACTTTTATTCAACCAGCAATTTATTTTGTGACAGGAAATGACATAGGTGTCTCCTAAGAGATAATAAGAGGATGTACAAGAGGCATTTTTGTGGGAAAAAACAATTTCTCAGCTTTTATTTACATTTGAGCAAAAAGTGTCATTTTCAAAATATTCATACCAGTCACAGTCTCTGGAAAAATCCAAGGTTGTGTACCATTCCAAATAGTCCAATCTGTTATAAAGCATCCTAATTACACCAATGAATTGGAAACAGCTGTTTTAATCAACTCAACAGGTGAAAAAGAGCAGCTCTCTGCAGTTGGTTGTGGACAGTCATGGCTAGGACAAAGGAGCTCAGTGAGGACCTAGGGCTGCTCACAAGTCAGGAAAGGGCTTCAAGGCCATATCTAAATGTTTTCAAGTTCCAGTGGCTATAGTGCAAAGTATAATTAAAAAATACAAGATGTTCCGCACTGTGGAAAATCTCAGAGGACGTGGTCGGAAGCCAAAAGGGACACCTGTGCCGGCCAGGAGGATAGTGAGAGGTGAGAAAGAATCCAAGGATCACCACTAAGGCCATCCTGGTCAATCGGGGCTCTTCTGGTGGCAATGTCTCAAGGCAGACAATCCAACGGACAATGCACACTGTTAGGTTCCATGGATGCTGACCATGGAGGACGCCACTTCTCCAGATAAGGCACACAAAGGCTCGCTTGGCCTTGGCAAATGCTCATCTGGACAAAGAAGAAGACTGGTCTTCTGTGTTATGGTCAGAGGAAACAAATTTAAAAAAAATTAATTATTTTGTTTCCTTCATTTGGCGTAATAAAGGAGAAGCCTTCAACCTAAAGAACCCCATCCCCACTGTCACACAAGGTGATGAGAACATAATGCTTTGGGGTTGTTTTTCAGCCAATGGACCAGGGAAACTAATCACACATAAACGGCGCAATGAAAAAAGAGCAATACATGAGGATTCTCTACGACAACATCAGGGAGTCTGCAAAGAAACTTGGCCTTGGGCACCAGTGGGCATTTCAGAATGACAATGACCCAAATTACGCAGCAAAAGTGGTGAAGAAATGATTAGCAGACAACAACATTAACGTTATGGAGTGGCCCAGCCAGAGTCCTGACTTGAATCCAATTTTGAGCGTTTGTTGTATTATCTTTTGGGAGACCCCTATGTCATATCCAGTCACAAAATTACTTGCTGGCTGAATAAAGGAATCAGAATTTGCCAGGGGTATGAGTAATTATGGGCTTAACTGTGTCTGTGTGCGTGCATACAGTTATTAGTAAACCAGGTAACGGCTGTGACTCTGTATGCAGATACATTTTCCAAAACTGACTTTTATGGTTGCAGTTTCCTGCATGCAGCAGAGTGTGAACAAGACTTCTGTAATATGCACATTTAGAAGATGTTTGCAGAACAGTGCTGTGCTGAGTGCAGGGCAGGAATGGAGAAAACAGTGAGTATCCTGAATATATCCACCATTTTAATACAAAGATGCTGCTACTTAAGGTTTTATCTGAGAAAGCTTACTTCTAGACATTGAAAACAGATCATCTCTATATACGTGTGTATAGATTTAACCTAGTTCTATTCTAGTATGGAACTTTAGGGCAGTGTAGTACATTTATGCCAACCAAACATAAAAAAACAAAAAACAGATAGCCCTGAGGAAAAAACATTTATCTCGAACAAACAAGATTGCTGTTGGTTCTGTTGGTTCAGTGTCCTGGGTTAAAAGGCATAATGCAGGTTGTTATTAATATAATTCAGATACCTAGTAGTGTCATTATATTATTGCGTTCTTCCAGTCTGCTTTCAAAGCCACCCTCAGAGGAGGGTTAATCTCCACTGTGCACATTAAACACAGACAGCCTCTAAAACATGGAGTGGTCCAGTACTGGACTGTTTAGTGGTCATTAGAAGTCTACATCCTGATTTCTTTCTTTTCCTTTTGAAAGTTATTGCTACTTCACTGTTTTATTATATGGAGGTGATTACTTAAATGTTTTATGCCCTACCCTCAGGTATGGTTTTCCCCGCAGTAATTCAGAGTATGGACCCTTGGTAGATCTCCCAGACTGGAGCTTTGCAGGTAAACAGAATGAAGTGCTGCTTTTTGTTATGTATTAAATTAAACAAAAACATTGTGCAAACATTAAACAAGCTGTATCATTTTAACATTTTCATGCTTTATGCTAATACAGACAAGTGTGTTATTCCATTATTTCACTTAAATCAGAATTTAACATAAAGCTTAGTACTGTATAAGCAGAGCCAAATCTAAACAAATGTACCCAAATTCACCAAAAGAAAAGTAAAAAAAAAAAGAGTAAAAGCCTAGCATTGGAAATACTGCAGCTAAGGCACAGAAACAACACCATGTGCTTCTGTTTTAGGATGCCATTATTTAGACTAGCTGATTTGGGATTTAAATTGCAAAGCCCCTGAATATGGTATCACCATTATTGCTGGAGGTGTAGGGATGTTTGTGTTCCCAGAGGAGCAGATCACCGCTCCAGATGTATGGCCATCCTCCAATCAAGTATTTCTGGCTGTTGCTTATTTCCCATTGGCTGTATTGGTAAGAAGCCTAATCCTGCAAGGAGTTTGCATGTTCTCCCCGTGTCTGTGTAGGTTTCCTCCCTCACTCCCTCAGACATGCTGATGGGTTAATTGGCTCCCCCCACAAAAAAATCTCCTATGCAAGTTACACACGACCCCCAGTAGACAAAATTAATAAATACCCTAATAGAGACCCTATGGCAGGGAGGGATGTTGGCACCCACCTTTTCCCTCACCACTCAAAAACTAATTGCGGTTTAAGGCCATGATAAAGTCAAACATTATAACAGCTTATGTTTCAGTATAATAAAAGCGGACCCATAAGATTGTCATGTCAAACATTAGTCATAACCATAAACGCAATATTACTATAACTTTAAATATAATATTTTTCCTCCGACATGTTTTGCCCAGGTTGCGCTTCCTCAGGGAGAAATATATTTGCCTAAATATAATGTGACATTAATACAGTAGTAGTGCATGTTCCCACATTATGCCCCAATTAGTTTTTTAGTGGTGAGGGAAAGGGTGGGTGCAAACATTCCTTCCCACCATAGGGTCCTTCTTTAACCCTCTGGATGTTACGAGCTTTTCGCGCCATTTTTAATGACGCGAAAAGCCGATTCCCTCGCAATTGCTGCGGAGTACACTGTACTCCGCTGTGATTGCCAGCTCTCCGCCCAGCCCTCTACACACCGCCGGTGTCAAATAAACGCCGGCGGTGTGTGGAGAGGAGAATGGCGCCCCCTCCATTAACATGGAGGTCTATAGTACCCCCCGCCCCCCTTCAGCGTCACAGATTACGCCGAAGACACGGGGCCGGAAGGGCTCAGTGTGTCTGCAGCTCTTCTACAGAGCCGCCGGCACATCAGCGATCAAACTGCGCCCCAACTGAGTAACCGCCCAGAAGGTTAATATGACCTATATATGACTACGGCAGGGTCATAAGATTGTGAGCTCCTCTCAGAGACAGTTAGTGATATGGTTATATATGTTATGTAAAGTTCTGCGTAATATGTGGCACTTACAATATAATAGTAATATGATAGCCAGTTATTAAACTTATTATTTAATGTTAAGAAATTAGCAAAGGAACCCTCCCTGTGTGTGTGAAACAATGAAAACAATGTCTGTACCCCCCTTCCCAGTTTATCCCTGTGTGTATTTCCCTGTCCCCCTGTGTATACCCCCCCCCCCCCCCCATCCCTGTATGTGTCCCACACTCACAAAAGTGAAAATCCTGATCTTGATTTTCACTTGGTATATAAACCTCTTAATACATTTTCATCACTTACGGGTCCTTTTCCCTCCTTGTTTAAGTAAGTCCCCTCCCCTGTGTTAATGCTGGTTGGTAGCCTCAAAAGTGGCCATACATTTCTTGATTTTCCTGCTCGATTGACTTAAAAAAAAAAAAGATGGTTTGCAAATAGATTCCTTTTTTACCTGATTAGATTGACAGAAAGTAAAAAAAACTAAGCATAAAATAGATTCTATATAAACTGGTTCATTGTTGGATCTGTAGAGAAGTAAAAACTTTCTCAATTCTCTAATGAATCTCAACGTTGGCCCTTCTTAGTTTTGGCCCTTGGTGTATTGGAGTCTGACAACCCATGTTTTATATGCTAATCTAAACATGTTCGAATGAATAAGGAATAAGGAATAAAGCCTACATCCCAGTCACACATGAAGATGTAGGGGAGTATGGGTAATGCTATGTTTTCACATAGGCGATTAACCGCCTCATGCTCGCAATTTTAATCGCGGGCGATCGCTCACACGATCGGGCACGATTGACAAGGTGATCTTCACGGATGGGCAGCCATGATTCTGATCTCACGCGATCACACCCATCAGTTGAGTGGGGACAAGCCCATTTAACTGAATGGACACAATCAGCACCGATTTCCGCACGCCATTAAAATCACGAGCGCGAGATGATTAATTGTCTATGTGGGAACATAGCCTAATACTCCAGTCTACTGCCAGTGGGGGGCCTGGCTCCGGTCGTTGTCGACCCCTTGGTGTGTCTAATGCATTATGCCCCAGGAGGTTTAGGGAACTGTACAGCAGTCTTAATAAATTTGAACTGGTACACGTATTTTATTCTTAAATGTCACCAGTAGGTGGTGGAAACAATTATTTTATGTTTAACCAGTAGGTGGCTCTCCTGTGTGCGTTGAGACTTCACAGCAGTTCATTTGTCTTATGCTTCTTTAATATATGGACATTTCATTTCC
The DNA here is from genome assembly GCA_036250615.1 of Ptychadena robeensis. Taxonomy (NCBI): domain Eukaryota; kingdom Metazoa; phylum Chordata; class Amphibia; order Anura; family Ptychadenidae; genus Ptychadena; species Ptychadena robeensis. The sequence goes on along the minus strand of CM070032.1, from coordinate 87,506,742 downwards.
CATAATTTGATGGGTAACAAAATTCCAAAATGTTTGACAGTTAATTGCCTAACTTGAAAGAAGCATTATTTACCTAATCTTTTGTTAAACTTTAGAATGGTGTTAGTGGTTTTTATAAAATTGCTATTAAATAAAATAATCATTCTTTATTACTGCAGCCAATCATTAGAGTAGTATTAGAGCCTCCAATGCCACATGAGATGCCTCTTGTCTACATTTTTAAAAGGATCTAGAAACATTTTTGCTTGGGAGGAAAACTGTATTTCTCCATAGTTCCAGGTGAATACAGCTCCAGATCTGTAATGTTGGGTCTATATGTCCTATAAACACTTGCACTGAGGAAACTGGATGTAGGGCACGTACTGCTCTTAACAATGTGTGTGTAATTTTAGCGGCTTTGACTGTGCAAGCAGCTCAGCACAGGTTGATGTTTGCAAATGTCGGTGGCTCCCAAACTGGGGGCCGGGCCCCCCTGGGGGGCACGAAGGCATTCAAGGGGGGTGCGGGCCCTAATTTTTTACCTGTATTTGAATAGGGATTGGGGGCTCGATAATGTTCCAAAATAGAAAAGGGGGGCCCTGCAAGGAAAGTTTGGAAACCACTGGCATAAGTTGTGGGTAGAGTGCATCTAATATCCGGCACACAAAGGGTGCCCGCCGATGCTGTGAGCGTCGGAGTGCAGCGTGATGACGTCATCACGCTGCACTCCATCGCTGATCTGTCGCCCCCCACTCGGTACGTGTGTTGGGGCCTTAAGTCACTGAAGTTTCAATTTTTTTTATCAAGTCCAGATGTATTCATGAGTTTAGTGTCCACAATGTAGTAGCTACAAGGGGGCTCTATAGGAAACAGCAAGGTGCATTATCCACCAGCAAACAGGCAAAGTAAGGCTGATGGCTTACACACACTTGAATGTGAGTAAGAGTGGCCATTCAATTTGTAAATCCAATATGCAAAGTGTAAATCAATTATTATACTTTACCCAGTCCAAGTTCATGCTATTGGTTTTAAATCATGTCAAAGTGGCCATCAAAGAGATCTTAAAGGGTATCTTCGTTATCATTCCACCCCACTCCCCCTTTATTTGACATTTAAAAAGGCAATAAGCACTAAGGGTATGTTTCCACTTCATTGTGTGATCCGTCGGGACCCCCTGCGTTAATCGCAGTGCTTGGCAGGGGTCCAGGTGGAGCACATACACATTACCTGCCCGGCACCTCACACAGCGAATTGGAAACATACCCTTACACTTTGCCTCATTTGCGTTGTTGTTGCTGGTATTAATTGCCTATGATTACTTATTCCCTAATTACCTGACAGAGGTATGACCAGCAGTATTTCTATGCCTGCATAACTTTCTCATCAAATATCATTAATTCCATATTGCTAAAGCTCCTTTTTTATTTGGTTTGTCAAAATCAGTGTTGCTTGCTTTATCTAGACAAATTATTACCCCCAAAATGTATGTATGTTTTTAATGTTATCCTTCCATATGTATGTCTTTAATTTGGAAGATGTATATGATGCTCAGCATCTTGTGACTAGCATCAGGTATTTACTACAGTGCCAATGCTGCATTGTATATACATCATTGGTGCGGTGTTCCTTGACAAGGAAATTTACTTAAGCTGGTCAGACACGTTTTAGAATTTTCCCTTAATATACTTAATAATACTTAATATATGATCATTTTTACCACCACATAATGTGACTGAAAACCAATGGAATTCTTTCTTATGCCCTGTGTGCATGCCCATAGTACCATTTGATACAGTACCTAGAAAACCTGTCAAATACTTAAATGATTGACTGAAATGTACCAACATGTCCAATCACAGCTCAATCATTTTTATGTTTGCTATCTATCACTTTTGGAAATAATTTTTTTAAACAATCAACTTGTTTTTATGCCCACGTTTAAATGGTTTGTTCCTTATTATAGAAGGATTCAGGTATAAGCCCAGACCCCTCCCTTAGCTCCGTTTTGCTGAGGGGAAAATGCTTGTTGAATAAAGCTGAGGGGTCTCGGGTTACAGACAGATGTCACCTTTTGTGATTGACATCACTGCTTCTTAAAGGTTTGTTCATTCACCATAAAAAGGTGTTTTTTTTCCCATGAAATCAGAAAAAAGGCTGGCGTCAATATGCAGGCATTAATGTCTTCAGTAAGTTATGCCTTCTTCTTTGAAAGTTGTGGTATGGTTTTACTGGCTTAAACAAAAATGTATATTCCCACTCGTAGATGGACGTCCAGCCCCTCTGTGGAAAGGCCAGAACAGGAGAATAGAAGAAAACAAGGCTCTGGCTGTAAGTGTGTTACAAACTGGTTCAGCTTACCTGAAAGTTTCATGTTCCAAGGCCATTCCTATTGCAGATTAAAGTTATTGTATTTATGTCATTGTGCACGTTTTTTTGAAAAAGTGGTTTTAAACACAAATAAAAAAACATGCCTACATTAAATACACAATACTCACCTGTCAGCAGTTCAGATGCTGGAAAACTGCTACAACCCCCCCCCCCCC
>CM070032.1:87482494-87499712 GCA_036250615.1 Ptychadena robeensis | reverse complement strand
ATAAAATTATTCCTCAAAAATACCACTTGCCTAATAATTCTGCACTCCCTGTATATGGACTAGATCAATGGCCATTTCAAGCGCCGATCCCTGTTTTCGAGCGGGATCAATTAATCCTGCTCGAAAACAGGCATATCTGACATGATCGTAAATCACGATCGATGTCCATTGCTTTGCATGGGAAAAGCATCATCGGAGCTGGATGACGCAGCAGTGGATGATGCCTCCAGCTCCTTCGATGGCGGGCAGCAGCAAGATGACTGCAGGGAATATCAAAAGGCTTGTATATCGAGCCGTGTATTCCTGTCTTAAGTGTTTTGTACCTCTTTTGGCACCCTGTTCCAGAAGGAATGGGACACCCAAGGAGATTAAAATGGAGAACAATCATTCAAATGGTGTATGAATAAAATATCCTAACCAGTTTTGTTTCCAAAATAACAAACACTTGTTAATGGTAATTTTTAATGGAGAAATCAAGACTTTTGTCTAATTTCATAAGGGATTTGGGGGGGGGGGTGCTAATAATGTTGTCCTCAACTGAATATATTGTATATCAGGGATCATGGATCAGCTTGAGTAAAATCCTTGAAGAGGACGCGTGTCTCCGACCTTTGGCACTTTTAAAAAATCCCTAAAATACACCTCTTCACTCTCTCCTACCCATCTTCTCACTCCTAACATCACCACATGCAAGTCCCATCCCCCACCTATTGTATACTCTGTTTCTCCACCTATTCGATTGTATGCCTGATCGGGCAGGGTCTTCTACTCCTCCTGTGTCATACCTGTCCCTGTGTATACTATATTGTGTTGTATCTACACTCCTAATGTATTGCGTAGTATGTTGGTGCTTTATAAATAAATGATAATAATAATTGTGGCCTTATACTTTACCCCAAATATAGCAGTACACCAGCAATGTCTTGGTTTCTCTGGCAAAACCAAAAGTTGCAGGAGTATTGTGAAATATCCAATCATCCTGGGTTTGCGCTGTTTACTGTATATTGTAGAGCACAATGGAAGATTATTGTGTTCTATAACCGTAATAGAAAGTGGTAATGGGGCTATGGAGGAACTGTGAAAAGGAGGATATTAGCATTTAGCTTCAAGATTTATCAAGCAGACTCTCAACTCTCAACAGATCTCCTAGGAAGATTGTTGTTCTGACAATGATGTTCTGAATGAGCAGAGCTGCAACAAAGAAGATCTGTGTGATCATTTTAAATGGGAACAGTAGCATCATTCATTAGCTTGCAAGTTTCTGGTATGAGTAGTCCATTCCATTAGGAGCCATCCAAAGATGTTGGTGTAGGCCGATGACAAGAATATGTTGTACTTCCTTCCGCTGATAAACCATCTTCTCCGGCTAATGTTATGCACAGTATTTGGTTTGTTTTGCAAATTATGTCATTGTTATACTTTAACGCTATTTTAACACCTGTGCCTCAATGTAGTTTATGAGACACACACAGAACATATAAATCATAATTAGGCCTATATGCCAGGAAGAGGAACAATATTACAAAAGGCACAGTGCGCATTGACTGTGTACCTAATAACAGCAGCAAATTGTGTACTTGGCAGGATGTTCAGCTAGAATTTGTGAATGGAGCCTAACTGAATTACTAATGTCTTCACTCCGTGATTTTCGCTGACAAATGCTATTTCTGTGACCCTACGAGGTTGATGCCTAGCCGCTGCATTCGATTTTGCATAATGTTCTTTGCTGGAAGACCTGCCATGAACTTAGGCACTGGTCTTCCCTCTCTAAAACCAATAATAAAATACATTCCAAGTCCGTGCTGCACTCGCTCTATCTGCTCTAGCTGGAAATAATGTTTGAAGGCCAGTAGAATTGATGTCAGACAGGAACTTTCAGGGCTGTATATAGGACTCTGCCAGAAGCATGGTTTAAAGGGTTGGGAGTTATATCGTTCTTGTCAATCTGCGGACTACCACCATATGTCTTTTAATTTTCTTTTCTTTTAATTCGAATTTCATATTATTGCAACCACTAGCAGGGTGGTTATTCAAGGCCTGCGGCCTATGGACTGTTTTTATCCTTGTAATAAAGTGATACTGCATTTTACATACGTACCCTGTGATTGCTCCATTTCATTTGGAGCTCTTAAAGTCCCCTTGCCCCTGGGTCTTTGATCTGGGTCTGTGGGCCTGGTGATATATAATTTTGGTATGGTTTAAAGGAGTAATCTTTCAAATCAATCGTCATTCTGTCAGAGAAACTGTTTTGCAGCAGCTATCGCTACTGTTTTTAACAAAAGTTTGTAAATGGCAAAACTGATCAATTGTCAAGCATGTGGGTGGTATACTGTTCCCACTAAGTTGGGAGCATAAAATTGTCCCAAATGGTTTGGTATCTTGAAGCATTCTGGGTTCCTTTTACTGGGGACAAGCTCCAAAAAAATTGTAGAAACTCTAAACTCCACCGACACTTGGCAATATTCAGTCAAGAAGTACCAATCTCCTAACATCTGCCAAACCTCTCCTATCCATCCAGTGGTGGTTTTAGGCATGCGGAACATGGCCGTCAATCTTTTGGGGAGGGGGTTGGTCAACGATCTTCCTAGGACTCTGCATCCATCTAATGCTGGCCATACACATACCGATAAACGGCCGGATTTTAATCTGACCGACGGGCGTGCGCGCTCTCGCCGTCGGTCAGGTTAAAATCCGGCCGTTTATCGGCATGTCCCCACTTCTCGGCCGGCCAGAGATCCGACATGTCGGAAAATCTGAGCCGATGGGAGCCGATTGCCATAAGCAGCAATGAAGACGGCGTCTCCATCGCTGCTTATGGCCGGCACACAAAGGGTGCCTGGCCGATTGTGGGGCCCCAGAATGCAATGGGAGGCTAACGTGATGACGTCATCACGTTAGCCTCCCGGAGCGACATCGGGGGTAGTCTGCCTGCACACATCGGCGTGTGTATGGCAGGCATTAGCAGCAAGATAGTTTCAGGAATGGTTTTATTTCGCAGGTGGCAACCTATGTTGGTATATGCTGGAATTCACTAAGCTCCTGATAATGACCATTCTTCCTCCATTGTTTGCTGTAGTCTGCATGTCTAGTTTTATTTTATACATCTGCAGCTATGTAACAGGTATTCAGTGATAAGAAGGGGTTTCCTAAAACTTTTAGCAATTTAATATATAAAAAGTCCTTTGGGTCCTGAAAATTCAAAATAAATCCTTTGAATTGTAAAGTAATGCCACATGGAAGTAGGATGGGTATTTTCTGGTATAAAGTGCAAACATATTCAATAATACTCTATACGTAAATCCACAGCTATACCCATCTAAAATAGCTAGCCCTGATGGATGTGTAAAAACACACTTTCTGTCAAGGACAATTGTATTGGAAAGAGTAGTCTAAAGAACAATTCCAAGTAACAAACAAGGTGCCATTCACATGCCCCCCCCTGGGGTTATAGATAGCATCATCGAGGCGTACACAGAAAGATCCCCCTCCGGACAGGTGAGTATGCCCGAGGTTGAAAAAGTCTATTTATTTAAAAAGCACAAAATGTGCCGTGATTTATCAAGCTCTGTGCTTGACGCTTTTTGAATGTTTCATACCGCATTTGGATGGTTGTTCTGTTGGTAAATGACCTCACAAGAAATCTCTGCAAAAGCCTGTCAGCACTTTGCATAACGCTTTTCAGACATTTTTGTCCTCATACTGTGAGTTAGGTAGTTGAATGTATGTGCACTCTAGCTGCATATGTGTTAGCTGCCCTGTATTAAGGTCCCCATACACAGACCGATCTACCTAGTGTTTCAGTGTATATGTGTATGTTCTCAAGGTACGAAGGTGGTGTGGGGGTGGAAGCCTGTTTATACTCTTGGGGATTAGCACCATATTACAAGGTCTGGCAGGGAACCACTTTGATCAATGTAGATATTTTTGAAACATACAGAACTTTTTGATCCTTGCTTTTCCCATCTTCCGCTATATTGGAAAGTACCAGAGGAGTCCTTATGTGCAGACTCAGCAAAAGATCTTTAAATATGTTTGTATTTGTGAGACCATTCATGCCATAACAAAGAAAGGAATACAAACCAAACAGAAGTTTTGACCTTCTATACTACATAGTTGTTGGTAAATCTAAAGGAAATTGTATGGAGTGATCTAAAGGTGTATGGAGGCTTCAAGGCATACACTTCAAGGAATGTGGAGAAAACAACTACAGAAATAATACAACTTTACATACATACAATTTCAATGTTGTGGTCACAGTAATTTGTGATCAAATATTTCACAAGAACTCTATAGGAGGACAAAGCAAATTATAATTGTGTGCCATGTGTGAGTAGTGTGACCCCATTTCCCCCAATATTGAGTTATAATGTTTGGAAGCTGTATGCTTCTAGACAGGATCCTGGTCTTATTACAATTACTTGTATGCAGAATTCTAGAAGGGTATGAAGGACAGGCCTTGACAGAAAAAAATAAACACAGTAAAATGCATGCAAGGACACGCAGCTGAGATTCACGTGCTCTGCATATTACCTCATTATGTTAACCAAGAACTAAAACCATGTGACTGCTTTCTGGAAAATCTGCTTTTAAAAAAACAGTAAATCTAATAATAATAGTCTATACGGTAACAAAGAATGTTAAGCTGATTGCCTAATGTTCTCTTGCTTAACTACTTGTATACATTGTATAAGTGGATGTACATATGTGTATTAATCAATAACTGATCCCAGACTTAAGGTGGACATACACTGTTATTTATTCTCAGTTTGACTGGCTTAAAATACGATCATAATAAGACGTTTTCAATATATAAATTTCAATAATTTTTACAACCACACAGTGTGATCAATTCCCCTCAATGCCTTGTGCACATGGTCTGTAATATGATCAGATACGATCGATTTTTGTGTTCCATTTACATCACTTTTGGTCTAACAAAATAAAAGTAATTGTTTTCAACCGATTGATTTAATATGATTGTTTTTTAAGTCGTTTAAATGGAAAAAGCAAACTGTGTATGCCCAGCTTTACCACGCATTGACCCATGTGTATGGGTATAAGGTGGGTATAAAGTGACACATACAGGGGCCAGTGGGGCCTCCATTTCACATATAATAATGTGGTCACTGGAAATGATTGTTCCTGATTATTCCACTAATTTCAATCACTTATTGGTTGACTGAATTTAGACAAAAAGAATAGATTCTAAAAGGAACAGAAATAAGGACTAGTTTACGGGCACATTAAGGCAATGTGGACACCTACGCAGACATAAAAGCTGAACTTCTTCTGATAATGTTACTTTCTACTGACTTCGTTTGGTGGATTAGCTGTTCATTGAACATTGCCCTCTACTACATTGGCCTGAGGCATCAAATGCTATTCTGGATCACCAGTATTCACACAGGGTCAGTATATGTTATTTTGGACTTATAATCATCCATCTGCAGCAGATTCCGGTAGACAGGAGTCAAAATTGTTACCTAATGATATTAAAGAGGTTCTCCATCACATGTTCCCTACTCAATGTTCCCTTGTTTGTACTTTTCTCTCTTTTGAAAACATAATAATAATACAACTTTATTTCTAGCCAGTGATGGGATTTTATTTCTACCCAGTGATCAAGCTAGTAAGGTTAAGAGCTACACTACATTTTTGTGGGTGTCATTATACATTTACATTGAATTGGCAAAAAGCATAAGGAGTTATGCTCTGTGACACCCAGCGTCGCAGCAATGACGTGTGGGGCTTTGTGTTGTGATTGGTGCCTTGTCATTGGCTTTGACATGTAGAAGCAGGCACATCATAGCCTATTCAAAACCTATTCTATCAGAGTAGTCTGCACATTCCCAGTTTGGAAGAAGCAGTACAACAGTATAGGTCTAAGTCAGCAAGGGGGTTAGGTATGTATTTGGGTATTATAGTATGTAGGTATATTACACAATGGATAATACAAGGTCATCATGACAATGTCTACATACCTAGTAAATGCACTGTGTTGCTGTGAACTACTGGTTAGTGCATATAGGTGATGTTAAGAATAAATTGATATACCGTATTTTTCGGACTATAAGACGCACCTGACCATAAGACGCAGCCAGTTTTTAGAGCAGGAAATCAGAAAAAAAAATATTTCATTTGTTTAAATGAATGTGAAAAAATCTCATGCAGTACCCCTATTCAGCCACACCACCAAAATGGTGTCACTAGAGAGCAGACTTCAGCGTCTCTTCTTACACAGAGCTCAGAGAGGGAAGGGAGGGGGAGGAAGGGGGTATCTGCACTCCGGTCTGCCTGTCACTTCTCTGCTGCATCCACACACTCTGCGTTGGCTATATTTGCGAGGCTCTGCAAATATAGCCAATACAGTTCAGCTCCCCACAGCTCTACCGGCAGATGGAGATCACACAGCTGACATAGCTGTGTGATCTCTTGGCACACAGTAGGTGTGCTGATTGAGATCACAGAGCTGATCTCCTCTCACTCTGCACACAGCTGATCTATCTGCCGGGAGAGCTGTCGGGGAGCAAAGTTGCGATCACCGGCGGCCGGATGGCCGCGGGTGGTCGCACATTTGGACCATAAGATGCAGGCACTTTTTCCCCCCAATTTTGGGGGTGAAAAAGTGCGTCTTATAGTCCGAAAAATATGGTAAATGTATCATGACATACATATACATGTAAGCAGTGTAGAAGTGTCAGTATTGTGTTTTGCTTAAGATGTTAATTGGTAACTAGGTAACTAGCTAGCTATTCATTCTCACTAGTTTAGGCTCCAAAGTCCCATTAACAGAGTTGGCGATTTTTGGTCTTTTTCTCTGGTTTTCTCAAATATTATCTATAGGTAACCACTAAAGAGCAATCCTGTTTCTAAACCTATGTCTCTGGCATACCTGTCAACTTTAAAAAAGCAAACCCGGGGGAAATACAGGAACTGAGGAAACTGATGTCACTTTCCAGTACCCGGACCGTGGTTCTTTCATGTTCCAAATTCCGAAAGTGACGTCACTGACGGTATCGGGCTTCCTTCTCGGCTGATTTAGCAGGGAGAGGGCATTACTCTCCCTACTAATGTCCCACCCCTCTTTTGCTGATAATGTGAGGGTGGGATATTAGCAGGAAGAGTAATGCCCTCTCCCTGCTAAATTACGGCAATTTAAAAAAATCCGGGACTAATCCGGGATTTGTTGATATCTGGATTTGTCCGGGAAAGTCACATAAACAATGTGACTTTCCCTGCCAAAACGGGAAGGTTGACAGGTATGGTCTCTAGGGTGGGAGCAGCCATTTTGGGGAGTGAGAACTGTGTACAAACTAAGCAACAGGAGGCCTGTCAATGAGGACTGGTGGGGAGGGAGAGAATAAGCTGTGAGGGAAAATGTTGGAAGCCAACAGCTCAAAAAGAAAGGATCTCTCATGAAGTCTCTCCTGAAGTGACATTTGTGCTGGGACTCAATTCACTTGTTTTCTGAACCTTTTGGGACATGATTTTCTGCCTTTCTGAGAACTGTATATGCGGAGTACCTCTGACTCCTGTAGTTGTTTTGTTGTCTGCACGCTGTAGAAGATAAAGCCTTTCATTGTTCTACCACAGAACTGTTTCTTATGTTTTTGTATCAAGCCATCAAGTATCCTGTGGGTGCTGCAGAATTACCTCAGAGAAGTCAAGTTTACATTCAGGGTGTTGCTGTGCATTGCGGTAGCATGTTTGAGCACATGTTACTATACACATGTGTGAAACCACCCTTCAGTTGAATTTGCTACATCCTGTTTTTTCTTTTTGTTCTTCTGTTGTGAGCTTAGGGAAGAGATGAGCCCAGGGTTCCTCAGACTGTATCTCAAAGTGGATACAATATTGCTTTAAATCCAAATACAATTCTGAGGCATTTTCTGTGATAACTCTCTGTTTCATCTAACATTTTGTTTTATGTTAATCAAGGTGTTGCTATTTTAGTTACATCCTGAAGTCATGCAGTGGCACAGGAGTCACGGATGAGTTGATGAAGGGTGCACAGTTAAATCCAGATGAAAAGGCATCATGAAAAGCTAAGTAAGACCAGGATATTCTTTAGGAAATTAAAGCTTATTTCAAATTACCAAAGGGCACTCTTGTGACTAGGCCGAGGTTCAGCAACCACATAACCATGAGAAAGGAAGTGATTAGACAGGACATGGTTATTCTACACTTCCTCAGATGACATTGATATTGGATTGAATGGAAATAGGAAATTCCTATGGAAACTGGACTTATGCGCAAGAGGAAGAAACTAAAAAACAAAAGGTGTGAATTATCTTTGTCAACATGTCTGGTCACTAGACGGAATTAAAAAAAATATACAAAGAAATTCAACAAATAGTTTCAATCATCATAATGTAGTTTTATGCGCCAAATAGGAAATGAAAAAAATGCAGGTTAAGAATAATGCCAAAATACACAGGACATTTCTAAATGTAGACACTATTATTCTTGAATGGAACAGATATGGTGGTGAGAGAGAAAAAAAGAAAGGGAAGGGTCAAACTTATGGAAGATTGACATCAATGTTTTGTCTGTTCAGTACGCTTTTACAGCTGGAAATGTAGACACTATTCACCTTGAATAGAACAGATATGGTGGTGAGAGAGAAAGAATAGGAAGGGTCAAACTTATGGAAGGTTGACATCAATGTTTTGTCTGTTCAGTCCGCTATTACAGCTGGAAGATCATCATTATCTTTTTTAATCAGGGACCTTTCCCATGGCAGAATTCCCGTTTCCACTCTTGAAATGCATATTTTTTTCCAATATAAAGATTATTTTGTTTGCCAACAGTTATGCGAAGGTGTGTGAACTGTCTCAAAAAGGATTTAAATTCTGCTCAGCCTGTCTTGTGACATAGAGTGGCACCCCACACTGCCAACTCCTTGGCCTCTGTGCAAAGTATACTTTATATGAGTATAAATATAAGAGATTATAATATGCTCAAAACCAACCCCAAACTTGTAAATAGACAAGGAGGAGGCACCTTAGTGAGTTTATCATTCTGTTTAGGGGCAAACACAGACTTTCCAAAGTCATGACCACCTCATGTTTGTGTATGGCTGTGTTCCACCTTTTGTCCATTGCTTTACAATGGTTTAAAAAAAAGTTCTTATTGAAGACTACAACAAACGTGACCTAGCTGGACTTGGTATTTGCCAAATATGGCAAATTATGGCTCAATAATTGTTTATTCAATATTTCATTATAATTACATGTCCTGTGCTGAGCCTCACATCTCTCTATCGGAGTCTGCCAGCTGCATTTCTTTACCAAGTTCTTTAGAAGAAAACATTTGGCATCAAGGTTTCTTCATCTTGCAGTATAAAATATGTGGTAAGTTTAGTGCACAGAAGATGGGAGAGAAAGGCTATAGGAAGGGCAAAGAAGGAGACACAAAGGGACTGATGCGAAAATGAAGGGGGGGATGAAAGTGAGAAGGGGGGTGGGAGGAAAAGTAGGCTGGAGTTTCAGGAAATGGGGATCATAAGGAGGAAAGGTGGGGGGAGTAGAAATCACGGCTCAGCAAGAAACACACCCAGAGTTTGTGCTGAGACAGGCTTTCTGGGGTTGAGCGCTGTGGGGAAGGCACATTGCCAGGTGCTCGGTGGGGGCTAACATATCATGGGATGCTGTGGAGTAGAAATGGCGGGCAGGGGGTTTTGTTGTGTAACCTCTTCCCTACCAAAAGGTGAAATGGACATTTTTGTTCTTCGTTCCCTGAAGAGCTGTTGGTCAGAGCTGCTGAGAGGAGGGATTTTTAAATGACCGCTGCTGTCTACAAAGCACTTTTCCAACTTAAGTTTGCCACACAGGCATGCTTAGTGCAGAGATTTTAGATTTTGGACTGCCTTCTGTCTGTGCCCTTGTGTGACCTTGCAAAGATTACTTTATGTGTCATATGTTTTTGTATTAGTAGTAATCCATAGGTGTATCTGACGTGCTGCTGAGTACAGGAAAGTAAGAACCTCAGTTCAGCATTGCTGCCAGCTGACCCTCATTTCCTGTGTTGCTGTTTGTCCCATTAAAATATTTAGCCGTGACAGGGTCAAGATCCATTACCAAAGAGTTCATTCTGTGCGCTGGATACCGTTCTACAGATCTGCTTCTTTGTACTGTAACATGAACTAGACACAATAGAACTGGAAGCCAAATCTAGACAGAACTCCTAAATAAGTTTAATTAGATCCAGGAGGGGTAAAGCCATTTTAGGTTTGTCTATGTTTGTGCTGGTCATTGCTTCTTTTTATAATATGAAGTGTAGGGGAATCACTTCAATATGAATTCATGTGACAACCGTTCTGACAATGTTTTTATTGCTTTCCAATGTGCTCTCCCACTGACCACCATAGGGCCCATTACTTTTATGGGTGCCACAGCCGCAGGAAGGGAGAAATATCTGTCATAAAAGCCTGATATTTGTTTTATATACTTTACCCTGCTCTATCAATAACTAGCAACAATGACCATAAAGTGTATGTATACACAAATTACAGATTACTCACTTCCTGCTCCAGGGAAAGGTTTTTCCTGACAGATAGTAAGGAAAGGTTTGAAACATGGACTCCCCAACCACATATATTTAAAAGTCCAAGAACTAGCAGGAAACCAACTAAGGTGACCATGCAGAGCACTACATGAAGGAAGTGTGTATGAAATTCCTGTATGTGTGTGTATTTGATGCAAGCCTCTACATGACTGGTATGTGTGTGTTTATATGATGACTGTATTTGCATGACTCCTGTATGTGTGTTAATATGATTATCATCTCTGCATGATTGGTGTGTGTATATGACGCATGTCTTCATGATTGGTTTGTGTGTTTATATGATGTATTTCTCTGCTTAAATTGGTGTGTGTATGATGCATGTGTGTGTGTATGGTGCATGTCTCTGTATAAATGGTGCATTGCTCTGCCTTATTGGTGTGTGTACATATGATAGAAACCAATCATGTAGACATGCATCATATACATATAAATCATGCAGATATGTTAATCATATAAACGCACACCACTTGGGGGATGCGATTAGATGTGTCCTCTCTTCCCTCTGCTGGGGGGAGGGGGGGGGGGGTGATGCAATGCAGTCTCGCACAGGGTCTCCAAAGTAAGTTATGTACACCCTGTCTGTCCCTCTCATTGTTCAAACCTCGCTGCAAATTATTGAGCAGTGCAAAGCCATAGTGGAGGTCGCTACAGTCAGGTCCATAAATATTGGGACATCTACACAATTCTATCCACTTCCACAATGGATTTGAAATGAAACAAACACAATGTGCTTTATCTGCAGACTATCAGCTTTAATTTGAGGGTATTCACATCCATTAGGGGAAAAGTGTAGGTATTACAACAGTTTGCATATGCGCTTCCCACTTGTTAAGGCAACAAAAGTAATGGGACAATTGGCTTCTCAGTTGTTCCATGGCCAGGTGTGTGATGTTCCCTCATTATCCCAATTAAAATATGCAGAGAAAGGCCCAGAGTTAATTTCAAGTGTGCTATTTGCCTTTGGAATCCGTTGCTGTCAACTCTCAAGATGACATCCAAAGAGCTTTCAGTAAAGCAAGCCATCATTAGGCTGAAAAAACAAAACAACCCCATCATAGAGACAGCAAACACATTAGGCATGGCCAAAACAACTGTGTGGAACATTCTTAAAAAGAAGAAATGCACCGGTGAGCCCAGCAACACCAAAAGACCCAGAAGACCATGGACTCACAGTTGGCCAGATCAAGAACACTCTCCAGGAGGTAGGTGTATGTGTGTCAAAGTAATCAAGAGAAGACTTCACCAGAGTGAATACAGTGGGTTCACCACAAGATGTAAACCATTGGTGAGCCTCAAAAACAGGAAGGCAAGATTTGAGTTTGCCAAACAACATCTAAAAAAGCCTTCACGGTTCTGGAACAACATCCTATGGACAGATAGATCAAGTTGTACCAGAGTGATGTGAAGAGAAAAGTATGGAGAAGGAAAGGAACTGCTCATGATCCTAAGCATACCACCTCACCAGTGAAGCATGGTGGTGGTAGTATCATGGCGTGGGCATGCATGGCTGCCAATTGAACTAGCTGATGATGTGACTGTTGACAAAAGCAGCATGATGAATTCTGAAGTGTTTTGGGCAATATTATCTGATTCTCATATTCAGCCAAATGCTTCAGAACTCATTGGACGGCGCTTCACAGTACAGATAGATAATGACCCAAAGCATACTGCAAAATTATTTAAAGAGTATTTTTTAGGGAAAAAAGTGGAATGTTATGCAATGGCCAAGTCAATCATGTCAGATTGACCAGGATCCTCCTACATGTCGGATCGCATGGTGATCTGACGTGTCGGTGTCTGGGATCCGTGGTGCCCGTCAATCCTCTGAGGGGACCACGATTTATGATGACATCATGCTGCAGTCGGTCCCTCATCTATTGAGGGATAATCTGACTGTGTATGGGCACCTTAAGTTTAATGGAAGGGGCTAATTTTCCAGTTCCAAAACTATTTTGAGAAAACTTTCTTTCTATTTTAAAAATGTATTCTGCATCTATTGCAAACAGGGTTATTTATTGCACTGACAATTTAACAAAGCTTTATTCCAGTTTTAATCAGTGTGGTTCTTCAATTTATGAAACAAAAAGTTTGATATTCTTCAATAACACACACTTTCAGTTATACTTGCTCAGTTGACGCATAAAACTGTATACAGGGGCCCATCAAATCTGTCTTTTCTTTGTTCTTGGGTTGTCTTTGAAGAATGTAGGTGGGAAAGGTCTGTAGTTTGCTGAATAGCTAGTTTTTTGTCTTCCCCTCTAGAGGGCATAATGAAAGCATTGAGGAAAATCCTTCAATATATAGTGGGAGAGCAGACCACGTCTGCAGTCCTGAGAGGAGAGGGGAGGGCATACAGGAGGCTTGGAAAGTGGGAGTTGGGAGGGAGTGTAAAAAAAAAAAAAAAAGAAACTGGAGAGATACACTGAAGCATTAGGGAGAGTGTGTGACAGAGGAGGGTAACAAAGAGTGGATGGAGGGGGTAAAGAAAAGTAAATGACACTTAAAGAAGACCTACAGCAACATTAATAAAGAAGGTAGAGGGTCAGGAGACAGTAGCTAAAAGTGAGCTGAAAAGGGTGGAGGTGGGAGAGCACAGGACTAAAAGGCTATAATATTTTGAGGTCTCCAACTCCCCACCTCCAATATCCTGGAAGAGTTGTGTGCAGTCCCTGACCCTCAAGATGGACTCTCTGAGAACGGTCTGGATATGGCTCCTGCTCTGCACAGTATACAAATTAAGTATTGCCAAGTTCAGTCCAGAGGTAAGTGACCTTACTGTTGTATCTGTCTATTAATGTATTGAATGACTTTGTGTTTTGATACCCACTAGCACATCAAATCAGGTTTCAATGAAGGGCAGTAACCTGTAGCAACCAAACATAATTTTGTCGGTCTATCCTAACTAAACAGAAATTGGATTGTATATGTTGCTATTTCACAGATTTGCTCTCTGTCCTGAATATTAAGTAGGTCCAAATATATCAAAATTGTCATTCACTCTTTTTCTCCTTGAATCCCTTTTCTCCTTTCCCTCCCTCCTCTTTTTTCCTGGAGAAGCCGTTTTGGGCTCTCCCTGGAATCTGAGGTCACACATGAATCCTGTTAAAATCTGGAATTGTGCTTTCTGGAAAAGATTCAGTATTTAGAATGAGCGAAGAAGGAAAAGATCCAGCAAGAAAGTGAGTTAGAGAGGAGGGGGTTGGGTTAGGCACTCACAGCATTTTAGAAGCACACTTAAGGATTTCCATCCTCTAACAGAAGGAGAAGAGTTAAAAAAAGACAAACTAAGAAGTAGCAGCTAGTGGCAGTAGCAACCCTACCATGGTTCATACTGCAGCACAGAGCTATTATCCAATAGACATAAATACGATAAATGTATCCTTACCAAAATAGTTGCAAAAAAAGAGTATGAGCCATGACTGAACTGATGCTCAAAGTGAAAAAAAATTTAGATAGAGGAGATGGGATGGTATTTGTGTACACATTTATAAAAAATAGCCAACCCAACACCCAGTCTTGGTGTGATAAAATACTGAGAATTGTTCTCATGGTGGAACCCTACTTTAAGAGAGGTTGATGCTGTCCTAGTAGAGAGTGACAGAAGGGTAGATAGAAGGGAGGGGGAACTGGTGGTACAGCTTTGGGAGAAGTCTTGCATCCTAAGCTGAAGCCTCAAAACCATTCCATGAGTTACTTTACTGTTATTTATGCCATTAGGCGTTGAGTACATGTCAAAGGACAGAATGAAAAATTTTACACAGAGGTCTAATCAGAGAAGAAAGGGTTCAGAGGAGAGGGAATAGTGAATGAGGAGAGCCATTGTGGGAGGAAAAGGAGGAGAGGGAGGCCACTTGGAGGATCTTCCATTTGGACAGGGAGCTTTTCTTTGGTCTCCTTGTCCTAACCAGTCCTAACCAGAGACATGGGGCTCAACAACAGGGCTATGTGTTTTGTGAATTCAGCATGGTCCCTTCATTTGCACAGTTATTCGGTGCATAATGGAATTCATTTTTAACATATATCATTGATAATTTATAAAATTGCAGCTATGGCTAGCTCCAGCGCTTCAGTATTGGTTTAAGTATTCAGAAAAGTCTCTCACAGCAGTTTCTTTGAATTGTTCCAAGTACATTTTACGTTCCATTTTAAAAAAGTTTTACTTTGTAAGTGCCTATACATGCATCTCTTGCATTCCATTTCATAAGTAAAACACATGACTTTCTCCACTGTTTTATATTCTGTTGGTAATATGTTAATTTCTGAATTGTCCCTATTGTGCTCGTACTCTGCATTTATATAACATTTTGTAACTCTTAAAGTCATGTTCATTTTTTCTGGACCACAGACTCCTGGCAAAGTGCAGTGTTATAAATGATATACGTGTGCTTTAACCATCTGATCAGTTTGCATGAAAAACTGTTAGGTATGCGCTACCTCAGCAAAGGAAAGCATTTTGAAAAGGGGCCAAAGAGGATTGCATTATATGTAGCATATACAGAAGGCATACTACTGTTATATCTACCATACTGTAATAGCCCAGCAACCTTCTTTCTCACAGCTTTCTCAACATCTACAAACTGAAAAAACACTCACAAAATGTACTGTGTACGTCTTTTCCTGATTTATCATTGCTGCCAGCAGTGTCATGTGAAAATCCAGCTTAAATCAGTATGCTTCTAATTTTGCTTCTCACAATGGGCCTGAAGAAAACATTGATAAAGTCTACTAGCTAACCATGTGTACAGATTTTGGTATTTAATGCAAAATCTTTCCCATACTGAGATGTGTAGCTGTATGCACTTTGGAACAATACATTCTTAAGCAGCGAAGTCTTTCAAGGTCATCCTTAGTTTGCTTCCCATCCCAAAAGTGACTTGGTAGCCATCCAGCCTTTTAATCTCTAATGCAAACACAGATCAGGAGAATTTGAGGATCAATTGCT
The DNA here is from genome assembly GCA_036250615.1 of Ptychadena robeensis. NCBI lineage: Eukaryota > Metazoa > Chordata > Amphibia > Anura > Ptychadenidae > Ptychadena > Ptychadena robeensis. The sequence goes on along the minus strand of CM070032.1, from coordinate 87,484,204 downwards.
CTACAGTGCTTGAGGATACAGAGTTTAGTTTGAAGGTTTTTTGCTGAAAAATAAGTAAAAATTTTAACAATTTAGCTGACAGAACCTGAGCAAAAATGTCCGTGGGCAGAATGGACATAGCATTGCATGCTAAAGTCAGCTTTGCATGTCCTAGCCTTTGTTTTTCATGGTGGCTAATACACTAACATGACTAACATGCTAACAATATGACAATAAAAACAGCAGACAGGAGTATCCACCTGTAATGATCTATTTTGCAGAGAGATTGCAGTAAAGGGAAACTCTAAACTGTCTGCAGTAGATGCCAAACAATGGCTTGACCAACTCAAGCTGATAACCAAGATGATTAGTTAACATAACCAAATGGTGTTAAATGGTCAAAGTTGTGGTAATCTAACAGCCACTACCATATTAGCATCACAGTGTCATTTACTGTTGACTGAGGTATTTGCCTGTGACCTACTTTGGATAATTCATGGAATTCTCCCTCATCTCTCTATCTCAATATTTTGCCCATTCAATATAATAGACCAGATGTTTTTGCTTTTAGTTTTGTGGTTCAGAAAGTGGGCCACCATGCCATTTTGTGTGAGTCATCCTTTGGTTTAATAGTTCAAAATTTCTATATATGCACTGCCATATCCTACCATGTGATGTTAAAGGTACAGATTCAACAAAGACGAAATGGCTAAATGTATATTCAGCCCTTCCAAAATGAGCATCTGCCTTTGAAGAAATGATGTGCCCTAGCCCTGCTATTACTACTTCAAACACACCTACCTAGAGTAGAGTGGTCTTACCCAACCTATATATGCCCTCTGCCATCATATTACTGATCACATGCTGATAAACCTTGCCTTTGGTGCTATTATACATGTTTGCAATTGTAGCTTTCTAGGTACAGAAATGGGCACTTACAACTGCTAAAATATGAGTCAAAAAGATTTCCAAACTTGTTGCAATATCATTTCCTGTTTTTTTTCTAACTGGAACTGGAAATGACTGATCCCTGAAAACTGGAAAAGCCACATAAAATCTTCTCAAAATACATTTCAATTAATTAATTTCTTATGTTTGTTCCAGTGATGTGAGAACATCATATCCTTATTGAGCCTTATGAAGCAAATGGTCCCTAGCCCAAAGCTAGCTACAGACATCAGATGCAGGTTTAACAAACAGATGTAATCCAACTCCAAAGATCTTTTCTATAAAAGATATTTCCATAACACAAAAAAATTGGCTGTGTGCTCATGTTTATTCCTACTGGCAAGTTTGATAAAGTACTGTTAGAAAGCACCACTGTAATCATAGAAAACAAAAGAGATTGGTGGAGAGGCAGGAAGTGCTTTTGACAAAGAATATTGTGCCCAGAGGAACTTTAAGGAGAAGGAAAGCTAGCTAAAAACATCATAAAATGATTTGCCATGCCTTATTTTTTCTTTGTCTGATTCTAACCTGAGCAGGTTTAACCAATTTAGACAATGGAAAGAAGTTGCATAAATACTTCATACTCATTCTTGGTGTTGGTGAAGTTCCTTCATACTTTAATAACTGGGACCAAACTATTTTAGGATGGCCTACACACATTAGATCATAGCCCAGTTTGGCCTAAAATGATCAGAACTATCTAATATTTACAGCCACCTTTATGGTTCCCTGGCAAGTATTAATCTTTAAGCTCTCATTAAATGCTGAAAAAAAAATGAAACA
>CM070032.1:87447407-87474820 GCA_036250615.1 Ptychadena robeensis | reverse complement strand
AATAAAAGGTGAACGATTTGTCACCCGGGTGATGCACACGCCAAGTGTCAAATAGCCCACAACGTCTTGTCAGCTGGCGGAAGGCCCTAGAGAGCCGCAGAGACGAGGGGGGGACCATGGGCGACAGGGCCAACCGATCCTAAGTAGAGGAAAATGGCATATTAAAATCTCCGCCCACCACTAAATAGCGGTGAGGTGAAGAAAAAAGGCGACGATAAACTGAGTTAAGGAAAGAAATTTGTCTAGAGTTAGGCGAGTAAATATTGCAGAAGCAAATCTCGCGACCCTGCCATGAGCCTCGCAGAATCTCTGTAAATCTTTTTAAACCTATATGTTTAATAGATTAAAAAAGTGGCGTTATGTACATGCTGGCAATCATTGCGCTTTGATTGTAACTCGCAAAAACACTAAATGTTTGTACACATTTCATTTTAATGCTCCTGTAATGGATTTACCTTGTGTTAACTGGAAAGTGTACTGATTACACCAAAATACATTTTAAATTAAATTACAGATACAATTGTGGACTAGGTAGGAGCGGCAGCAGCGAGACCCTAAAAATGAAGTCATAGCTCAAAAATTTTAGTGGAAGATTTCAGATTGAGACTAGATAGACACACATAACAGAAATGCACACGTAGCTGAGTCACCTGTGGTTCTTGAGGTTTGGCCTATTTTCAAATACTTAAAATTACTACGTATGTGTGTCCACCCATTCACCCCTAGCACTGCCAGTCATAGAATGACTGCCAGTGGAATAGAGGAGGGCCTTCACCAAACCGATGTCATAGGGCTGGAATAATACAATAATCAATGAATTGTGAGGCATATACAAACATTTGGGCTTATAGTGTAGGTGACAATGCAGAAAATAAAGAGTATGTAGAGAGGAAAAATAATTTGGCAGATACATTTGTTAAAGACATAGCTTTTTAGGAACCACTGTGGGCAGGAAATTGCTAGTTGGTTTTAAGGAAGCAGGGCACTCCTAATGTGGAGAGTTTAAGTATAATCATGATTTGAAGGAAGCCAGCAAGATAGTCTTAGGAAATGCCAAAGGTCAAAACACCAGAGAAGGACGTCATCTGAATGTAGGGTTCAGACCCATGTTAGAAAGACATCAATATTACATAAAAGAGCATACAATTACCAGTTGTGTCACCAGGAATAGCCTTCCTGTGCAGTCTTTCTTCTGAGATCCTAACCATCTTAGAATCCATCGCCTTACTGGAGACAGACAGACAATACAGGACACAGGCAGACAAAAGAACCAACAATGGGACTATTAATGTCTCTATCCGAGACAGAGATATGAGAGGAAAAACTAGACAAGGACAGACAAAAACCTACAGGGAATATAATAACCATCACCACAAAGTAGACTATAAGATATGAACCAAATATCACTACAGGAACTACCAGTGCCTTGATGTTGCATTGGTTTTCCTTTCTTAGGGTTTTTACTTGTTTTTGGGTAGCTCCACACTCTCCACTGTATCTCTAGAGGAGCAATGATTTTTAATCTGACCGACGGGCGTGCGCGCTCGACGTCGGTCAGGTTAAAAATCGGCCGCTAATCGGCATGTGCCCACATGGGGCGACAGATCCCTGTCGCCCCACTTCTCGGCCGGCCAGAGAACGGACATGTCCGATCTTCTCTGGCCGATGGGAGCCGATGAAAGCCGATGCCATAAGCTGCAATGAAGCGGCGTCTTCATTGCAGCTTATGGCCGGCACACAAAGGGTGCCCAGCCGATTGAAGGGGCCCCATAATGCAACGGGAGGCTAACGTGATGAAGTCATCACGTTAGCCTCCCGGAAAGAAATCAGGACTAGTCTGCCTACACACATCGGCGTGTGTATGGCAGGCTTAAAGCTAGCCATACACGGTTCGAATTTTGCACGATCAATCTTAATTTGATTGTGTTGTGCGATTTTATGATCGCTAGTCTAACATTGATCAAAGTACCACCACACAGTGTGATTGAGTTAAACCCGATCATCTATGCACTCCATGTCCGATTACCTTTCAACCTTTTTTTTTGCCTGATTTCAATCACCTTTGGAGCATCAGACCAGGTAGGCAGGAAAAGATTTTCAATGTAAAAATTGATCGCTCTAAGTCAATCGAACAGAAATATCGAACAGCTTTACAAAGACTTATGACCCTTTTTGGGGGTTGCTTTTTTTGCTAAGCACCAGTGTCAGGTTAAATATTTTTTTTTTCAGTACTGTTAATATGAAGCAATGGCTGGCACCAAAAACATGTAATCAAAGTGGTACTCAAATAGTTGTAACAGACTGCATCATATAGGACATTTTTTATTTTATTTAAACAATTCCTAAATCAGAATATCTGAATCAAAATAAATTCATAAGGGATCAGCTGAAACTATTTGATCCATACTTAGATGAACATTTTCAGGTACAACGCACATAGGTAACACAGCATTAACAAGACAGATACGGGTTAGTGGGGCAAGGCAGAAACACACGGATGGACAGGGGACATGCAAGTGAAGGTAGTGGTAAATTAAGGGTCCGATACACCTTTAGATTTCTTTGTCAGATTTCCTTCAGATTTCCTTTTTATTTTACCAAAACCATGTAATATGAGGGACTTTCTGAACAATCAAGTTTACCTGTGTTCAATCACAGAGGACCCGGCACTACATAGTTGTTGGTAGATCTTAAGGATTTCTGACAGAGAAGGTGTATGGCCAGCCTAAGTATAAGTAAGGTGGACAGTGCTGAGGGAGGCATAGTACACAGGGAGTACAATGATACAACATTTTGTCTTGTAACTGTGTGAGCTGGCTTGTGGATAATACCCAAGTCTTTTAGATGTGCCATAATAAAAGAAGATTCACTTTTTCAATAGGATCATCTGCTTGAGGGCCCATTTACACTTTTGGTTTAAAAAGACAGTTATTTTGGGGCAGCTTTGATGTGGTGTGGTACTTTTCATGTCCCTCTTATAGAAAACATGTGTCAGTTCATAAGCTCCAGTGGCGTAGCGTGGGCTTTCGTCGCCTGGGGCCGACCGGAAATTTGCCGCCCCTTTAGTAACTTCACACGCCGCCGATATCTTCCGGGATTCTAAACGTGATGACGTCATCACGTTTAGCCTCCCATTGCATTCTGGGGCCCTTCAATCGGCTGGGCACCCTTTATGTGCCATCCATAAGCTGCAATGAAGCCGCCGCTTCATTGCAGCTTATGGCATCGGCTTCCATCGGTTCGCGCCGGCCAGAGATTTTCCGACATGTCCGATCTCTGGCCGGCCAAGAAGTGGGGCGACAGGGATCGCAGCCGCCGCCCCTTTTGATACGCCGCCCGGGGCCATGGCCCCCTCGGCACCCCCCTCACTACGCCACTGGTAAGCTCACTGTTAACTGCACTAGCAATGACGTGGTTGCATATCTGGCATTGGGTGGCAGGTTAGATTTGTTTCCTGTAGTGTTCAGCTGCAAAGTGGTCTTCAAAACCATATTGTTTTGTTTTGTTTCACCAAGTGCAGCTGCAGATTAATTTATTTAGCTCATTGTTTATTACTGGAGAATGATATGTATAGATGAGAGATACATTAGTGATACAGAGGCCTTACCATTCATCACTATACCATTCATCATATTCATTCTACAGAAACTGGATCTGTGTTTGTGGCATGGCAACTTGAATACAAGTAGAGGACATAAAGTGTTAATACCTCACATTGAACTTACCTATTGAGTTGTATTGAAGTTTTCTGCCTATTTTATATTGTACAGAGAAATCTTTGCAATGGGGCCCAGAAGTCACCAGTTAAAATTTAACAGAGGGTTTTAATTCTATTATACTTTATCCAAAACAAAAATAAATGTTTGGCTTTAGAAATCCCTAAATATATTATCTACAATTTGTGTAGATAAACCGGTAAAGTCCTACTTTGTTATTCTGGTCCTCTTTCACAATAGCAGTGTAGGCAATGACAGATTTAAGCATGATCGATTATAACGATTGACATTTAGGGTTGATTGAAGGTCAGAATCGTAAGTGTATGGCCACACAAAGATCTAGTACACATGGATTGATCAGCTGCCAACTTTGTGCTCATCCTATAGTCCAATCAATGTGTCTATTGGTTGTCAGTCGCAAAACAGGGCACACAAGTGATTACTATTCTATCTTTTAGATCCTTATTTTAAGAATTCTTTGATAGGAACTCGCAGTTGAATTTGTTGCTTAGTACACACAATGACATGCAATGTATGTGTCTAATGTATGGTCACCACTCAATTTACTGGATCAGTGATTGGAACATTGGAAATGCAAATTCTGCCATGGATTTGTTCCATAATATCTAATAATGTGTTTTTAAGGACATAATATCACAATTTCTTTGAAAAGAGTTTGAGGTCACTAGTTAAATGTATTCAATAAAGATTGCAAGATTTGTGCATTATGTTAGTATAAAAAAAAAAAAAAATAATGTGTTAGGAAGAGAAGAGTGAAATATTTTCTTGTTGTGTTGTACATTTTGTACTATAATTTACAATGATTATTTTTTAGAAGAAACTTAGAGGAGGGGGTGATTGCGCAAAGCCCAAAATTTAGGAAAGTGTCCAGCTTGTGCAACTGATCTTGTGACAACATCTTCAGTAGTTTCAACAACATCGGCTCTTCTCCCTTTACTACTGGCCCCTTCTTGTATGTCCTGCATTTGTGTTCGATTTTCCTGTAACTTTAAACTTCTTCCTTTATGCCCAGCACCATAACTATCCCTCCCCCACACACACTTTGAAGTTTTACATCCATTATACATTGCCTCAGGGGACATATATACATCATCAGAAACATCCCCCAACAACCTTCCTTTGAAGAGACAATAACATTACTGTTAACTCCTACTGTTACTGTTACTCTCCAGATGCAGGTCCTACCGTCAGATCTATGCCTTTGTTTCATCCATTATAGTATATTACAAACTATTACAAGATTGTTTTATATGTTGGTTGTGATATCATCTTATTTATCTTAATAGAGCTACTGTATGTATACATTAGTCTGATAAAGTAAATTTTTCATTGTTGCAGTCTTTCCATTGTACATGTAGGTTGTTGAAAGTAAAAACTATATACAAGTTATATGGAGGCTGAAATGTTGACTTACTTTTGGTACAGATAATTGCTAACTTGCTAGTTAACTAACTTGCTAACTAGCTGAGCGATAGGCTTACCTTTTTTTCTGGTCTTATGTTGTTATGGGGTTTTTCTCATGGGGTTCTCTCCTAAAAAGGAGTATCCATAAGGGACAGCACTTGATATAACATGTTTTTCTTTTTAAGTTGCTCTGAACTATTTAAGTAGAAACAGTAAGCAGATGAGATAATAATCAGATTATATAAGACAGCCAAGGAACTAGCTTTCTCAGGTGGGATCACTATTTGCCACTATTTAATACCACAGGGGTTCAAACTATTCAATTGATTCACCTTATCAGGGTGGGTCTGGTGCTCTTTGCACAAACCTGCCAAGAGTATATTTTCCATAGGGGTCATACTTTTCCAGGTCCTGCCTTTGTGATCTTTTCTTTCAGACCTCTATGTGACCTCTGGAACTATCACTGGGAGTGGTGGCCATGTGTTTTTGTATTTCACAATTATTTTGTGAGACCACTAATAAGCCCATAACATACATATTTTTTTTAAAAAAAAAGATTGTAATGCTGTTACTCATAAAAAAAGAAGCAGATATTCTCCTTTAGGGCTTGTTTCCACTGGTGCGGTTTCGTGCACATCCCATGCGTTTGTGTGTGTTTGGCATGCGGATTAAGAATCGATTTTTGACCGCATCCAATGATTTCCTATGGGTGTGGTTGTGCGCGGATTTGGGACCGCGTCCACATTCGGCCACATACATCCGTGCACAACCGCACCAGTGGAAACTATATTGTTGCTTCCAATGGATGCGGTCGAATGCGGATTCGGCGGCGCGCTTAAAACCGCACGCATCCGCACGAAGCCGCCCCAGTGGAAACAAGCCCTTAGGCACTTTTGTTATTCTGTACTTTTGGACTGTTACCTTTAAATAACGTTAGGGTTTTATTGTTTCGCAGGGAAAAAATTAATCTGCAGACATTGCATATGGTATGACAGTATATTTTCCTTTTGCAAGAAGCTTCTTGCCCTAGAGATAAGGTTAAGGAGTGATGATATGGAGATTCATATATCTCAATCAATTAACTGCATATTGCACAATTGACATTTATGTCAACCTTTCAGTCTTCACTGTTGTTAATGATAGTTACTAAAAGTTTTTTTTTACATCATTGATATATATAATCTATCTGTGACATTAGCCAGTATATCAAATAGTGACTAGTGGTAACCTGGCCTGCATCACTGCTCTTTGTCTTAGAAATGTATAGAGGCACTGCCATGGATCAATAATATTGTACTTTAACAAAACAATCTTTTAAATGCAATATTACTGCATTGGGCATTCATATTTAGATGTTTTAAAAACATAAAAGGGAAAATTGTGTTGGCACTTGGCGCTTAACTCTGCCTCCACCTAGTAAATCTGCTGGCCTTAACTTAAACACCTTAAATGAAAATGAGAACTCAACTGCCACCATTAAATTATATAAAAATTATTCTCTATGAGGTTAGAATATTACAGACACACTTACCATGTGATATCCACATATTCAAACTGAGTGGATTAAGCCAAAAAGGAAATAACATCAACTCCACATCCTTCTGCAACATCTTTCACATATTGGGATTGTTTTCTCCATCCTTCCGTTACGGTGCCAAACAAAATGAGGTGAAATAAGGTGAAGTCTGTCATCTCAATGGTTATTTCCAGTATACTTATATCTAACAAATTTAGATTTAAGTAATTTTTTTAAACTTTACTGTGATATTTAAGTAAACAATTAAGATACATTTATTTCTAATGTTGCCAAGTTACATTTCTTTTAAACTGTTCCTACAAAGAGAATATTGGATACGCATTAGAGCAGATAGAACAACGTCTATTTTGCCACTATATAAGTTAACATTCTTCACATTAAATGTAACTGAGAACTGAGAAACATGGTAAATTGAGAAAATTTATTTCTTTACATCTAATGCCTGTAATGCTTTTTCACAAAATATTCAGTTTACATGGCTTGACCTTTCAACATACTAATTTCCTTGCAAAGTGATTGGGATTTAATAATTTAGTGAACAACCCACTGTGCCCTTCAAAAATAAATTCATAGTCATAGAAGTTTTTCTAAACTTGACTCATACTGAGAGTTTGTCATTGATTGACTTTAGTTAGCCAACGCAGGGTATGACTTGAACTCAAAACTCTCTTTATTCATTGATGGCTAACATGGTAAAACACTCTACTAAACTTGACTCACAATTAAACGTCTAAATTGCACCCAATTTCAGTTCAAATCAATGTTGTGCTTATGTGTAGTATAGAGGTAAATGAAATACAAATCTCTTGTCCAATGGAAGTGATATGCAACCAATGGGCCTACATTTGCTTTACAATTATAGTTGGCATATTATTCATGGACTTAAATCTGTATCATGTGAACCTCTTTGTTTTTGTTCCCTTCCACAATTAGGATAAGGATTTTTCAGTTACTTTTATTTTTAATAGAGCTGAAAAATTATATTCACCCCAAAAGAAAAAAACTTCTTCAAAACAATAATAATAATATGAAAAAGCAATCAGTGCAAACATCTTAAATATCTGTTTCTTTCATGGTGGGTGGCAGAAGAGGTTAATAGATTAATGTTTTATGTTGATGGTGTTTACAATCTTGCGCAGAAAACTAGGGGCTAGGCCTGGGAGGAGTGCCCATTATGTGCAATACTAGGTTGTGCGGTACAACCAGGAGTTTGGTGCAGATTAAAAGGTTAAAAAGTTCCAAACACATCTCTGATTTAGCAATTATGTATACTCTATCACCAGTGGGATTGTTTGGGGGTCATTTAGAGGTATCAATGTGAGACAAATCATCCCCGACACCAAACTTTTGCCAAATCCATCGGTGACCTTATTACAAAGATGATCATGCATATACAACCTGTTCTTATGGTTTGTAGTTGTTCTTGTATTGCCAGGGTACTGTCTGCAAAATGGCCATGCTAGTCTTATAGCAGAAGATACACTCGACAAGGGGAATTGGAAAATTATGATATATGCAATTTAGTCATTTCTTAGAATGTTTCTAATATACACTGTTCTCTGTGTTTACATCTTATATGCTTATATGAGAATTTTTCCAATTATATGAACTAGATGGAAATCAGAAACAGAACAAAGAACCAGGAGCTGATAGGGCGTGGTGTTTTATTTCCTTGTTCATGCTCACCCTCTCCCAGATTTGTAAGGCGGGTGTGAGCTTGCTGACCTCACATTAACAGCTGTGAAGTACAGCAGTTTTTTTTCCAGCTTGTGGAGCCCATATAGCACTGCCTGCCAAAAAGGATAAAATCTTCCCTAAAACTTGCCAAAGATTGTTCCACTCTTCCATTGCTGCGCATATTCAGTGTGCTCAAGCACTTCTGCACCCTACAGCTCCAAGCTCCAAAGTTTCAGCAAGCTGGTATATATGTGCTTGTGATGCACAAAGGAACATACCCATGCACTGCACCATTTTCTCAAACCATGCAACCTAAGTAATCCAATTCTGTAGGTGATCCTTCACATGTTATAGTGAGCAAGTGAGTGAAGTGCTTGATAAGAGGTATAGAACTACTTGGCTAACTTAATTTATGTATTATATATACTGCTCTTTTCGAACCCTAGATGTAGCATGCTGTGCCTATCCCAGGGTTTCAGTTCACTGCTTGTGTGAACTCCTAGTCATAGCCATAGTTTCCACAAGCACTGTTCTATATTTTTTAGACTAAACTACTACTACTGTTGGTCAGTACAAAGCACTAGGATTCTGTATATTGGTGCTGTATACTAATGAATTATAGCAATATTGAATATATATCCTAATTCCAATCTACAATTCTATATCTACAGGGCTGGCTACAGCAGTATGGATATCTTCCTCCAGGTGACCTCAGAACTCACACCTTACGCTCCCCACAGTCTATGTCCGAAGCCATATCTGCTATGCAAAGATTCTATGGGTTGACAGTGACTGGGAAGATGGATAGTGGCACAGAAAGGTACGATCTTCATCTTTAAATTGGTTCTTTGTTTGGCCTGCACATAAGCAGGTCTAAACAATTATCATATTGTGTTAGTATACAAATATACAAAATGAAATGTAGAGTTTAGCACAAATATGTAGAAAGTGGGAATTTAATAAAACAACTTTATCGGTCAATTGATTTCAAATTAGTGATAGTGCTGAGGAGTAAATCCCAAAAGCAATGTATAATCTTAAATCATTTATAAACAAGACAAATACAAATGTAGGACTGTCTAACCACTGGATTGGTTTTAGATGTTGACGTGTATGTATACAATATATACAAATAAAGGGTGTACTTTTTCTATCGAGTTAAATTTGGCATGTATACATTTTAGTTTTGTGATTCTCATTCCAATTTCTATTCTTACCAACAATATCTGGTTATCTTCAGGGCTATGAAAAAACCACGCTGCGGTGTCCCAGATAAATTTGGTGCTGATATAAAAGCCAACGTGAGGAGGAAAAGATATGCCATCCAGGGTCTAAAATGGCAGCACAAGGACATCACTTTCTGGTAAGTTAAAACATATATTTAAGCAGAATCTGCCCATATTTCCGTCTCAGTCTTATTTTTAGTATAACACTTGTCTCCTCCCAGCATACAGAACTACACACCTAAAGTTGGTGAATATGAGACACAGCAAGCCATCCGAAGAGCCTTTACTGTTTGGGAAGGTGTAACTCCATTGCGGTTCCGTGAAGTTCGATATGTGGACATTCAAGACGGATTTGAGAAACATGCTGACATTATGATCTTCTTTGCTGAGGGCTTCCATGGGGACAGCACCCCTTTTGATGGAGAGGGAGGCTTTCTAGCACATGCATATTTTCCTGGGAATGGTATTGGAGGGGACACTCACTTCGATTCTGCAGAGCCATGGACAGCCAATAATAAGGATTTAGAGAGTAAGGATCTAGTCCCTCTGAGTGAGCAATCTATATTCCATTTTTGAGTATACAAAAGCAATCAGTGTAAATTAATACTGTCTATACTTTTGTTCCCATAGGGAATGATCTGTTTCTTGTGGCTGTTCATGAACTAGGACATGCGCTAGGTTTAGAACATTCCAGTGATCCATCAGCAATCATGGCCCCATTCTATCAGTGGATGAACACAGAGAACTTCCAGCTACCCGATGATGATCGTCGAGGAATCCAGCAAATTTACGGAAGTGGTAAGTTTGGGAACAACACAGTGAGATAGTATGATAGACATCTGTGTAATGGGGATCCTCCCCTGGGGGATGCTGTTGAACCCAGTGTCATTTTCTCTCAGACATGATGAACTTGTGACCTTGACTTTGATTGGCAGGCTTATTCTAGCATGTACACATTCAGATGCATAGAGGATAGAACCTCCATCTTGTCTGTCCTCCATTATGTGGCTTACAGCAGTGGTTCCCAAACTGGGGGGGTGCTTAACCAGTGGTTGAATAGGGAGGGGGGGCTTGATAATGTTCCTAAATAGAAAAGGTGGTCTCTACAAGGAAAGGTTGGGAACTGTTAGCTAAGAGTAACCTCACCAAGGGAAGGCTACACAGGACTGGATAGGTAATCTCTTCACTCCTGTAGTACTCCTTCTGCAGACCTGGACCACCAGTCCCTTCCTCTAAGTTACAGCCTGGGCCATCTGAGGAGTGGCCTCCCATACTACTCAGCTATCCCCATACTTAATTATTTTAATTTATTTTGGTTTGCTACACATGTTTCTGTGTCAATTAGTCCAATGCCCACATCATGGGTACAATAATTACTGGGCAGGGCACATCCATACAGTTTAGTCACATTTATCATTCAGTTAGAAGGGTGCAATCTTAAGGTTTAGTGACAGAACAGTCCAGTTCTTAACCCTTTGGAAAAGTGGTACGGATGCACAGCAGTGCATTAATATCTAGACCCTAAAACTAATTTCTTCTATGTAGTCTGCATTACTCACATGTTGCTGTTGCTTGTAGTCCCACAGGGTGCAGACTTAGCCTGTCTCCCTCAGACAGGATCTCCAAGTCCCAAGACCCACCTAGCCCCTTCTATCTGGTCTTATATACCTTCATGGGGACAGCACCACCACTCATCAGGGCAAGCCGTTATTTCATTTCCATTACACTACATAACTACAATATGACTGAAGGCTTATAAGATTAGTGGAAAAGGTTTATGGAATTCATATATAATTCACATATAGTAAAAATGATTTACTTCAATCTTTTGCCTATGGTTTGTTACTGACTTTCTTAATACATTATAACCTATTTCTAGGCCATGGAGAAGGTCCACCAACACGTTCACCACTTCCCACACGTGCTCCTCAGCCTACTCCACGATATCGTCCAGATGTTCCTGATGACCCAAATGTTCCTCCTTATGGGCCAGATGTTTGCCAAGGCAATTTTGACACTGTTGCTGTTTTAAGAGGAGAAATGTTTATCTTCAAGGTTAGTGATTAGTAATCTTTTTTTTTCGCTTAAAGAATAATGTATCATCTATCTATTTCTATAGTTTAATTAAAACAATATATTTTTGCAGGAACGGTGGTTCTGGCGTGTGCGCAATAACCGTGTGATGGATGGTTACCCAATGCCAATTGGACACTTTTGGGTCGGGCTTCCAAACTCAATAAATTCTGCATATGAAGGAAAAGATGGAAATTTTGTCTTCTTTAAGGGTAACTATTAAAAAGTGTGGATTGAATTGAATTGTGTTTATCAGAATGTTTCCATCATCCTTTTTGTTTGTGTTCAGGAGATAAATACTGGGTATTTAACGAAAACAAACTAAAAGAAGGATACCCTAGAACATTAAAAGAAATGGGTCGGGGATTGCCATCTGACAGAATTGATGCTGCTCTGTACTGGATGCCAAACGGAAAAACCTATTTCTTCAGAGGAAGCAAGTAAGTTGTTTTGTGGACTTAAAAAGAGACATTTCTATTCCTAATACCTACCATAAATTTAAATAAATAATAATAATTCCAACTGCTTTAAAACAACTAGAAACACATAAAAGAGTTCCATTAGCTGTGGAAAGATTTCTAAAGGAATGAACTTGTTTGTAACCAGCTATGACTGTTAAGCAGGCTACAGACGGCTCGACATTTAAGCCATACGATGTTCCCTACAGCAGTGTGATGACGTCATCACACTGCTGTCAGATATCGGTGGAGCTGAGGAGACAGCTCTGCTCTCTCCCCGGCTCAGCCGATGCTTTGCCTGGAGACCCGCAGTCTCTATGTAAAAGCAACAGACACCGGCCTTATTTAACGGTCATGTGAGATATGGCTGTTTTCGAGTGGGATTGATTGGTCCTGATCAAAAACAGCGATGGCCGCATATTATATGGGCCAGATGTGTGAGCGCGCACGGCACTCGAAGCGGCCATCGATCGGGCCCATATCTGCATGTCTGTACCCTGCATTAGTCTTTAAATAGAGCCACAATGTCAGCTTAAATGTTTATTCAGTGGGACACCCACTGAAAAATTGGTTAATTTGCATACAAATGTTGCATTTTGTGTGTTTTCCTGTGACAATGTTGATCCAATAACAGCTAAATGGAGTCAAGGGTAAGAAAAAAAATGTGATCGCACAGTAAGCTGCTTTGAAGGAAGGGAGCAGGCAAAAACGCAGAATAATTTCGGTGTATCAATTGACACATTTTATTATTTCTTTCAGGTACTATCGGTTTAATGAAGAGGCAAGATCTGTAGATTCTGATTATCCAAAAAATATCAAAGTATGGGAAGGAATCCCTGACTCTATTCGAGGAGCATTTATGGGAAGTGATGGAGGTGAGACATATTCTGAACCTGCCATTGTTACAAGTTATGAGGAATTTATTGTTTCCCGTGTTTATATAACTGTTTTATTACACCATATAAAAGTCAGCGTAGTATCAGGATTTTCAAAATGATGACCAAGTGTGGGCAGTTGTGTTCAGGGAAATGCTGGCTGACACAGATGCCTAAAGGGTCTTCCGTTCCTGTGAAATGAATCACTTTCTAGTGTCTGTGATAATTTTATACTGTTTCTAAACCCCAAAACAAAAATGCATTATATTTCTACTATTCTTCTCCCATTTGTTGACCTTTTTCCTCTACTTTGACCTGGATATCCTGCTAGCAGCACACTTCCTGTCTATAATTTCTTTCTCCCTTGTACTATATACATAAAAGAAGCCGTTTTTGTCATACAGGTTGGATATCAAACCTTTCATTTTCTTCTTTTGTGTTTTGCAGCCTTTACTTATTTCTACAAGGGTAACAAGTACTGGAAGTTTAATAACCAGCAGTTGAAGACAGAATCTGGTTTCCCCAAGTCTGTTCTACAGGACTGGTTGGGTTGCAGGGCCGCCAAAGAACCTGATGACAATAACAATGATGATGATGATGACAGAGAAGTAGTAATCATTGAAGTTGACGAAGCCAGTGGAGAAATAAGCATGGCAGCTGTTGTAGTTCCAGTGCTCCTTTTGCTTTGTGTTCTGTGCCTTGGACTAGCCGTCTTTATCTTCAGGCAGTATGGCACACCCAAGAGGCTCCTATACTGGCAGCGATCCCTGCTGGACAAAGTGTGAGACGTCACATATCTGGACCCTCCCCCCCCCCCCCCCCCCCCCCCCCCCCCCCCATTGCTGTCTCTCCAGCCCTCCCATGCCTCCCTCACACAGATATCATGGGGAGCAGTAATAGCCACCTGGGGAGGGATGATAGGAGAAAGGCAGTTTGCACCACCTTTGCCGCTATTTATGTGGCACACATCACATGCTTTTAACCCCTCCATTGCCAGACTGGAGCTGTTTTCATAATGGTTATTGCACGGGTGCAAGTTTTAGTCTTCATTAGCTATTGGTCGGTAAGTTCTCTTAGTATAGCCGCCACTTATGGGAGCCAGAGCAGAGATGGACACCCTCTAAAATGTCTGGAGACTTCCCTTATGTTTTAAAAAGATGGCATGTGTTTATTTCTTCAAATACACAACACAGTCCCTAGCTAATATGTTTTGTTTTCAGTAACTAAAAGGGGAACATTTAGAGAACCCAGTCTTAGTCATGGCTGGAGTGCGTGAAAATGCAAGTAGGGTTGGACCAGCCTGTCTGACCATGTGAGCTTTTGTCTAAAGGTTGTTTACTCTGTGCCAAAGCACAGCAAACAGAAGGACATCTTTTGTAAGAAAACTTTGACTTCTGTATATAACCTGGGTCACAGCTTTGTAGCGGGGTATTAAGATTTTGGTGACAAAAGCAGATATAGTAACATTTTAAAATATTGGGCCTGAGGTCCAATTTAAGTGAAAAAAAAGCATAAAAAATGTTTTTATAGTAACCATAAATGTGCATGACAAGGACAATACCATTTTGTCCTTTGAATTCTTAAGTACTGTCCATTATATATGATCTAGAGAAAGTTGAGATAGGTAAGTGTATTTTTGCAGAGCAGGAATCTGTACCTAGAGAAAAGAGGGACAAGTTTAGGTCAGTACCACCCATTTACCAGAGTGCCTTGAAAACTGCCCTGTAAACCCATCAATTGTATTTGTATGATGTCTTTATCCTCCACCACCCTCTGTATTCTCATGGATATAGAAGGAAAAAGGTTTTAATCTCAGGGTCTTCTCCTGGTATCTGACTTGGATGATGTTGATAGAAGCTTTCATGTACTGGTTTAGTGGCTGCTTTGCAGGTCTGGGCAGAGGTAGCATTGTGTAGGCTTTTTGTAATGTAAGGGGTTGATCGCTGCTCTGAAAGATCCTTGCAGTTCTCTTGACAGAGAAAGGACTGGAATTACAATCCAGATGGAAAAAAATTAATTAAACTGCTGCTCTGCAGGTCTCTGGCTGTGGTGGGGTTAATCATGATTGTTAAGCGCCCCTGTAATCAGGAAAATATCAAACATCGGTGCTCTGTGAGTCCTATACACAGGGAAGGGGTTAATCACAGCTCTGCAGGTTTCTGTCGGGGTGAGGTTAAGAAGGGCAAATTACATGGTACGGTCAGGGGGTGGGGGGTCACATTTCCTCTCTTGTTTCCCGTCTTCTTCTTTTTTTGTTTATATTTGATTATTATAATTATTATTATTTGATAAAAAGGCAGCTCCTGCAGGTCAGGCCGCTTTGCATCTCCCACCTGTCCACTGCCAGGTCCCACCTGCAATAAGTGGGTGACCTCTTCACCCCTCCCCTCCAAGCATGGAGCTTGGGGTCAAAGCTTGCACAAGAGCATTAGGGCCGAGAGAAGCATGTGCCCTTTCTAACCCAACCCCCAAGTGCCTTATATCACCTAGTAACCTCAAACCTGAAATGTGCATCATTCCCTCATTTAAATATGTGTGTGGAGGGGTGTGGGAGACCCACCAAATTGAATGAATTAAAGCTTCTCTCATGTGGACAAAATTGTGTTTTTTTATTTTATTGTTTTCTAAAGTATTTTGTAAAATCTACCAAAACCTATTTGTTACATTTTTTAACATTAGAAATATAAAAAAATATTAAAAAAACTGTTTTAGCTGTGTTCATTGATCTCAAGTACTTATCAGGTAGGACATTTCAACCAAATGCAGTAATTCTAAAGCTTGAACATTTAGTTGACGAACTAATTTAACAATGTTCAACTCCTTGTTGTCACAAAAACTACACCCATATGCTCTTTTACTGGCATACTAACAAATTATATTTAAACTTGAAGTAACTTTAAGTTTAATTATAAACTAATAGATAAGATATAATTAAATGGTCAGTGAGTATCACTGGTATGAAGGGGTGTACAAATGGTATTTCAAAGCACCTGCATCCCACATATGTCAGGAAAAAGAACACAAATGTTATTAAGCACCAGCTTAATTTACTGGGGTGGCTAGACCCTGAGACTTTTAATGGCCGAAATGGATAACAAGATAGGTACAGTGTATGGGAAGTTAAGACATTCTTTTATTGCACATGATTGAAAAAATCTTATAACTACATGTCATCGAAACGTCTAAAACCAAATACCTGGATAGTTATAGAAGTAAGACCTGACATAAGGTACTGGGAGCCATATCAGGAAGGAAATGGGCCCAGTTAACCAATGAGTAGGTGGTCGCACAAAATCACTGTGATCTAAGTTTTAACAAATACATATACAATCAATGAATATAAACAATACATTATGTGAAATATGAATACATAACTTTACAGTACCACACATGAGCAGTCCACTTGGCAATTCCATAAAGACATTGATCATATATACATAAAAAGTACTTGTGGTATAGCATCCATGTTGCATTTTCACTCACCAAGACCCTCTAGAAATGCCAGTGGGGGTCTTCACCCTTGGTTGGACACCGTGCCATCACCATACCTGTCAACCCTCCAGTTTTGGCCGGAAAAGTCATATTTTTTTATGTGGCTTTCCCGGCCAAATCCTAGATTTTTTCCGGGATATTAAAATCGGGTGAAGGTAGGAGGGAGGGAGCGTCACTCTCCCTCCTAAGTTCCCACCCCACTTGTGCAGATAATGTGTGGGGTGGGACAATACTAGGGAGTGTAACACCCCCCTCCCTCCTAAGTTAGGCAGAAAGTAAAGGGAGGCGTTAATCTCATCTCAGTGATGCCACTTACAGTATCTGGAATGCTGAAGATTCTGACTATCATGGAGCAGCAGGTGTGGACCCACTGTGCCACGTGTCCTACCTCCTCTAAGGGTGTTATCTAAGTGAACCCACTCGTTCTTCACAATACCCCTGATGGTGGGCATAGACTTTCCCGAGAGGAACACCAGGTCGCTACCTCTGGAGGGATGGTAGGAACACAAGGCAGCTGGTCCCGGGGACAGCAAAGAAGGCTCCAGTCATCAGCCAGACAGTGTAACAGGGCGGGCAGCGCAGGTACAGATCAGGTAACTGGAGAATGCAGCAGGCAGGTAAGGGTTTACAGGAATCCATCTCAGAACACAGGCAAGGCTCAATATCACAAGAACAGCACTGGCAGGCAGTAATTAGCATAACACAGAGACCTTAAAACTGAGGCAAGGCTGAAAGGGCAGGGTTCCTTATATACCTGCAGGAGGTCCACTATTGGTCAGCCAGGTCACATGACGAATACCTTAAATCCCAGGAAATGACACAAGTGTGTAGAAACAACAGAATCACCGCTGAACAGGGTGCCCAGATCTGCAATGGTAAGTAGGGAGGCTTCAGTGGCGTATGGCAGCCGCCGTTGCACTGACCAAAAAAGGCAAAATTGACAGCCTATGGCCATCACACCACCGTGGGTATACACCGGTGGTGGGCAACTGAGTTGATATGGAGGGCCACAAGTGCGGCCCTCAGCATCACTAAAGGGCCGCACATAAAATTTTCAATCTAAACTGACTTGTATAAGCATTTTATAATAAAAAAAATGACAGCAGGCATAGCTAGAAGACATTATTTTTCATTTTTTTAATAACAAAACTTGTTTTTAATGCATTAGGGAACACTGTAGTGCTGTAATGCACATTTTGAGTCATATCTATCATCAAAGGTTATGTGCCTCTATTCTGAGGTTATGTGCCACAATAAATCCCCTGTTTGTTGGTGGAATAGTGGGAGCATAGGCACACATCTTAGAACAGGATATTCTTGGTGAGGTGAGGGACTTGCTCAGGCGCTGTCCGGGTTGCTGATTGGCTTTTATGTGCTCAGCCAGAGCGAGTCCCTCTGCTCCTTTCCCTCCCAAAAAGATCCTGGGCGAGGACAGGTGAGTTCCTATTCCCTATGCATTAACAGTTAGGTTTCTGGGGCCGCAAGGGGAAAACCAAGAGGGGCGCCAAGGAATGCCCAAAGGGCCGCAGGTTGGGCACCTGGGGTATACACCATACACCTATCACTGTGTATAACAGAATCACTGTGATTCTGGGTGGCAACCTACTACCTTGTTGGTGTGTTTACTGGGACCATTTCCCTCCTGAACCATGACGCCCGATAAAACCTGCTATCCACCCCAGAAAATTTAGCTGGTGCTTACATTTGTGTTCTTTTGCCTGATAGATCAGATATGTTTTACCCTCCAGACTTAAAGCATTTATTGTCTGGCAGATTATCACCATTTGACATTTGTATTATATTTCACTATGCATAGAATAAACAGGGTAGGTAGAGAATGGAGCACAAACAAAAGAATATATATATGCTATCCTGTCTTAAAGTGATGTCAGCGCACACTGAGACCTTAATACTTGAGCTTGCTGTTGTGGAGAAAGCGATCTTTCCAGGAATTCTTTCCCAGCTCTATATGGAAAATCAATTTACGCTGCAGCACTAACTTTTTGTAGTATGTGTGCTCATTATTGCACAAAGCTAAAAGGCATTGCCATAAAAGATCATGGAGCTGTTTTTCTTCATTTGATAGGCTGTTTTTTATAAATTTTTCCACAAAAATCCCTTGTGGCAATAAAAGAAGTATTAACCAACTGACAACTGACTATATTAGGCTAGCATTTACAAGCTCAGTGTGGTAACTGCAACAATAAACAAGCTATAGACCCACACAATATTCATCTGGTTTGCTAAAGATTAAAGTTGAATATTGTTGAGGGTCAGTTAGAAATAGTTTCATGTGGAGGACGCAGCCTGCAGATCGCCCATGCCAGATGGCTCTGTAAAGAAGTCTTCTGAACATTCTTAACTCATAGAACCTACTAATGTGCAAATGTCAATAGGCCCATAGAAGGATTTTAAAAAGAATGCGGGGTAAAGCATGCATACTATGACTTCATTACCATGCACTGAGAAATCAACAAGTACATTAACTCATGGAAGAAAATGGCGATTTGTTGACTCAAAACATCTAATTTCTGACTATGGAGGAGGATTGCGTGGCGACCTGACATATTATATTTTATGATATATACCAAATATTATATATATAATTTATGCATGGAGTTTGTGCAAGATTACATTTCCAGGGCAAGATTTTACAACCAGTCAATATCACCAAACCTAAGCTACACCTATATGTGCTTATCTACCAATGTGGAAGTCCATTTGATTTGATGGACAGTAAAACAAATTAATTGAATTCAAAACACATGTGCAACCAATATATAAAATATTACACCACAAGGCCAGGTGGGTACTAAGCCTTTAGCCCCCCCCCCCCCCCCCCCCCCCCCCCCCCCCATTCATCTTTAGATCACTCCATACAATTTCCATTAGATCTACCAACAACTATGTAGTGCAGAGTGCTCCCTGAGAGAATACATAGTGATTGGAAGGGTTAGAAAGCTTCCCTTTCTACCAATATTACATGGTTTTGGTAGAACAAAAGCTAATTGTAGAAAATTGTATGGTAAGATTGTAAGGTGTATGCGGGCCTTTAAGCTGGGCATACACAGTTCGATTTTGATTTGATTGACTTATAATATGATTGTATTAAATTTTTACAACCACATAATTGATTTAAAATAGATCAATTCCTTTCCTTAGCTCTATGAGCATGCTCCATTGTACTATGGTATACATGGTTGTGTACATAGATGAAAATTTATCGGCCCATCCCTTGTTAAAATCAGCTACTTCTGCCAGATAAAATACTAATTATAAGTACAATAAGACTGATAGTCTGAGTCTAAAGTTAGGCATACACGGGCTAATTGCCGCCCAATTGACCGATGTGTGCGTTCCTGCTGATCACCCCATGGTCGCTCGTCCGCAAATCGGGTGTGCCCACCTGGTCGGATCCTCCCTCATGTCGGATCGCATGGTGATCCCACATGTCGGTAAATTCCTGGCTGATCCCACCCGAAGTAATGTCTGGCACACAAAGGGTGCCCGCCACTCCTCTGATGTCATCACACTGCAGTCGGTCCTTCTTCTATCAAGGGACAATCTACCTGTGTATGGGCACCTTTAGGCTCTGATGGTGCATCATTAATGCTGCTGGAAAAGAGTTGCTAGAATTGTTTTATTTCTATAAAGAGATATTTCAAATTCTGAAAATGCACTTCCATATCGGCTTATTCTTAAAGTACCTATGTGTACCACCACTAGCATTATCTGAAAAGAAAAGGATATTGTATGCTTTAAATATGATAATAGTTGTTTTGGCCTTAAGCTTTATACACATTTCAAATAATTGTCACAGGAAATATTCATTTTTTATCGTTTTTAATGACAATTTCTGTGGTTTATTTAGATAAGGAATGATAACTGAGAGGCTATTTGTAATCGGGCAGAGCAGATTACAGCCCAGGGCTCTCTAGATGTACTTTATTTCTGTATTTCCATTGGTTTGTTGGGCAACCAAAATTAAATTTTAATATTTGAGAAATTCCTAATTGGTGCTCCCAATACTGCCTCAGAGTACTGCTACGTATATGGGACAATATTGTTTAATAAACTGAACGTACTACATTTATATTTGTAAAAACACCTTATAGATCATATCATAGAACAATATATTTGCCTTGTTATAACCATCTTGATTTTTTCAGCTTCCCTTTATCATTTATAAAAATATTTTTGGTGGCTATATGTAGTTGGTATGTATTCATTTCATCGCAATTGCAAGATTTAGATTCCAATAAAACATTTTCAGTTGTGTTAACTGCAAATATCATTAAAACACATCTTGGGTATGCACAACATAATGGACTCTCTGAACTTTCAATTAAACAGCTTATTTTTATAAAAATTTTTACAGGCAAATTCAAAATTTTATTAGAAACTGTTTTATGTTATATCTGCCTGGGATATAGCTTTAATTACCGTATATAGATAAAAAGCTACAAATCACTTGAAATTACCGTAATGACACACAATGCTCTTTTTGTATGCTGGTGGTCATCAACCTCCGCAATTAAAACCCCATGGGTTGCTGTGGTTCACAGGAAGTTGGTATCAGTGGCTGCAGAGCTCACAACTGGTCTCATTCATTTTTTTTACTTATCTGTTAATCACAGCTACAAATTGAACGTTAGCTTGTCAAGGCAGCTACTTCTGTGTTATCCTAATTTATGCTTGCAAAGATGCCCTACGTCTTATTTTTGGGGATGTCTTATTTTTCCATAAAGGAGGATACGGCACTGGGGTATCAGGGTGGGAGGATCACTTAAGATGACACAGGGGGGATCAGAGTGAGGAATCAATATGGCACAGGAGACTCGGGGGGAGGGGGGTTACCATTAGCGGCTTCTCATCCTACTGTACAGAGTTACAGTACCGTATCTTCAGGGGTGCCTTATTTTTGGGAAGATGCCTTATATTTCAGTGTGAGGCAAAAATGTAAGGGTGCCTTATTTTCGGGGGATGCCTTATTTTCGGGGAAACAGGGTAGTTTGAATGGTCATTAAGACCATACACAGACTTAGAGATCCAAAGTCAGCTATGCACACCCCTATGGGTCTTATACAATTCTGCATCTCCCAATTACTTTAGCATACCCTGATATTTGCAGTATTAGCATCCTAATAAAATCTGCAGATATGAGCTAGAAAGCTTTCAGTAATTATGAGCAAGCAGCTGAAAAGTGATTCTATTAGGCACCATAGAAACAGAGGATGAAAAACATTTCTTTGTGATGGGCTAGACAGATTAGAAGATGATATAAATGATCCAAATGGCAATAAAATGGAAGGTATTAAAGATTAAATGCATTTTATCTACATTGTAGCATTATAGAACCACTCTGGGGTCTTTCAAAGTCTATGGAAGATCTATACTTACTGAGCTCTTCTGGCTGTGGACCATGGTTTGTTGACATCCAGCACTGCATCTCATCTTCCCTTCCTGTGCTTAGCCTTGTACTGGAACTGTTATCAGAAGACAGAGGTAGATGGACTTTTAGAAAGGTCTATGCAGATTGTTCTGACATTGGCAGGGAAGAAGAGATGTGGTGCTTAGTGTAAACCAACTGTAGGATCATGATCAACAGATCTTGGTAATTATAGATCAGAAACACCCTCCATGTAATCCATATTGCCTGGACGACTTGGGGGGGCACCAACTGTCGCCTCTTCCCCACTGCAGTGCTCTTCAAATGTCAAGGTGCTGGAAACGCAACACACTTTAATGCAGACCACTATAGATGTGCTGTCTTTCTTGCTAATCGGTGTTGCTCTGAGGTCCTGCTACATGTACTAGATATTTATTAATAAACATAGATTGGAGTAGCAATTTTTGTAGTAAAAAGTCACTGTAACAAGTGTAATTTTTTTTGCAATGTAATTATATCAACAAAATTTTCGAGGAGCGACCTTCTGAATCTGCAAAAACAGTTTATAAATCTTATATTTAATGTTCGCAACAATTTTCTAAGTCTATCTTGGATTGGCATTTTTAAATATATGTGTGGCACAGTTAGATTAATAAACAATATAATACTTACATTTTTATGAGCTTGGGAACATAAACCCCAACATGTGAATCTAATTTAACAAGATTTTTTATTTTCCTTGTCGGATTGTCAGCTCAAAGGGATAAAAGTGGCCTCTCCCTGAAAAGTACACAAATTCTGTATGTTTTTACAAGACTTTGAGGAACCGAATCTTGCCTCAACCAATGAAATGTTCCATAAACCATGGGAATCATTGTTGATGCTCTTGAGGTTTGAAAGGAAAACACAGCCTGAACTAAAACATTGGTGTCCATTAAGTAGTAATAAATCTGATACATTATATTGAGATATGATGCTTTTTTGGAGCCATCATTTAAAAAACGAATTCCAATTGTAAAATACAGTATTTTTTTTTAAGAAAAGAGAAAATATATTTTCTTATGTATTGAATACCATCATTAAATTGTGGGGAATCCTGCTCTTCTTGTTCATTTACTAAAGGAGTAAGTAATGTTATACAAAGTGAATTATCATTAGAAAAAATTATAATTTAGGGCACAACGACTAACTAAATCTATGCCAACATCCCAAATTAATAACTCAAAGACACAATGGATGGTTGGTTGGTCAGACAAACATAACCAACCAATTGGGGTGGCTAACCCTTGGGACTTTTAAGGCAGGAAAGTCTTAGAAGAAGAAGTAAGTTACCCTTATATTTGTACATTTGCGATATACCTTATATGACTTTATAATGATTGGCTGGTCAACAGGTAGACATTCCCTGCCGTACCTAGACTTTGTAAACAATATATATTTTTTTCTGTGATGTTCTATACATGACTCTATTATATGGATATCTCTTGAGATTTTTGATGTATATATTGTTTTTTGTATTATTATCTTGAACAAATGGTGGGTCACGACATTATGGTTCAGTGAAATAACTATGACTATTTTCACTTTAGGGTGACGCACTTTATGCCTGATCGATTGAAAGTGGACCTTATCTCCTGATGCAGCCCTACTTGAAAGGGCGAAACGCGTTGACTTGTTTGTATTATTGGACTTTCCATTTCTAGAGGCAACAAGTGTCTATTACTTTGTTTTTAAGGCCGTAACCTTTTTTTCTGTAATTCTGCTTGTCCTGACCAAATATACTGATGGTATCGATTGCTTTATGTATTCTCATAAACCTATGTATTTTTATTGCAATATATTTCCTTGACTTTCCTGCCTTAAAAGTCCCAGGGGTTAGCCACCCCAATTGGTTGGTTATGTTTGTCTGACCAACCAACCATCCATAGTGAATTATCATTATTCTACATTATTATTTATTATTATTTCTACTTAGGGAATAAGTGGAAGCTCTACTGACCATGCAATCAACTATAAGCAAAAATCATTACTTGATTGGGTATTCTGCACAAAGTGGACTGGTGGCCATTTTCTACTAATTGGTATTACATTTCCTAGAATGACCAATACAGATGGAAAATACTAAATGTAAAGTTTTATTTCAACAACATTGGTTAACTTAATGACAAGGTCTCACCTGCAATAACTTTCTCAGTGTCCAGATTCAAATAATATTGGTTGTTAGATTTCATACATGACATGTATAATAAACGTCTGCAAATGATGAACACTTGCATGACCTTCTTTTACAACCCTTAAAACAATCAAAAAAAAGTGCCATTAGAAAGTTAATGTACACTAAAGGAGAAAAAGGAGAAATGAATGTACACTAAAAGGAGAAATGAATGTACACTAAAGGAGAAATGAATGTACACTAAAGGAGAAATGAATGTACACTAAAGGAGAAAATGTTCAATTATAATGTGAAGAATGCTTAAGGGTATTCTTAACACTATATGAGTTTTTTAAAGGCATGTGTTTCTGCATATATACAAAACCCCAACGAGTTTTTGACATTACATCTGAGTTTGCTTTTTTTTAAAAATGCATGAAAAATGAATGAAAAATGCATACAGCAGGGAGCTTGCAAAAACGCATGTGGAAACACTGCGTTTTTCAAAACGCAATGCATGCAGTGGGAATGGTAACATTGGATGTCTATGTAAAATGCATGCAGTAAAAAAACGTGTGCAGTAATTTATTGTCAGTTACCTGCCTGGTGTCTTTGCTAGAATGAAAGGTAGCTGGGACATAAAGATTGTTTAAGAACAATGACCCTGTTCCAAACGAAACATAAAAATGTATAAACATAAAATCATGGAATTTGCAATTCTCTATAATATACCAAAGCTCTGTCTATGTTATTAAGGAGGTCAGGTATCACCATGATAACTTTTCTACAGACAGTAATGTAGGATCTTTAATTGTACTAAATAAGGGATGCAGTCAGGTCCATAAATATTGGGACATCGACACAACATTTTTGGCTCTATACACAACCACAATGGATTGGGAATGAAACAACAGTTTGCATATGTGCCTCACACTTGTTAAGGGACAAAAAGTTCTGAGACAGAATAATATTCATAAATCAAACTTCCCCTTTTTAATACTTGGTTGCAAATTCTTTGCAGTCAATTACAGCCTGAAGTTTGGAATGCATAGACATAATCAGACACTTGGTTTCATCCCCGGTGATGCTCTGCCAGGCCTCTACTGCAACTGTCTTTGCAGCATTTTGACTTCAACTTTGTCTCTAGCAATGAAATGCATGATGAATCAGATTCAGGTCAGGGGATTGACTTGGTCATTGCATAACATTCCACTTCTTTCCCTCAAAAAACTGTTTGGTTGCTTGTGCTGTATGCTTTGAGTCATTGTCTATCGGCACTCTGAAGCGCCGTCTAATGAGTTCTGAAGCATTTGGCTACATATCAGAATCAGATAATATTGCCTGAAACACTTCAGAATTCATCCTGCTGCTTTTGTCAGCAGTCACATCATCAAGAGAACCAGTTCCATTGGCAGCCATACATTACCATGCCATGACACAACCACCACCATGCTTCACTGATGAGGTGGTATGCTTAGGATTATGAGCATTTCTTCTCCATACTCTTCTCTTCCCATCACTCTGGTTGATCTTGGTCTCATCTGTCCATAGGATGTTGTTCCAGAACTGTGAAGGCTTTGTTAGATGTCATTTGGCAAACTCTAATCTGGCCTTCCTGTTTTTGAGGCTCACCAATGGTTAACATCTTGTGGTGAACCCTCTCTATTCACTGGATTGTAGACTTTGACACACATACACCTACCTCCTGGAGCGTGTTCTTGATCTGGCCAATTGTGAAGGGTGTTTTCTTCACCAGGGAAAGAATTCTTTGGTTGTCCACCACAGTTGTTTTTGGTGGTTTTCTGGGTCTTTTGGTGTTGGTGAGCTCACCATTGCGTTGCTCTAAAATGTTCCAAACAGTTGTTTTGGTCACGCCTAATGTTTCTGCAATCCCTCTGATGGGTTTGTTTTGTTTTTCAGCCTAATGATGGCTTGCTCCACTGATAGGAACAGCTCTTTGGATCTCATCTTGAGAGTTGACAGCAACAGATTCCAAATGCAAATAGCATGCATTAAATGCACATTGTAATTAGGATAATGAGTGGATATCACACACCTGGCCATGGAACAATTGAGAAACCAATTATCCCATTACTTTTGGTCCCTTAACAAGTGGGAGGCACATATGCAAAATGTTGTAAATTCCTACACCGTTCACTTGATTTGGATGTAAATACCCTCAAATTAAAGCTGACAATCTGCAGTTAAAGCACATTGTATTTGTTTCATTCCAAATCCATTGTAGTGGTGTATAGAGCCAAAACTGTTAGAATTGGGTCAATGTCCCAATATTTATGGACCTGACTGTATATAGTATAAAAATGGAAATCAAAAAATGCTATTATGCATAGACTGTCCCTGTGTATGTGCATGACAACCTATATAGAACACAACACCGAATTTAGGCAGCACCCGTCCTATTATGCTACCACACTGATCTTTGCACATATTCAATTACCTGTCAATAACCCCCCCCCCCTCCTCCACGATCACGTTAAGTCTATAGCTTTCAACTGGTTGTGGTTCATGGTTGGTTTGGAACAGCAAATAAGCTGATTCTGACTAAATATCTGAATTCCGCTTACATCACTACTGGTGTATTATGTAAGTTTATTCGAAAATAATAAACTAAAGCTGAATGTTACTTTTAAAGAGACTGACAACATGTTTCATAAATTCAAGTTAATATCCCAGAACACAGATCATCGGCCTCATATACCCATGACCACACCCAAAAATGTAGCTGCCTTTTTGTATAACATTTTGTGTCCATCTATATGTCCTTAAGGTCTCCAATAAATATGTTTCCCTTTGTAGGCTTAGGGTAAAATGACCATATAATGGCTAAAAACTCCAGAAAAACTCACATATTATGCACGCTCATTAACAATGGGAGCTTCAGAGCAAACGAAGGAAGCCCAGAATAGGTACCAAATGGAGGAATGAAAAACTTGCATTTCCACACTGTAATCTCTATAAAGTTAAAAGATGTCCTGTAAAATATACTGGCAAAAAACAAGCTTGGAATAGCTTTTCTCTTCAGATGCAAAAGACAAATAGAGTTGATGTTTACAAAAAATAATCAAGCAACTCTAAATAAAATTAAACATACCATACCCATTGTGTTTAATATTCTTTAGAAACTAGAGTCCAAGTCATACGGTTATTGGCTAACTGAAGTCATTGAGAAAGCAAACTTGCTTCTGTTAGCCAATACAATGTATCACTTGGACTCCAAACTACCTGTGTTCTTTAGTAGTGATGATCGCGAATATTGGGATTCCGAATATTAATTGCGAAGATGATGGTGAATATATTAATTGCGAAGAAGATGGTGAATATACAGGGAGTGCAGAATTATTAGGCAAATTAGTATTTTGACCACATCATCCT
>CM070032.1:87437031-87447307 GCA_036250615.1 Ptychadena robeensis | reverse complement strand
TTGTTCAATAATAAAATTATTCCTCAAAAATACTACTTGCCTAATAATTCTGCACTCCCTATATTGCCGAATATTCGCAATTCCGGATATTCTGTATTTGTTATCCATTACACATGCCCCTCAATGCAAGTGGACGAATGGGAAGGCTGCAACAAGAGCTTAGCATCAACAGTTTTTAAATCGAGTATTGGGGTGATGCGAATTTTGCGAAAATTCGCACACAAATTTGCGCCATGTTAAACATATATTGCGCGCACGAAATTCGCAATAAAAACTGCCGATATTCGCAATAAAAAAAAACCCCAAATATTGCCGAATGCGAATATTTTCCGAATGTTTTCCATCAAATTTGCGGCATGCCGCGAATACGAATGTTGCCTATGCCGCTCATCACTATTCTTTAGCACTAAAACTGTCATCCAACAAAAATGTACATTAGAACTACATCTACACCAATATAAGTGTATCCACAAAACCCCTCCGGGTGTACAACATTTGTTCAGCTGTGTTATTGTTTTCTCTGCTCTACAAATACATTTCTTGCTGCATTCGCTCATTGATGTCTTCCTGTCTTTCTTTCTCCCATCAGCCTTCCTCCTCAGCTTGCAGTCCTCACCCTCCCCTCATCTTCCCTTCCTGGCCAGGGGTCTGTGTCCTGTGATCAGAAAAGCTGCCAACATTCCACAGAAAATGGAAACAGAACTATCCAAACTCGTGACTCCAGCATCACAAAACAAAGAGGATGATGGGGGAAAATATGGAAAAGAGGGGGGGGGGGCTATATGGAAAGGGGAGACTCCAAGATGCAGAAAAAGAAAGGCGGAGGGTGAAATCAGAGTAAAAAAAACAGCAATAGAAGCTGATACAGGGTGAGACTACAATCTGGCAGATCAGAAGACTGATAAAGTACAGAAAGGGTCAGTTATTATTTATAAAAAGAAAAGACATCCAGTAAAAAGAAGTGGTGATAACACTCATTTAAAACAAGTTAGCGTTTTTTGTTATATATTGCACAAATCTTTGTTTAAGGCCCCCTTACACGTTTTGAATTTTCCCGTTCGATCAACCTTATAAAGTCGATCGACCAAAAATGGATCCCTGTCCACATTGTTCAAACAACCTAAATCAATGGAAGTTGACAAAAAATCTATCGAAAAGTGATCGATCGAGTATACATCGAATGCTATTTTGTTGCGCCTGACCGATTTCGGTTTGACTTAAACAATTAGCATATTTATGTATCCTTTGGCAGACATTTTGGTGTGTTTACGATCTACTTCCTTTGATTATCCATTTGAATTACGGTCGAATCTTATATAGATCGTAGGGAAATTGAAACATGTATGGGTAGAGTAAGGAGTGTCCAGGTACCTTGGTGCTTCCAAAAAAAAAAAATTCCCTCAGTCATTTACTGTTGCTAGTCTCCATAAAATACTTGAGTTAAAAGCCAAATCCCCTTTTCTAAAAAGTCCACCAATGCCCCACTCACTGAACTCTGATTACATCTCCAGGTGTCATATGAATTCTTGTCCAATTGCATCCAGGGTCATATAAAGCAGAATCTACGCATATTTGTCAAAGCTTATATATGCGGTGGTAGGAGCTTTTATAGGCAGGGGATCCAGTGTTGGTAAATATAGTGTGTCCTGTTATATGTTGAAGGGCAGAACGTTTAATAAAAATTTTTTTCTAAGGTGTCTTGTGAACACCTTTGCTTATTTCATAGGGTGGGAGTACTGGATCCTAATGAACCCCTTCCTGCATTCCCCACAAAACAAGGGGCTATATTGTTGGGAAGTATGAAGTATGATATGGGTCTTGGCATGGTAGGGGGAAACATATGATTGCCTAAAGCCCCCCACACACTGAATGATTTTCCATTTGTTTGACCAACGAACAATCACCGTGTGTGTTTGCAGCAGTTGCGGAAATCGAATGTTAAAACCCTTTCTTCCAGCGAGATTTAAGAAAGATCCATCGAACAGGGAATGGACATGCCCGTAAATCCCAGCCTATTGCTATTACTTTGGATGGGAACCCTGATCAAACAGGAATTTATGTGCAAAGTGGTCCACATTGATTTACTGTTCAATCGATGAACACTTGAGCGCAGCGTGGTGAAGTTATGATGACGCCACCATGCTGCGATTGATTGTGGGTCGATTGAACTGGTATCAGCC
This sequence comes from Ptychadena robeensis, assembly GCA_036250615.1. NCBI lineage: Eukaryota > Metazoa > Chordata > Amphibia > Anura > Ptychadenidae > Ptychadena > Ptychadena robeensis. Next base: position 87,445,127 of record CM070032.1, on the reverse strand, counting down.
CATGTGTTCTCAGCTTAACTGACCAGGTCTGTCAAGGAGCCTGGTATTGCTTGGAGAGGGGACAGACTGTGCACCCCTTTGCAGGCTTTGCCAGGCAGGGGGTCTGGGATGGTGTTGAGTGTTTATTCTTTTCAAGCATACCAGACTCATTTTACCAAGAAAACAATATAATATACAAACAATATAATATAGCCCCCTGTTCACAGTGGTACAACATATAAAAGAGATGTCATGAACTCTGTCTTCTCTTGAAACACATGTTCTCATAACATCTGTGCTGAGACTCTGGGCTGTAAAAACAACTGTGAACAGTCTAATTGAAACGGTGACGTTTTATGTTTAATTCATTGCAAACACCCACTGGACACTACATTCAGCATCCATTGGCGTTTAAAATTATGGCACACATGCACCTGCAAATATTTGCTATGATTTTGCAAATGCCCTCCCTTGCGCAGCTGTCACCATGACCATGGGAGGGGCGTCTGTTTTCTAAGCGTTCATGTAAATCTACCTTTAGGGTACAGTTGTTATCTTGAACCTGGAAGTTCAGAGGCAATTCCCTCAGTAATCAAGGAGTCCTATATGCTAGTGTTGGTCCTCATTTTGTAGTGAGCAAAAACTAAAGAATGATGGTACCCTAACCTGAAATGACCTGGTATACTTATCCACGTCTAAGAGGTCCATGAACACACTGTTAAAAGCTAATGGGAGTATCCATACTCACTGTATAGAAATGATGCAGTACAGGCATCCATACGGGAGGGGATCATTTGGCAACAAACTCCCAACTGTAGGAGGTTCCAGGGTTGTGAGGTTAAAGAGTCTCTAAAGCTTTGAACCAGAAAGAGAGAAGGAAAGTATTTAAGGGAGAGACGATATAATTAGAGGTGGTGAAAACAGATTACAGGGGTTGTGCTGTAGAGATTCATTAGCCAGCATAGGAAAGTGAAGCAAGAAGAAAAGACCAGACGTCAGTATAATTTAATGTCTATGGGAATTACCATAAGATTTAAGCTCAGTTCTCATCGCATTGCAGCTTTCCATAACAGGGGATTTATATTTCTTGGTATAAGGTATCACAATGCACAAAATCAGTGAGTTATTAAACTATGCACAATCTCACAATGTCTTTTCCATCTTGTTGGACACTCTTTTCAAAACTATGGGCGGTGATATGACAGATTTATAGTGCAGTATAACAGCCTCAACTCATGTGGTAGATATGGAGTATGTCTTTAGGAAACAGAGTATACAATAAGGGAGGGGGGGGGGGACTGGCAGGGTGTTGATATTAGGAATGAGATCATGGGTAGGTGAGACTGAAGATGTGGGTTTTCAGGGCTTTTTAAAAAGTACAAAGGTAGGAGCAAAAGTAATGGGATGAGGGAGAGAGTTCCAGAGAGTGGGAGCAGCCCTAGAGAAGTTTTTTTAGCCACACATGTAATGATGTTATGAGTGGATGTCATTAGTAGGTCACTGGAGGAGTGGAGGGGCGGATAAGAATATATTTATTGACCAGGTTATTATTATTATTATTATCATTTATTTATATAGTGCCAGCATATTACGCAGCGCTGTACAATACATTAGAGTGGAGATACAACACAGTATAACACACAGGTACAGGTAATGACACAGGAGGAGTAGAGGTTGGAAATATAAGTGGGAAAGGAGGTGTGGAATGATCTAAAAGCAAGGCACAGGACTTAAAATTAAATTTTGTGGATAATTGGAAGCCAGTGTAGAGATTTAAAAAAAAGGGCAGCAGATGAGGAGCGGTTAGAAGAGTAAATGAGTCTAGCAGCACCATTGTCTAGCGAACAAAATAATCCACACTCATTTTTGGGGGGTCAGGGAAATCGGTCATTGATTGTAATGTAATTTTTTTTTGATCGACTGAAAGCGTAATTGAATTAAGGTTCAGTTTCAATACAACTGATTAACATTTTCCAGCATGTCTGATCATTTTTCGATTGAAAATTTTCCCAATTTTTATCGTTTTAGGTCGATCTAAAGCTAGCCACACATGGTTCAACTTTAGCATTCAATCGATGTTAGATTAGATTTTGTAGTTCGATGAAAAAAATCGAAATGGGGAGTACGATTATTGTTCAATTTCGACTGAAAAATTCATCAAAGTCATTAAAAATCGTCGATTGAATTCCTCTTATGTTTGTAATCAAAAATCGTCGATTGACTTCCTCTTGTAGTTTGATGATTGTACAATCGACCAAAATTTTCTAATCTGTCTGATCACGTTTCAATCGACGATTTAACGAAAATCGATCAAAAATCATTGATTGTACCAAGTGGGCAGAAAACGATTATCTTTCAATCGATGGAATTTTTCATCGAAAAACGTTGATTGAACGCTAAAATCGAACCATGTGTGGCTAGCTTAACTGTAGCTGCCATAGATTTTCAATCAATCAACAAAAAAATTTTTTATTGAATTAAGTTGATTGAACAAAAAATCTAGACGTGTATGGGGGCCTTAAGATCCACTTTGTTTATTGAACAAGTTCCACAAACAAAACAGCTTCAACACCCACTTTCTGGGGGTATTCTCGTCTCTTACATGTTTCACTCAGTTTAGAGCTTAACCATCATTAGTGCAAAGTCTATAGAAGAAGAGGGTGATCCACAGTGTCAAAGGTGGAGGAGAGATCCAGCAGAAGAAGCAGGGAAAGGCCTTAACTATAAGTCATTGGCAAATTTAGTGATTGCCATGGAATGAGAAGATTGGAAGCCGGATTGGAGGGGGTCAACGAGGGAATTTACACTCAGATAGTTAGCGAGTCTTTTGTATACAAGGTGTTTAAGGAGTTTAGAAGCAAAAGGAAGAAGAGACATTGGTCAAGCGACCAAGTGAGGGGTCAAGCGATGGCTTCTTCATTATGGGTAGAACTATGGCATGTTTGAAGGATGATGGGAAGATACCAGAGGAAAGGTAGAGGTTGAATAGTTCAGTCAGTGCAGGGGCGAGGGTTGTACAATGGGTCTTAATGAGATCAGCGGGTATAGGGTCAAGTGGGCAGGTGGAGGAGGGAGAGGAGCAAAGTGACTACATTCACTAAGGGACTGACACACTTTGTGATTATTATTTGTAACCCTAATGCAGACATTACACTCAGATTAGGTACCATATACATTATGAAATGTATATAAAATATACACTTACGTTATGAAATGTATATAACATATTACATATACAGTCAGAAAAACAATGATACTACGGAGGATTCGAAAAATATATCTTATTGTTTAAAAAAAAAAAAAAAAAATATGCAAGTATCCTTTTAATGACACGCAATGTAAATTTACTGTGAAATACTAAAGTATTTTGCTGAATCTAAAAATAAATGCATCATTCACATGATACATGCTCTTTCTTCCCTATTTCAGTTCCTGTAGGATTTTTTAGGCTGTCTCATCACCATCTCTGTGTGAGGCATATAAAACCACATCCAGGAAATGAAACCAGACAAAGATACCCCCAGCAGAGCCACCCCCCAGTCTCTCATCCGTGACCCCATCATCCAACGCACATACACGCTCGCCACAGGGACTCGATAATTATTCCAAACATACTGAAGAATTTAATATAAAGAACCTGTGGGTTTGCTGACAACTGACATTAGAAGAGTGCTGAATTACAGAAAAGACATGAAGATGTCAGAAAGCAACACCCAACTCCTAGATTCAAGTTTTTATTAGAACATCATTGTAAAGTTTAGAGACTACAGTAACACATAAGTCCAACACCAAATGCAAGCAGCAATGATATATTAAAGGAATACTATGAGTAAAAGCACATTTTTGCGTTATATATGATGGCTCCCAATAACACTAGTCAAGTTTTCTACTTAAATTACTTTTATAAATCCAGCACACAAGTCACAAGCCAACACATCCCTTGGCAGAAGGCAAAGAAAGAGAGGTCACACAGCAGTGTTATAGGTATTGTTAGTATTACCAGGAAAAGTCAACGGTGACTAAACCTGAAAATGTATATTGAATAATAAAATAAAAAATACTTTTGAGCTGCTGAATTGCATGCAGACTGTAGCTGTGCCAATTAAAATCTTCACTCTTAAGTCTGAAGTGGCATACACCTGCAGAATCAGGGTAGTGTCCCCTTTACGATTCTTGACCATGATTCCCCTGGGCTCCAAGCAGATATAAGGGAGTGTCTGCCCCCAGGAAGATGCTCAGTGGGGAAGGGTCTGATGGAGTAGAAGTAACTGGGCACATTGTCCACTCTGAGACCTATCTATCACAGTCTAGTCCGGCGCGTTGGTGGTCAGGAGTCCCAATAGCACACAACACTAATCTAAGCCCCAGTTACGAGGAGCCGTTGCTTTTCCCGTCACAGACCTGTGCAAGGTTTCCAGTGGGGTGGCATGTGGCCCAGACCACTTGGAGCAGACCTGAATGCTACTGGGGGTTACTGCCTGTGCCAGTGGGATCCTGCCAATCTGCCATATTCACCCTTTGAACACACAAGTAATGACTGGTGTTGGCCTTGTTTCCCCTGGCCTCGTCTAGGCACTGTGGTCTAAGCAGTGTGGGTTCCCTAGAGTAAGCGGGTTTACCCTTACTTTGTCCTTCACTTTTATTCCGTTGAGTGTTACAAGTTACGCTGTTTATCTGTAAGACCCCTTTGGGCTTTGTTTGTAATAAAGTTTGTTGACCCACAAGCCATCTGTTGTCATCGGTTGATTCCTGAACCTTTACAAGGCTACTGGGGAAGCTACATGCTAAAGTCAATACTTTCAAAGGAAATGGAAGTTCAAATGATTATGCAGACAGTACAATGGTACATCTAAAAATACTGTGCTGTCTTTAGGAATTCTTTTATGAATATGGAAAGAATAACACCTTTTTACATATATTATCTATTGTATTTATGATGGTGGGAGGTCAGCTGATGACTGTGACTCATTTATCTCTTTTTCCTTATTATTTCTTTAAAGCTGCATGATGTCATATTCATTTGATCCATCCCAACAAGCACTTGTTTGGAAAAATAAAAAACGTACTGTATTGTGCAATTCCTGCAGAGTTTTCATGTCTTAGGGAAAAAGATGTACTGCATGATGTCTAGGAACTAACTAAAGTGCGTTTGTGAAGGTATAAACCTTAACTGTAAGAGATCAAGCATTATTTATTTGGGTTTTTTCTTTTTAATCTTGACATTTTTGCCCATTCTCATGAAAAGTTAAGCCATAAATAGGCCCTTTAAAAAATTTTTATCTTTAGAGATGATACTTTTCACTTAAGCATCACTTAAGAGTGCAACAAAGGCGGCCGGTGCTGGACCTGTTAGGGCACCAGCGGCCCTAGGTTCTTTTTAGGAATGTCCTATGCCCAGCGTTGCCTCCCACCGATCACACAACTGATCAGACCGCTGATAAGGGATATTTACAAGTCTTTACTGGGGAAGTTATATACAGTTCATCACCAAACCCAAGCCTGGGAATGGGGCACACTCTTGAGGATCTACTGTTCCAAACAATTCTATCAGCTGCAGGGTGATGGCTTTCTATTCCCAGTGGGAGGGGGTCAGGATCACAGCCCAGCGATCAGGGAAAGTAGGGAGCGGTCCAGTGGAGGTGGGGAAGGGAGGAATCCTGCGTCTGCCTAAATCAGCACCTACCGGTATAAGGTGTCCAATCGCTCAGGCACAACTTGAGTGAAGGAGGTCCTGGTCCAGAGGAACAACCTTTTCAAGGGCCACAGATGAGGGTCCTTGGATCCCGGGCACTAGCAGAGGGACGGCCGTCTGGAGAACCCAGGACAGATGCGAGCCCAATGCTCCAGAAGGGTGAGACATGCTGGCTGGATACAGGTTGCTTGAGGAGCTAACTCAACTCTGACTAGAAAGGCCTAAGGAGGTATATTTAACCCCTCTGCCTGGAGGAGGGCAGTAGCTTGGCTCCAGGCAGATTGAAAGTGTAACATTGTAAGGCCAGAGTAAATAGCGGGAAATTGAGAAGCCATCAATCATCCCTGCACCTGCTACTGAGGAATGCAGAGACAGTTAAATCAATTAATCATGTCATGGCAGGATCCACAAATATACAATGTATGTGTATCTCACTATACTACAAGAGTACAATCGAGCGCCCTGTGCGCTCACAGAACTCAATTGTGCCTCTAATCTATTAAGAAATCTACCCGTGTATGGCTTCCTTCAAGCAGGAATAATAAGCCTGCTCAAAGAAACTCGCTAGGCATATATGGGTAGATTCCCATACAATCAACCCTCAATCAATCACACTCTTGATTGCGGGTCAATGGCAATGTGCACTACTATTCGACAAGGACCCAGTACACCCGGTGTTGTGAGAGTGTGTCTGCTCTCACTGGCTGGGAGCTGCAGGCAGCCAGGGGAGAAGACACAGCATGGCTCCCCTGCCCCCACCCCTCGCACAGCACACAGAGCAGTGACAGGCCCCGTCCCCTTTCCATTGCCAGGATCTGATCACAGCCTGTAGGCTTTTGCCTCCGCTACTTTGGATGGAGACCCACAGTCCCCATCCAAAGTAATGGACATCGAACAGAACCCTGTTCAATCAAGTTTCTTTGAGCAGGCTCTATTGATCCCACGCAAAGAAAGGTATATATGGGTAGATTTCTTAATAGATTAGAGGACAATCAAGCTCACGGCGCTCAATTGTACTCAAAGCTATTAAGAAATCTACACATGTATGCCCAGCTTTACACTTCTAACCATTCCAGAAGTTTTATTTAAAACTAAAGTTTTGATTAGTGTTGGGTTATGTTGAAACTATTTGCTGTCAGTAAAACAGCATACAACAGTAGGGTCAGGTATGTGGCAAAATAGTGGTATTTTTAAACCCAAAATGTCACCATAATACAATACGAATGTAGGTATGTGGCATTTGATCTTGCACTATACTCACTATCTTTTACTCCAAGATGCATACCAAACAGGACTCAATAGCAATATGAACTGCCCCAAAGTGTGAGATGTCAGCCCTAAACACTTGCTTTTGAGAAGTCAAACGAATGGAAGAGCTCACGGCCTGACTAAATAACACTACCCCAAAATTTGATGCAGTATGAGCTCATTATGTACAATTTGATCAGTGAGTGTTGGTTGGTTTCCCAGCCCCTCCTCTAATTGTCTTTTGGCCTCCCCTCTCTTTTTCTTTCTTGCTTCTATTAATCATCTTTAGTTCTATTGTAAGACTTCTGCTACTTCCATGCTTCACAACTCGGTAATACTTGCCAGACGGGCCCCTCTATTTTGAGATCAATGCATGCCCTTTTATTGTATATTTGCATACAATCCATTTCCTCGTATTGACATCTGGAAGTCATCAATCTTCATTAGCTTGTTTTTATAACTTACATTGTTATTTGTTGCTTGTTTCAGCACAATATGGATATGTATTGTTTATGTTACAGTTACAAATATTTTTTTTATATATAAGACACTGAGAGCTTCCAAAACAAAAGTGAGAGATTGAATGCGAGTGAGTGAGAGCGTTTGCACACATTGTGCAGGTGTTCATCTCTTAATCTTAATCTTAATCATCTCTTTCAAACTTTCTTTTGGGAAGCAGAACAGTGGGCCATTCTAATGCCCTTAGTGCAACCAAATTCTCTTATCCTTTACAACCATCAGAAATGTGCCATCTTGGCCTCTTTGAAGTTACAGTTGCCATTGGACTGCTTATTAGCTGGTATTAACGCAAAGGATACCAACTTCCTCATGACCCATCCATTGAAATTCAATAGACGTGCCAGAATGACTGGTACATTACGCACCGGTTTGTCTGATGCTTTAGTATAGGAATCAGCAACAGGCTTAAAGAGGGCACATTATTGCTGCCCTACGATAAAGTGCACCCTAAGCATATGCAAAACCCCTGCCACCAATTTCATGTATGCATTAAGTTAGCATGACCATCACACGCAGTGAAGACGTAGCCTACCGTAACTATTTTGATAAAATTGTTCTGCTTTAGTGCCCACCCAGCATATCAGTTGTGTATATACAGAGTCAACATACAGTGGAGGAAATAATTATTTGACCCCTCACTGATTTTGTAAGTTTGTCC
>CM070032.1:87424664-87436931 GCA_036250615.1 Ptychadena robeensis | reverse complement strand
GTCATTGGACAAACTTACAAAATCGGTGAGGGGTCAAATAATTATTTCCTCCACTGTATTTTGTTGTTCCAATCTAATGTTCCTATTAAATATGAGCATAATCACTTCTACACACCTAATTATCGATTCCACTCTAAATAATTCAGATTTCATCATATATATTTTTATTGGCAGATTAGGGCATGAAGGTTAGGACTTGTGTCCAATGGCGCAGAATAGGACAGGATCCACTGCACGGTATTGGGGCAGTAACACGCCCTAAAATGCAGGCAATACATCCATAATCCGCGGGTTGGGCATGCCCACAGCCATGCTTTATAAATAACTTGGTAGCAGTATGATACACTTTGTGACTTTTTTATATACAAATTCTAAATGATATATCCAGATAATTGCCCTATAAACAGTCAATGCTACCATATACCATGTTAACAATACTTACATCTTTGGGGGGGGGGGGGGGTTCAGGCTTTTACCAGAGTAATTTGTTACTCACAGTTTCAGTTGTTTTCTGGTATTGAGTGACCAGATGATTCAAACTGACCTGGAAATCAATGAATAATGCATGTAGATGGACACTGTAGTAGATTTATTGGATTTTCTCCTCATTTTCTGATGGACAGTGTAAATGTTCACAGATCCCTTAAGCTGACCATACACCTTTAGAGCTCTCTGTCAGATATCCTTTAGATCTACCAACAACTATGTAGTATAGGGTCTGCAATTGAACAAAGGTAGACTTGATGGTTTAGAAAGTTATAGAATGCTGGTTTTGCAGCTCAGTGATCATTTGTGGTTTTGCAGCTCAGTGATTGAATTTAAATCAATTTTCAATTTTTTTCATCGAACTACAAAATCTAATCTAACGTCGCATTGAACACTAAAATTGAACCATGTGTGGCTAGCTTTATTCAGAAAAAAAACATAATAGAAAGAACAAATGATTACTGCTGGTGAGTGTCTTTACATTTTGTTTTAGTGTTTGCCATGTTAAATAGGAATTTATTTGTTGTTTGACAATGAATGACATATCAGTGATCCATTTTCTTAAGTATTTGGACAAGCCAGAGTTTTCTAATAACCCAGACATCTCTCCAGGGCAGACAGGTAGCAAAAGGAACAAGCAAAAGGAAATGACATCAGAGGATGTGCCCTTAGGCGCCAGTATTTTGGAAATAAGGAAATGCTGAGGAAGCTCCCTCTGCTGCCCAGAACAATGTATATAAATATATACTGTGAACGTAAATGTGCAGAATGGACCCTTCCCTGTTAGTAACATGCAGTGCTGTGATTTCTTTTCCTTTCAGAGAACAATGCATCATCTCTTTTGCAAGGATTTCTTTCCAGCTAGTTAAACAAAACACTATAATGATTTTCCTTGTTGCCGAATGAGCATTAACTACTTCCCTGCTAGCCAGACTTCCATTTATAAAGAAAGACTATTGATCTGCTCCTGCAGTCCATCATCAGAAAACCCTATGGAATTACACTGCTACTTGTGCTAATAGCAAGAAGGGTTAATTTATTTTGCTGTGACTTGTGTGGGATGGCATCCTGTGGATGTGGTCAGTCTTGTGGCGGTATCCATGACAACCCTCCTCCGGCCTGCTCACCTCTGTTGGGTACTAATTAGCATGAGCTCATGAAACAGAGATGCATAGATATGCATCCAGTTCAGCCTGATCTGATACCTACTTCAGTTCATAGAATCTATTTATTCTGGCTCTTGACGTAGGAGGGTCAAACACTTGGCTGGCAGTAGCCTAATTAGGACCTTTCACTGTGAGTGGAAAATCCCTCCACCCTTCTAGTCAGGACACAAATATGACCTAATTTAGCTAAAAGAAGTTAGGGTTGTGAGACTGGTAATGGAGTGCTGTTATGGTAATAATTACATCTATAAGGCACAAAAGTATTGTAAGTGTGCATCATCCATGCCTGAAAAAAAACTGTTATATTAAAAATATCAAAATATCACAAGGCTTTTTTCATAAAACATGTTGGCAGCCTTAGAGGCTCTGTAAAGCTTATCTGTATATAATTACATTATAACCAGGGCTGTTTCTCCCGCTATGCCAAATCTGCATGTGCAAAGGGCCCTAGGCTCTTCCTCGCATGCACATCCAGTGCCCTCCCTCCCTGTGCCGATATGAACAGTGGGAACTGCAGGAGAAGCGGCATATACAGGCGTGTACCCTTTCTTCTTCTCCTTCCCCCTCCAGTGTTACCACCTACACCCCCCCCCCCCCCCCCCCGCGGAAGCTCGCGGTCTCAGTTCTACATGGGAAGGGAGGGCACATTGGCAAATCCACCAATAGCATAACTCCTTCTCAGTGGAAAGGGCCCCTGAAAGGCTAGAAACAGCACTCAATCAATCAATAGGTCAATCAAGGAAGCATTCAAGGCATGCCTACCTCTGCAACAATTCTGCTCGAATTCGATGAGATCAGAGATGCATTGATTGCTTGATTAATCGTGTTGTACATTTATAAAAAGATCAAGGTTCAACAAATCAATTATAAAAATTGATTTAAATCAATATAACAATTAAACTATTCAATCTAATCGAATATCGATTCTCTTGAAATCTTTACATGTATTGCCACCTTAAGGGCCCCCATACACCCTTTCTCTGTCAGATTTCCTTTAGATCTCCTTTTGTTTTACCAAAACCATGTAATATGAGGGACTTTCTTAAGCTAGCCACACACGGTTAGATTTTGGTTCAATCAATGTTCGATTAGATGAATTTTTTCATCGATTGAAAGAAAATCGAGAAATGCCCACATGGTACGATCAACGATAATTGTTCGATGAAGGCAGAAAAATTTATTGAATTTTGATCGGACATGGTGGAAAATCATCGTCGATTGTGCAAAAAACGTTTTATAATCGTCGATCTTTGTGGTGTACAAGGCCAGATAATTACAAGATAGGTCACAATGCTGCTATTTTGTTAGATCTTTATTGTAGCTATCGAAATATCACAAATTTATATATTTTTACTTTTACAATTTTTATTTACCTCCTGAACCCAGTTTGAGCAGAGTTTGTTTACCAAACAAACTCTGGCCAACCTGGGATCGGGCACACTTGCCTGTGCTCTATGAGCCCGCAGCGATTCTGCATCGCTTTTGGCACCGTGTCTTCAGGATCATCAGTGAAAACACAGCCGTACCACCAGGGAGGTTAAGGGAAAATGCAAACAGACTTAAACCGGCATTGTTAGTATAAGTCTGCTTACATTTTTCATTAATAAAACTTTTTGTTTTCAAAATTTCGTTATTGTACCCCAAAAAAATATAGGTAACACTTTTATATGTTTGATTAAAAAAAATTTTATTAATGAAAAATGCCAGAGAAAATTTCAATATTCTGGCAGCACTCTTTCAATTTTCATTAATAAAAGAAAAAAACCTGTCTGAATGACCGAAATTTACAGGCATGATTAATCAAGGCTAGATCGATTTTATGTCCGATTTCGCCCATTTTCGGTCAATTGGGCAATTTCCATGACTTTAAAAGATCAATCAATATGTATGGCCAACTTGACTTGCTTGATGTGCCTCTTGCTTAAACCCCCACATAGAACAGAATGAGTATTTTTGTTCTCTAGTCACTGGGAATAATCGCGGATCTTGCCAATAAGTATTATGTAATGTGTGTATGCTAGCTTAATATTATTTCTGAAATGTTATCACATTTGGCTTCTAAACATAGATATAGGATGTTTTATTTTAGAAACAGTTGATTTTTATGAAACTGAAGGTGGCATCCTGTTTGTTTCCACTTTTACCTTCTCCCTACATTGTCTGCAGTTAATTAGACCTTACAGTTATTACAGAGGAGAACAATGGTGCTCATCAGAAAGTGTGATAGTACAATAATTCTGCTGCTCTCCCTCCTCCTGCTTCTGTCAAGTAGGAGATCACTCTGACATACAGAGTCTGGAAGTAGGAAAAAACTTTCCATTATTTGGCCCAGGGATGCTGCCTCAGTCAGCGGTATGATAGGATTTTGTTGAAATCATGAGCCAGTCCCGCAGAATGCGTAGCAGTTGGGGGGGAACTTCTTCATTTCTTGCAGGGTAAACAGATCTTGTAATTTGCACTTTATATTGAAGACTGACATGTGATGAGTTTGAGACAATTATTTGTGCTTCTACTACTAGGACAACAGGGCATCTTTATACAGAAAAAGGGAAGTGGACACACAAACACACACATAAGAAAACAAAGCAATGTAAAAAAAAATGTTGTTTTGCTCTCTTAAAGGACAGGACTGCCTACAATGTATGTGTTGTGTACTTTTCCTGTTTACATGGGATACTCTCATTTTTAAATAACTCTTCCGGGGGAAAAGGAAGGTCAAGCAAAATGTTTCATTTCAGAATGATTAAACTATTCTTGTTGGTGGCACAGTAATTTGACATATCTGCCCATTATGTCCCCTACTTCCTCCAGACTCATAACACTAGAAAACATCTTCAACTTGAGCATTCTCAGACTTTCTCTGCAGCTCTGTCATATGATCTGTGATTTCCTTCTAAGGATTTAACGGAAAACTAACTATGGGGATTGGAGCTGTAGTAATGTACTCATAACAAAAACTTTCAGGGCCATTTCATACCTGCAGTGCTGCTTTTGGCTGGAAATGTACACACTAGCAGTAACGCCCCTGGGTCCGCTAAACATATCTGCGAAACCGTGTTACTCTTTTTGCTGCACTTGCATCTCCCATACAAGTGTATAGGAGACCCTTCTGTTGCATCAAAAAAAATGAAAACTGCAGGTCGTACAGTACAGTTTGCACCTTGCCATAAACGCAAATGAGGGGAAACCCTTTTGTCTTGCATTAATGCTAGAAATGCGGCATTGCGGTACTGTACCACACTGCAACTGCAGGGGGGCTAGTGTGAAATGGCTCTCAGGAGTCCATTATTGCATCACCGATACAAGTGTATGGAAGATGCTTGTGCTCAGCATGTAAAACTGCATGCAGCAGGGTGTTTATGGTACATGCAGGGCTAGTGTGAAAGGTACACACCTTGCATTAATGCTTACCGTGCTGTGTTATGGTACTGCAACGCAAACGTTGCTAGTGTTATACAGCCCTAACACAGAGGCAGCATAGCAATTTTTCAAAAGATTGTCTGACTAGTCCCTGATTGTCATGAATAACTGTATGCATAAAGCATGATAAAAACATTTTTTGGGGTTGATGAAACAAGAATCATAGAGCAATTGCTGGTTAAGCATTGTGCTGCATAGTTATAACAAGGCCAGCCAAGACCTGATGGCACATGTGCAGGAATAAGTAGAATGGAAATTCATAGAAGCTCCTTTATTAAGACAGGAAACTTAAACGGGTCAAGATGGTTTATTTAACCAATTTCACAAGATATTCTCAGACTGTATGCAGAGCTGTGCAGACCAACCTAAATTAAGGTTTACTTAATCTCTTTACAAAAAGCAAAAGGTATAGATTGTGGGAGCAGCATAGACAAGAAGCTCTTTATTTGGTTAGGAAAAGAGGAGCCTCAGATTGTCGAAACTCATTATATTATATATTCTTGTGTAAAAGCCTAAAGATTAATATACATGGAGTATATGCTTTTGTGCAAGTCTTTGTCAAGCCTTGGTAAAAACACATGTGTACTCTAATGTTTCTATTTAGTTACTGGACTGTGGTGACACCTAGTGGGAATGACAGGATTGTAAAGTCCCACTTCCACCCACCCAAATCTAACACTACCCAACCATTTACAGAAAATAAAAACCAACCGGAACGTGGCAAAATAAAATTGTGGGCCTGGATTAGGGTTTGAAAAACATTATATCTATTAAGAATTAACATAAAGCACCAGAGGCCTCAAGCACCATACATATTATCTCTTTTCTCCACACCACAGCTGACAACTCAGTGCTTTTGTTTGTCCCACTGTAAGAATTTTTAATCCTAAGGCAGACCTGTCAACCCTCCCGTTTTGGCCGGGAAAGTCACGTTTTTATGTGGCTTTCCCTCCAAATCCTGATTTCAAGAAATCCCGGATTTTCCCGGATTCTTGAAATCAAGCTGATCTAGCAGGGAGAGGGAGTTACTCCCACCCGCACATTAACAGCACAAGCTTGGAGGGACAATAGCATGGAGAATAACGTCCTCTCCCTGCGAGATCAGCTATAAGGTCGGCAGACGCAGAAAGTTACGTCAGTGATGTCACTTCCGGTACGTGGAACGCGGAAGAACCACGATCCATATACCGGAAGTGATATCATTAACGTCACTTCCTGTATGTCCCCCGGTTTTTTAATGCCCAAACTTGACATGTATGTCCTAAGGGTTGACCTTAGAATGAGTAATAACAGATAAAAAATGTAAATGAAAAATAAAATCCTGGGGCATTCTATAGAAGGGAGGAGGCAGGTTTGGAAGGCAAATCTAGGCCATGAACATGCACTCTAATGGCCCTTTCACACTAGCTGTGTTTGTGTTGCAGTACAACATTACTACAAGGTACACAGGTTTCCATAGAAAACCGGTTTCACCTTTCCCACTTGCCCTAGTTGTTCATTTTTATGTACAGTATGATTCTACTATAATAAATAACTATACAAAATAAGTTCATTTCTGTGTGTGTCTCCTATTATACACTGGGAACTCAAAAGGGAATAGAACCAAAACAGTGAGGAAACATGAGTTTTGACATGAAAATGCAAAACGCAACAGGGGGCCAGTGTGAAAACGCAAAACCCTGCAGCACCCATTTTATGTGCGGGAGACACCATGCTCAGCGCAATGCAAAGCACATGGTTTCTTACTGGCAACGGGCAGCTGTGGTTTCTACCGGCAATGTCAGCATTTGCATTTCCCGCAAATGCAGACATTGCCAGTAGAAACCACAGCCGCAGTAGGGCTAGTGTGAAAGGAGGTTATGTGTAAAAGGCACACTTAGCTAACTAAATCCAATTAAAAGTACTAATAAAGGGAAAAAGAGGAGTACTCCACTTTCTGGTAGTGGGGGTGGCATGTTAATCTACTCTACAATGTGGGCAGCAATGTAACACATCTGAGTATATTATAAAGTGTGACCACACTGACCGGTAGGTCTGGTTTCTAACACTATTATGTCACCAAGGAAAACACTATCTGACAGATTGGGAACTGTTGTAAAGTGTCTGAATTTGTAAGAAATAATCCATTGCCCACCATAACGAGGAGTAAATATCAGTGAGTTAAGTGTTATGGGATCATATGAGGAGCTAAGAATGGGGTTAGGATCAAGTGTTAATCACTTGTTTTAAGGATTAGGTGTCAAATGTTGAGGAGGGGGATGGTTATTATAGGATAGTTTGAAGTAGCTTTTATGTCAAATACTTTAATAATATGCAATAATCACCTACACCTACAGTAGACCATCTAATTAATTTTTTTGTCTTGGCAGTATATTTTCAAGATGTACAGGGACAAATGTATATAAATATAGGAAAACATTGGCAGTATTGGCAGTGAAAGTTGGCTTTGTATTGGCAAAGTTGGTTGCTTCGCACATAGACAGAAAAGGTACTTCTCTCTCTCTCTGGAGTTGTCAATACTGCAAAATCAACCTGTCCACTAAGCGACTAGGCGGTTAGTGCTCTAATACTTATTATTTGGAGTGCTGTTTTTTTTCCTTTCCGTGCATTTGTGAATTTGATGTTTCTAGGCAGACATGATTTCACTTGCTAAAGCAAAATTCTAGGTAACACCAAGAGCTGGTGGTGTCTGTTCCATCATTCACACTCACACTGCCTTAAAGCAGACCTACCACCTCCGTATCTACTTCCTCTTATCAGCACCAGAAGCGTGCATAATAGGGCAGATTGGAGGTTAAAAAAAAATACTTACCTTGTGAAAACAGTCAAAATGCTGTGGTGCTTGGCCTCTCCTGTCGCGACGAGCTCCAGCCACAAGGGGACTTGGGAAGGCACGTGTCTACCATCCTAAATCTCCTCTCACCAGGCAACCAGCCAGATCTGAATCTAGTGACGCAGGACGGGCAGAGTAGTCCCAAAAACAGATCTAAATTTGTGGAGGTAGCCCGTAAAGGAATCCATCCACAGCTCGATTTTTTTATAGATTTGAGCACAATCAAGCAACATGCGTGATCACTGCGTTTGGTTGTGCTGTTATCTATGGGTCTGTCTAGCAATTAATCCATTCCTTTGGATGGTCCTATCGATGGGCGTCTGTGCGCAGCATGGTGATGTCATTGTGGCGCTAAAGTAGGGTCATCTGTCGAGCGCCAGTCGGGACGTGGTTGGGAACCTTTAAAGTCTTACATGCTGGAGGACAAGACACTCCAGGCATGTCAACGTGGAAGCCAGGAAGAGGGAAATGTAAGTAAGTGATTTTAATTTCGATCAAAAAACACAGGAAAGAGTCATATAAATGTGTTTATCAAACACAATCGCCCGACCAACAAACATCATGCTACGATTCTAGTTCGATCCTTGTAAAATCGACGAAAATTTTCCAACATGTCCGATCATTTTTCAAACTATGTTTTTAACGTTATCGACCAATTTTCGACTATTGAACCATGTGTGCAGAAAACTATTTAAGTTGGATCGGTGTAAACTTTGATTTTTTTTAGGTCGATTGAACGCTAACATTTAACCGTGTATGCCTAGCTTAAATGAGTGGGATTGAATATTTCCAGTGTTAATTGGTGATCTTATTATGGCTAAGAAAAATGTAACCTGTATAAACCAAAACATCAAACATTTTGTCATTAGAAAATGACTGTCATCTACTATGGACATTAAAATGTATTAGTTGGCGATAAAAAACAGCTAGTTATTGCCAAATTTGTAGGTGAAAGGGTCTCTTTAAGGTGCTTCGTGCTACATTACTTTATAACACATGTAAACACAGATGTATTTACATTTCAGCAATATTTGCAGCAGTTTTTTCATTTCTTCTTCATTTTCAGGAAATAAAGGGTTAAACGGCACAATTTACATATTTTAAACAAATAAGTAATTAAAAAGAAAACCTGTCAGAACATCCTGTGGACTTCTCAGCAGAATGCTCGGTTTGACAATAAATGTGGGAAATTGTTAGGTGAAGCTTTGTGTAAAGTGATATATTTAACTTTGGTGTGTCACGGATTTTTATGTGCAAGGAACAATGACGCTCTGACTTCACAGATTGCCCTTTACATTCAGCCTTGATGTCAGGCACTTTATAGCTACAACAAAGTCACTGGACATTGGTAATAAAATGGGGATGTTTACCCTGAGATCCTCGCAACACCACCGTAACTAATAAGCTTTATAGTAATGAGTCAGGGTGGAGGAGGAAATCTAGCTTCAAATGGGTAATAGCCTTTAGTTCTTCGCATACTGGCAACATTTCACAGTACGTGGGCACAGTAAATTCAACTGCCTGTCAAAGGAATCAGTGATTAGATATATTACATTTATAATACCAGACAGTCTTCCTATGTGATATTATATCCTCCTGTACATATCATCTGTGCATGTATTATATGCATTAAATTCAATCAAAAAAGTAAATATTAATCATTAAAATTTTAAAGCGGACCTACCACCTCATAGGTCACTCAGCTGCCGAGATCCAAAATTGAAAATAAAAAACTTTTTCTGACAGCAGGAGGGGCGTTTTTTTCTGAGCGCGCCCCTCCTAATGTCTGGTGCGAGACGTCATACAGCCACAATTGGATTTGGGACATCTGTCCCATATTCCCCTTCCGGCTGTTGGAACTCTTGCCTGACCAGTCTCTCAGTATCTCCTTGGGTGATTAGGAGTGATGAGAATGTCTCTCTCCTATCCGGAGACACATCTCATCACGGCAGCCGAATCCCCCCCCCCCCCTCCACCCCTCACTGAGCTCTCTGACAGAGAGGAGACAGACTAGTCTCTGTAGGAGGAGGAGAGGGGGCAGTGATGGGGGCAGAAGTAGCTTCGGTTCCAGGATCTAAGATGCTGGCATCACAAATGAAGGTGAGGAAGGTAAGTATGTATTTTTTTCAAGCATCTGAACTCCTGACAGGTAATGTATCTTTTTTTAACTTTGTGTTTAAAACCACTTTAAAAATGTTTATTCCTAACTTTGTTAATTGGTAGCCCCTGTGTGCAAAAAGACAAATATGCAATAAAAAAAATTATGGTTCAAATTTCAAATTCAAATTTCAAAACAAACCTCATAACCCTTTTCTAATAATCACGGTCTAAAGGTCAATTTTACCATCATGCACACTAACCAATCAGTTTTAATGGAGTGCTGCTTTTCAGTCAGAATATTTGAAATTCCACTTCTAGGATAGATCAAAATAGGAGATTTTTAGAGGCCAAGAGCAGGTCACTGTGCTGTAGCACCTTACCACACTTTGTGATCTTCCTCGCTAGTCCCAGCACTTATTATGCCAAGGTTTTTCCGCGGGTTTTAGCCCATTGACAGTCAATAGACTCTCAATGGCTCCTCCATAGTGTAGCCTTACCCTTACTGCTGAAACGCCACGTCACTGCATTGCACCGCACTTGCATGTCCCATACAAGTGTATGGGGGAATGTTGTGTTGCTTCCGCAAAAATGCAGGCATGGTGTGAAATGGTAAACGCAAACACAGGGCCAGTGTGTGTGAAATGAACATTAATGATTTTGAACAAACTGAAAATTACAAAATAGGAAACTTTATATGTCTTATGTACAGTACTCTCCTACTTTAATATATAACTAGACAAAATAAGTTAATTTCTTGTTGTCTCTTCTATTATACACATGAAACTCATAACTCAGAACATAGACCCAAAAACAGTGAGGAATCACAAGATATTACATGGTAGCCGAGTTGGCGACTTGATAAAGTACAGTTTCAAAATCTATGTGTTCTGTAAGCCTCGGGCGTTTTTTTACGCAATGCGTTATCAATTGACATATTAGGTCACTGGTACAATACATGCCCGTTTTGGGGGGGAGGGGGGTGTTGGCTGTCCTCCATTCAAAAACCATCATATGGAGCCCCCTGGGGGCACTCACGATATTGAACTGAATTAACCTTTGGCAGCCTGTCAGATAAATATGGAATCTCTCATATCATTCCAGGGAACAAAAAGTATGTGTATATTTGTTTTTGATTGTGGAGCTTGTGAAGCAAGCTTTCAATTAGCTTGTGCGATTGAATAATTGACCGTCAGTTGAAAGTTGATTGGTGGTATTACCACAATGTGATAAAACCAAAAATGATAGATTCTATTTCCAAAGCCTTGTGTGCATGCTCCATCCGATACAAATGTATCCACATACAGAGAAACCCAGAACATCAGAATATCAGATACTTGTACCATGGACTGAAATTGACCAGCATGTCTAATCACTGCTTGATTCATTTTATGTTAAAATTCAAGCACTTTTGGTCGATTCAGATAAAAAAGGAATCGGAAAATATTTAAGTTGATGGAACATAAAAATGGAACCGTGTATGGCTGCCTTAAGTGATCCTGGTAATATAAATTTTCTATAGAAAACAACATTCTGCATTGTACAGGTTGGGTAAGAACTACGTTTCCCTTGTTGCCTCTTGCCAAATGTTCTATGTAACTTAATAAGCTTCTCCTCTTCTCAGTTTTGTGTTCTGTTTGTTAATTCAATTAGGATGTTATGCCAGTCTAATGCAGGAGCATGTTATTATCAGGAGCCAGGACTGAACAATATCTGTGAAGTGACTAAGCGCACCAGCTGACAAAATATGAAAAGAATCCTCATATAAGGAAGCTAACGTTTCACAAAACGTATGTCTTAAGCCCCCCATACACCTTTAGAGCACTCTGTACAATTTCCATTAGATGTACCAACAACTATGCAGTGTCGGGTCCTCCCTGCTAGAATACATAGTGATTGGAAGGTTTAGAAATCTCCTCATATTACATGGCTTTGGTAGAAGAAAAGTGGATTGTACAGATATTGTATGGTAAGATTGTAAGGTGTATGGGGGCTTTAGCAATAGTACAGTACTGTACTATGTAAGCAGTCGATGAATATAGAAAGTTTGGCATTACTTGAATTTCAAACTTTCTGTACAAATCATATGCTATATTGTTAGTGTGAGTGGAGAGCAAATTGTCTCTGTTTCTGTGTTATAAATGTAAAGTGATTTACTTTGGATGTCTACATCTTGTGCCTGTCATCTTCCATTGTTGTATTATTTGACTATACCATCTTATAGACTAGTGGTTCCCAAACTTTCCCTGCAGAGACCCCCCCCCC
>CM070032.1:87370789-87424539 GCA_036250615.1 Ptychadena robeensis | reverse complement strand
CCCCCCCCCCCCGGACCTGCCCCCCAGTTTGGGAACCACTGTGTTAAAGGCAATCAAGGGTGTGTGATTTACATAATAAGGTTAAAGTATATCTTAACACAAGACTTTTTACCTTCATTTTAAATAGAACAGGGGAGTGCTTAAACTGCTGTCATCTTTTCCCAGTAGATTTCCCTTTACTACCTGTTCTGTACACTCAGCAGGAAGTGGAATGTGAGGGAATTCTCTTCACAGACAGCTGTCACAGGAATTGGTGTCCCCTTTGAAAGATTTGCCAAGGTAATCCAAGCCTCACCACAACGGCAGTTTGTGTCTCCACAACCAATGTATTACAAGGAATGCAGGTTGTGTCTTTCCAGCCCTGGGTAGGTTTACTATCCAAGGTTCCGAATTTTTTAAGATTATGTAATATTTGTGTATATGATGGGTAAGGGGCTGCTATGTGTATATTATAAGGGGCTGCTATGTGTATATGATGGGTAAGGGGCTGCTATGTGTATATGATGGGTAAGGGGCTGCTATGTGTATATGATAAGGGGCTGCTATGTGTATATGATAAGGGGCTGCTATGTGTATATGATAAGGGGCTGCTTTGTGTATATGATAAGGGGCTGCTATGTGTATATGATGGGTAAGGGACTGCTATGTGTATATGATGGGTAAGGGACTGCTATGTGTATATGATAAGGGGCTGCTATGCGTATATGATAAGGGGCTGCTATGTGTATATGATAAGGGACTCTTTTTGAGTCTATCAAACGATAAAAATAGACCCGTGTATTCCCACCTTAAGGAATGCCTTGGATACATTCTTGTGAATAGTGCATGGGGGAGTAGTGATCAGACATCTAATGCTGTACCAGTGTTTTGAATGAAAAGCTGAGAAGTTCTTGGTCCTGGGCTTTGGGTGCCCCTAGTGGTGGTTCAGAATAACATCACTGATTGAGCTGCATCCAGAGCACACAGGCCATATATTATGTCACATTGGGACACTGGGTCTGTTATCAACTAGACAGAATCATTTTATTGATAGAATAAACCTAGACACAGATAGTAAAGGTGACAACGGTAAGGATCTTAATGGTATATATAATAACTAGTTATGATTGTCATGAGTACGAATCTCCAAGTATAGTATACCTATGACCCATACACAAGTGGACATTTTTATTTGCATAAAATTATGACTATGTCAATATCCTCATGGGGGGTTTGCCTGCAGTTCATACCCTTTTCCTAGTACATATGCCTTACTTTCCAATATACATGGCAGCAGGTAAATGCCCCTTCTTGCAGTTGAGAGACTTTGGTGTCACCTTGTAGGGTGAATATAACCTTCCAGGGACTGATGAATGGGTCAAAGTCTTATGGGATGAAAGGGTCACAGTCAGTATATATGGACAGGGATATTCCCAAATTGTGAAACTTGTGTGCTGTGCAGTGTACTTAATAATAAAACTCCTTTTCAGGGGTATTCCCATTTTTTGGGGACTTGTGTACTGTTTAGCATGACAGACAGAGACAGAAGCAGGCCACCGCGCAGAGGTAGTAAGGGTCGTGCATCCTCTTATTGCATACTGTTCAGAGGGAATGTCCTATAGTACCACTATTGCTCTTAGAAAAGGAAAATATTCCTGAGAAGCAGCACTGAGACATCAGTACCCAGATGACTACAAGGTGTGAGGTCCCTGTTGCTGCCTTCTGTGAGTTGGCCCATGTAAGTGCAGATGATGATAATGATGATGTGTTGATGTGTCACAGGGAGAGTCAGATAGGGGGGAGAATAGTACAAAGCAGGAAGTTTGTAGGGCATAGTAGGTACACATAAAAATTCACCTGGGGGCTGCCTACGGAAACTGATGCCCCCCATGCGCCTCTTCGGTGCCGAAACTGATTGTCGGATCCACCGCGATTCAAATCACCGAGCATAGATAAATATGCACGATCCTAGCTTGGGCAGAGTTTGTTTTGAACTGGGTTCTGGCAAACCGCCAGGGAGGTTAAGGTAAAATGACCAGGATTGATGAATGGGACAGTATCCACTTCATGTTCTCAATGCGGCATCCCAGTGCCGCTTTGTTTAAAATGTGGTGTGCCGCGATTTCAGTGCAGGTAACAAGCTGTGGACATGTAGTGTTGTGGAGGTGCAATGTAATGCACTACTCATGCCACCAGGTTTTTTAGATGGATGTCCTCTGTTCTCTCACAAAGCACGGCTCACACTTAGAATAAACCCAGCTCCAGGCAGCTAGTAGGGGCTTTTTACAGTTTATTGAAGGAGTATATACACACTGACACCAAATCCTGAGTGCAGAGATGGGGTCATGACTTTGACTATAACGTTGAGCTGCTGGGATCCGTGGACAGGGATGCTGTGGCTCTCTCCGGGATGAAGCACAATAGGCCGCCCAATCAGGGTGTCACTGAAGGGTAGTGGAGGTCACCTCACCCATGGATATATGTCTGGGGACACGACTGAGGGGCTTTTTAAGGAAGCCACATCAGCAAAGCAGGAAAAAGCCCAGAATGTTCTGAGGGACTACGATTTATTAACTCAGACAGGGGCTGGCTTAAGGCCTGTAACTGGGCAGATCAGAATATTTACATTTGGAGGACAGAGCCAAAACAGCAACTTTTAAACAACAAGTGTAATCCTTAAAGGGACAAACACCAACTAAAATACAGTACCATACAGTAATAATACAAAGTGCAATATATAAAGTTGTGTGGCCCTTTTTTGGGTCAATACAGACACATGGCTTTAAGGCTGGGTCTACACTACTTTTTTTCCCATGTAGTGCAGATGCCCCCCTGTATTCCTCTATGGGAAATGATGTGCCAGTCTATACTGACACGTTATGACCCGCATCAGGGGTGGTTTGGCATATGCAACAGATCCTGGCATTGTGGATCTGTCTGCGTTCCATGGACACACCGGAAACACGTAACGAAATGGTAAACAATGGTAATGGAAATGGTAAACAATGGGAGTGTTATGTGACGTGTGCAAACCGCACCTGATGTGTTTTTTGGTGGGGTTTGCTAATGGTATTCGAATTGTATTCGCCATGTTGGCAATACTGCGCTCTATACACACATTGCACCGACATGTCCATATCGTCACCCGCAGTTTCTGGAGCTGCCTAGTGTAGACCCAGTCATACTGACCCTTAGGCTATGTTCCCATCCCAATCTCCTGCAGAATCGCCAGCAGGCGATCACTAGGCGATTTTCATTTGCGATAAAAAAAACAAAAAAACACCACCATTACAAATAAAAATTGCCTCCATAGAGAATGAATGGCAGCGCTTTGTGATCGTCTGCATGGGTGATCGCAAATCACCCCCATTCATGTCTATGGGCGCGTATAGAGGGAAATAATTAGAACGCGGGGAGACGCGATTTGATTGCCCTCCACACTCCTCTCCTTCATATACTGGTCAGTCATACCCTCCACACTCCTCTCCTTCATATACTGGCCAGTCATACCCTCCACACTCCTCTCCTTACTATACTGGCCAGTCATACCCTCCACACTCTTCTCACTTATATCAGAACACCACCATCTCCACACTCATGTGTGACTTCCCTTTGCACTATCTGCATTATAAGTCAGCTAAACAAGCAGCATTTTGTATGAGGACCAGAAAGGTCTTTCAGTTAGGGATTTGAGGCGCACACTACATGAAACAACCTAGTAGTGTATAACATGGATACATAGAATCTCCCCATATCAGGAGCTGTCGGTCTCTCAGTCTAGACAGCCGCCGAGCATTGCACACAGCACAGCCGTCATGAGGCGGCCTTGCAGGGAGCGGTAGCGCCAGGAGGGGGCAGCACAGAGACGGAAGAGCCTTGTGTTTTGGTAGAAGGAAGTGGAGAGAAAAATAAGAGACAGGAAGAGACACACAGGGAGTTACTCCGGGAAAGTTACAGGAGAACTGCCTGGAGTTCACTGCTTCCACGCACAGACATGACACACTGAAGAAGTGACGGCCCGAGCCAGCACCATGTCTCTGCTCCTCACACTCCTGCTATACGGTAAGATAGTAATGTAGGCAGCCCTCCCTCCCCCACCCGGTGGCAGCCCCGTGCTGGGTGCTCCCCATGGACTTTTTAGAAGTGTATGGTGTCACCCCTCACTGAAGGGTGTAGGTAGGCCAAATGAGGGAACCATCATAGAGTTTCTATACTCTACTCAGTGCATTTACACTTGTCACTTCAGGAAGCCTGGGTCACATGACCTAATATTGTTATCATGGGCCTGAGAAATGACACAAGGGACCGTATGTTACCCCAGAGCAAACCTTTGTCTGCCATATGTGCTTTACATGAGTCTACTGATATGTATGTGCCATGCTCTTTACTCTGTGTCCAACCTACCCTAAGTCTTTACAGGTTATTTATAAATGCACAGTTTCATGATCTGCTTCCCCTTGTCTAACCACAGCCTTGTACGTATGGTGAAACTGTACCTATACAGGGTGGAGGAATATTAACTGTTTCCTAGTTGACAGATCTTTGCAGATTATGTGTTTCT
The DNA here is from genome assembly GCA_036250615.1 of Ptychadena robeensis. Taxonomy (NCBI): domain Eukaryota; kingdom Metazoa; phylum Chordata; class Amphibia; order Anura; family Ptychadenidae; genus Ptychadena; species Ptychadena robeensis. The sequence goes on along the minus strand of CM070032.1, from coordinate 87,419,999 downwards.
GCAACTTTTCCATCAGCAGAACCTCTTCAACTGAATGGGCCGCCTACCACAGTACAGAAAAAAGTGGGCACCCAACCTCTGTAAGTTGCTCACCCCAGTATGTACAAAGCCACTACCATGAGATCTTGCATATACAGAGTCTCCAGTTTATTTTCAAAAACAGTTAGCTAGTACCCTGGCAAGGTTTTTTCTTGACTGTCTAGGATGTGTGGCCTATGGAGACAAGCACAGCTACAAAGTCGCACACTTATTTCCCTGCTGCAGATATCCCAATCTGTGCTATGGAGAGACTATCATTACACAGCACTTACCTCTATGTGTTTATTGATATTTCTCAGAGTACTGCCTCAACCTTCACCTTTTATATCAGTTGAGTCAGACAGCCACTGGTCCACGTTTAAGAGTGCCCTAGTTTATTCTATTTTGTTAGACTAAAGGTGGCCTTACATGATTCGATATTTGTTTCAAAACAATAGTTTTTTTTAGTCGGCAAACATAAAATTACGATCGGACATGTTGGTAAATTTTGCTTGATAGAACAAGTATGTGTCGCTTTTTCTAGGTATTTTAATTGATTTCTTTACGATCGTATTTATGATTCTACTATGCAAAAGCTCCATAGTATGAATCATGGATCACACTGTGTTGGGGTTTGATCAGTCGATGTTGGACTGGTGCACGATCGTAATATTGAACAACATGTTTGAATCTAAGGGTACCCACACACGTAACGAGCCGCAGCCGATGTCATGCCACCTCGCGGCCGTCGGTCACTAGTGTCCACATGGTCCCTGCCGCCCCAAAGCTAGGGGACATGTCCGTAAATCTCTGGCCGATGCCATTAGTTTGAATGGGGACCGGTGTCCCCGTCCAAACGAACGGCCGGCACACAAAGGGTGCCCACCCAGGCTGTGAGAGATGGAGAGCTGCGTGATGACATCATCACGTTGCTCTCCACAGCTCATCTGTTGGTCCCCACTTGATACGTGTGTGGGGACCTTAAGGGTCCCCATACACCTTAAGATTTTTCCTTTGTTTTCTTTAGATCTCCTTTTGTTTTACCAAAACTATGTAATATGAGGGACTTTCTAAACCAACAAGTCTACCTGTGTTCAATCGCAGAGGACCCTATACAACATAGTTGTTGGTAGATCTAAAGGATATCTGACAGTGAGAAGGTGTATGGCCAGCTTAAGATAGATAATGCAAAAGTCAACGCATGTATGGGTAGCTATAATGTTTTTTTGTTTTTTAAATCAAATCTAGTATCTGACCTAATAGAAAAGGACAATAGTGAGCACAAGGAAGCTTAGCCAGAGGAAATTGGCAGTAGTGTTTGTAGCATCCAAACAAACTATTGGCTGGGTTTAGTTTATTACAACTCCCATAGTGTTTTGTAAACAAATGGGTTTCTTTGTCTTTAAAACTACACACAATGGTTTGCAAAGTGTCCTCTTTGCATCACGTTTGGTTATCTTCAGGACAGCTGTCTTGGCTTTTCTATTGCAAAGCAATGTAGAGAGCAGTGAAAGGGATTTCGCATTCACATGCAAACACTTGAGAAGTACCTTTTGTTTGAATCCTGCAATTACACAAGTTTCTATAGGTCCCGAGGCTCTAGTGGACGAATGGATTTAGGGCAGACCATTTGCTAAAACAAATGAAAGCTGGGCCTAATGTATTTTTTAAATATCTTCTATAATAGTTTCTAGGGGTAGAGCTCCTTATTAATATCCATATGGTCCCATCTGCTTTCTGTTCCTACCCCAAATTACATTTATCATTGTTACATCACAATTTACACCTTTAGCAAGCTAGTGCCTTCAGCAACAAGTCAAAATTAACTTTTAATGTCTCTCCTCTCTGGACAGCCCACCATCTGTTCCAATTTCTGTGGTTGTAAACTTTATAAATTGGCTTTATTCTCCTACAGAATCTCCAAAATCTTTCATTATGCTAAATGTTCTGCATGATAGCATGTGATTCAGCATGCAAGAATCTGTTTGGGTTGCTTAACTCAACTGAAATAATTTCAGAATCTCTGTTTATGAAGACTTCTTACCCACCCTGTGACCTCCTCTCCTGGAAGCTGAGTGGTTGGCTGAGTAGTGGTGATGTGCCGTACAAGGGATTGCAGGAAGGTGCATACCAGCTCATATCAGAGTTCTTTGTAAAATAAATAAAATACATTTGCAGTCTTTTGCCCAACCTGGTGTTTTAAAAAGAAGAGATTCTTCTGTTTAGCCACTAAGTATCAAAAACACAGTGAAAGATATACTACTACCTAATAAACATAATACGACATTAAGGGCTTGTTTCTACAGGGCGGACGAAATTGCGCCCATGTCGTTTAATGGGCTAGTCCCCTGCAGCGGTCAGGGGGCGGCCGCCGCCTAAAAACTCGGTCGACCGAGTCTTTGACCTCGGTCCGCACTATTCCGCCCAACACTGGCCGCCATAGAGGTGAATGGCCCCAGTTAACAACCGCATAAGATGCGGTTCTTAGTGGGGGCGAATCTTAGCAGCTGCAATCGTGCGGCCGCAATAGTGGACACAAGCCCTAAGGCAGCATTCACATGTAGACTTTCTGGTGTCCCAGAAAGTGCTAGCCTGCCCCCGTGTTCGGGAGCCTTCACACAGTGTGCAGACTCTCCCGGAGCATTTAGAAACACCCCCATTCTTTCCGTATCAGACAGATATATGAAAAGCGACTGGAGGACGCTCCATATCGCATGTTCCCACAGGGTTTACAGGCGCCTATATGAATACTACTAATAGTTATATGTAATTTATACTATTAACCTTATTTTTCGGACTAAGATGCACTTTTGCACCCCCAAAATCGGGAAGGGGGGGAGTTCCTGCATCTTATGGTTTCGAATGCAATACCCCCATGGCCACCTGTCCGCGGTTGCTCTCGGCAAGATGATTAGCCGGGGGAGCTGGAGCAGCTGTCAGATCATAGATCCGCCCACAGCCAGATCTCTTATCTGTACTGAGTTTAACCTCCTGAGCGTTTGCCACGTGGCACGGTTTTTTCAAAAAATATGCTCCGCTGTGATTTCCTGCTCAGCTGGAGGACCTACACATAAGCCCGGCGTCACTGGAGATGCCGGACTTATGCTGAAGAAAGGCGACGCCCCTCCAGTTTGACGGGGGTCTATGGCGCCGCCTACTCCCGCCCCCTTCGCGTCACCAGACGGCGAGACCTCGAGCGTGCCTCTCGTTAGCTGGGGCTGAGTTTCATGCATCATGAAACTCAGCCCAAGTTAACTCGGGGAGAACGCTCAGAAGGTTAATACAGCAGAGAAAGATGGATGAAAGATGCCTAGAGCCTAGAGGGTAGACATGACTGCAGCTTCCCCCGGGGCCCCCCTCCTCTTCCCCCGTGTATGAGGAAGATGAGGTGACATGAAATGTGCTCTCTAGTGACACAATTTTTGTGGCTGAAATTGGGTACTGCAGGGGATTTTTCCCCCAATTATTTGGTTTTCTGGTTGCGTCTTATAGTCCGAAAAATATGGTAATAGTTTGGAATAACCTCTTGCATGCATAGCACAGAAAGGTTGTCTTATTTTATCACCATTTTTCCCACAAATCCAAAATGCTAAGCAAAAACTAGACAAATGCAATGTTATGGTCTCACCACTGGTGAGATCCGGGGGAATGATGGGGGATGTAAGCAATATCACTTAATGGTTGGTTATGTCACATGGGTGACAGATGGGTCACAGATGTACCACTTGAGTAGTGTGTAGCTAGTAATTGTCATGCAGTTCAGTACAAATGTAATACAATTATAGCTTTTGAAATTAGTATGTCGAGACTAAAATATTAATTTATTACATAATTTTCTGTCCTTGTCCTTTCTCATTCCAATACTACTGATCGCAGGGAGTAATTACATAATGTTTGTTTAGTCAAATTATAATTTCTGATTTTAGCTGTCATTTTTCTTCTCCTTTAGGCCATCTGGTATTCATGAATGGAGATGCAGCTCACGGTAAGTTTAAATCATACCACGTAATAAATGTTATTGAAAACAAATCATAGAGTGTAAACAAAAGTGGTAAGAATGGTGTTTTCTCTCACATATGACCCCACTTGCAGAATGTGTGAGCTATCCTATATATTAAATAATGCCATTCAATTACTTTTCATTTAGGGAGGTCATATTTAACCTCCTGGGCGGTTTGCCCGAACTGTCCTGATCGGGCACAACCCCCGCCTCTCTGTGTGCCTGCGGCTCTATAAAAGAGCTGCAGACACACGGAGCCCTTCCGGCCCCGTGTCTTGTGCGTCATCTGTGACGCCGAAGGAGGCGGGTGGGGAGGAGCCATAGCCCTCCATGTTAATGGAGGGGGCGCCGCTCTCCTCTCCACACACCGCCGGCGTCTATTTGACACTGGCGGTGTGTAGAGGGCTGGGCGGAGAGCCGGCAATCACGGCGGAGTACTCCGCCGCGATTGCGGGGGAAACGGCTTTTCGTGCCATTAAAAATGGCGCAAAAAGCTCGTTACGCCCAGAGGGTTAAACATCATTTCAAATTCTTAAATTACTTTGCACATAATGGCTGTCTATGGCCTACTTTGCTCAGGGCAAGTTTACTGATCTGTAAAAAGTTTGTGACTCTTGCCCCTAGGAATGAGTCAAACAGGTGAATCTTAGTGCCACAACCTCACTAAAATTAAGAGAACACAGGATGGGATTTCAAGGCACTTCTTATGTTCAAACATGAAAATAATTTTCTATTAAAAAAGTGGAAAGGTTTACAATTGAAAATCCACCTTCTTCAGTAAAAATGAATAAGGCATCCACTAGATGTCGGTGTGGTGTCGTTTATTCACATTTCAATGAGCCGATCTTGGAAACTCATCGGATCATTCACAGAGACTGCTGATGTCTGCAGGGAGACACCCGGGACAGGTAAGTGGCACCCTGACACGAGCATCAGCCGAGAGGGGCTTTTTCAGCACGTTTTTGGGGCTGAAAAACTCGGCTTATATTTGAGTATATTCGGTATTTATCCTTGACTATAGTTATAATGATAGATAATAAGTACACAAGGCTTACAGTTCCTGCCACACCTTTCAGTGAGTGGATTCTCCTGGATTGTTAAGAAATCTGGTTTTGCAGCCTGTTAAGGGATTGTTAGATTAGGACTTGAGTCATGTTGACAAATATAATGATGTGGATGAACACCTAGGGGTATTGCTCGTTATACCAGCCCGAAGCCACAAATATAGTTATAATTAGAAGACCTTTCCCATATTTGTGCAGACACTGTCACAGCCCATTTCTTTGCTTCTGTGATAATTATTTTAATCATATTTGTATTTTGCAAAATCATCTCATCAAATGTTGGCTAGATGGAATCCGATCTTTGACCATTGTAAAATTAAAATATAAAATAAAAATAGGATATTTTAACCAGAACAATAATATAGACCAGTGATGGCCACAAGTGCGGCCCTCGGCATCACTAAAAAAACATTTTCAATCTATACTGACTTGTATAAGAATTTTTAATGAAGAAATGACAGCAGGCAGAACTAGAAGACATTCTTTTTCATTTTTAAATAACAAAACTTGTTTTCATTGACACTTTAAGCATTATGGAACACTGTAGTGTGGTAATGCACATTTTGTGTCATGTGTTTTTTTTTTTTTTTTTTATGCAGCCCAGTGTAATAATCCAAGATTAGAATGTGTAGTGACAGTCATTGTCAGTAACCTTCTTGCCCAGGGTGCTGTGACCACCCCTGGGTGCAGCTGTCATATGTTGACCTTGTTTTCCCGATCAACATTGAAAATGTAACTGATGTTTTTAGAAGCGCTTAAGATGTTGATCGGAAAAACAAGGTCTACATACGACAGCTGCACCCAGTGGGAGATCGGCAGACAGGTAAGTTCCTATGCATTAACAGTAATGTTTCTGGGGCCACAAGTGGAGGGCCCGGGGGGGGAGGGGGCTGAAGAACACCCAAAGGGCAACAGCTTGGGCACCTGGGGTATAGACAAGTCTTCCATTTGGACCATTGTTTACAAGAAAACCGTAGTAAGATTAGACTGCATTGTGGTCATTAATTTTGGGTATATTTAAAAATTCCCATACTGTCTCTGGAACTGAAAGTTGAAGAGCCTGCAGTAACCTGGCTATTACTAGTAGATCTACACTCGTCTGTCCCAAACAGAAGAACTACTTTCATGTACACCCCTATATAAACATATTGTTTACAGGGTTACAAGTTGATTTATGTCTCTTTTCTTTTTGTTTTGTTAGATTTGTCTTCCTGCTACCCAGGTTTTTTTCAGTGCAACTCTGGATGTCTTCCACTGCATACCCTCTGCGATGGCTCCTTTGACTGTGAGGATCAATCAGATGAGTTGGCATGCTCATTACACTGCAAATTTACCCTAAAGGACTTCTATGGAGTCTTTTCTCCTCTTGTATATCCATTTGCTCCACCCTCTTCAATGCCTTTTTTTTGTCGCTGGTTAATTGATTCTGAAGATAGCCGAGGACTTGTCCTGCAGTTCTCTGCTCTCCATCTGTCTGAGCTAGATGCCCTTGTGGTTTATGAGAATAGTGTTGGGGAGTTTCCACACCTTTTACGTGCCTTAGACCAGCACAGTAATGGGAAATCTGTCACCGTGGAATCCTCTGGTGGTAGAGTCTTGGTTATATATCAATACAACCCAAGCTTTAATCGGATCCCCAATTTTGGTACTCCTGTAACTTATGCAAACAGATTCAGGTTTCCCAGCTCTGCAGTTCATGAACCAGGCTCACGTTTCTTGGACCAGATGGGTTCATCTTCCCGTTCTCGACCTCCTAGTTATGGTGCTCGTAGCTCATGGTCTTCCTCATTTCTTCCTCGATTTAATGCCACTTACCGTGTACATGGCTACTGTCTACCCTGGGACCAGCCTTGTGGCTCCAGTCCTGGACTTTTGTGGGAGGATGGAATGGAAGTAGGAGGAGGATGTTTTTCTGATGCACAACGTTGTGATGGAGTATGGGACTGTGCCAATGGAAGAGATGAAGCAAATTGTACTGGCTGCGCTGAAGGACATTATCCCTGTGCAATGAGTCGGGCGTGTTACCCCCTTTCTGAAAGGTGTAACTACCAGACATCTTGCCAAGATGGAACAGATGAAAGAGGCTGCCGTGGATGTCAGCCTGGGGGCTTCCATTGTGACATAGAGCGCTGTGTTTATGAAGCTTGGGTGTGTGACGGCCAAGCTGACTGTCGGGATGGAAGTGATGAGAAGAATTGTGGATATACTCTTCCAAGGAAAGTCATTGCTGCAGCTGTGATCGGGAGCTTGATTTGTGCCACATTACTAGTAGTGGCTCTTGGTTGTACATGCCGACTGTATACTTCACGAGCACGGGAATATAGGTGAGGAAAATTGGGGTTTACAGAGAATCTGTATTTTTTTATTCATTTGTAAAAATGCATAAGAGTTTCTTTATCATTTAAATTTTATGTATTCATCGAACTGGCAGCATTTGCTTATATGCATACTGTGCACCCTTGTTTTAATAGCTGCTGCCTTAACATTAATAGCTATTTGGGAAATAAAGAAATGGGGGGATGGGTGTTAATTGTATGTTACACCATACTACAATTCTGCATTACGCTACACTAGTGATCTTAGGATCTGAGCTATTATTTTTTTCAATGGTTAGAAGTTTTTTGTGTTGATGATGATTATAATATATTGGTAATACTGTTATTTACTCGTCTAATCAGGTCTAACTGCTTTTTTATTTTAAATATAGCATCTTTGCTCCTCTGTCTCGGGTTGATGCAGAGTTAATCCAACAGCAAGCCCCTCCATCCTATGGGCAACTCATAGCTCAAGGAGCTATTCCACCTGTAGAGGATTTCCCAACTGAAAGCCCAAGTGATGTAAGTGTTTCCAGATGCCAACTGGTTTGTTCTGTACTGTTCTTAATATTGGTCTTTGTGATGTGTTTAGTTTTTTTTGGGGGTCATGTTTGGTGTGATTTTTACTTTATTATAATTGATGTATTTGACACTGAATGTTACCCAAATACTTGGTACAGTCTGTATAGCAGTTAGTAAGACCAAGAAAAATACAACTAATAAGAACTTTTTTCCCATAAAGTAGCATAGCCTATTTATACTGACCAAATTCTGGAATCCTAGCATCGTCTCATTGGTTACATTTCAGCAGGACCTGTCTGTCCTGCGCATACCTATACATTAAAACCACATGTATAATCACTTTATGATAATAAAGTGATTTTAAATATCGATCAGTCTTACATCAATCGATTGTAGCGCCACACAGTGTGATCGATTTAAACATGATTGATTAATTTACTTTTAGACACAATCAATTCACTTAGATTGGTGCACATAAGATGGTCGCATAAAAATCGATGGCAATACCTAGAAAATCGTCAAATACTTGTACAATCTACTTTGTTCGATTTTGATCACTCTTCGTTGATCAAAGCAAGTGTGTGGGAATCAAGTTTTGTAAGATCGACTTAAAAATGTATCGTTTTAAGTCGATCAGAGACAAAAATCTAACCGTGTATGGCCAGCTTTAGTAAAGAGGAGGGTGGTTAGGGGAGATTAGAGCCTTCCTGGCAGAAGTCGCAAAATTTTTATTTTAGGGGTGTTTACCCTCTGGGCGTTACTGGCTTTTCGCACCATTTTTAATGGCATGAAAAGCCATTTCCCCCCGCAAGCCATTTCCGCTGCGATTGCCGGCTCTCTGCCCAGCCCTGCGGCGCCCCTCCATTAACATGGAGGTCTATGGCACCCCCCGCCCCCTTGGGCGTCACAGATGACGCCGAAGACACAGGGCCAAAAAGGCTTAGTGTGTCTGCAGCTCTGTAGAAGTGCTGCAGGCACACAGAGAACAGGTGTGTGTGCACAATCCCGGCACGGGCGCAGTTTGATTCACGATCAAACTGCACCCGAACTGGCTTCGGGCATAGCGCCACGGAGGTTAATAAAATGTATTATTGTAGGTCTAGCAGTTTTACATCAGCACAGCTTAAGGGCTTGTGTCTACTGCTGTACGTCTAGCTCAGGGAATGGAAGCATGCTTCGGCACATTTACCAGGCAGTTTCCCCGCTGCTTGCAGGCAGTTTGCCCTATTCATACATCAGGGGAAAGACACGGAAAATCAGCACCCAAACAGCTTCGAGCGCTGTTTTCCAGCATCTTAGAGAATGCTCCATTGATCTTTAATTAAGGTATCTCTGCCAGCACCCTGCGTTGCTGCTTAAAAAACGCGCCAGTCCGCAGCTTCAAAACCACACCATGGGCGTGAGTGGACACTGTCCCATTGAGCATAATGGGAAATGTCTTTTCTGCGCCTTTTTCCACGCTGCAGATGTGTATCCGCAGACTTTAAAAGATAGTGAAAAGAAAGACAAGCAAGTAAAATTTTTGCTCTTTTGTAGTGACAGTTATTACACTTTTAGACCAGTTTCTCGATGTCGTCCAACAGTTGTCACCAGGACTATTGATGAGAGAAAATCTCTTCTGCAAGGACACAGACATTAATACGCACAGTCTGGTTTCTAAGTAAAGTGTATTCACTGGAGTTCCTATATTCCAACATGCAATTTCAGGATAACATATACAATTAATACAGTAACATGCATAATGTTCTGTTGGTTCCTAGACTAACGGGAACATGTGTGACTTTTATAGTCCAAGCTATACCGAGGACACAAGCTTTGTTATCTCGTTAACAAAGACCATTGTGAAAATCATTTAATTTAATGCAAGACTTCTGTTACATCTTTCCTATTATAGTATAAATGATATGGAGGAGCTGTTTAGGCAGATTCTAGTTGTTGAGGTGTTTAAGAACATAGAAGTGTCTGATGTGGAGGAGAATTAACTAACCTGAACCACTGCCAGCCCAGAACAGCAATTGGATATTACAGTTTTGGTTTATTCAATCTGGAATATTAAGGCTTATTAGTGAGTGAATATTTTTGATGCTTGATTTGGGTGTGACGAGTAAGCTTCCTAGATTGTGCATCTATAGAAGTAGTGGGAGAAAGCCTTGTGAGATGGGACAGGACATAGGAGGATGAGACATGGAGAAATCACTCACTATATGGAGGCAGTAGAAGTTCATAGACACCTACAGGAGGTTTTAGAATAGAAATGCACACAAAGAGGAGGAATAAAAGAAAGAAGCGTGCACACACAGTCATTCTGGGAGAGACGCACACACTGACACTGCCAGGCATTTTAATGACTGGCAATTATATAGATATGTAAAAGAAAAGCAAGCCTGTTATCCAGAACATCCAGTACCTGTCATTTGAAGTATTGTGATCCCACTAGTAACAACTAAGAATTTTATCATCTTTAGCTCAGTCAGTTCTGGGTGAAAGGGTTAGGCCTACTGCTCTGTTTGGGCAATTTCTATGTATACAACATACATATATCATTATCAATTATTTTTATATCGCTATCTATATAGTATGCAGCGCTGTACAATACATTAGAGTGGAGATACAACACAATATAGTACACACAGGAACAGGTTATGACACAGGAGGAGTAGAGGACCCTGCCCGGTCAGGCTTACAGTCTAATAGATTATGTATGTATGCTGCACTATTTAAGTACAGAAGATCTTTAGGATGCTTCTGCATATAGAACAGCTTATTGTTTTACCCATATAACTTTGTGTTAGGCAGACGGTACTTGTACTGTAATCCTTTAGGGAATACTCTACTGCAATATGACATCTACCAGGAAGAAGTGCTTATACGTTTCTATGAAGCAAGCATCATATCATTCTGTATGCATATTCTACAGACATTAAGCCAGACAAATAGAAACACACATTTATTTAGCTGTTTTTTAAGGATTGAAGCTTAAGAGATAGTTTAGGTTTAAAACTTTTAACTTCTGCCCCTTTAACATTATATGTTCATGACAATTATTTTGTAGCTGACATTTCACAAACCCATGTTATTTGTCTATGATAATTGATTTCCATTGTCTTTCCATAGGGCACTTTGATGGGAAATCTCCGAAGCTTGCTGCAGTTTTTACAACAGACTCAGCCACAACCAGCTGGTGCCCCAAATGAGGTGCCAACTAGACGACGACCACCTCGTCCTGTTAGACGGCTCCTCCGACGACTCAGGCGCTGGGGGCTTCTTCCTCCGCGAACACAAGGGACACAAACTGAGACCCCTCAGAATCAGAGTACTGTCTCATCACAGCCACTCTCAGAGGGCAGTGACCCTCCTTCTGCTCCGCTGCTTCCAGTAAAGACTCCTTTAGACCCTCCTGATTTTTCTGTTTCCCAGACTGAGGCTGCAGTATCTCCTTCAGTCTATCCCACTGAGGATAGAAGTGGACTGATGATGGGTATGGTGGAGGTGGTCAGGGAAAGAATTTTACACCCTTTAAGTGGTATGGAACACTTGGGTGCAGAAAGAGCTGAGCTGGGTCTGGGTGAATGTGATGTGGACATGGACAGGTCTGAAGAAGAGGATGAAATGCTGTTGCTGCCACTGGCAGAAAGCTTTGACAGTGAGTCAGGAGATGTAAGCTTGATTTCATGTTAACACAGCTTGTGTTCTATCCTCTCCTTACACCTTTGCACAAAATGGAGGGCTTGTTATTCAGCCCATGCCAATAACACACTCCTAACTTACAGTAATCAGTGGATCTTGCCCAACCTCTCTTCCCCACCTCCCCTTTGAGACGCATGATTTATGACAGTCCCATAGATGGAGGGAAAATGACAATATAGACAACAGTGAAAAATAAATAAATTTGTGAAAATGTGGAGATGTTAATTTGGATAGCGGTCTCACTAAACGTTGGAAATATGCAGGATTCTCCAATGGGAAAGATTAAAGCATAGATGTTCATTAGTGATTTAAGGATGTATGGACTCTGCCTCCATAAAATTGCTCTTAGACTGGACACCGAACCATGCCTCACAGGCAGCATATATGGCACATCGAACCGTCTGGCAGTATGCACTAGCTTCAATACGAATGTGCATCTCCGAGGTGTACACATTTCTTAGTTGGCTCTGAAAACAGCCAGATGCAGGTAGTGTTTACATGTCCTCGCATAAGCAGTGTACACTTAAATCTGTCTACCTTTAATCTTTTGCTTGCTGCAGGAGCTTTAAAAATTAAATTTTAAACATTTTTATCTATTTTTTTTATTCATCATAATCGCTTTTCACTTAATATTACCAGTGGGACCATGTTACACTGACATGCCTTTTTTTTTTAGAGAAATCCAAGATTGTACCCTATCATACCAAATGGAGTACAAATGAACTTGTCCTGATATTTCTGTTTTAAAATGTACAATGGCAGTAAAGGGATAAAAGGAGACTTGAAATATAGATCTACTTAATATATAGATCTACTTAATAAACAGACCAAAATTCTGCAAGTGTAGCGTGACTGAATGCTTGAGAGGAAGTTCCTTTGGTGTAAACCCCCCCCATACACTCATAGATCCGCAGTTGATTGTCCGCAAAATGAACATGCCCACCTGGAGCGATCGACCAGGATCGCACCACAAGTTGGTCGCATGGCTATTCTACTTGGTTGTGGTTGTTTTCTGGTCGATCGCATTTCGACCGGCAATTAGTGCACACATATGGCATTTGACGATCACTCCAGGATCTACGGGTGTATGGGAGGCTCAAGAATAGAAAGGTAGCGCAGAGAATTTCTGTCTCCTATTAGGACGATAATGCAGAACAGCTGTATATAGTTATGCAATGGTTGAGACAATGTTACTATTTTGCCTTTTAATTAAGATAAAGTAATATTAGCAGTTTCTTGAGGAAACCTCCAAAAATTAAAAAATAAATTGTACTAGTTCAAAGCTGGATATAAAAGACAATTTAAATGGTAAGAGATGTATGCAGTAAGTTACAATAACTGGACTAAAGGGGAACATAAAAGTGAATCTATTTGGTAGCAATATAGGAACAGTCCCCTCTTTTTTAAAGGGGACTTGACCTGGTTCTTGCCTCCTCAGCTTTTTTCTTCTGACCAAGAATCTGTTTGCAATTCATACAGCTACAATATTTACAGCTCGCTTCCACGCAACATTTTCTGCCATTATCTGCATGCTTGTTTCTATGGTGTGACTGAAACTACTGAAGCTTTCATTAAATGAGTTGTGCAATGGCAACTTTCAGTCTTTCACTTTTAAAGCCAATTTAGCACATTGGAATCCCTACATCCCACTACTACCACCACATTGGATTGGTAATTGGAAATTTTACGAGATGTTGTTGCAGTCAGCATTATTACTGGAAAGCTGTTATACTATACCTGCCTTAATATATAAACATATATATTGTATGCATGGATGTGCAAGCCAGTAATAATGTGTAAATGTGTCAGGCACATTTAAAGTACATCTATGACAAACCAGTAGGTCCAAAGATACAGAAAGCGAACATTAAGGCTTATGTATGCTGATATCCGCTTTACCCCTCAAACTGTGGGATTGTTAAGGCAATGTTGTTTTATTAAGGATAAGGGAGGGAGGGGAGTTAAACCTCTCTGTTTTTATTTATTTTCTTTTTTTGCTTGCCCTGGGATCAAAGTTCATAATTTTTACAGTAACATTTGACCAAAATGGAATATTTTATTTCTTTTATTGTTACCATGACTTAAATATTGACATTTCCCTTCATTTTTATTGTTGTGGATGTTGGTGATCAGGACAATTAGAGGACATGAAGGGTAACTGAAGACTTTCAGTCACTATCATTGGGAATAAAAGTTAATAATCATTTTTGAGATGCTGAGAACATTATGGGGAAGTAAAGGAGACACTTGTTCCTGTGACAACTGTGTAAAGGCCCCCATACACCTTACAATCTTACCATACAATTTCTGTACAATCAACTTTTGTTCTACCAAAACCATGTAACATGAGGACCTTTCTAAACCTTCCAATCACTATGTATTCTATCAGGGAGGATCCGGCACTACATAGTTGTTGGCAGATCTAAAGGAAATTGTATGGAGTGTTCTAAAGGTGTATGGGGGGCTTTATTGCATTGGAACTTTTATTGCATTGGAAAACTATCCAATCACATCCTATTTAGGCTTTGTTTCCATTGCGTTGGGACCCCTCGTAACAGATAGACTTACCTGCTCAGCGGAGGGTCTGTCTTCATTGCGCTGAGCCGATCCGCCGGTGTAAGGCTGAACGTAGTCGAGTACGTTCAGCCTTTACACCGGTGGATGTGTAAACAGACCATCCGCCGGCAGGCAAAGTCTGTGGGATACGTCGGGACCCCAGCTAAGCGTATACGCTTAGCGTAGGGGTCCTGACGTATAATGGAAACAAACCCTAAGGCTTTGTTTCCATTGTACGTCGGGAGCCCTCCGCTAAGCGTATCCGCCGTTGTAAAGGCTGAACGTACTCGACTACGTTCAGCCTGACACCGGCGGATCGGGTCGGCGCAATGAAGACAGACCCTCCGCTGAGCAGGTAAGTCTATCTGCTACGTCGGGGACCCCCGCTAAGCGTGTACGCTTAGCGGAGGGCTCCCGACGTAATGGAAACAAGCCCTTAGACTACAGATCAAGAAGTGAAGGGAAAGTTACTTTATGAGACACAAATTGTATCTTTTTTAATGTTGCATTCGTGTTTGAATAGCAGAATGGTATTTGACAATAGAATGCTGTGTTGAACGTGTTTCTTCCCATTTAGATCCATAGAAACCCTCTAGAACATAGCGCTGGTAAATTAAAGGTGCAAAAAAATTCATTTGAATGTGCTGAGCAGCTTAAATGACCATTAGCCAATTAAAGGGGACAAAAGCACAAGGCCAAGTTGGCTTATCCAACATTTTCATATAACATCATAGCTTGTATATCTCATACTGTTTATTGGCATGATCTGGTTTTCCCTGACAGCACATGTTATGTTCTACGCTTCACTTGCTTTAAATTGACCAAGTGTTTTCTGATTTTATTCTGTTTTATTCTTACATCAGTTTATCTTTTTCTTTTGTGAAATCATTGACACACTACTTTTTCTGCTTTTCAGATTTTTTTTAATATTGATTTTCAGAAACAAAGTTTGTGTCGACAATCATATGGTTGAAATTCCTCTTTAGATTTCCACATATTAATGCTCCAAGTAGGAGATGTTTTGAGCAGGGCTTCTCAAGGTTCTTTGTGTGGAAGAGATTAAACATATATTTTTCTACTTAAAAAAAACAAAAACTTATGCCTTTTCTTAATGGAGCAAGACACGACCAGGCCCTCGCTTAATAAAAAAAATGCTTCCTGTTTGCAAATGGATCTTTCACTCAGGAATTGCAGATGAACACTGTTCACACATAGCCAACACGCAAACACCTGAAACTATGATGTTATGGCTGCCTTCTATTGTGTCAAAGAATGCAATACTGATTGGTGTGGGATTGTATGCAGGGCTGTCGAAATTATTTATTTTCTGTGGCTATGTAAAAAAAATAAATCTTTATAGTGCTAAAATGTGATATTGTGAGCTCTTTTACTTCTAATTCTTTATTGGCCTGCACGCCAATCAACATCTAAAGCTAGAGTTCAAGTTATTGACTAACTAAGTTATGAAAAAGCAAGCTCACAGATCTCTTCTTCAGGGCTCTGAGACATCATGTAAGCTTGGTTTTTCAATGACCAGTTATCCAATAAAGGGGATCACTTCAACTCCAAACTCTCTATTCATTGATGGCCTACACGGTACAACAATCTACTATTGCTAACCTCTAAAGCTGAAATACAAAATATGGCATCTGCGTCATATGACATCATTGGTGGGCAACTGAGTTGATCAGGAGGGCCACACATGCGGCCCTCTGCATCACTAACTGGCCGCACATAACTTTTTCAATCTATACTGACTTGTATAAGCATTTTATAATGACCGCAGGCATAGCTAGATATTTTTCATTTTTAAATAACAAAACTTGTTTTAAACTATACTTCAAGCATTAGGGAACATTGTAGTGTGGTAATATTTTGTGTCATGTATATCATCGAAGGTTATGTGCCTCATAGATATCATAACTTTTAATTCAAAAGTTTCCCTATTCTCAGGTTATGTGCTGCAAAATATGTTATACAATCACCACCTGTTCATTTTTGAAATAGTGGGAGCATAGGCACTGACCAGGGGGGCCACTGAAGAACACTCAAGGGGCTGGATGTGGCCCCCGGGCTGCAGGTTGGGCATCTGGGATTTAGATGGTCCAGTCACCTCTGACCCCTGTCACCCCAAAGCTCAGTCGGCCATAGAACAAACATAGCCCATAATCTCTGGCCAATGCCATTAGTAACAAAGGGTGCCCACGATGCTGTGAGCAACGAAGTGCAGTGTGATGATGTCATAACGCTGCACTCCAGCGCTGATCTTTTGGCCCCCACTCGGTATGTGTGTGGGGGACTTTGTAGGTAAGGATACAGTGTTATCACTTTGATCATGGTTTTGTTATGCAACATGTTTGTTTTGGTTAACTAGTGCCAGTTTTTCCAATTGCACCCCAATGTGCTTTAGCAATTGGCTACAAAAGACATTGCACCTACTGTATATGCATAAATGGTGGATCATAGATTGCATTGTAAGGGTCCCCAAACACACGGGCCGTTACCCGCTCGATCGGTGACCCCCGAGCACAGCGTGGTGATGTCACAATGACTTCACCACGCTGCACTCAATTGTTCGTCGATTGGGCGGCGTAGCTATGTGTATCACATGATTTACCAACATGATTTACCCTGTTCGATCAAGCACGGGTGAACATGTTCAATTTGCGACAATCGATCTCCTTGAACGTGCACGTGATTGATTGGGAATTTACCTAAAAATCTACCCATGTATGGGGACCTTTACACACATTGAAGCCTGTAATTCTCACAAATGCTACTAGAACAAACGCTAAACATGTAAGAAATGGGTCCTTAATTGTGGCTGCTCACACTATAATAATCATACTTACTGTAGTTTTCTTCACTGATCGGCCTTTGAGGTAGACTCCTCACCAATATGGTCCCAGTGTTCCCTTTTCCACAACACAGGGTAATGTATAATTATAGATGTAATCATTCTGAGAAGTGGAAGAGTGACCTAAAACAATAGTCCACCTGATAATTGAAGGTAAATGTATGGACAGGTGACCAGGTTTCCACCCTGCAGATCATGTCCACCCATACTCTTGACAAAGCACACAGGGAAGAGAGATTGCTAGTGAAATGCCCCCTGGTTGTGAAAGATTCTTCACCTGATAAGCCATTGTTTTCAGATTTACAATGGTTGATGGAATTACATAATTGGAAGCTGGTGTGCATTTGCTTTTACCTTCTGAGATGAAAGATAACTGGTAATTCTAAATCTACTTATGACATAATGGTACATTTTAAGATGCACATCCACATCATGCCACTGTAATAAGGCTTTCATCTGAAGTCACCCTTGTTTCTGTGACTGGCAGACAGATCTTTGAGTTGAAGAACCTTTCCCCATGAATGCATCAATGACCACTGAGAGAAACTACCACTAAAAGAGGAGCGTGTTTTATATCCTATTTACATTACATAGATTTGTTTGCCATCATGGTAAGGCTTCTCCAAGAGTGATATTCTATGAAGAATCATAGGAAATCTTGGTTGCTCTTGGTACAAAACAACAAGTTTTGCGCTAATAATAAGGGGAAATACAGGAAATGACATCGCGGACATCACCGGTATTTGGAATGTGAATTTCCATGTTAAAAGTACAGGAAGTGATGGCATATATGTGACTTCCGGTATTGGGAGCTTTACTGCCCCTCCCTCCAGTTTAGTAGCTGGCTAACTTAGGAGGGACTCTGCCTCCCACCCCGCACATCATCTGCACAAGTGTAGTGGAAATTTAGGAGGGAGAGCAACGCCCCCTCCCTCCTAAGTTACCTGATTTATAAATCAGAAAAACGCTACTTTTCTGGCCAATACCAGATGCTTTAAAGGTATGCACTATGCCCTCCCCTCTTCTTATATACCAGAAAAGGGTAAGTTCATGTGAACAACTGGTAAGGGAGAACCTCAACATTGACTTGTTGAAAAGCAGTAGGAATGACCAGGATGAATGGCACTGAGTACCCAGGGTTCCCTGATTCTGTTCACCGAGGCCTGCTGAGAGCTAGCTAAATGGGCCTCACCCAACAGACCTAGATGGATCAAAATAAGCTCTGGGTCAAGGTAAAGCCACAAGTGAAAGGAGATGTGGAAAAGGAGTGTCAGCACACATCCAGCCTTTCATCTGTCTTACTTGACAAGATCCTTGAGATTTTTTGTCTCACTGTTGCTACCTCAATACCTTTAGGACACAGAGGTGTAGTCCACTGCCAATTCACATGCTGCCCCTTCCAGGAGATTTCCTTACAACTCGGTTGGCCAGAGAACGGACATGTCCGGAAATCTCTGGCCGATGCCATTATATTCAATGGGGACCAGTGTGTAGGGACATTAAAGTCATATTTTCTTTAGATTTAAAGGCCCCATACATCTTACAATCTTGCCATACAATTTCTGTACAATCAACTTTTCTTCTACCAAGACCATGTAATATGAGGATCTTTCTAAACCTTCCAATCACTATGTATTATATCAGGGAGGACCTGGCACTACATAGATGTTGGTAGATCTTATGGAAATTGTATGGAGTGATCTAAACCAGATTGGCCAAGCTGGTAAAGTAAAGAAAGGGTCTCTACTCTCTTTCCAATTTCTGTGTTCATCTATCTCTATTTCTTCTTCCTAGTTTGCCTGTAATTTCATGCCTTTTGAAGCGTGTTATTTTTGTTTTTGCTAATTGTCTAATTATTTCATGTTCCTAATTAGTGGTAGGAGACAGTGCTTTAAGTAAATGAGCGTGAGGCACTTAAGCGCCTGTGAGACACTAAAGTCTAATTAACCAGTTCTGTTAGCACATATTTGTTGATCGGTGTAATGTTTTTTTTTCACACATTGCTGAAATCACCACATATTAATGACCGTAGAACTGTGACCATGTTGCATATATTATAAGACTGGACATGACATTCGATGTTCCCTGAATGATTTTCAAGCAATTGCCAAAAAGGTTAACATGGGGCCGTTTGTCAATATGTGACATTTGACATCACTTTCGGTATTTGAAACAGTATTTGGAATTCAACCTCAGTGCTTCCTTGTTCCGAATACCGGAAGTGATGTCAGTGGCAAAACCTAATCTTTAAGGCAAATGCAACAGGCAATTGCAGAGATTTTCCATGTAAGTCAATTTAGGTGGTTGAGCTCCCAATTACCCATTAAATGCAACATTAGGCATTAAAAAAACTACCAAAAACCACACTGCTTGTAATTTTCCATGTGGTAAAATGCACAAAAAACAACATTGCAGAAAGTAGTCCTGTTCTGGAGAGCTTACATTTTAAGAAAAACTATTTAGTTGTAAAACTTTGGCCTGCATTCCAAGGGACTCTATTGAGACATGATTATTATTTGAAAAATTTACATAATACAGGCAAGCCCTCACTTTAGGTTCATATTAATGTACAAATCTATCCACCAAACAGATGTTGCTGCTTGTATGTGGACAGGGAATGATCCTTGGCTGGTATTCT
The DNA here is from genome assembly GCA_036250615.1 of Ptychadena robeensis. Taxonomy (NCBI): domain Eukaryota; kingdom Metazoa; phylum Chordata; class Amphibia; order Anura; family Ptychadenidae; genus Ptychadena; species Ptychadena robeensis. Next base: position 87,400,342 of record CM070032.1, on the reverse strand, counting down.
ACATCAGGTCATGAGATGCAAAGCTTGTTATGTGCCAACATTCAGAATAAATAATACATATAGTCTCTCTCCTGGACCCAGCCAGGAGCTGTACATCAAGCCTCTACTTCTGTCAGAATTGGCACCAAGCCCCATCTCATCCTTCAGAGATCTTAAGAGAATGTTGCATAAATGAATGCACACAAACCTATATTAACTGAGGCAGTGTTATAGAGCGAGGGCCAACATTTCCTCTAAAAAATAATACTTCAACTTATTGCTTCTAAAGGTTCTACAAACATGTGAACACAGCTATTGGTTATAGTAATGTTGAAATTGTTGTTATGTGACGATAGTTACTCTGTTATCATCATTATTGTTATTACTTCTACTACCCAGTACCGTATTTATACAGTGCCATGATATTGTATGTTGCATTATAAAGTCCATAGTCATGTCAACTGTCTCTCAGGGACATTCACAATTCAATGTCTCCCCTATTTACATAGTCTAATGTCCTTCATATAGTCTACTTCCCATATGGCTTAAAGACTTTACTTTAGATCAGTGGTTGCCAAACTGGGGGGCATTTTCCTTACCGGTTCTAGTGTCAACACTACTGCAACCGTTACTGGTAACAAAGCAAAGCGTTTCTGTATTGCAAAATGTAAAAAGTTGAAAAATGCATGCAGCAGGTTACTTTTACACTAACACACTGCTTTGCACATTAACACAAAATGCAAAGGTGGGGCCAGTGTGAAAGGTATCAGGAAAGGTCCTGTGGTACAGCAACACAAATGCGGCTAGTAGGAAATGGCCCTTAGCTTGAAACTGTGTCATTTGAGCGGAGGGGGCCTGCAGGGAAAGTTTGCGAACCCCTGCATTAAATGATGTAAGGGAGGTTATAATGTTGTAAAATACATGCCATTCTGTGGATTGTGATTAGCATCCCTGCCTAAGGTAGTGTAAAGTCTAGTGCAGTGATGGTGAACCTTTTGGAGTGCCCAAACTAAAAGCAAAACCCCACTTTTTTATCTCAAAGTGATGGCATGGCGATTTAACCTGAATCACACACACACACCATTTACACACAAAAAACATGTCAACACTCACTCTACTCTACTACTGTGCAATCAAAAAAGAGAAGGGAAGAGAACTCACAGCATTGAGAGTCAATAGTCTGCAGTTCTTTGCTCTGTGCTGACAGCTTGCATGTCCACAGAGCTGAGTGCCACCTCTGGCATGCGTACCATAGGTTTGGCATCAGTGGTCTAGAGCAACAATTAAGCACCAGTACAGATCACCAATGTAGCCCAAAGGCTGCTTATCCTAAAAAGGGGCAACATAATGGAAGCTACGTACTTGTGCTTCTCCCTATTTTCTACATAGAACAGAACAAGTGTTGTAGGCATAGAACTCCCTCTGTTGTTGCTGAAATATAAAATTATATAATATGTGTACACCTGTTAAGAAAAATATGTTTTTACTTTTATATATATTATATAGACATTTGTTTGTTGTTTTGTTTATTTTGTAGCTTCACATGCATGCGCTGGGGTGACTTGCGTATTGCTTGCTATGCAATCAGATATAGGAATATAAAACAGGTTAAATGCAGCAACAACAGTCATCGACACCACAAGGTAGATAGAAATCTGAAAGAAAAGCTTGTCCATGGGATAGGAAGTGTATTGTTTCCACTGATGTAAGATCTAAACCCATGCTTGTAGTGAGAGGAAGGAGCAGAGCCACTAAGCAAAAAACTAGCCTGACTAGCCCAATCCGCAAATATGAATGCCTGACGAGACCAGAACTGTACAGAAGTCATAACCACTGCTAAGAACATCATGTGAACAGTAAATGTGCAATAGTTTTTACTGATTAAGGAAGATAGAGAGAGAGAGAGAGTGAGTGCTCTGGAAAAAATTGAGAATTATTGTTTTATAAAGTTTGAAAGGTTTATTATTTAGGTTGTAAGCATCGGACTGAAAAATATTATATATTATTGTATTATATATAATATATATATATATATATATATATATAGCTAGAGTGTCATTTTATTGGTGTTTGCTGAATAATCCAAATAATACCCTGTTTCCCCGACAATAAGGCATCCCCCTAAAAAAAAGGAACTCTTACATTTTTGCCTAACGCTGAAATATAAGGCATCCCTCCGAAAATAAGGTACCCCCGAAGATGCAGTACTGTAACTCTGGACAGAGGGGATTAAAAGGGTGCAATTAAAGTGACACTGGAGGATCAGAAGGGGCTACTAAAATGGTAATCCACCCTCTGAGTCTCCTGTGCCATTTTGATTCCCCCCTCCAATCCCTGTTAAGTGATCCCCCCACCCTGATACCCCAGTGCCGTATTGATCTTCATGGAAAAATAAGACTTCCCCCGAAAATAAGACGTAGGGCATCTTTTGGAGCAACTGTCCTCTTTTCAGGGAAACATGGTAGATAATCTCTTGTTCATGAATGTTCAGCATCACGGTTGGGGCACCTAATATATATGGTAACAATGTCTCATGTGCAAAGCTGGAAATATTTTATATTTCTAAATATTCTAAAAATTCTATGCTGTTTTGAAAAATTTAATGATAGAAGCCTCCTAACACTTAAGCTGGCCATACATGGATCGATTCCCATGCAATCGATAAGGGATCAATCACAATGGGGTGGTGCAACTGATCAGCAAACGATCGTTCAGTGAATAGATGCGCGCCACCTTTGGCAATCGATCCCTGGCCGATACTTTAGATGTGGATTTACCAACATGTTGGATCCCTGTCACTATTTGCCTGATTTTTCTATGGAGTGGGTCAATTGCTCCAGGTGTGCTGCGTTCAATTCCCGAAAAAATCAATCGTCATTCATGCTCGTAACAATCGTTCAGAATTTGAAAAACACAGCCCATCTGAAGTGAACAAAATGGCAAACCGTGTATGGCCAGCTGTACTTTATCCTTGCCAAGATAGCGCTTATCAAGGGCTGGAAACTTTTCTTTAATTTTATTATCTCAAGTACAACAATTACACTATCTGGCTCACTTTATTTCCCTGACTTCTCTGGATGATCCCCGGCATCCCCTTTGGCAAAATCCTTATTTGCTAATCTTGTTTGTTTGTTAGCCAGCAGCCTGTAAGTGCAGACAACTTAATTGAGCATTTGTTATGCAGAAAAAGTAACAAGAACAACAAGTAAACAAATCATCTCTTTACCTGTAAACCTCCAGCAGTCTCCATCATGGATGTTCTCTCAGCATCAGTTCCCTTGTCACTCTCTGAGTGTTGCTTCTCCCTCAATCTTTCAAAATACTTGAAATATCCATCTATTATATACTGAAAGATATATTAGTACAGCAACAAAACTAGGTTTTTGATCACAATAACCAATAGACAGTATAATATAGTATAATTATAATATTAAAGCGGATGTAAACTGTGAAGAAAAAAAAAACACTTATACACATAGCTCACCTATATCCAGTACTTGTCCAGGGACAGCGCCCCCCTTTGCTGCTCCCTCCCGCGCTGCCATGCCTGGAGTGTCCAGTCCTTCAGGCAGCAAGATGGAGCAGACTTTTCCGGTCTCGCTCCCTCCACCAATCTAGATCTGAAGGCGAAAGGTGCAGAGCTTCACCGGATTCAGATGTGGCAGGCTGCTGGGAGCAAGGGGACTTGGGAGGGTAGACATCAGCAGTGACCTTCCCAAGTCCCCTTGCACCTGGAGCCCACTGTGGCGCAACATCACTGGGGGGGAGGGGGTCACTGGATTTTTGCACTTTGTTTTAACCTTCGACCTCTGGTGCCGAAAAAAGAAGGCAGATGCCGAGGTGAAAGTGAAAGTCCACTTTAACTAATATAATTAAATAACGAGTTTTTTATTTCGATTTGTAGTCTTGCGTCTATTGAGTGCTTACCTGTGATCAGTGTACAAGCTCTCTTGTATAAAAAGTATAAATCTATAATGTAAAAAAAATATTATAAATATTATACAATTTTAAAGGGGCGTGGGATCATTTTGATGCCCACCCTTAGTAGGCGTAATAGTGCCCCTGTCCTTATATTAGACATGCTTGTGGTGACCACCAAATGAGAACCTTATGAAGCAGAATGAGGTGTTCTTGTGTAGTAATGTAATAGACACTGCATTGAGATGATTTAAAAAAATAGGTTGCAGTGGTGTATTGTATTGTATTTATGTATTATGTATATTTACACACACAGATATACTGTATTTGCCTGATTATCCAGTATAAACATAGACGGTTGTAATATTTCTTTCTCAGCACATAACAGTGACAGCTTATTCCATCCTAGTGCTGATCACAGTGCCATCCTAGAGCAGCTGTGCCCCTTCCTATGGCCATCTGCACCCCCCAGTCACATCTGGACTGCTGGCAGGACTGGAGCTGTGCCCAGTGTAGGGTTAGTGTCATGTGATGCGTGGAAGGGAATCCCAGTGACGTCACAAATGAGGAGAGGGAGGGTCTCCCCAGCCCATGGTGTGTGTCTAGTTGGGAGGGACAGAGCAGATGGAGGAGAGCATCTGTCACAGAGAGGACCCAGGCAGAAGGTGTCAGAGCCAGGGGGAGAACACTGAGCTATACAGGTAGGTGCCACAGACCTGACAACTAATGGAGAGTGCCAGTGCCAGGTGGGTAGTGTGTGCAGGCTTTAGAATGCAATCCCTTCATGTCTGAGTCTACTTCCTCCATACAGAGATAGTTGTACATGCATGCGATGTACAGAGGAGAGAACAGTATGTGTAGCTGGAGATTACCATGGTACCAGGAAGGGGTTAATTCCTGCCAGTCGTTCTGGGCTTTATGATTATTCAATAGATTCTCAGAGAAAAGCGATGTATGTGACAAAAGCGTAAATTGGAGCAATTTTTCTAGGCATCATGGCTGATCAGCATTGTTGGCTTCTGTGACATACAAATAGTTTGGAAGTGTAATAGCAGGGATAAGAGGAAGACTATTGAGAGGACTGACATGGAGATAATAGAAGATATAGGAAATGGATAACATTTTATTTGTTGGATGTCTTGGGTAAATGGAAGGCATAATAGGCAGCGAAGAAGTTGATGATGGAAATTACTATTATTATTATTTTTATTGCATGATCTGTGCCTTTCAGCAATGATTGTGCCATATGAGATGGAAATGTACATGGCAGTAAGCCTAGCAATGGTATGCTCACAGCTCCCAGGATAGAGTTCTAGTAAATGCTTGTGGCAAAGAATCAATTATCCACCAGTTTGCAGATTCCTTAGAGGAAACTGGTCCTCAGATTCCATTACCCATCTCTTCTAAAGGAGCCAGGACTGATGATGAGCCTAATGTCCAACTCTTGCTAACTTTCAGCCCTCATATTAGTCATTTCCAGTGAGTAGCAGACATCATCTCGCTTCCATTTCTGAGATGAAAGGAACATATTTGACTAAATGGCTCAGTGGCAGGGCTGACAATGCTGCAGAGATGTGAGCTGTCACATGTACAGAACACGTTGCCTTGGCAGGTGCCCAACCTTAGAATAATTAGATATTGGACATATAACAATCATAGACCATTATCACCTTACAGCTATTAAGACTGTTATTAATAATGTCACTTTTATGTCGAAAGCAATTGCAATTTCTTTTAAGACATACAGTAGTTAAATTTAGACCTAAACATTTTACATCCGTAGACTAATGGGATATCTACAGAATGCAAAATCTCTAGATTTAAATCATTGTCTGAGAACACAGAATATGGTATTGGTAGATCTCAGGTAATTAGCACGACCGTCAGGATATCACTGTAATGCTGATCTTTTAAATGACTGAGTCTAGTAAATCTTTATTGGCCACATATTTGCTGTGGTTAATAAATACTTGACTTATATATAAATACTCACCTTTAAATAATACAAAAAAAGGGAAGTAGAGTAGTGCTATTCAAATTATATACCCATCAAGAAATTATATTTATTAAATAACTCAAATAACATCCTTGATTTGTGTCACTGATGGGATGGTTAGATCATTTTAGATGACGTATTTCATTAATGACCAGCCTCAAAAAATCAGTTGTTCTTACGCAACAGGACAATTAGAAAATATAGTGTTTAATCCAAATAACACTTCACTCTAAATAGATGCCCACTGAATTTATAGGATTGGGGTATGTAATCTCTGTTTGTCCTGGATACTGATCGGAGATCATCCTGGATTAAATGGAGGCAGAAGTGTGATTATATAATTCAATGTATTACAGGAATAGTCAGTGACTAGATAACATTATTAGCAGGGTGGACACTATCACACATATTAGGCAGTTTTCAACCATGATTAATAAAAACATTCCAAATATGTATATAAAGTCTTACCAGGGGGTTAGTTTTTGAACTCCCCAACCACTGTTATCTCATGAGCTACGGTCAAAAATAATCGAGGGGCTAGGGGTTAAAATATAGTATGTGCATAAAGATATAGATATATTTGATTTCTTTAATAACATGGTATATTCTGTATATAACAAGTGTGACATACTGATAAAGGCTGCAAAAAAAAGTTTGTGAGCCCTTAGTATTTCTCTGGATTGGCGCATAAATACGTGGTAGCTACAAATAAAACGTGACTTAAAGAACCAACACTGTGAAAAAGGGGTACTCTGATAACTGTATGCAGTTATAACATGTATTGTATATGTATTGTGTAGATATGTATTTAATTCACAAATGTTTTTCCTAGGAATGCCATGCTTACCAAGCGTTCAAGCAAAACAGTGACAGAGTCTGGGGCTTTCCAATGAAACTTTGAACCCCCCCCCCAAATAACTGCACTGCCTAATATCCAGTGTATATGCTCATAGCAGGGTTGGACAAACTAAGGCCCCAGGGCCGGATCTGACCGCTGGCTTTCTTTTACCTTGTTGAAAAGATGCTCCCCTCCACTTGTTCTTTGCAATAAGTGCATATAATGCCTAGAGGGTCTCCAAACGTTACCTTGGGGACGATGCAGTGGCGTGATCATGACACTGTGGGCGCATCCTCATGGTGACAACAGACAATAGGAATCATCTCTGCTCATTGCAATGAATGAGGATTTTTTTTTAAGTTCAGGAAATTTCCTTGTCCCTATCACACGTCGCCTATTGCCCATCTTTAGTGATGCCGGCGATGCATGGAAATGGCACACCTACGGTGTGTCCGCTATTACAAGCTCTTGGTCCCTTTAACAAATTTAAGAAGCCAATGTGGCCCATGAGTCAAAAAGTTTGCCCACCCCTGGCTTATAGCCTAGGATTCATTGTTAATTATTTCAAGATACTTTTAACAGGTGGGATGCCCACAGTTTTTTGGCTTGCAAGCTACTTTTAAAACAAACAAGTCAAAATTATTTACAACCAAAAGATGGTATATCTATATATATATATGCATGCACTAATTATTTATATATACATACATAGACTCTGCCATTGACTCCCATTGCCTTTGCGATCCAACTGTTGGCGACCCCTGCTTTACAGGATGCTTTTCTCCAGCGAGAGAAGCAGATTTGCGGCATATCCTCGATTTGTGATGTATCTGCCTGACTGTAGACTGACTACGACCCAAATTTTTAAAAATCTTTATGCATCCTTTTTCAGCTTCAACAACTTGTCTGTGCTTTTCTGAAATCTCCCTGGATCACGCTAGATTACAACTGAATCCTGTTGTGAGAAGCAGGTAACTAAAAGTTAGCTTTTTTATTCTTTAAAATTTTTTATTTTTTTATTTTATAAAATTATGTAAAAAATAAATGGGTCCAAGAAGCAAACGGAGCACCACAAACCTGATGTTAACAATTGGGCAAAAAGTAAAAAATGGGGGAAGGGCTGGATGTAAAACATCAAAGAATTTTTTTTTTAATACAAGTTCAAACAATAAGTTGCTAAAACACAATTTCTCAGTTTTCCACTTAAAATATTATTATTCTTATAAAAATGTTAATAAAAAAAAGCATGATTCCTAAAAAAATTTTTTTGCATTTGAACACTTTACAGTTACGCTAAATTTTTGGTAAGGTCAGATCAGATCATGTCACATACAACTTGTGAAACATTGCAGAGCAGGGCGGTATATATTTTCTACTTTCATACCAGTTATTTTGCTATTAAGCCTTTGTTATCACTTTTTATAGATGCTACTATACACTTTTGAGTTGCTTTAGTCGTTAAGAATTCAGACATGCTTTTTTGGTCTTCACAACTATACTACACGTTTGGGAGTACTTTTTGTGGATTTTTTTTATTTTGGCAAGTTGCTACAAGGTTTATAATAATTTTTTTATTACTATTACTTTACAGCCACCACCATGACATTAAACAAAATAGAAAAGTTGGGGGGCCTACGGCAACATCGAGGGAGTCTTCAGATTTGTGTGGACACACACCGGCGTGGCAGCATGCCCCTTCCCTACAAACACCAACTGAGACGCACACAAGCTGTTGATGAGCTTGACTGGCCAAGTGTCCACTCGGGATCATCTGACTCTGTAAGGTCCTCAGATAGTAATTCAGAGCCTGGAACCTACAAAGTCATGTTGGTCGGTGACACTGGAGTGGGAAAAACAACTCTTGCTGGGATATTTGGAGGCCTAAAAGATAGTTTCCCACATGAAGCTGAGCATCCAGGTAATATCTAGTGGAAATATATTAGGGATAGAGATGAACGTATGTACTTTATCTAATCTGATCTTCTTTTCACCTCCAGAGGATACATATGAGATAGATCTGATGGTTGATGGAGAAAAGACAACATTAATTGTATATGATATCTGGGAACAGGTAATAAATACTATAGAGATGATTTACATTAAATCTAATTTAAGTAGTGTGGGTTGTGAACCTAATATACGACCAACACAGTATTGTATGTATCGATGTAGTTGTCTTTAATGTAGTCACACCACTGTTTGTCTTCTCAGTCAGGTCCTCAAACTTGGATGCAAGACAACTGTCTACAGATGGGCGATGCCTTCCTTTTAATCTTTTCAGTGACAGACAGAAGTAGTTTCCAACATCTTTCTGGCCTTCTTCTGAAACTGCGCAGTGCTCGTCCACACCGCCATATTCCAGTGATACTTGTTGGAAATAAGGGAGATCTAGCTCGCTCCAGAGAGGTCAGCATGGAAGGTAACACATTTGGTATTGCAACCTATGCTACAGTCAATATCAGTGTATAAGGTGTGCCCTGATGTTACATGTATACATATAGTTTAGTCACTCACAGGTATCAGGATGTATCAGGATGCATTCACTGATTTTATAGGGGATTCTGAATGCAGATATATTTTTGGGCTTCTTCCATGCACATTTTGCACTAGTGTGAGAACACTCACTAACTTACTTGATGCGTCTATAAAGGAGAAAAAAAACTCACCCTAGGACTCCAGTCTGCTGGAACTAATAGCAGCCCCTTCTCCTCTGCATAATCTTTGAAGGGGGAATGTTTTGTAGTCTAATGAGATCGCTGGATACATTTACCTGACAGCACAAGTAGAATAAAACAAGTGAAATCTGGCGGGTCCAAAAGGTAATTATAGAAACAGATTTTACACTACATTTTTAAGAGTATAAACAATAAAAAAGCCAAAAGGGAGAAACAAAATAAATGTATTCTGTTTTTATAAACATTTTACTAAGAAATATTGGTAGACATGTGACTTAGAATAGACAAAGAAAAGTTTTTAAATGTCTTCTCAAAGATGGTACATGTTTAAAAGAATTATATAATAACATTTCAGTGGCAAATGCATTTAAATGATGTTTTACTGTGTTGAATGATTGAATATTACCACTTGCAGCCAGCAGAGAGCGCTCTGGTCTGGAGATGAGGTTTTTATGGATTGTTTTCTTCAGCTGTGTATATATTAAACCTGAACAGTAGGGGGATGAGAAAAGAATTGATTATTGAAAAACTAAGTTGAGGGTTCCATCCTGTCTTCATTATCCAGGCAGAGATGGCACAATGCCTACCAACAAAATTACAAATATAAAGCTTGCATGCTTAGTATGGTAATAGGAATACATTATTTGAGTCATGAGTATAGGTGTGCAGACATGACCTGAACAGAATTGCCATCATTTACTGATGATGAAATTGGGCTCAAATATGTACATTATTCTTTTCAGCAAGTCAATAGCAGTAAACTTCCAGTATGATTTGCTTTGACTTGTTTCTGATTTGCTTTGCTTTAGGATGCCTCAAAGTTCCTTTGGCTTGTACAGTGACTAAAGTTCAACAGTAAAATTAAATTCTGCATAATTCATTTGTCTTTGAAACATTGCCAATTTTTTATTTTAATCAAAGCAATGGGAATAATATTGCAGAATTAAATTCTAGATATAAATGTGCTTCCTGTTGGGAGGGAGGTTTAGACACTGAAATACATTATACATGTGCATAAACACTATACATATGCAACGATTTTGGTGAAAGTTGGATCAGTGAGCGCTCAGTGAGCTACAGCTTGAATATATATATAACATTGTAGGTATAGTATATAGTGTATTCATAAATATATGTATAGTCTAGTCTTTCGATAAAGTTTTTTGAATAAATATCTATCTCTTGCTTATGGAAACAAAAAACGCTTTTTTAAATAAGGGAGGCTTTTATTTAATCTGTCACCGTGTGACAGTGGAAAGACATTTTATATTGTACCACCATCCTGGATTGTTTTGATGCTGATGTGTACACTGTTTTCTTTCAGAGGGACGCTCCCTGGCAGGCATGCTAAGCTGTAAGTACACAGAGACATCTGCTGCCCTTCACCATAATACACAGGAGTTACTAGAGGGGGTTGTCAGACAGATCCGTCTACGAAAAGATGAGGGACAACACACTCCCCAGCCAGCTACCCTCCAACCACCAGGTCGCAGAGAGAGTCTGACCAAAAGAGCAAGGCGAATGTTACAGGGGATCATGGGAAAACATAAAGGTTTCTTCAAGCAGAGGTCAAAATCATGCCATGACCTTTCTGTCCTGTGACCTGTGAACTACGGTATCTTGTCTATGTGCCATAAAGGAGTCGGACTGGCCACATGACCTCATGTCTGTCACAGAACTTTTGACCATATTGTGGAACCATATGGACATGGGCTGCATAGACTGATAATTCTACAAGCACCAATCTGAGACAAAATAACAGCAACCTCATGGGGAAACACACAACCTGCCACAACACTAATGAAACATGATGTATAAAATTCCAAAATGTCATTATTCTATATCATAGCTAGAACTAGAAAGGGAATGACCACAAGAATACAAGTCTCAGATCCTTGATGGATTCTTGAGGGAAGACTAAAATAAAACCATTACATAGGTCAGTGATTCCCAAACTGGGGGGCATGCAGGTATTTTAGGGGGGGGGGCGCTGGTCCTCATTCTAAACCTGTATTTGAATGGGGAGGGGGGCTCGATAATGTTCCTAAATAGACAAGTGGGGCCCTGGAAGGAAAGTTTGAACCACTGACCTAGGTAAAGGTACTTAATGCCCTTAGTGTATGTGCTACAGTATATGAACTCTTATGTCCTATAGATAACATATTTTCTGCTATTTAATAACCCAAATTGTCAAATATATATATAACTCAAGGCAACTTGGCTGCTTCTCAGCGCACAATTCCCTAAGTCAAACAAATAATATAATTAGGAACAATTTACTTAAAATGTTAACGCACCATGTTTTTGGGCTCTGTTAAGAAAACCGCAGGTAACAAATACGGATTGAATGTAGTGTCCAAGCTGGAAATAGAACCAAGGTGCTGGCCAGGAAAAAGCTTGCCCTAATTTTAGTAAGGTTTTGCCTGTTCAACAATCATACATCTAACACATAAATTAAGGTACAGAAATCCCATATTAAGATGTATCAACCACATCTTTTTCTGCTTAATGATATATTTTTGTAAAAGATATTTCTAAGAACACACTATAGGATATGAATAATCAGTCTGGAGAAAGAACAAGGTGTCATTGCTGTTATTGTGGTCTAGTTCCTATCGGTTAGGTCACCACTGTGACATGGACTAACACTGATCAGGAACTGTGTAAGACCTAGATTGGTGGAACTATTTGCAGATCGTGTGGTCAGTGTGGGGCATTTTCATATTCCATGGGCTTCAACCAGATGCCTTTCAAGCAACCACCAGCTTATACCTATTTATTGCTTGGTTATTGCATCCTGCCTACACTTCAGTCATTGCACCAGACACAACATATACTTGCAGAACATGACTCATGAAGCTCACATAGAATGGTTTGGCAGCAGGATACTCATGGCTCAGTCACACAAAACCATTTGGGAGGGTATAGACTTGTAAAAGAATTGACAGATGGCAAACATCCTTTGTCATTTGTCTTGCAGGACACACAACTTCCTAGATCTAAAGGTAGCCATACACAGGCCAATCCCTGCCCGATTTTTCGATTGATCGACTACCGCGTGTGTTTCCGCTGGGTGATCCCTTGCCTGCAAATCGGGTGCACCCACCTGGACAGATAGACCAGTATCCTCCCGCATGTCGGATTGCACGGTGATCCGACATGCCAGTAAATTCCCGGCTGATCCTATTACTTTGGATCTAAAACACAAAGGGTGCCTGCCGATCCTCAGAGCCATCACGCTGCAGTCGGCCCCTCATCTATCAGTCTGCCTGTGTATGCCTACCTTAAGTGTTATACAGGATGAAAAGAGGACTTTGGACTGGAGGGATGTTTGGTTTTTTATGGGTGATGTTGAAAATACCTTCCACTGTGGACTTTTGGGTGGGCCAGGGTATGTTTTGGTATGCCCTCAGAGTGATGGAAATGTAATGTTAAATTAACAAATAAACACATTTCACATGAGCGTGTGTGTGTGAAAAAAAATACTGTAACGGCGTTGTGTAAGAGATTCTGTATAAACTGACAGGGCTTAACCATCCGAATATCCGACATGTAACGCTGATTATATTTATGGCTTTTCTGCACCCACCTCTCTGTCACTCTGCCTTCATACTACCTTTCCTCTGAGTATACCTTACTCCTACCCCCTCCCAAAAGCAATTTTCCTGTCTTCCAACCTTAAAAGGAGAAATTCATCTGAACAGGCTTTGTTGCCATGGAGACTACAAACCAACTATATTCCATAGCTCCCCCTGTATCTGGGGGAGACGTTGCCATGGAGACTCATACACGGCACCCCATACCACAGGGCTATTGTGATAAGAGTGAGAGGAACACAAATAACCAAATGACTCTGTAAGCAGTCAGCTCAAGGCCTTGTGTTGCTGGCTCATGTACGCTGTCACATTATGCTGCAGGAACGCCACCGAAGCTTTCTCGAAGCACACAGAATCAGGAACCAGTAAGAAAGTATCTAAGAGGAAGAGACTTTTAACATGCCATGTTATCAGCAAACATATATTATACAGTATAAACTTACACATATATATTGACGTTATTAGCAATTAGTAAACCATAGACCATTTTCAAGTGGAGTTTTTTTTTATATCAGATATAAAGGGCTCTTTCACACTATACACACTCAGGTCCCTTGCATTTGCTAAACCTTTTGCCCAACCTTGCATTTCCTTTTTATCATATTTCGTAGTCGACAAGATGCACAGTTGTATACAAAGGCTTTTGGGCCACCCGCAGCTGACACACACAGCGTAAACAAACCAACTGTCGCTTTCCGAGCTGGGCATTGAAAAGTTACTGTTCAGGGACTATTCCCAACCACTGCCTTCTCTCTTTCCAGCATAAGGTTTGTCTTCGCTGTGTGTGTCAGTCATGCTGGCAGCTTCACTGCTTCCACAAACTCCTGCTCGACCAGTCACACCAGCTCCGGCCAGACTATCCAGCCTCCACTGGGCCACAGGTGGTCCTGCCTTCGGTTGATAAGACACACAGATTTTTTGGTGGTCTTTGGTCTTATGGAGCACAAAATACAGTAATTCATTTAATATACAAGCAAAATGCTTGCTGCAGTGTGTTTAAAGATAGTTTTATTAGTATTAAAGTGCATTGCATAAATGTGAATCTATTATTTGGTTTTTTACCTGTAAGCAGAAATGAAGCGTATTTTGCCATAGAAAACCATTATAAACGCCCCCAGTGGCCACTCACGATATTGCACCCAGGGTTTACCCCTGAAATCCTGGGAATTAAATATAGAATCTCTAATATGATTTTCTTTAGGATTGTGGAGGGCCAGGCCACCATCAAGCTAGCTCAGGGGTAAGTCAAAGTTTAATTTCACATATGTCTTTTTTAGACTTTGAGTATACACACGCTTTAAGTTGGTGGAGTTGACCTCCACATGCTTTGGGGTAGAAGCATACTTTTTTATAGTATTATTGGCACAGAAAGTCCTTTTTTTCTGTATTTGCAGTATGATGAATGGGATAAAGGAAAACAAAAGTTTTTTACATTTATATCGCCCTCTTCGCACACAATTACATGCAATCTAAAACATAGATTCCATTATATTCCTAGGTCTTTTGTTCTTCCCTGCAATACAGAAAGGACATGGCTGGATGAGGTGCGGTTTATATAAAGTGATGGTGACGATTCTTTTGATTCTATGCTTTGCCCACATTTTATTTAAAGAAATTTGGGCAAGAAAAAAGGAAAGTGTGGACAAAAGGGATAGAGAATGCTAATGATCTTCCATCTGATTTGCTACAAAAACTTCAGTACTTAAAGCGCACCTAAACCCAAAAAAAAAAGGTTTTTACATTTGTACTTACCTCTTAACTGTCCCAATAGCTCAAAGTTACTCAAAAACCTAAAAACATATATTTAACTATCCTGCTGACTGACGTCTGTGGGAGCCGCCATTTTAGCTTCAGTGTTTGCTTCCAGGCTTGCATGAGTTAAGTCTGCAATATCGCCGGCGGACACCAGGTGCTGCCAGATACAATGTGTGTCAATGGACATGAAATGCTGCTGAATATGTCTGAAGCCTGCCGCTGCGATGAGGAGATGATCCACAGAGGGTGAGGGGAGAACTATACAAATATCTCTACATAGGTAATGATTTTTTCTTTACATATTGCTCCAATGTGGAGAATGATTGCAGGTGGAAAAGGACCATTGGGTCTTATAAAACAAACATGCATAAACATGTCTGAAAATGGACGCATTAATGCAGCGTCTGCACATGCCAAAATGGCCTACTGAATTTACATTGATGCAGTGCTGATAGGCTTGTGTGTATGCGTCCGTTGCATAGCATGTCATTGGCCTTCGATTTTGTTCAAGTTTTGGCCCACTGTGTATTTGATTTTGACATGCTGAGCAGTAAAGTACTTTCCCATTCCAGCTTTGAGAGGTCCAAGTGCTAGAACTGAGGCATGTCTCCACTAGTGCTGACTTCTATACAATAAGAAGTGTGAGAAGTGAGTTGGTAAACAGGTGTCTTTACTTGGATATTTTCCACTTACCTCTGCTACCTAACGTCCTGCGGATCAGAGCCACCGCTCTTACATGTCTCTTGCAGAGCAAATTGTTGGTTGCAAGGTTTTTAGGTAGTTCTTGCCATGCAACCATTGTGTTTTATACAGGGGTGTACATAACTTGGGCACATGTGGAGCAAACCCAGCAATGTGTTCTGGCATTTGCATTACTCTGTGCCTTTGCGTACCTGAATCAATCCGTTTGATATATTATTCAGAATGACCACCAGACGTTGCTGCCATCAAAGCTTTATTTTTCATCTTGGAGCTCAGGTAAATAAATAAATAAATAAATCTTAAAGCAGGAAAGACCAGTTTTTCCGAGGTAGCACCTCCCATGCTGTGACGTTGCACCTATGCGCCGAGGTCGCTTGTCAAAGCTGAAAGGGCTGCCGGGAAAACATCAGCTGTGTGTGGGGCCCCATAATGCACTGCTCTGCCTCTTCTCTGTGACGTCACTATCACAGCGATTCACTGTGCAGCCCTGTGTCCTCTCTGTCAGCAGCCTCCCTCCCCCTCCCGGAGTTCATGATCTGGATGAATGAGAACATATATAGAAAAAATTGTAGGGGTGAATTACAGAGTAAACATCCCCTACTATGTTTGTTTCCCCTTTGAGCAAACAAGGGTAGGGGGACTTTTAAGGGCCACTGTAGAAAAATAAAAGGTAGGTAAGGTTCACTACATGTATACTTGAGTAAAAGTGATCAGTTTTATTAATACCTCCACAGGAGGCTCATGAACATAAAATGAGACAACATGACAGTCATGAATGAATGGATGGATGAATGAGAACCTTCCCAGACATGAAAGTGTCATCTGCGAGGTGATTGTGGGGGAAGTGTAGAGGAGACATTGCTGGGACTGGCAGCAGAGGAGGTAATAAGATATTATTTTATATTACACCCAGTAACCCAGTCATGTCTGTCCTCATCCTCCATATACCATGATCTGGATGAATGAGAACCTTCCCTGACATGGAAGTGTCATCTGTGAGGTGATTGTGGAGGAAATGTAGATGAGACATTGCTGGGACTGGCAGCAGAGGAGGTAATAAGATATTTCATAACCTCAACCTAAGCCTAACTGTGTGCCCCCCAAATCCATGTCACCCCCATATCACCTGCACACTGAACCCCCTCACCACCACTTCAGTCTCAATCTCTCCTGTCTCCTACAGTGTCCTCCTTCAGCTTCACTCCTGTCTCCTATGCAAACTGCAGCACATAGATCTCTGGAACGACCAGAACTGTCCTCCCATACCAAACCCTTTGTGATTGGTAAATATGTCTGCAGGGGAGGGGCACCTTAGTAATGTTCAACAGAATGGGCGGAAGTGGTTTCAGGTGCCAGTACTTAAGATGGTGCCTTAGGGAATGAGGAAGTGAAGATTGTAAGTACCTTTTATGTCCATGTAATGTATGTGGGGGATTTTTTTTTTTAGTTTACAACCGCTTTAAGGTTGGATCTTACAGAAGATTTAAAGTGAATGAATGTGGGTGACATGTATGCACAGCATATATACAAACTAGGGCCCCATATGCAAAGCTGCCCTGCCCCTCCAGTGCTGTAATCATGCCCCCCTCCAGTGCAATGTACAGAGTGTAGTGCCCACAGTATGTCACATATCACACAATGTATGTGTCAGTTATAGCTATGATACGGGGGAGCTATGTATATATAGTTAGGCAGTGAGAAAGATTGCATTTATTAATACCACGCTACATATGGGGTGCGTACAAACGCCATCTCCTGATCCTAATGTGTCTTTAGGGCATAATGGTAGAATATTAGGTTAAGAATTAGCCATATTACGCTTGCTTTTTACACATTAAAGCCCCCCATACACGTTCCGATTTTTCATACGAATTTTGCCCGACCGATCGGGTCGGGAGATTAATCGATCGGGAGATTAATCGGATTTGGAATTATGTACCCGACCGATCCCGATTTCTCAAAATCGGCCGAAAAATCGATCGGGACCGCTTCGGACCTGTCCGTAAATTTTTGGTCGATCTGCTGTTAATAAATAGGGTCGGGCTGATGGATCGGTGATAATTCGAATTCCGATTTTTCGTGCCAGCCGACCGACCGACCATAACATTTTAGGTGAAAATCGGATCGGACGAAAAATCGGTCGGGAGAATAATCGGAACGTGTATGGGGGGCTTAAGATGGATGAAGTTACACAAGAAATGCAATGAGGAAGATGCAGCAAAGAAATAAAGGAGGCGATATATAATAAATCATTTATTTTACTAAAGAATACAAAAAATGGTCATTAACAATCCTCATTGGAAACACAAAAAAAGACATTTTCAGTACTCAACTAGAAAAATTAAATCTGCACACTACACATTAGGAGCAAATAGGATCAAAAGATACTAAATGCTTTACAAAGAAAGTTGGCTTATTAAAACACAGGAGGTCCTAGAGATACTTCAATAAGATGACGACAAACAAAAAGTATCTCTTGTATTCAACAGTTATCCATTGTGCCATCTAAGTGTATAACAATTCAGAAGTATATCAGGATAAGAAAATACTAGAACATGAAAAGTGGTGACAAGTTCAGAACAAAGACAGAGACAGCAGTTATTTCACAAATTTACCAGCCACACTTATCCTTCCCGGTCACGGCACATAACATTAGGAGTGGAAGGAAATATACTGATTAGGTACGAGTGAACCCCTGTGCTACACTGTAACTGCTGGTATTGAGGTAGGTTTTCTACCCTTAGTCAAAACAGTGTTCTGACTATTCCAATAGGCCACTGGGAAGCAATTTTATGTCAATTTATGCTTTGTTCTTTGTACTAAAGAAAGGTCCAGTCCCATGTTTGATCATTGCAACTTACTAACGTACACTTGAAACATTTTGGTTTTAATTTACATATTGCATTTACAGAGATTGCACCAATTGTCTATTTACAGAGTCAACAGTTGCAGGTTCTTCCTGTACCAAGCTGACAACCTTATTTGCTACATAGCACATAAAAATATATACAAAAACACTGGGAAATCCAACAATGGTCGAACGACATCAACTGTTACACCAAAAGAGTTTATCTACAAAAGGCTGCTTTCTTCAATGTACGCATTATCTCATCATAATAACCATCTCATCTCAGATGTGTACACAAGGATGGGTAGATATTTCAGGATGTGCTCCTCCAAATAGAGCACTGAAGGGAGGAGTCACATTTGTGCAACTTGGCAAATCAAAGGAGCATTAAACTGGTCAGTAGATGGACACTGCCGAATGTTACCTGAAGACAGGATGGGGGGATAAAATAAAAAGTTATGAAAAACATTTCCACATTCTGCGATATAGAATACAGAAAAAAAAAAACAAAGTTGGTCAATTAATGGGAACTTTGGACTAGGGATTCTATAGCCGGCCATTGGGCTATGACATTGGTGGTCCGAGCCTTCGTCACGTTAATGAGGCTTAACGCGTGATGCATCCAGGCATGCAAGTCATAGGTGAGCCCATTGATTTAAAGGGGCCAAGTTGTCGGCTGCATGATCAGCCAATAACGCCATCCTGATGGAGCGGAAAGGGGGGGTTGGGGGCTTGCGCTTGCAGGATGCATCTGGCACAAGGTAGTAGTACCAAGGGCTATCTCAATCTATACGTATACATTGTGTGATGTGCATGGTACACAGGTTTTCACAGGAATACTTTTTTTGTTACCATACACACTCATGGGCTGCATTGTGCACTGCAATTTAGCCTTTTGCATTATGGCTACACTTGTGGTTCCAATTACTTAAATGCAGCCAAAAGCTCCATACATGCCTTAATCTACCTGGCGTTGTGCCCAAACCCAGTACGTTCGCAGTTTGTTCTTAAAACAAAAAATGTGCCCACACATGCCTGTGCTTTGCGAGCCTGTACCAATTCTGCACACTGCGGGCTCGCTTATGGTTTACGGCCCTGTATCGTTGGCATCATCGGTGACGCCATAGACATCCATGTCCACTTCTCCTGCATCATCGTTTAGAGAGGTGGGATCGCCCGTACGGTGGCTTTTCACAACATAACAATGGGCAGGAGTTTTAAGACTGTATTTTAACTACTTTGTGGCCAATGTATAAAGCAGCGGGACAATGGTCCATTGCATGTAGGTTAGTAAGAAGCTGTCTGTGGGGGAACTGGAAAATAATTACACCTAATTTATGAGTGACCCATTAAGCTGACAAAAGGTATTAACCACCGCAACAAATGAATGTTACACACAGGCACTACTTACATGGTCTGTGGATTGAATAGGTGTGAGAATGGGAAGCACTGTGCTGAGACTGATTGGGCTGCTAAATTCAAAGCCGGGTTAAGAGCTGAAAAATATGTTTATACATATATTCAATATATATGGACATAAGAAATCCTTCACATAACTTTTACATTAAAAATTTGGATTTTCATTATTTTACCTGAAAGAGCAGGGGTCAAGGCATTAAGGGGAATGGCCCCATTCAGCTGCAGGGCAGCAAGTGGTATTTGCAGACCAGTACCTACACAGGGAAAAATGAACAGTATGGCTCAATCAGAATCAATCATAAGAAGAACAAATTGCCAAACCTAAAAGATCAAAACACTTTCACAGCAAAATAATTATACTCTTTTGCCTTAAACCAGTAAAGGATGTAAAGACCACTAAAATGTTCAGGAGAGACATACAACCACAACAAAGTGAAAGTTTCTCTAACAGATGTATCCACTGTAACACCAATTTATCCACTAAGAGAATGCTGTTAAAATAAATGAATACCCCAAAAGGGTCATTTTATCCAAGCTTGCACAGCACTAGAGCTGATGTTTTCTTTGATGTGCTTAATTACTTTCTAAACAAATCGGGAATGCTCCTGGATCTGATACGCTTTCACTGGAAATGCTAACCCAGCATTAATATTGTGGTGCACTGTGCAAGTAGCTTTGTGTTGCTGGTACATACCACAGCACGTATAGTATGAGATTGTGTTGGGCACTAACAGATATTTTGCAGTGAATAATGACCACAGCATCACAATATACCTGTAAACATACCTTCTGCTAATTTGGCCATGAGCTGTAATCTTCCAGTTGCTCCCAGATCAATCCCACTTCGCTCAAGATCCTCATTATCGAGAAAGGAAAAATCTGTACTACCATCGCCACGATCTGTCACATGACCAACTTTCATGGGCCGACCTGCCAGCTCAAATCCATTCAACTGATCCAGGGCCCGCCGGGCACATTCTGTATCTGAAAACTAGAGCAATATCAAATAAGCAATCAGCGTATAACTTCAGGATTATAAAACAACCTGCATTTCCTCTTGCTGCTCAATTTGCAAAGTATTTATGTACAAAAGAGGTCTAAAACATTAGCTCTAGAAAAAAATCCCATTATGCCTATGGCCAAAAATTGTTACAGAGGATCTTCTCTCCTTCTGTCAGGTAAGTTAATGAAGACAGACATTGTCGCCGGGACTTTATTTTCCAGCAAGTATCATTTCATAATAACCAGATTTGTCCATGGGTGGGGTAAATGGCAAGCAGACAGCATTCTCCAGCAATTGCTAGCAGACTGCCACAAATTTCTAAGATGCCGTCTGTCTGCTTGGATAAACATACCTTTAATGGAGCACAAAGGTACAGAAGGTACGTATAATAAAGTTCTATCTTACATCCAATACTTTGCCTATTTTTTACCTAAATCCCAAGTACAGATACATCAAACAGGAATAGTAGCAGTAAGGCTCCACACGAGAGGACAGAAAAACACATGTGGAAAGCAAAACCGTGGCCGATCCGGTTTACCGTGAATTGCTGTTTGCATGTCACTGCAGTCAGAAATTACCAGCAGCATGCTGAGAGCACAGCACTGATTAATGTTTCCACAGAACAAACAATTATTACCGTAATAAATCCAAAACCCTTGGATCTCCCTGTGTCAGGTTCTCGAAGAAGCTGAATATTCTCAATCTGAAAAACAAAAAAAGTAACATTACTAAAGATATAATCAACAATATACTGCACATTAGAATCGAATCAAAGCAAAGCAGAAATAACCTTTCCAAAGGGTTCAAAGATTCCTCGTAGCATGTCCTCTGTGATATTGAAGTGGAGAGAGCCAACGTACAGACGCATGGGTCCAGAATTTGCTCTCTGCAAATTATTTGCCATAGCAGCCAAACGGTTCTTCTCAGCCTAAAAAAAAATAAAAATAATACGGTTCAAACATATACAAGCACACGGCCAAATATATATTTTGTGTACCACTATCCCCCCCCCCCATTAACGAAGAGGTTTTATCCAATTACCACCTGCTGTAGGTCAAGGTCAGACACAAAATACTGGATCAGCCATGCTTACCTGTGAAGCCTGGACGATGATGGGCACACCCAGCAGTCTCTGGCCAGTTAGACCAATGGCCAAAGGTACGGACTGAATATCTACAAATTCAACGTATGCAATGCCCTTGGACCTACGAGAATTTCTGTCTGCTATAATTCTCACATCTCGCACCTAAAAAAAGACAGCAAATTACAGATCAGACACAGAATTCTAAAAATAAAAACAAGAAAACAACTGCATTGGCATGATCTCCTTACTTTTCCTACAGAAGAGAAAAAGTCTTCTAAGTCACGGGGACGAATGCGAGCAGCCAACTGCATACAAAATACTGTCCTTGCATCGCGTTCTTCGGGAGTTAAGGTGGTGTCTGGCTTCCTAAAATTGGAGACACACCAAGTTAATCTAAAGCTCCAACATTACCATAATTAGCCAACTGAAAAGTACTAGCACATTATGCTTGCCATATACCCACAGACAGGTGCCGACAGATGAGCTCCGATGAGCTCTGCAATGCAGCGTGATGACGTCATCACGCTGCATTCCCCGGTCTTCATTGTAGTTAATGGCATCGGCCAGAGAACATCGGACATGTCCATTCTCTGGCCGGCCTAGCTGTGGGGCGACAGGCATGTGGGCACCCGCCGAATGGCGGCCGATTTTGCCGCTGACCGACAGTGCGAGCGCGCACGCCCGTCGGTCAGCGACACAATCGGCGTGTGTATGCCAGGCTTAAAGCGGACCTACCACATTGTAGGTCACTTTGCACTATCGGCATCAGACTGCCAATAGATAGGGCAATCACTGTCCAAAAAGAAAAAAAAAAAAATCTTAAAGCAGGAAAGACGAGTTTTTCCGAGGTAGCCCCTCCCATGCTGTGAGGTTGCGCCACGGTCTCCTCCCCCCCCACCCTCATCCTCCATATACCATGATCTGGATGAATGAGAACCTTCCCTCACATAAAAGTATCATCTGTGAGGTGATTGTGGGGGGAGTGTAGAGGAGACATTGCTGGGACTGGCAGCAGGAGGTAATAAGACACTATATATATTAGATATATAGAGCCAGACTCTCCCGCCTGTCAGAGCAGGGGGGGTGGGGTGGAGAGAGCACACGGGGATGGGGAGCTGGCCGGGAAAACAGATCAGGGGAGGCTGTCCCTAAGTGGGTGGCCCCGCCTCGAAGCTGACCAAGCCCCGTCCCTCGAACAGCACCCTCCCCACAGGCTCAGGCAACAGCAGAGTCTCACTGGTGGGAGGGGAGAGACGAGGCCAGCACAGAGCCTCCCCTACCCACCCCCGGTGGGGGGGGGGGGGGGGGGGGGGGGGAAACCCGCTCCACCGAGTGATCTAAAGAGCCGAATGGGGGGGGGGAGGCCGGCTTTGTGGTTTCCATGGTAACATGCACGCTGACAGGAGTCAGCAGGCAGCGCCCAGAGGCTCAAGCCTGTCCAGCCTCTGTGTCGGCTTGTTTCCATTGTAGCGTTCCCGTGCGGTTGCAGCCGCCCCCAACCGCATCCATTGGAAACTTCAGTATAGTTTCCACCGGTGCGGTTGTGCGAGTTCAGGTGCGGATGCGGTTTAGGGAGCGTTTCTGAACGCTAGCTGCAGCGTTTTGAAACGCATCCGCTCCCCAACCGCATCCACATCTGCAATACAAAAAAAAAATCGCATCGCAAAAACGCGCGACAACTTTAGGCATGCGTTCAGCGGCTGCAACCGCACGGGAACGCTTCAATGGAAGCAAAGCCTCAGTCTCAATCTCTCCGGTCTCCTACAGTGTCCTCCTTCAGCTTCACTCCTGTCTCCTATGCAAACTGCAGAACATAGATCTCTGGAAAGACCAGAACTGTCCTCCCATACCAAACCCTTTGGGATTGGTAAATATGTCTGCAGGGGAGGGGCACCTTAGTAATGTCCAACAGAATGGGCGGAAGTGGCTTCAGGTGCCAGTACTTAAGATGGTGCCTTAGGGAATGAGGAAGTGAAGATTGTAAGTACCTTTTTTTTTTCTCTGTGTAGCAGTTTTCACAAATGTATACTGCTGACAGGTGTGTAATATATCCATGTAATGTATGGGGGGGGGGTTTGAGTTTACAACCGCTTTAAGCCTGATTTTAACCTCGACCCCCAAAAATAGTGCCTCAACATGCAAAGAATTTCAGGATCTGGCCCAACCCAGCAAATAGGAGCATCTTCTTTGATGTTTACCGTCAGGTTAAGTTGACAACTAAAAATATCCTTGGGTAAATGTCAACAGTGTTGGTACCTTAGAAACGTTTAATGCCAGGTTACATTCACATTAAATAATGACTGCAATAGCGATAGGAAGCCCCACAGCATGTAGATATATAGCATTTTATTTAGAGAAAAGGAATTCTGGTCTGTAAACATGCACACCTCTGCTAATTTAACACACACAAAAAAAATACCTGATAGGGCTCTTCTCCTTATGTCGGGGGCTGTGACTTCTGCTGCGTGTGTAGCGTCGCCTGTCAAAATATCTCTAATTAGTAGTTTGTTTTGCTCAAACAATAGTAATCGTCTAGCACCAAAGATGAACACCAACCCCCCCCCCGCCTCCCCCCAAAAAAACACCACACAACAAACAATGTTTAAAGTTTCTTACCCAGGACTACGAAGTCTGGGTCGTTCATCTCGTCGCCGATCACGGCTCCTTGAGCTGTATCGTCTTCCACGACTGCGGCTTCTGTGTCTGCGCTCGCGACTCCGGTGTCTGTCTCTGCTGCTATGCCGCCTGTGTCGGTCTCTACTGTGACTGCGGCTAAACAAAGAGGCAAGGGATATAAGATAATCAAGGAGATGCTGCAAATTTTACAGTAGCATGCAAATTGTACGCAGACTGGAACGGAGCCAATCAAGAACAGGAGCTGTAGATTTTGAATGGCTCAGTTTTAACCTGGATAATATTTGCATGCTTATGTAGAAACATTACAACACAGGAGAAGCACTTAAAAGAATGGTACAGGAGGGTTACAACCAAAATAAAGAGTAGCATTAGGAAGCATGATGAATTATGCTTCGAAAGGCATAAACACCTACCTTCGGCGCCGATCACGACTTCTGCTTCGGCTCCTCTTCCTACTTCTACTTCTTCTGCAAACAAAGAATATACGCAATTATACTATACTGTAAGGTAGGTATAGCCACTACATATTCCTTTTTTTTAGGTTGTGGAAGTAAGAAGAATGCTTATTACCTGCTTCTGTTGGTACTATTGCCGTTGCCAGACCGTGTTGCATGACTGCGACTTGTCTCCCTCTCCGGTTCCCTTTTTATTTCTGTATTTTCTTTATTTGGACTTTCTTCCTGTTCAGCCAACCATAAAATGCCACATCAACAGAAGATGGTGAAGAAAGTCCCAAGACAGAGTTATAAGGAAGGAAACGGGACAAGGTAGGGAAATAGTGGAAAGACATAACACAAAAAAATATATATTAGCTATGTATATAGGGCAGTCTTACTGCTAAAAAGTTTAAATATAAAATCTCAGCAAGTGAATCAAATCTTCAAGCTACCTACAGATCAGATCTTGACATAAATATATGACTGTATATGGAGGATGAACAAAGATCAGCAGAGTGCACCTCTAATAATATACCTTACCTGATACAATAATTAATTATAGGCTATTTCCCACTGTATCTTGTCTCTCAAACTCCTCGCCCTGGAGCAAACAGAGGGCATATTGCTTTAAGATTTTTAGCAATTACACATGGAGAGCAAAGAAATGAAGCATAGATGTGAGCTATAAACACACACAATGACTAGCACGTAATAGTTAGTTTGCACCCCCTCAATTATAGTAACGTCCCATGTTTCAATGGAAAGGTAAGCACACCCAGGTGGTAATGCATTTATGCTTGTTCCTTTACTATGCCGTGACCACAGCAGCAGTGTTGGTTACAATGTCACCTAAGCATACAAAATGATATGCTCGCAGTCATACTATCATGCATGCATTTCTTACCACCTCTCAAACAGAAGCTTTGTATTCATATCTCAATGCATACTGCTTGCACCCTATTCTTAGCAAGTATGCTGCAATCACTGCACAGGACATACATAAAATGCATAAGCACCACTCAAGTGCATTCCTTACACAATAATGAAACAATAGGAGGTTTCCATTCTGTTACAATTTCAACATTACCAATAATGATCACAATATGATAAATACTGGGTACAAGTATGCATTGGGAGATAGCTGGATCACTTACTTTTCTCAGCAGTGGTAATATATTCACATATTATTCAACACTGGCCTCTAAACATCTATGGCTAATGCAGCAATGTCCGTAGCTCTGTGTAAATATTAGAAAGTACAGCTTGTACAATGTAAACCATGCTCTTTCATTTAAATTTTTGTCCCCCCTGTGGTGCAGAACCACCTCTGGCCGTGGGAGCTAAGCCCCCATCCCACAAACAGATCTTTGCTTTGGTCCTGTAGCAGTCTTGATGTCAAACACTGTTCAAGGCCCTTCCTGGGAAGAGCAGGGCAGGGAGGAGGACTAGGTTCTATGAAGAGAAAGGGAGCAGTGCATTACTGATTGACTGACAGCATCTCTTTAAAACAGGCAAGTGGGTAAGGAACACCAGCACTCAACACTTCAAAAGAAATCACTGATAGAATTATACTTTTATTTTTAGATTAAAAGTTATTTTTAAAAGATATTGGTAGAACATGTAAATTAATAAATTACCATCACACAGAGTTCCAATACTTTGTCGGGAAACTGAAATTATTTCACTTGACCCTTAATGTAAGGGTAATCTTATTTTACTACTTGGTTAAGTAGTTTAAAGTGTTAAACTGAGTTCAAAGTCATAATATATTTATTGTGATTACAAACGATGCCCATTTTAAGCAGTTTCTCATCAACCAAACCCTAACCTTCTGATACATATGCGTTTTTTTTCGCAGGCCATAGACATGAATGGACCCGTTTAAAAGGATGAGGATTGCCTGTCATTATAATGGAGACAAGCCCTCACTCTAGTGTTCTGGTATTGGCAGTTAGTCCTAATCAGATGCAGCCTTAAGGTGATCATACATGCATAGATATGCGCTAGATCGATGGCTGCTTCGAGCGCCGTGCGCTCACAGCCATCTATATAGTGGCCATTCCTGTCTTAGAACGGGATCAATCAATCCCGAAAACAGGGATATCGGACATGACCATATATCATGGTCCATGTCCATTGCTTTGGATGGGGATCGCGGGTCCCCATGCAAAGCATCAGCTGAGCTGGATGAGGCAGCAGAGCTGTGCCTCCAGCTCTTTCGATATCAGGTTCAGCACGATGGCATCATCATGCTAAGCCTTTACAACTGCCATCTAAAGACAATATTGAAGTAAACAGAAATCTGATCTGTGATTCAAGTGCACAGTGTCAAACACAGGAAAACATTTCCTATTTAATGAACCCCAATCCTATTTTAATGAAGACCCAAATATAGAAGAAAAAACTTCTTGTATGACTTCCTGGCCAGATAAACAGACCTATTTACACATTCAACCATCCAATAGTTGCAGAACTGAACAATAGGACCCATTAGTAATGTACATAAGGTTTCAAAAAGAAGAAAAGGGGGGAGATATTTTTGTAGACTTCAATGTGATGTTGTTATATTACGACACTGGGTCTCTGGGCCCAAATCTCATCAGACCATGTCTGTAAATAACAGAACATAATTAAGCAAGCACATTGGGTTGCAATAGGAAAATGCAATTCGTGTCATTTTTAGGTAGAATAAGATTTCTTACTGTATTTTTTTTAATGCTGCAGACATGATCACAACATTCACTCTTGTGCTCTACAACAGGTTATGGACTTGGCTTTAAGAAACTGCCACCAGAGGTATTCAGAACTAAAATGTAATTCATCCAAAAGCCACACATAGCATGACAATAGAAGGCCCTTTAAAGCTAGCCACACATGGTTCGATTTTACCGTTCAATCAACGATTACCGTTCAATCAACGATCGATTGAACGTCAATCGATGTACTGCCCACATAGTACAATCAACGATCGTTGAACGATTTTTGTAAAATCGTTGATTGAAAAGTGATCGGACAGGTTGGCAAATTTTTCTCGATTGGTCGATTTTTTTGGGCTCGATTTTGTGTCTCGATTTTTTGGCTCGATTTTGTGTCTCGATTTTTTGGGCTACTTCCAATTGAAACTAAAATCGTAAGATAAATTCAATCGACGATTTTGGATTACTTCAATTAACTTTTCAGTCGAAATTGAACCATAATCGTACTCCCCATGTGGTGTACATCGATTAAATTAAAATCGAGGTTCGATTTTTTGGATCGAACTACAAAATCTAATCGAACCTCGATTGAATGAAAAATTGCACCATGTGTGGCTAGCTTAAGACTGTAGTTAAACCTAGGAAGAAGAATTTTGGTGTGAGAAAAAATTTAAAAAATTAATTATTACCGTCAGACTACCCTCCCGCTCTTGATTTTTATAAGGTGCCTCCAGCATTGCTTCAATCACGATATCAAAGTCATCTGATGCCATGTCTGCTAACCAATGAGCTTAGGTTCTGAACAAAGAAGAAAAGCACAATATCAGTACAATGGGACAAGCAAAAAGCTGATCACTAAGTTTGAATAAACAGAGAATACTCCTCTTATATATGTTATACTTTTTAATTGCTGTGTGTGTCGTCGACTCTTAATGGACGCATATGAGCCGTTGTTTGAGGGCATGTATTGTACATGCCAGGTCCATAGGTTTAATCATTTTAGAATATAGCTGCCCTTAACAAGGGCACAACACAGCCAAGTCACCAATTTGACCATGGTCCCTAAAAACGTAGTGTAGACTCATACACCTTTCTCTGCCAGATATCCTTTAGATCTACTATGTAGTATAGGGTCCTCTGCGATTGAACGCAGGTAGACTTGATGGTTTAGATAGTCCCTCATGTAACAATGTCATGTAAAACAAAAGGAGATCTAAAGGGGACCCTTAAGCTAGGAATACACGGCTCGATGAAGAAAGCACACTCATGGCACCCGATGTTGCTCTAATCTGTTACAAGATTTGAGCCATCCACGGTTCCTTCAAGCAGGATCAATGGACCCTGGAACAAGACCAAAGGGGCTTCCAACATGATGGAAAACCTTGGTCGAAAGTCATTACTTTGAATGGAGATAGCGGATCTCCATTCAAAGTAATGGCCGGCAGCAGCCACAGATGCCTGTGATCAGCTAGCTGCAGTCTGGGAGTGTGAAGGAGGCGGGGCCAGCACATCTCTGTGCAAAGGGAGGGGGGGGGGGGCGCTGTCTGACTCTCTCTCTGCTTCTACCCAGCTGGTGGTCACTGGCTGAAGTAGAGACCCTGGGAACCACGGGGAAACTCAGTCCCTATTGAACGGGAATTGATGTGCCCATTGATTACCATTCCACACGCTGTGATTGATCGATTGCATGGGGATATACACATGTATGCCCAAGCTTTAGCCTAGTTGGTTAAAAACCACATACATTCATTCTCTATGGCTGCAAACAGACGGGTTGAGGCAAGATGTCCTGTCCCACCCCCCACCCTTCCTGCGTTTCCAATCGCGGCACAGAGACCACAGGAGATTGCTAGCACCCAGCAATCTTGCGTGGTCTCTGCACTGCAATTAGAATCGCGGCACATCGCCCAAGTGGGGACATAGCCTTAAAGGGTAAGAGCCCTATAACATGTCCCGGGGGGGGGGGGGGG
>CM070032.1:87315083-87370689 GCA_036250615.1 Ptychadena robeensis | reverse complement strand
AGTATAACATATGTCCCGGGGGGTGTGATACAGCACAGGAACACAGTATAACATATGTCCTGCCCACACCTACGAAGCTGGACAGTGCAGAGAAAGAAGAGGGCACCATGCCTGAGGTAATGCCCGTCCTCTGCCAGTATAAGATAACTCCGCCTGTACAGTTGTATGAATATAAGCATCCTCAGCCTACCACACTTACCCGCTACCGCAAACCCTCCTTACGCAGCTCAACAAAATGGCGAATGGGGGCCTTACGTTCCAGAATCTTCCTCTGACGAACCAGGGTTAATTCAGCCAATAGGACTTCGTTACCGTAAGGGAAAGAGGCGTGTCCACTAGAGAAAACCAATAATCCAAAAAGGAAACACAACAAGGACAAATCAGAAAAAAGGTGTGTGGCGAAGGCGGGGCTTGGATCGCTTTGCTGTTACACATGGGAAAGTCTAGGGAAAGACATTGGGTCATAACTGGATGACGTTAAAGTGTTTATTGATTGGTCAGTGGTCACACGGCATCTCTGTGGAAACGCTAAGCATGTTTGCCCACTTGGCGTTTCCACAATGCCTATAGGAAGTGTGTCTGGGGTACATAACGTGCTTCCGGTTTTCTTTCCTGTACCTTAGTTGAGGGTGGCGCAATGTCACTTGTATAGTATTGTACTCTAGCAGCATGTGCAGATAGCCCTAGTTTTGGGGCTTTTCAGGGTTAATCTTACAAATTTCGAATCAAGGTTATGGTTTGGGGGGGGGGGGGGGGTTAAGGTAAGGGGTTGCGAGGGTTAAGGTAAGGGGTTCCGAGGTTTAAGGTTAGGGGATTGGATTATTTTAAACCCCCAACCCCTACTATCAAGTACCACTCCCCCTAACCTTAACCCCCCCAGACCCCTAACATTGACATTCATATAATTAACCCTGAAAAGCCCCAAGACTACGGCTATCTGCACATGCGCAGTTGTAAGGGTAGCAAAATATCTCAGAACACCGAACCCCCATGGGGGATATGGGCATGCTTTTTTCCTTTATCATGCATTAGGTTTACATATTGGTTTGTTTACTTCTACGGACAAGCGGCAGCAGCTGCTTGGGTAACATATGTCCATGGTCATTACTTATAGGTGTTCACCTATACTGATAACATGAGGGCAGTTATCAATATGTGACAATCTCCAACCAAGCTCCAGCTACCCAGAAACCAATTTTCCCCATTCAAATAAATAAATATTAGATAGTTTGAAAATCAATCCTTTTTTTCCTGAATCCATTAACAAAAAGTGATGGAAATGGAGCATACAATGGATCAAGCAGGTTCCAAGCATCAGACATGTTGGTAAGTTAAAACTGATGGTTTAAGTATCTGGCAGGTTTTCTTGGTATTTCCATGCATCTCGCACACACCTTTGGTAGAATCAGTTTAATGCAGACCTACCACCCTACGTTCATGTTTGCATAAATGAAATGCCAATAAAAGGAGGAATGCGTAAATAAAAACCAAATGGCCCTGTTAGAAGGCCCCTCATCTCTCTGTCTCAGGTGACACACCCCACGCAGACCAGAAAATACTTGTCATCTTTGAGCACAATGACAGTAGGGAAAGTACCATATATGCTCAATTATAAGCCAAGGCACCCAATTTTATCATGGACCCGAGTATAAGCTAGGGGGAGGTGGTTAATGCAGCAGTTGCCACTGCCGCCCAAGTTCACATTTCACCAACCTAGTCCAGGAATATTGCAGATAGAATACCGACAGCTGCAGCTGAAAAAAAAGAGGCTGCAGGCCATGGAGGAGGACAGTCATTAGACCACCCACAGAAGCTGCCAGCACCTGGACAGGTAAGTTTGGGCTGCAAATCTCGGCTTATACACAAATATATACAGTACCTAATCTTGACTCTCCATTGAAATATACAGATACATTTTCTCATAAAAAAACATTATAAATGCCCCCAGTGGCCATTTGTGGCATTACACCCAGAGTTGACCCCCATAATAATGGCAGATAAAGATGTTTTCAGGTAACAGCACGCACATATTTGTTTTTTTTTTATACTTTACTTTTTTATAGATTTTTGGGAGTAGACAACCAACCTTAATTACACTGTGTGTTGGCAAGATCCAGCAACATAAGACTGACTGTTAATATTTGAAATGAGGACAAATATAAAAGTTTGATGTTAATGATTGATGGGGTCAATATCAGTTAAGGGTAATGTAACTAGAAAGGACCAAGTACTATAATAGTTACAGGTATATGTGTACATAGAAGCAGATAGAGAAAATGAAGAAGCAAAACTAGTTTTAATCTTAGGGCATGTGTCCACTGCAGATTCAATCAAGGCACGTGCCTCCACATTTGCCAGGCAGATTCAACATGACATTGCATTTCATGCAGCAGGGGCAAGACATGGAAAATACATGCCTGAACAGCTGGGCGCTGTTTTCCTACATCTTGGAGACACCTCCATTGATCTTCAATTGAGGGCTTGTTTCCACTGGTGCGTTTTCGTGCAGATGCGGGCGGTTGTAACTGCACCGCCAAATCCGCATCCATTGGAAATCTTAATATAGCTTCCACTGGTGCAGTCGTGCACGGTCGGATGCGGGCACGGTTCTGAACGCGTCCCAAATCCGCGCACAACTGCACCCATAGGAAATAATTGGATGCAGTCAAACCGCATAGGATGGGAATTTAGAGGTGCGTTTTTAAGAAAATTTGCTCCTTAATCCGCACGCAAACCGCGTGCCAAACACGCACAAATGCAATGCTGTTTCATGCGGATGCGGATTCCGCGGCGCTGTTAATTCCGCACGCAGCCGAACCAGTGGAAACAAGCCCTGAGGTTTCTCCCACAGCAGCAAAACAGCACCTGCGTCTTCTTCCACACTGCAGGGGAAAAGACGTATTGGACACAAGCCCTACATGTGGGAAGTAATAAGCAGACATTTATTAGATTAAGCTGTTTCCAGTTTCCCACCTTTATTTCAAGCTACTTTTGGATTTCTAAACAGTTACAGAATCCTTTTGTATGTTTGTATACTGCTAAATATGGTGTTGACTAAACAAGCCCTGATATCTATACAAACAATATAGAAATTAAGTGGCACACGTGGCCAAAAAGATCGATATTTTAAAACATATGGTAGATACTTAATGCTTATACTTCAAAATGAGTTAAATTAGGAGTATAAAACATACCTAGCAGGACTCGGGTGGGAGGAAACAATTACATTTGTCATAGCAGATGACACTACAACACAGAGCCAGGGCCATAGCCATCTAACAAACCTAAAAGAATGAGATGGATATATGCCAACTGTCATGATCTCTAAAAGAGCAATCATCCCAGAAAGTGGCAGTTATAAGTCTTACATTATTGTATTTAAAAAATTTCAGTTGGTTACCTCTTTCTGGCTCCACATCTGCATTCACAAATAAGATATAAAACGTTTTAAAGGACTCTAGTTCCCTATGGTTACTTAAAGTGGACCTTCCACCTGGGAGGTCACACAGCAATATCGGCTGCAGCTCAGCCGATACTGCGGAGATCCTTAATTGTAAAAAAATTAAAATCTCTTTCTGACAGCAGGAGGGGAGCTTGTTCCTAGAGTGCCCCTCCCACTGCCTTACATAGCGCCTAGGCAGCCGAAATGGTGCCTGGGACATCTTTCCCATGCAGGAACTCGTCAGCAGCTGATCCCGCCCCCCCATGAACCTCTAAAGATTGACAGAGAAGACGCAGGAGGGGGAGGTGGTGGGGGGAGGAGAGGGGGCAGTGAGGGCGGAAGCAGCGTCACCTCTCCAGGAGCCAAGATGCCAGCATGAGTAAAGGTATGTTGTGGGTTTTTCCAGCATTTGAACTGCTGACAGGTTAGCATTGTGTCTGTTTAATGTATGTGTTTTTAAAACCGCTTTAAGGCTTGTGTCCACCATGCCTTTTTCCCTGCTGAGTACGCACGTTTGCATCGTGGCAAAAGATGCAGAGGATACTACCCATTCTGCTGACTGGGACAGTGTACAATCCTGCGTACTGTTAGCTGCACGCTCGCTACAAATTCAAAGCAGCACAGCCAGGTGCAGCTGGAGATATCTCCACTAAAGAGAAATGGAGATGCCTCTAGGACGTGGGAAAAAAGAGCCTGAACCTGTTCAGGTGCTAATTTTCCATGTCCTTCCCCTGCTGCAGGAATATGGCGTACTCCCACCAATTTGGTGGAAACGTGTTCGAAGCCACAGGCAAACTGCACAGCAAATGTGCCTGCACGTGCCTTGATTCCCTGTGCTGGGCATACAAGAATCAGAAGTTGACACAAGCCCTGAATGTAGTGTTTATATCAGGAACTACAAATACTTTTAGAACCTAGAAGAGGTTTGGTTCCAAAGTTCTCTTACAGCTCATGCTGTTTAACGGAATACAGGAAACCTACCAAACTTCTCTGCTATATTGAGAGCAGTCACTCATAACTTTTTCCAGCACCATGGCTGTAGAGGTACAGTAGATGAAAATTTAGAAAGCCAAAAAGTGAGTGAGGATTTTCATTTGTAATACATACTCCAAAAAACTATAGCTCTTACAAAGAAAAACAAGATTTAGTTAACTATTTTTTTTTTTTCTATGATCGTTTAATAAAAAAAAAAACAGTGCTAAGAGAGAACCATCTATAACTGTACTGCTGTATCTTCTAGATCCCACTATCTTCTCCAGAAAGGAGGTTTGAAAAACACATCTCTGCCCATGACATGCTCAGCATCAAACTACTTGCAGCAATAAATAGGAATAAGTAAAGTCTTGTGAGATGGCTTTCTACAGTCCAATGGTGTACGAGCGGCCAGTAGGATTGTGAATAGCAGAACAGACAGGAGAGGTCACTGCCCATTCATACCAGACTTTCTTTCCATTGTTACAACGCCAGAACCGTACACTGACATTGTCCCCCTCTCGAAGAGGAATAGGTTGCTGCATGAAAAGAAAAAAAAAAATTTGATTAGTAAGCAAGTAGCAAACCACAATCTTTACCCTGCATTACATAGGATAATATCAATGAATGCATAGCAAACCAATATGTGTGTGTAATGTAATATATATACACACACACCACAATAAAGATATTATATTATTTCCTACATTTTGCTAATATGTATCCTTTCTAGAACCATCCGTACAACACAACCACCACCGTTTTATGCCGTCTCTGAAAACACTGAAGTTTAACTAAAGAAAGATATACCATCAAAATGAGAATGGTGGCTGTTTTACCAAGTTTATACCATATATAAATAAAAATATTATATATTATATAAAATATTATACCATATACATCAGCATCCAAAGGCCAAAAAAAATTTAGGCTTTCTACCACTCTGCTGGCCGGAGCTCTATATTCTGACTGGCAGAGCTGTATGTGAGCTGTGCAGCTTGAGCTCAAGTCCCATACAGTGCAGATGGGCTCATGCAGCCCAGCTCACAGACAGGAGACACAGAGCCATAGGAAAGATCCTCCCACAGGCGAATCTTTTCGCACCGTGTAATCACCGGACTGGTAGATTAGACAGTGCTAAGCTCTCTGTGAGAGCTGGCAGTGTGGGTCCAGCTCTCACACAGAGGCAGAGCTAGATGGTAGCTGTATCTGTCTTTGCCCTTTGGAGCCCTGCTGACAAACTAGTCTCTGCAATTTATGCTTTAAAATTCTTTTAGATACAAAACCAACTTAAACTCTCTTGCCAATTTTCTAAGCTCCCCTATACAAGTTGATTGACTTACCTTGATTGGAAAAAGAATAGGAAACCATGAAAACATGCCGGGGGAATGGGTCGCTGGGCAGATACCTGAAGACAAAGAAAAAAAAAAAGGAAAATGTAATTAAGAAACATATGGATTAGTATAGGAGATCCAATGAATGCAGTATGGAGAATACTTACTCAGGGTAACATCTTTGTACAGCACAGTCTGGAAATATCCTGCAAACCCATGTAGCACCGTATTCAGGTTTATAGAGTATTTAAGGCAGCAGTAACGGTTATTATCGATCACAGCATCTGGAAAGAAAATAAAAAAGACATGCATTTATGACAAACCCTTTAAAGAGCTGAATTTATAATAAAATAAAAATTCATGCTGAAATGGAGCGATTTTCTTACCTGTATTTGGATGTCTGAAAGTGAAACACGGTAATGGTTCTGCAAGCTGGTGGAAATTGTGCAGCCTAACAACATAGGGCATCTCAAACTGAGCCTGCAATATAAATTATATAAAGTGCTAAAATAAAGTCAATTTATTACATTTAGCCTGGCATAGGGAAGAGACTAAAAGATTTCTGTATTTTTACGCACTTTTTCACCTACAAAATCGGGGGTGTCTGCATCTTATGCAGTTTAGCTGTCAGATAAAAGATCTGCCCACGGATGAATCTCACATCTGAACTGTGTAATAACTTATGCCAGCAGAGCCCTGCTGGTATAAGCAATGAAGAGATAGATGAACTCCCATCTATCGCTCTCTTCGTGTCTGTGAAAACTGCAATCACGGTCACAAGCACCCCGCCTCTCGATCAGTGTGGAGAATGACTTAATGTGCTGTGAATCTACTGCTGCTAGCGACATCTACTGGCGGAATTGATTACATTTATTTAATCTATTGATGTTAAACGTATATATTCAAATTTTTTTCTGGTTTTCCTGCTTTAGAAAATGGGGGCGTTTTATAGATATTTCTGTTTGCTTCCTGTCCCAGAGACTAACAGGAGGTTAAAGGAAAATTTGTTTTTTTTCTTTAGAACAGCTTCAGAACATGCCCCAAGTGTCTCCCCAAAGTAACACCTGCTCTACTGACAGCACAATCACAAACAGCAATTCCTGCACGTTGCAATTGGGTGGTTGATGCCTGTAGCCATCTCCAGGGCCTGGACCAGGCACATTTTTTGCAAATTCTTAATCATTTTAATAATTTTTTTAATTTAATTGACGATAAAATAAAAATGTTCAAACTAGTTGGGCGGTTTTGACCACATGACAAAGCTAAAGCAGTACTCGAAGCATGGAGATTGACTAGTGTGTGTGTGTACCTCTGGACACATTTAACTGTGTGCATCAGAATAAGAGCCTAGTCTGAATTTTCATTTTTTGTATAGCAAAGAAACTAATCTAAATGTAGGTTGTGGGCCAATTGGACTGCAGCACTCGCTAAATAAAATCATTCCATTTGGTAACCAATGACACAAAGCCGTCATGATTTTCATAGTATTTTCCAATACTCAGAGCAAGAATATGAAGTGGGTGATATTACTTGGACTTACCTCTGGGTCTCTGTCTTTTTCTCTGCATGCTCTCACTTCATTGTAAAGTTTAGAGGAAGAGATTGGAGCCAAGTAAGAGGTGTATTCTCCTGGAATACTAACACCATCCTCTATAGAAACAAGAAAGTCCAAGCGAATTAGCAAAACTAAATACTAGGAGAACATCTACCCCACTAAAGTATGAGGCTATTCACACCTGTCCATTTGCAAAATGTATTTTGCATTGAAACGGACAGAAAAACTTTTAAACTGGTCATTAAGAGTCACAGAACACAGTGATCTTGGTGTAGGTTGTGTTATGCTATGCATAGTCTATGTGACCGTTATTGTGCAACATACATTGATTACATTGTGGAGTTTTAAAATCAGTTAACTACAGGAAAATGTGAATGGACTCTAGAGAAAGTTGAGGTGGCAAACCTTTAAGGAAATGTTGGGCCCCATCCAGACACTCGGGAGACAGTTCATTGTCACCAAACGAGCCCAATAGTTCACTGACTATGATATCTGCTTTCTCTGGAGGATTCCAATCTCGCATATCGCTTGACACAACGGTAACTTGACTGCCCCATTCTTCATAGCGCCACCCTTCCAACCTGTGAAATATAACATAAGGAAAGTTTGAAAGAAGTAAATCATAAAGTCAGTAATTAGTAGAAATTTGGCTTTAAACGCACGTGATTACTGCATTAGGATTCTTCTCCACAGCATACACCTTAAGTTTGCGTTCTGCTTGCTTGGCTGCTCTCAGGGAAGCATTTACCAGAGGTCCACGGCCTGCTCCAAGAACCATCAAAATCCTTTAAAGAAAAAGCAGAAACATTAAAAGTTGAGATTATGCAGTGTATAGTCCAAACCGACTAAAGGGTTTCACAGGTTACACACACAGTGGATATAAAAAGTTTAGTAAAATGTCAGGTTCCTGTGCTGAATAAAAACTTTAATCTTCTTCTGGTGAAGCCATTCCATGGTTGATTTGGATGTATGATTTGGGTCGTTGTCATGCTGAAAGATGAAGTTCCTCTTCATGTTCAGCTATCTAGCAAAATCCGGAAGGTTTTGTGCCAACATTGACTGGTATTTGGAACTGTTCATAATTCCATTTATCTTAACTAAAGGCCCCAGTTCCAGCTGAAGAAAAACAGCCCCAAAGCATGATGCTGCCACCACCATGCTACACTGTGGCTATGCTTTTCTTTTGGTGATGTGCAGTATTGTATAGTATAGTGGAAAGACGAAAGCCTTTACGAACGAAGAAAAACATCCAAGCTGGGCTACATTTTGCAAAAACACACCTGCGGTCTCCCAAAAGCATGTGGGAAAAGGTGTTATGGTCTGATGAAACCAAGGTTTAACTTTTTGGCCATAATTCTGATAATTAGCAGTCTTCCTTGATATGACTAGAATGCCAATCCAAAACCCAAAATTTTGAAATACCATCAAGCTAAATCATAACATTTAGCAGCACACTTACTGTGTGTTGGTATCCTTTTCTTCCTCGGGAACTCTGTCCAGCAGACACTTATACACAGCCTGAAATGGAAACAGACTAGGTTCACAATTGATTTCTGGTAGTTTCTCTAAAAACAATTGTGTGAAGTCTGACTAAGGGATCTGAGGCCTCCCAAAAGCTTGCTTTTTCAATTAATTCAGATCGCAAATAATGGGTACCACTTCAACTGCAAACTCTCTGTATTGAATGGCTAAAAGCCCCCCCGCCCCCCCATAACCTTACAATCTTACCATACAATTTCTGTACAATCAACTTCTCTACCAAAACCATGTAATATGAGGACCTTTCTAAACCTTCCACTCCCTATGGTCTATCAGGGAGGACCCCACACTACATAGCTGTTGGTAGATCTAATGGAAATTGTATGGAGTGATCTAAAGGTGTATGGGGGCTTTACATGGTACAACACTGAACTATTGCTATTTCTGATTAAATATATAAAAGCCCCTTTGCTTAAGAGAGTCATCGTGGAGTAATGGAGAGTGTGAGAAAACAATAATATTAATCTAATGACATGGCTTCCAAACCTCGCATGAACTTTATAAATGCAGATAAAATTATCCCCCCAAAAAGCCCCTCCAGTCTCTTGATTACACAGCAATTTTTGTGATTAACTAGAAAAATGCCTTAACCTCCTTAGTGTTCATGACGAGCCCATCTCGTCCAGAGTTTGTGTGAAGAACAAACTCTGGATGAGCTGGGCTCCCATGAAAGCCGCTTATACCAGGAAAGCTACGGGGATGCTGCTTCCATTTCCGGGGTTCTGCGGCTTCACTGATCGCGTCGCGGTGATGCGGAAGGGGGCGAGGGTGAGCAGTGCCATAGACCTCCATGTTAATGGAGGGGCCTCTGCTTTCCAGCCCTCCCACCTGGTGTCATGAATGACACTGGCTGTATGGAGAGGGGAGGGGGGGGGGGGGGGGGGGGGGGGGGGGGGGGGGAGGAAATGGCAGGCTGTGTACCTCGTATACTGCTGCCATTGCCTGTACCACACTGTTAAAAACAGTGCGGTACAGACGGTGCGCTAGGAAGGTTAACAAGGAGCTACACATATACCTATACATATTTAATGGCCTTGGGAGTTTAATATAGCATGCAGCAAACAGATATGATCATGACAACACTTCTAATAATGTACTAAGCCTCAAACTATACATCAGTATAATTAAATAGAATTACTAAAAATACATTTTACCTGTTGGTATTGAGAGTATTTCACTGGATCTTTCTCAAATACTTCATATGTCTGAGATTCCAAATTATCCATCAAAGGCTAAAATGAAAATAAATATTATGCATCAGGCAGATGGCTATTTCAATAGTCCTTTCACAAAAAGACGTGTCCAAAGTCCGTACCCAGGGGTCAAGTAATGTCAAAAGAAATAAAATGCAGTGGTGATCTGCACAAAGATCTAAATTTCACTCCCAGAGGGGCCACACCTAACTTTCCATGGTACAGTCCCGAGTTTACACAGAGCCCTGTTTGCTGCCATGTGTTGTGTGTGCTTGCAGAGTCTTCAGCATGTAGATTATCCCATCTATCAGCATGCAGAATTAACCTCCCTGGCGGTTCACTGAGGTGCAGATTTCTGTACCAAAAGTGATACAGTGTTTTGCCTTTCCGCCCCCATCGGCGTCACCGATGACGCCGATGGGGGCGGAAAGGCTGTGTGCCTGCAGCTTTGTAGAAATGCTGCAGGCACACAGTGAGCCAGCGGTTGCGCCTGATTCTGGCACGGGTGCCAGTACTTGCTCCAGGTGGGCGCATTTTGCGATTGATCACCAAGCGATCACCCCGAATGCGCATGGTGATCATTCGCAAAATCGCGAAAGGCATTTCTAGAATCCAGTTCAAAAGTAAAAAAAAAAATTCTCTCTCTAAGACCGGGTCCCGTCTCCGTGACGTCACACGTCACTCCGGGACCCGGAAGAAGCCAGTTCGGGCATATCGATAGTTGCAGCGCCCCTTTGCCCGAACTGGGTTTGGGCATATCGCTAGGGAGGTTAAGGTGAGCAGTGCTGGGGACTCTTCTTAGCGATTCTCCATATGCCTATAGCTAAGGGAATTATCAGGACTTTTGGTGTTGGGTAAAATGACACTGGACATCTGGGAGAACTACAAGTCCCAGCAGTGAATGGTTAAAGCTTTACAATAATGCCAAATATATGTAAAGGAACAGATCAGTCCCATGGCATCATTCATTTGCGTTTGATGTTAATGGATCCAAGGGCTGGTTGGCCCTTGACAATTTTTCACCTCTGCAAACCTGGCACTCTCTGCAAAAAGATTGGACACTCCTGGCATACAGTATGTGGGCTGCTTATATACAAATTATCATTCCCAAATTTTTTGGCTTTCCATGAACACATGGAATATAAGCAAGCATGCGACGGAAGATCAAATTTCTTTTACTATTGTTGGTGTGGATTCACGACTCCAAGGAGGTCAGGGATGGCATAGCATGTATCCCTGGATGGATTACCTGTAGTGGGGACTGTAAATAATCCTCATATCCTTTGGCAAACATCTCATAAGCATTTGGAGGAGGTCGGTTTTGACTTAGATATTCTAGATACTGTAAATATGAACAGAAATCTTTCTCGGAATGATGATGTGAGCCCGAAATCACAAACTGTGCTTCTAGCTGTAAAGTAGAAGAACATTGGGTCAGTAATAGCAGCAAATATCACTAACATTACATTCTGCTCTAACACACAGTCTTACCTTAAATAATCGAAAGATGAGGCGCTGATGCACTTTGGAAAGAACAGGAAATCCTTTCTTGTTGGTTAGGAAAATGTTGGTAGGCAGAATAGCTGCCTTGATAGGTTCTCCCAGCCAGCGGTCAATAATGCTGCTACTTGGAAGGTCAGCACCCACTTCAATGGCTATTGATGAAAAGAAACAACACACATAGTCAGGTAGGAATTTTTGGCTTATAGGAGGTAATTAAAACAGAATTGTAGATTCCACACAAACTTTTCTGTGTGATCAAGTGGCCTAGGTTATATAAACAGTTCTTTTACTAGCATCACTAAATTCTGATATTGTCTTTTTGACCCAGATCACCAGGTGGAACCTCAGCATCCATGTTTAGAATACAGGGCTATAGACTTTGCAATGTGAGGGATGACATCAAACGCTATGAACTCAACCTACATGCTTACAAGGAGTATTGAAATCCATTGGTAACATTCATGCTGAACCTGAAGTATGGCTTTAAAGGGAAATATAAGTATCAAACACTGTTAGACCTGCCAAAGGGATGAGTGTTGTTAAAGTGTATGGCATTACTAACCCCAAACAACCATGTAGCTAGTTTGACAGGAACCTGAACATAAAGATCTAACAGTAATAGTAGAGATTCTTAATATGATGCAGACTATTTCCATTATCATGCAAATTATATGCAGACTGAAGCAGTCAATTGCCTCAATCCAAATCTACTTGCAATTTGTATGTTAACACTCCTGGGTGTTTTTTAAAAAGTGTGTCATAGGCGATCGGGGCGGATCACAATAAAATCCACTGTGATTTCCTGCCCTCCAGAAGACCTGAAGCACATCCCCGGCAAGGTGTGCTCTAAAAGACTGATGCCCCCTCAATAACATGGAGGTCAAGGTGCCTCCTACGCCCCACCCCTCCAGCGTCATAACTGACATCATCAGGGGGAACATCAGCTGGTACAATGATCAGCAGACAGGCACGTTTGCCTGTAGTTAACTCGGGCAAAACACCCAGGAGGTAAATGTTGAAATTTTCCAGCTTATTAGGCATATCTAGTCAGAAGCAATGCTAAGATGACCATAACCACTTCAACCTACACTATTTAGAACCTAGACGCCCAACCCGCAGCCGTTTCCCATTAGTTAGCAGCCCCTCACTTGCGGCCCATGACCTAAATGGCATAAGCACTCACAGATCCTCCATCGGTGCGTCTTCCCCAGAATCTTCTTGCAGCAGGAAGAGGAAGAGAGGCAAGGGATTTGCTTAGGCTGAGCACTTTGATTGGCGTATGCGAGAGCCAATCAGCAACCTCTTCCTGCTCTAAGGATGTGTGGGATCTGTGGACAGGTGGGTACCTATGTGCCCACAAAACCTCACCAACTCCAATATCTACTCCACACTGGGAAAACATGAGCATGCCATGTAAAATTACATGGCACAAAGGTGACATGGCATGAGGAACATTTTAAAATAAAAGTTTTTTCATTATAAAAATGCTTATGCAAGTCAGAAAAGATTTAAAATGTTATGTGTGGCCCTTTGGTGATGCCTAGTACTGCACTTGCAGCCCTCAATATCAACTTGGTTGCCCACCACTAATCTAGTACAAGTCAGCAAGGTTACTCCCCATATTTCTAACCCTGAAAGGTTTAGTTAAGGACAATGTAAAAACATATGCAGCTCGACTGTGGCAGAAAACACATCATACTTCTGTATCTCACCTAAAGCAATTCTTTTGTTGTAGTCACACAGGGTCCGGAAACTGTGCCACCTAGAAGAGAATGTTAAGTCTATAAGGACCAGCTAACGACTAAAATATACCATGCAATACATTTAAAGACATCTTACCAAAGCCAAGTTCGCTCTTCCCCAGTGCTATCCTCCTCATCAGACTGTGACACTGGCTCATTCTCTATGAGGTCATCTCGGAGATCGTCTGGTGCCATTAATGGTACCCGCATCCAGAACTAAAAAAGTAGATGATGAACCTTACAAGACACATAAACAGATATATTTCAGCTCAGTGTAATGGGAGAGAATAGCCTTACCATTGTGGAATGGTGACCAGTGTGAATGTGATTTGTTAGGAGACGAGCCAAGTTGCTGTTGTCCTCATATTGAAGAGGTATAAGAAACGCAGGAAGTCCCAAGTATGCTGAAAAGTTTAACTCTTGCAAAAAAGCCTGATATAGAGATAATAAGACCGATATGTTTGTGAGTTTTAACGCACTTTAACATTTGAGCAATACATACACTACAATTTTACAAAGTGTATTTGTTTCAGATAGCCAACATCACACCCTG
Organism: Ptychadena robeensis; assembly: GCA_036250615.1. Lineage (NCBI taxonomy): Eukaryota > Metazoa > Chordata > Amphibia > Anura > Ptychadenidae > Ptychadena > Ptychadena robeensis. Next base: position 87,356,856 of record CM070032.1, on the reverse strand, counting down.
TCCCCTTTCTCATATAGGAAAATCAATTATGCATAAAATGATAACTAAATTTACATCTCATATGATAAAAAGGACAGTCGCCCCCCAAACATTGTTCTTACAGCTTCTGAAGTCTTGCGGATTTCAGCAATCTCGGAATCAACCTTTATCCATTCAGACAGTTTCCCCACGATCAGTGTGTTCCAATCTGCAGAGGAAACATTATATATTGATCATTTTTATTACATTGTTTTAGAATTGTTAAGCTACCATCACATGACCAGCTCCCAGGTTTGGAGTCTGACCATCTTAATGACAATGTATTGACACAGGCATTATTTCATCCACATCGATGGCAGGAGCTTTCCTCCAACTGGCACTAAACAATGACCAAATCATTCTCACCTCGTCCAGAAAGCAGAAGGTCAGAGCGAGTCTGTGGTCCACAACGAGATTTGGCGGGCTCTCGATTAAATTCTCTTTTAAAGCGTGGATGGAAGATTGGCATACACAGAAAATCAAACCTGCAGAGAGATACAGGAGAATGAAGGAGGACTGCGTCACATTATTTTCTTTGTATAGTAGACCACAAACAAACTTCTAAAGAAGCACACAGGGGGATTTCAGGTTTTATTATTGGAAAGGTTACCCATAAGCTTCTCATACTTGTAGAACCTGGAAAGATCTCGCAACCATAGTTTACACTCCCCGAGTCTAAAGGTGAGCAAACATGGCTTGTTTTTTCCGTTCAATCGCTTTAAAATCGATTCCTTTTTCTCTGAATTAATCAACCAAAAGTGATCCGAATCCAACAAAAACTGATCAAGCAGTGATCAGACATGTTGGTAAATTTCAGTTGATCTGACGGGTTTTCAAGTCACATTATATTTCCAAAATGATCGTACAAAAAATGGGAAATTCTTGTATGTCCAGCTTTACTCCTCCTGTATATGCTTTTTAAGGGTCCCCATACACCTTTAGATTTCTCTGTCAGATTTCCTTTAGATCTCCTTTTGTTTTACCAAAACCATGTAATATGAGGGACTTTCTAAACCAGCAAATCTACCTGTGTTCAATAGCAGAGGACCGGGCACAACATAGTTGTTGGTAGATTTAAAGGATATCTGACAGATCTAAAGGTGTATGGGGACCCTAAGCAGGGCTGTGGAGTCAGAGACATTTTTGGGTACCTGGAGTCTGAGCCGGCAAAAAATTGACCGACTCCTACTAAATTTAAATGGGAATCAAAAATTTTTTTTACTTCAAATGTCGCAATTAACAAACGTCATAATGAACGACTCTGCTATAAGAATAAATGAATGCCGTGCATAACATTACAGCGCCCTCTGTGACCCTAGCCTAAAGGCCCCCACACACGTACCGAGTGGGGGGCGACAGACCAGCTCAGATGAGCTCTAGACAGCAGCGTGAGGATGTCATCACGCTGCTCTCCAGAGCTGACAGCACCCTTTCTGTGCTTGCCGTTTGTTTCATTGGAGACCGGCGGTTTCATTGAAGCTAACGGCATCGGCCGGCCGAGCTGTGGGCACCCCCGATCGGCAAGCTTGCACGCCCATCGGTCGGGGGCAAAATGGACCACCGCTCAGTGCGTGTATGGCAGCCCTGTAACCCTCGCTGATAATGAAGTAAATGTTTTTAGCCAGACTACAGATGCTTGTATAAGTGAAGGGTATGGAGAGACAATAGTTCAAGACTGAATTGTAAAGCATTTGAAAAACTGCTGTAATTCAGCTGAGGTGACAAATACTTAGATTGTTAGCTTCAACTTTAATCATGACTATGGGATTCAAGGGAAATCGTGAATCATGTTTGAAGTGCCCCTTCGCCCTGCCTCTTCTTGGAGCCTTCCACTGCCCTATCTTCAGCAGAAGATCAGAACACAAAAGCTAGGCACACACAGGTAGATCTGTAAAAAGATTTGAGTACAATCAATTAACTTGTGCGCTCACGGTGATTGATTGTACTCTAATCTGTTTACAAACCTACCTGTGTGTGCCTTCCTTAGGGCGGGATCAATAGAGCCAGCTCGAAGGAACTTGATTGAACGGGGTTCCAACATGTTGGAAAAACCCACGTTTAACCTTCTTAGCGTTTAGCCCGAGTTAACTCGGGCTGAGTTTCATGCATCATGAAACCCTAGGTACCACCGGATTTCATGCCGATGCTTGCGGGTCTGCCCCCGATCGTGTCACCAGTGACGCAAAGGGGACGGGGGTAGGCGGCGCCATAGACCTCCGTGTTACTGGAGGGGCATCGCCTTTTTTCAGCATAAGTCCGGCGTCTCCAGTGACGCCGGACTTATGTTTACGTCCTCCAGCTGGGCAGGCACGGTTATAAAAAACCGTGCCAACATGGAAACGCTCAGAAGGTTAATCTGCAATACTTTGCATGAAGACATGAGTCTTCAAGGAAAGTATTGGAACAGCCGTCGGCTGTCAGTGGGAAGGGGGCGGAGGCAGCACTCACTCGGAAGCTGTGTGAGTGAGGCAGCTGTATGAGACAGGCAGCTTCTCCCCAGCTTGTGGCGTGTTGTAAATCACACACTGCAAGCTGGGGATAACGGGCCCCCATTAAACAGGAATCGATGTGCCCATGTGGTGCACATTGATTTCCGTTTAATTGATCCCCGATCAATCACAGCGTGGTGCCTAGCTAAAGGAAAAAGCAGCAGCATCTTCTGCCTAACTCCCTTTCTCTGCTTTAATTGGCCATTACAGTCCAGTGTTGGTTTCCTGGCCAGTAGTTCTGTGGTTCATGTATGTTTTATTCCTTTCCTTCAATGAATGGATACAATACATTAGCATATTACATACAGAGGAGTCGGAGTCGAGGAGTCGGAAGAATCAGAAACTAAGGAGTCGGGGAATTTATCGACCGACTCCACAGCCCTGACCCCAAGTCCATGGGAACATGTAGAACAAGCACAGCTTGTAGCTGATCTGAGCAAGACATTTCAGTCTTCCAGCCTTCAGCATTGGAAACTGGTGAACAGGAACTAGTGAAGGAGCCCATCAGGGCAGTACATACTTGCATGTATCTGTGGAGCCTTGCTGTCAGCCATAAAGGGGTGAGATGCATACAGCTCCCCCCTTTGCCCCCTCTCTTCCCCGATGTGTGAGAAGGAAGCAGATGAGGTCTGTATGCATGTGCTCTCTAGTGACATCTTGTGGCCGAAATTGATATTGCACAGAATTTTTCCACAATTTAGATCAACGCTAGATCGCCTCAAATTTTTTTTTCTTGTTTTCTCTCTCTAAAATCTGGGTGCGTCTTATGGTCGGAAAAATACGGTACAACTTATAATGCTTTTATTTTAAAGCAGAGAAACCATGCAAAAACTTCTGGCACCATTTACTATTCATCTACAGCTGCTCGGTGGGAACAATGTCAGCAGTAACATTCCCACCATACAAACAGCTTATTAGGACAGGAACTACACATTGACCCCTATGGTACAAGCTCCACCACAAACAGGAGTATGACTTAAGCTGGACATAGACGTTTCGTTTATCTCCCGATTGCGCTGCAGATCGATTGCGCGTGATGATGTCATCACGCACAGGCTGGTCGTGCAGAGAATCGGCTCGGCACAGTTTGTGTGCAGGCTCTTACTGATGCGGGTCCCCATCCAAAGCAATTGGTCTAAAACTTACGGACATGTCCATAAATTCTTAAATCAATATACCGGCCGATTCATGGGCGAATTTTGCTTTTAAGCATTAGATCTGCGGCCAATCAACCACATAAAATCGGCCGCAAATCTAACTGCCTACAGCCAGCTAAATAAATGACTGAATTAAAAAATGTGGCTAAAACCATTGGCCAGATTTTTGTGCCAGGCAGGTCCACAATAACCGACTTGGGATTACTTTCCAACCTTTACCTAAACACAATATTACGTTTATGCTTGAGCAGTTTCTTAATGTGTGGTGACATGTGACCTGTACACACTAACTGTAATACACTAACATGCTGCAAAGGAAGGCCACTTTTTAGGCTAGTGTGAAAGCAGAATGGCACTAGAACATTATCATGAGGCATCAGGATTATGTATATGAGGCGAGTGATTGGGAATAGTTACACCAGTGATGGAGATCCGAGAGAAGCTGATGCAGATATTTCTGTATATAGGGAGTCTCCATTAAAGGAAAGAATTATATAATCAGCGGCTACACAATTATGTTTCCAATCACATGGATGAGGGTGATCTCCTACAGAACACGTGCCATGCCCATACCTGACCCATTGTCATTACACACCCAATCAGGGCACACGACACATCTACAGTGTGCCCGTTATACATGGCACAAAGCGCATCCTTCCCGAGAACGTGGGCAGCTCGGATCACACCGGCACGCGGCACATGTCTCCTGTACACTTCCTCGGATCACCTCACACCATGGCGGTAACACAGCGGACAGTAAGCTCACCCCTGCTTGGCTACAGCTCCCAACGTTTCTGCCACCTCAGGGACACACGTGAGATCCCGTCCACTGGACACCCGGCCTCCCCCGCTGCCACCCGCCGCCATCTTGACCACAGACTCAGTCCACGCGCGCTGCACAGACCACACCCCTTCCTCATGACATCTGTCACCGCCAGCCAATAAGAGTTAAAAATGGGCGTCTGGTCAGAAAGCCAATCAGGTCTGCCAGCTCTGTGGCTGGTCCATGGTGGTATGAGGCAAGTGGCGCCAGCCAATTACAAGAAGGGAACGTGATAAGGGGCGTTCACTTTAATTATACTGCGCAATGGGCACGCCCTTAAAAAATCCTAGCAACCCACAAGCGAACCAATAAGAGATCGTCCTATTTCTTTCTCAGTTCTGCCTCCATCTCCTCCGTCGTCGGCGGGCCAGTGGCGCAATGGATAACGCGTCTGACTACGGATCAGAAGATTCTAGGTTCGACTCCTGGCTGGCTCGGAAAGACCTTTTTTTCTGTTCGGTCACGTGAAAGTATCAGACATCCCCCTGGTTACACTACAGGCATGTATGTATCGTATACTACATGAAATCCTCATTTTCTGTTCTAGGACCGGCCTCTGTTCATCATTATATTGTGGATTTTGGGGTACTGCATATAAAGGAGGTCACTCATTGCCCACCATGTGGGCATTAATTATATATCACTGGGCACAGCACCACAGCTGGTGTCTACTGCCACTTTCTGACAGCAAATCCTCACATCAACTGAAAAGATGACCTGACTTACAGGCCAAATTTGGTGTCAACTGTCACTTTCCGACTCTGCACCCCCTCACTTCATCAACTGACAACTGTCAGGGAAAATACAGGCCAGGTTTTTGTGTCAGTTTCTGATTCTTCAAACCCTGACTTCATCAACTGACAACTGTCAGGGAAACGATAGCCTGTCCTACTGGCCAGGTTTTTGAGCCAACTGCCATTTTCTGACTCTTTTCAAACCCTCATTTTATCAACTGACAACTGTTAGGGGAAAGATAACCGGATCCACAGGCCAAGTTGTTGTGTCAACTGCCATTTTCTGACTCTTCAAAACCTCACTTCATCAACTGACAACTGTCAGGGAAAAGATAACCTGACCCACGGGCCATGTTTTTGTGTCAACTGTCATTTCTGGCTCTTTTCAAACCCTGCGTTCATCAACTGACAACTGTCAGAAAAAGATAACATGACCTACAGGCCAAGTTTTTGTGTCAACTGCGATTTTCTGACTCTTTTCAAACCTTCACTTTATCAACTGACAGCTCTTAGGAAAACAATAGCTTGTCCTACAGGCCAGGTTTTTGAGCCGACTGTCACTTTCTGACTCTTCAACCCCTCACTTCATCAACTGCCAAAAGAAAAAAATATGTTTAAATAAGGTCCTGAAGGAATGAAGTTGGACTGCGCTGAAGCAGGGGTACTCATAAACTCATGCTGTGTGTTATGGTGCATGGCCTAGTGTCAGGTGTGTTGTTGTGTGTTGATAGCTAATACCTGGCATTAGAAAGCATTGCCTGTCAACATCAAAATAATGCGGGTGATATATTTGTATCAATATACTGCAAGGGATCACAAAAGTGGGGTACAACATTTCTGTTACAAAATGAATACCAATGAATGTTTTCACATGACAAAAATATGTTGCTCATATAAAGCAGACCCCTTCCTTTTCATCATACTGTGTGGGGAGAAAACAATGATTATAATTATTAGTAGATTCAGTAAGAGAACCATACTTGGGGTCTCAAGCCAACCCAACCTTTTAAACATCAAACTAACCAGTGTTCTCCCCAAAGCAGATTGGCCGGGCGGCCCGCCCGGGAGATTTTGGTCCCCGCCCGGCACACAAGTCCTCTGCGGCGAGCAGCCTGACAGGCGGCGCCTCCCATTCTTCAGGAGCGCGCCACAGCCACTGAAAGACTCTGGCCCGCGGCACACTACCGGAGCCACGGCGCGCTCCTGAAGAATGGGGAGGCGCCGCCTGTCAGAGGACTTGTGTGCTGCCGCTGGCCGGCAGCCTATCAGAGAGGCCGCCGGACCGGTGCAGGCGGCGCGATGACGTCATCGCGTCATGACGTCATCGCGCCGCCCGGCTGAAAAAAAATCTGGGGAGAACACTGCTAACCATTAATACCATTGGTATCCTGAAGGCAGTGCACACACAAAAGGCAGACATAACTACAACACTCTGTTTCTGCCCCACATACAGATACATACAAACAACACACATAGGAAGACACACACACACAGGCGTATACAAACAACACACACAGATATAGAAGTAGAAAGGAATCAATTTTCATACAATTGACTTAAAACGATTGTATAAGACAAGTCAATCATGTATGGCCATCTTTACTCTATAAGATGCACAGCCATTTGGGGGGGGGCGTTTAAGGCCATGTCTCCACACCGTTTTGTGATCCTTCAGCACCTCTACGTTAAGCACAGTGCTTGGCGGGGATCCTGACGGATCACATACACCTTAGCTCTGTTCAGACAGTGTTTAGTACGTCAACCCCTGCATCAGCGGAATGGCTCAGCGCAGTGAGAACACAGCATCCGCTGAGCAGGTAAAGTGTATGGGATCCGTTGGGATCCTCCACCAAGCACTGCGCTTAGCGTAGGGGGTCCAGATGGATGTGGTAAAATTGATATATTGACATTGTGGCTTAAATGCTTACCCTAAATAAATATGTGGTAAGAAAATGCCCATACCGGAAAATATCCGATCTACAAAGTCAGAAGTACATAGCTGAGCACCCCAGGATTGTATGGTTGCAGACCTGCATGTTATTAATATTAGCATTTATTTATATAGCACCAACATATTACTCAGCGCTGTACAATGAATTAGAGTTGAGATGCAACACAATATAGTACACACAGGTACAGGTTATGACACAGGAATAGAGGACCCTGCCCAGTCGGGCTTACAATCTAAGACTATGTTCCCACTTCCCATTGACAATCACCTACACTACTTTCAATGGGCTTGTCCCCATTGATAGGATTGTGTGCAGTTGTGAATGAGGCTTTGATCAAATCGCTGCTCCCGTTCTGACGGCCGCAATTATTTCCCTCTGATCATGCCCATAGACATAATTGGAGGCGATTTGCAATCGCACGTAGAAGCCATCATAAATCGGAGCCATTCATTCTCTATGGAGGACTTTTTTTTTTTATCGCAAGGGAAACCCACCGGAGATTCTGCAGGTGATTGAAAATCACGAACGCAGGTGATTAATCGCCTTAGTGGGAACATGACCTTTTTAAGGAGCAGGTTGAGGAACAGAGTGTACAATAGGTAGGTGGGATGGGACTGGCATGGTGGTGATGTTAGGAATGAGAGGACTGAAGAGGTGGGCTTTTTAAAAAGTGCCAAAGTCTGGGACGAGGAAGAGTTCCAGAGAGTAGGAGTGGCCCTAGAAAGTCTTGAAGCCGTGCATGTGATGAGTTAGGATGTGATTAGTAGAGGTCACTGGAGGAGCGAAGGGGGCGGTTCGAGGTGTATTTGTGTACCAGGTTGGAGATGTAAGTGGGACAGGAGGTGTGGAGTGATTTAAAAGCAAGGCACAGAACTTTGAACTTAATTCTCTGGACATTTGGAAGCCATTGTAGAGATTTGCAGAGAGGAGCAGCAGATGAGGAGCAGTAAGAGGAGTAGATGAGTCTGGCAGTGCCATTCATGATGGACTGGAGAGGTGATAGTCTAGTTAGAGGAAGACCAGAGAGGATGGTGTTACAGTAGTCCAGACGAGAAATGATGGGAGAGTTTACCAGGACTTTGCTGGTCTCTGGGGAAAGAGAGGAGTGTATCTTAGAGATGTTGCAGAGATGGAAGTGATCTAGCAGGATCTAGCTATGTTCTGTATGTGGGGAGTAAAGAAGTGATGAGTAGAAGGTCCCACCAAGGCAGCGTGCTTGAGGAATAGGGGAGATGACTGTGTTTTTTACTGTGAGATGTTAGGGGGAGGAGGCTTGGAAGGTGAGGGGGATAGATGATTCCCATGACTCCCCCCCCCCCCCCATGATCCCCATGAGTTAAAGTGGATGTATACTCAATGTTTAAAATACATATGTAAAATTAAAGTTTGAGTTACCTCTGAGCTGGTATGATGGTGGCTTAAGGCTCCACGATCATAAAATATTATACTTACCTGCTGTTCCGTGGAATTGTATGAAAGACACAATTTTTATTTTCCAGGCTTCCAGGGGTTAACACAGGGCGCAATATCACAAGTGGCCAGTGGGGAAGTGGTTTTCAATGGGAATTATCGTCAGTGTACTTCAATGGAAAGCTAAGATGACCGGTCAATCACAGTTCTCTTATATGTCGCCTAGGCATCATATCATCAAGGCAAGGAGTGAGGGGATGCTGTGGGGATCTTCTTAAATTACTCCTTACAGGTAAGTTTTTTATGCTTTCCTCACTATTATTGGCACTTCTAGTGTCATAAATCAAAAGATCAATTTCTGGAGGTAGATCGGCAGTTTAAGAAATTTGTCATCAATAAAGAGATGGCCAACAGGCACTGCGAGATATTGTCCAGTACAGAGGGAGTAAAGTCCGAGTTGGATACATAGATGTGGGTATCATTTGCATATAAATGTTATGTTCCTCCAAATGTCCTTGTTTAGAACACCTCCAAGCTCATACAATCACACGCCAACAGTAGATCCCTTCCCATTAAGTGGAGTCTTCGATTTCATCAATTCCTATGACAGCTGAAGAGGTTAAATCTGTAAGTGGTAAAATATTAAACTTCCAGATACTTCTATCCTTCTGCTACCCAGGCCCAACACTATTATTAGGATTAACCACATACAGTTACCCAAATACAATATTTTTCCCCCTAGTGTGCCGTTAATCCTCATCCTAAAACGTTCATACTGTGAAAATAAACGGGCTACCTATACGTATATCTGTGAAGATGTCATTGTGCTAAGTACACGTAGAAAGAAAAAATGTCAATCAGGAATTTGGCAACCACTTCCAGCATACATAGTAAGTTGCCCTTCAAAAAAGAACCATTGTTGGTACACGTTTAGTTTTGTGTTTATAAACCTCCCTAGCGCTCTTGTGAGATCCAGATTTCTGTACCAAAAGAGCTTTGATGGGAACATTTCTGTTGTAGGCCTGTGACTTCCCAAAATATGTCTGTACAAGGGTCTAGTATACATCCTGAATATAATATTTGGAATACACAATTATGTGAAATTTTTTTATTTCATAATTAAATTAATAAGAAAAACACAAAAATCAGGTCAAACAGAAATTTTATAAAAGTGTGGAGGTGGAGATGTGTGGTGTAATTAGTAGAGATGGTCCCATTTTTTGACTAACTAAAATTGATTGAAGCTAAACCTTGTATCATCACCAAATTTACTGCAGTTTAAGAGTGGTGTTAGGGGAACGCTACAAAAAGAAAGTATTGCTCTAGCATGTGCAGTTTTTGCATAAATTAAGTCAACCTCCTGGGTGTTCTGCTGAGTTATCTCGAGGGGCGAGATGCTCAGCTTCTGTGTCTGCCCCGATGACGTCACATATGATGCCATTGAACTCCATGTTAATGGAGGGGCAGGGAGGCCAGAAAATCGTGGCGGTATTTAATGTGCACAAGCCCATGAGGTTAAAATGAAAGTGGAAAATTCAACTCAAACTTTTAACTTTTTTAGCAATACTTTCTTCTTTGTAGTATTTCTCCAACCCTTCTATACATCTCCAGTAATTTGAGGGATGACACAACCAAGGGCTTTGTGATTAACTAACAAAATCAGATAGTGGAATTTTCAAAATGAAATTCCACCAGAAAAATTTGCACTTTCACATTAAATTGCAGACTATTCAATGCAATTCACCTTTAAACTTTGCACCCTCATCACACTGGGAGAAAAGCATAAGACAGCATAAGAGGCCATTGTGGGCGCCGGAACGTTTAATGAGGTCAGTATTTTACATTGAATTGTATTGAATTTGCAGAAAACTCTATTCAATTTGATTTGTATTTGAAAATCCCACTGCCGCCCAGTGTGATGTCATCACGTTTCGTGACAGGGGGTGTCGGATCCTCTATCTTACAGCATCGGAGAATCATTCAGAGCCACTGCGGACGCCAGGGAAGGTGAAATGGCGCTGCAATCAGCTGAGGACATGTCCAGTTTGCCAGTGCACTTTTTGCATATTCAATCTGGTCTCACACGCTCCCCTTCCACGACAGCTTGAGGAAGCCTGCCAATCAACCAAGCAGAGGGCAGGCCTATGTGTGGCCAGGTGAAGGCTGACAGCCATTGGCAATGTCTCTTCTTTACTAGTTACATACTGGATATTATGTGCAGATTGTTACTTTTACATTTATTGTAAATTGGACCAAACCATGAACCCTAAAAATACATATAACCACTGTGTACACATAATAATCCCTTTTCTGCATACCATTTTTCAGAGTCAGCTTCCACTAATAAGGAATTATAGACAATTCGGCTTCCACGTATATTTTATGTCAGCTCAGACAAGTCCTCTATGAACAGAACGGAAGTCTTGTCAGATTCCGCCCACTCAGGCTCATTTCCATCATGGTAACGTCTTGCTTAGCTCTTGAATTGCCCAGCGATTATCTTTAATTTTATCCCTGAGGCGAGTATATTCCTGGACTAGCTCTTCAAACTTCGTGCCAAGGAATTCATACGATGAAAGAATCTGCTTAGACGCAGCAAGTTCATTCCTCTCCGTCTTCACTGCAGTCTCTAAACTGGATCTGTAGGGACGAAAAGTCAATTGAGAACATGATTCTAGCATAGTAATGAAAGAACCCACTACAGGGTTGTCCAACTTCAGTCATCGAGGGCCACAAAACAGTCATTCTCTAACTATTTGCAAACTACATCTTACTAGGTTTACTTGTGTCTAAAGGCCCCCATACACCTTACAATCCTACCATACAATTTCTATACAATCAACTTTTCTTCTACCAAAACCATGTAATATGAGAATGTTTCTATTCACTATGTATTCTATCAGGGAGGACCCGGCACTATGTAGTAGTGATATATGCCTTCCAATCACTATGTATTCTATCAGGGAGGACCTGGCACTACATAGCAGTGATATATACCTTCCTATCACTATGTATTCCATCAGGGAGGACCCGGCACTACATAGCAGTGATATATACCTTCCAATCACTATGTATTCCATCAGGGAGGACCCGGCACTACATAGCAGTGATATATATCTTCCAATCACTATGTATTCTATCATGGAGGCCACCATACTACATAATTGTTGGTAGATCTAAAGGAAATTGCATGGAATGATCTAAAAGGTGTATGGGGGGGCTTAAGGGACTTCACTACTGAGCAACTGAGTTGATATGTAGGGCCACAAGTGCGGCCCTCTGCATCACTAAAGGGCCGCACATAACATCAATCCAGACCCTCCCCCTTTTGACATATCTCAGCAGACGGTGGACCAGATCCCGTCAGGCAGTCAAAACCCAACAGCACCCACTCCCCCTCCTGCCCCTGGGTGCAGCGCTCATATGTAGACCTTGTTTACCTGGACAACATTGACAATTTTACTGATGTAGGAGCGCCAAAGTTGATTTGGAAAGCCGGGTCAGCGTGTGACCACTTAACAGGTGAGTTGCTATGCCCTATGCATTAACCGTTCATTTTGGGGGGTCGCATGTGGAGACCCTAGGTGACCAACTCATGGCCCACCACTTTGCAGCCCGTGACCTAACTGGCATAGGTACTTACCTGTCTGCGAATCCCCTGCCGACACATCTTGCTCAGGATCATCTTGCAGCAAGAAGAGGGGGAGAGGCACGGGACTCGCTTATGCTCCGGCTGAGCACTTTGATTGGTGTATGTGAAAGCCAATCAGCAACCCAGACGGTGCCTGAGAAAGTTTTCCTCCTCTTTCAACTCTACGAAGATCCCGGGCGAGGACGAGGGAACAGTGGACAGGTGAGCACCTATGCTCCCACTAAACCCCACCAACTTCAATATCTACTTCTCATTTGGAAAACATGGGCATGCCATGTCACATTACATGGGTAAAGGTGACATAGGGAAAAATGTCATGGGCAAAAGTGGCGTGGGCAAAGGTGACATGGGGGAAAATTGACATAGTCAAAAATTTAAAATGATGTTTTCTAGCTATTTCTGCTGTAATTTTTTCATTAAAATGTATAGATTGTAAATGTTATGTGCTGCCCTCCATATCAACTTGCTTGCTCACAACTAGACAGCAGTGTTCTGTTCTATAAAAAGGGGAGAGGATGAGTGCAGGGCATCCCAATGCATCCTTTCCATAGGATACAGTGGGCATTAAGCAGGTCATCTGTATAGAGATCTGCCAGTTTTCTAAATAAACCAATCCCTACATTTGTACACATGCTTTCATATTTAACTGTGGCCATCACTAATCTAAAATGTATTGAGTGGGTGTACAGCTTAGTAGTAAGAGTGGTTGAGTTAGGCCATGTTTCCATGGCGTTAATGGATGTTAATGCAACGCATACCTTAACCATTTGGCTGCATCAGGGAGATTTTGCATGGCAAAAAGGCATACCCTTGCCCAATGCATTCCCTATGGGTGTGTTAACGGAGCATTCGGGTTTCGCTGGATCCCTGAACGCACCATAGAAACCATTCTATTGACTAGTAATGGATGTGTTTACGGTGGGCTAAAAATTGTGCAGTGAATGTGTTTGTGATGCCTAAAGGTGGCCATATATGGTTTGATATTTCTGTTCGACAAATATTTTTAAGCCGATCAATCGTAAGCAAATCAATTACACTGTGTAGTAGTACGTTCGACTGATGTTCAATGATCGATTGACATTCGTATAGCACTAGGCGATTGATAAAGCACAAGGCGATCGATAAAGCAAAAGTCAGCCCGTGTACGGCTAGCTTTCGTTAGAAACTAAACACCACCACTCTCAGCACACCAGGGAGAAAATCATATCTGGCAGACCAAGGAGTATTTATTTGTGCTTAAAGGGTCTTTAAAATAAAGGTAATTTCAATGTTATCTTAAAGTTTACCTGATGTACTTATGAACGTCAACTTTTTCAGGGGTATAAGTGTCTGTCAGGACTTGCAGTTCTTCCACCCTGAGAGTAAAAAACAAAGTGTGTTAAAAAGAAGTCTCAATCACTCAGTAACTTCATAAGGTGGTTAATGGTCATCTTACCGGAGCTTTAAGAATAGCGCATTACTCTTTGCCTCTAAGTATTCGGCGTTCATGCAATCAATCTCTGATTGTGCTTGAAGACGAAGATCAGAGGCAGCTTGTCTGAGGAGGGAGAGGCAGCGCAGAAGAACCTTAAAGTAAAAGAACATCCAGGACATTTAGGGTATGTTTCCACTTCGTTGTGTGATACGTTGGGACCCCCTGCTTTAAGCTTGGTGGGGGTCCCAACGGAGCACATACACATTACCTGCCTGGCGGTTCTTCTGTTCACATGGCGTTGAGCCGATTCGCCAATTACCGTAGTGCACTACTTTAACCCCTGCATCAGCTGATGTATGAATAGAGGATGCGCCGGGCAGTAACGTGTATGTGCTGCGTCGGGACCCCCGCCAAGCACTGCACTTAACGCAGGGGGTCCCGACAGAGCACACAGCGAAGTGGTGACATAGCCTTACACCTATCTAGTGATATAGATTAGTCTTTTTAGCCTTTATCCCATATAGAAAAATTACATACATGAGGGTACATCTCCTGCTGCTTTTCCAGTAATGCTCCAATTTCTTGGTGCTTTTCCTCCTCAGTCTGCAGCCTTCTTTTCTCATCTTCCAGTGTACTGGCCAAACGCAGAGCTTTTGCCGCCCGGAGGACTTCACTCTCTTCATCTGAAGAAGATTCAAATAGAAGAATTTACAATGTATATGTAATGTAAGCATATTATGATTGATACACATATTGGCATGTGCCCAGGTATCATCATCTGTTCTGCATACGGTTTAGCCTGGAACATGTAAAGTAAGGTTTTTAACTAGTTAGCTCTTGGCATGATGAGTGCGGCCATTCATCTAGTTCGCTGTTTTAATTTACATGGCTCAAATCTAGGTGTCCGGTAACTGAAGCTTACCTGGAGTGGACTGTGGACTATATACCAAAGTCCTCAACTTGTCATTGACATGACATGGCTTACCAGAATCCTCAAAAGTGGAGTAATAAATGTGAAATAATGTTCCATACCATCTTCTGATGAACATCATGATATGAAGGCTTTTAAAACAAACCTCAACAAATAACATAGGATGATGCTTTGCAATAGCATGATTCTTGCAGACACATTGATAAGTGTACAAACTGTTATCCAATTTCCTTTGACTCCACTTACATGCCTCCTCTATCACTGCCACCAGTGCACACATGCTGAAAAGAAGAGAGAGCAGCCAAGATCACAGTTGGAGATGCAGCTGTGAGAGATCAACTATGCTTCTCCCTTCCAGCGTGTGGGTCAGGGTGGTTGTGTATGGACAAGAAAAGGGCAGCAAGGATCCACTAATCAGGTTGAGGCGGGGGGCTTTCTCTCATCCTTCCAGCATGTGTGATGGGGGCAGTGTGCTGTAACGGAGGAGAGCAGCAGAGATCTCTGGTGTGGCTACCTAAAAGCCCATCCCATGTCAGCAGTTTGTCCGCAAAAAGTTGCCAGCTGCTGGCATACATTATAAAATCCAGTTTATGCAGACAAGAGGGACAACAAGAACTTGTTTGCTATGGCCTACATCAGTTGCTATTAGCAGATGGTTATGTCATCGACTTGAATAAATACACAATATGTTCCCGATGAAAGCACACCAACATACCGTGTTTCCCCTAATATAAGACACTGTCTTATATTAATTTTAGGTGGGAAAAATGCACTAAGGCTTATTTCTGGGCTTAGAAGAAGTGACAAAACGCCTCCTGCCACGTCTTTTCTAAATATGGAAGCTTTCTCTGGGACATGGTAGGTCTTATTTTTGAGAAAGGGCTTATATTAGAAGCACAGGGGGGATAGCAGCTAGGTCTTTCGGGGGAGGTCTTACTTTCAGGGTAGGTCTTATATTAAGGGGAAACAGGGTAGTAAAACATATGTGTCTATGACAATAAAACAGGATGATTGCACAGATAAATAGTGTGTGTATACCTGTCTCAGGTTGATGGAATGACAAGAAAGTGAAACATTTCTTTCTCAAAGCCTCCTCCAGCTGCTTATGTAGTCTGTCTCTTATCCAGAGAATATCCTAAACACATAGAGTTTTGGTACGTCATCAGAAGAAACTACCAATTCATTACTCCCAATAATGTGATTATATTTTACCATGTTTGAAGGCAAGAGGTCCAGCAAATCTTGTTTCTCCAACCCAAGAAGAGATACAGATCCTGGATCATTATTGGCCGGCAGGAGGCCTGAACATTGCGTGACAAGTAAACACTGCTGCAGCCCATCAAGGAACTGAAGAAAGAATGAAGTCACAAAGAAAGACATACGGAAACAATGGCAGATATCAAAAGATGTCTAATACCTACCTTGTTCTCCTCTTCTGTTGTCTTGCCCTCCTGCTTCCTGACCTGTAATTCCAGTAACATCTCCTCTACCAGTCTGTGAATTACCTCCGATCTCAACCACACCTTTCTCTGCAACCGCAGCTCTCTTTGTACCTTGGAGGAGAAAATCAGAAAAATGAAAAAAAAAAAAACGTCCTGTTCACATACTTAAATTATGAGAAGTCATATACAGATTACATTAAAGCAAGGGTGGGCTGACTCATGGGTCACAATAGGTTCTTAAATTTGACTTAGGGGCCAGAACAAGAACAAGCTTCAGTGTGTACTGTTCCATTACTCATAAATGAATACATTTTACAAAGCATAAAAACACCAGACTTTGACATGAGTCAATCCAGGAGTTTGACACTATTTTCACACTATGCACACTGTGTTGTGTACCTGTAATGCACACATTAGCATTTCACAGTAATACAGTAGTATCATAGATGATCCACAATCTTACCTACATCTTGCTGTATATGCCACCCTTATGTCAACTGGCCCATGTGGTCACCTTGACTCCCATGTGGCGTGCTGCCTTTGCTACACTACCCTCCTCCACTTCTTTACTTCATTGGTGTCTGCACACTGCTATGGGTTGATGTAGTGTTCTGATGATCTTTGGTACTGATTTCGGGCCATTTACACTGTAGCTGATGAGGTGATTTGTACTAGTGGTAACACTTACGCAGTTATGGGCAACTGAGTTGATGTGGAGGGCCACAAATCCAGACCCTCCCCCTGTCATCATATCTCCGAAGGTGGTGGACCATATCCCAACAGGCAGTCAAAACCCAACAGCACCCACCCATCCTCCTGCCCCTGGGTGTGGAACTCATATGTAGACCTTGTTTCCGCGATCAACATGAAAAATTTCACTGATGTAGAACCGCAAAAGTTGATTAGGAAATACGGGTCAGTATGTTGCTATGCCCTATGTATAAGCAGTTAGGTTTTGGGGGCCAGCAGTCAGCCAGCTGTTCTTGCATCGGTTGTGCTGTGACGGCAAAACGTTTGCGGTAATCTGCGACATTGTGCATAAATCTGCGACATTGTGCAAACTCAGGGCTGCGCTGCGGTACTGCAAAACAAACACAGCTAGTGTGAAAGGGCCCTTAAATATTATCCAACACACAGACATAATAGATGATGTGCAGTCTCCTGTACCAGGGGCTAGGGTAGCAGGTCAGCTGTGATTGGCTGATTGTCAAACCTCTGAAGCAGTATGTGTTTGTGTTTCACTTTCAACTGGGAGAGAAGAGATAACAGCAGCAGCCCAATCATGGAGGAAGATTGTGCGCAGTACTGCGAGATTGGTTGTAATGCTCGGCATACACACACCGAGCAGGTCAGACCGACCTGCTCCGATGTATGCCGAGATGCTAACATGATGACGTCATCACGTTAGCATCCCGTTGCATTGTGGGGCCCCTTCAATCGGCCAGGCACCCTTTGTGTGCCGGCCATAAGCTGCGATGGAGACGCCGTCTTCATTGCAGCTTATGGCATCGGCTTCCATCGGCTCGCGCCGGCCAGAGATTTTCCGACATGTCCGTTCTCTGTCCGGCCGAGAAGTGGGGCGACGGGGATCTGTCGCCCCATGTGGGCACATGCCGATTAGCGGCCGATTTTTAACCTGACCGACGGCGAGAGCGCACACGCCCGTCAGTCAGATTAAAATCCGGCCGTTTATCGGCATGTGTATGCCTAGCATTAGTGCTGCATCCGAGGGCAACTTTTTCAGCACATTTTGGGTGCTTGGCTTTTACTGGAGTATATACAGTAGCTGTGGAGTGACAGTGTGCATACAGCAGTGAGGTGAATGCAATCCCCCTTCACATTATACCGTGGCAAGTAATATAGAACAGCAGGTTGGAGAAAACTGGGTCAACCAGAATAAGATTGAAGCTTAACTCCTGGTTAGCGTATTATCAATCATCAAAATGGGTCCACAACTCAAATGCTTATTTATCCTGCAGGATACAGGTAAACAGAACGACTTACCTGAATGTGAATGTCTCACCACATCCTCCCCTTACACTGTCTTGTCAGGAAGCCAGATGTTCTGGTAAGTGGTCTAAGGCTTTGACATCAACCCCTACAATGTAATTGGATATAAGATCGGAAGCTCCCTAGTAACTGGCCGACATCCCAAACATATATGCATACAGTATGGGTTAGAGAGCAGGAATATCACCTATCTCTTCTTCCCACATGAAGATCTCCCCTACTCCAAGTAGGGGCTGGGGGACTTAAATGGCCAGTCAAGGATGGTAAACATGTACATAGATCAAAACGAATATAAAACTGTAAAAAAAGTGTCTTCTCCCTGCTCACCCCAAAACTGGGCGGGTGTTAAGCGAATTAGAAATTCAATGCATCAGTGCCGTGCAGGCATAGGGAAGGAACGGAGGGCCACCACTTAGGGCCACCCCCATCGCGTTACAATGGTCAATACTGTCCAAAGTAAATGAGTCAGTCAAATATAGTTCAAAAGTCCATAAATATTCTTAGTTAGTCAGGTAGAGTCTGTACAGGCGGTGCGAGTGTCCCCCTCCAGGGGACATAAGCTTATGCAAAGCTTGTGCAGTAGGTCGGGGCCCCCACTACAAGAAACGCTTAGCAGTAGTTAATAGATAGTAAAGCCTTCTGATAAAACCAGAACTGGTTACCTCTTCCAACTGAAGGCTTAAGGTTGTGCTCCCACCACTTGGCTCCAGAATCTGACATAGTTCTAGCAAAAGTTTAGTAAACTGCGGATTCTTCTCTAGATCCTCCTCCTCTAGCTGGAGCATTTGGAGATGACTGTTGACTAAAAAAAATGGGAAATAAACATAAATTACATCTAATGATGTGTTTTCCCACATAATAGTATTGTTAAATGAGCCCGATGTGGAAAGCGAAGACTGGAACAAGGCAAAATAGAGGTTATAGTCTATCTGAGAACTAAGTAAGAGAAAATTTATTTTAGGTTTCATTGAATTGATACCTTTGGCCTAATGAAGGTGGTCTTCCTAGTCACTGGCACAGTCAGATCCGCAACCCCAGAAGTGACCTTGTAAAGTAACACATGGAACGTCAAAGGGATGGCATGGAGATCCAAATACTGGAAGAGATACTCCATGACATATGTAATGCACCTCCCACCCATTTTCCCACTCCTCTAAAATGATTGTTCGACCCCAGAGTCCTTATGGACTGTAAAATGGTAAAACCCATCAGATATACGTGAAACAAAGTGCTGGCCTTTTGGATGATTTAAAGAGGACCTACCACCAGTAGTTCATGTTTGCATGAATGGCACTAGAAGTGCTGATAATAGGGAGGATGGCATAAAAAAAACAACAACTTCAATGTAATGAGTAAACTAACCCATTTCTTTCCATCGTTGCGTTGACGCAACACTATGTTTATGATTTTTTTTCTGCTCTTCTATTATCTCACAGCTTCCATTACTTTTAACAACATACCTTCAATTCATTGTTAGTCTAGGATATTTTTTATTACAATTGAAATTGCCTTGGTAATAATTTATCATTTCTTTCTCTTCGGGTTGTGCAGCATTGATATTTTAATGCTTGGTAATAAAATGGGTTAAGAAGGTCTCTTGCAGCCCCTCCTTTCTCCCTAGTTCTTATGACGTGTACTGGAGGAGCCCGACATCTCTTAACGCAGTGACAGCAAGGTCCCTTCTCAGCTCTGCATTGAATAGTCCCATAGAAAACCATTATAAACGCTCCCAGTGGCCTCTCTCCATATTGCACCCTAGTTAACACTGATTCTTGGCAGATAAAGATGGAATCTCTCATGATTCCAGGGAATAGCAGGTAAGTATATTTTTTAGGATTGTGGAGCTCTACATACCAGCTCAGACATAAGCCAAACATAAAAAATATATTTTCTTTTTAGATTTTAAGTGTACATAAATGTTGACAGTGGACAGCAAACAACACAGACATCCAACACACCCGCAAGTGTCAAATACTGAAGATGAAATCTTAGAATAAAGCTGCGGGTCATATTAATATCAGGATTACACTAAACTACCCACTTACCTTACATTCGTCTATAGTTTATAACTGTAAACTGACTGCTTAGGGTAAACATAACTAAAGTAAACCATGGACATGAATGAAGTGGGGTTCATCTGCAATCATCACAATACAGAGAAATGTGACCCATATATTACAGGATGATAATGGGGGGGGGGTCACATCTCCAATCCAGCCCCCACTATTTCATCTGAAGGGCATCATATAACTGGTAGACTAGTATCCCGATATGGAAATGTATCCGAATACAATTGGACTTCTTGCTGTCTGCATGTTATACTATTACAAGTGCTATAGAAAGTCTCCGGTCTCAGTATTGATCCACAGTGACACTTCTGTGCGATCACATGTTGTACGATCACTCTCTGTCACATGACCGTTCAGTATTGAATGTCAGTGCTCACCATACTGCAGAGTCCGCGATGACATGGTGAGTCGGTGTCCCCACAATCCTCCAAGCGGGAGATTTGCAGTCGCCGCGCTGGTGATGTCACCGGTAGGCGGAAAGACGGGCAGATGCTGTTCTGCGGCGCGGACACTAGAGGGCGCCCTTCCCCTTATAGTCTATGGTTAGATAGGCGCTCTGTATATCCGGTGATCTGTAGATGTTGCTGTCAGTGATGTGCACGTTGTATCACACCCTTCTATCACTGCTGTAATATAGAATTATAGTACACTGTATTATACCGAGTCAGTGTCGCCATGTGATGTCACCGGTAGGCGGAAAGACGGCCAGATGCTGTTCTGCGGGGCGGACACTAGAGGGCGCCCTTCCCCTTATAGTCTATGGTTAGATAGGCGCTCTGTATATCCGGTGATCTGTAGATGTTGCGGTCAGTGATGTGCACGTTGTATCACCCCCCTAATATAGAATGATACTGTACTGTATTATACCGAGTCAGTGTCGCCATGTACAGCCCACACCCGAACTGCCAATGTGTAAGGAACAAATCTGCAGTCTTCACAACACCAGCGCAGAAGTCAGGGCTCTTTCACACTATACATGTTGTGTTGAGCTGTCAGCACACAAGAGTTGTGCGATGCTACACAGGTCTCCATAGGTCACATGTCTTGATGTGCATCATTAGTGAATGTCCAGTGAGACATGCTGAGGTAAATTGCATTCCCCCAAGAATCTGTTAGTTGCACATGACCAGCGTCCCCATCCAAAGTAAATGTCTGCACACAAAGGGTGAGCAGTCGATTCTTGGCATGACCAGGCTGTGCGTGAGGACGTCACGCTGAAAAGTTTATGGACCTGTCAGTTCCTGGTTCGACCAACAACCCACTCGAACAACAGCATACACAGCTCAATTTTTTTATAGAAATCTATAAAAAAAATCAAGCTGTGTATGCCTAGCTTAAGGCTATGTTTCCATGACTTCCTGCTCCTCCTATTCATGCAGCTTTCCACGGGTCCACCAGTCAAGAGGTTAACGCAGCACAGTACGTCAACCTCTGCTGTCTGGTGGACCCACGGGAAGCTGTGTGAACAGGCAGGACAGGAAGTCATGCGTATGTATGGGATGCACTGACATCCCTGCCAAGGCATGTGATTAACACAGGGTATCTGGCACATCCATAATCGCCATGAACAATTCCCCCATCGCTCCTTGTCTCTCTTGTCCATCACCGCAGTGATACAGACTAATCCCAGCTTGTTCCTAATCTGCAGCTCATCATGTCTCCTTCACTTTTGATTTCTCCCATTGAAAGCCATTGTATTTGGCACCCCCGGTGGCCGTTCCGGAAGCTGCATAGAAATCAATATAGCGACTTCCACAGACAAGGTAAATTATACTGTTTTCGGTTTTTAAATGACTTTAGGACAGTTCAGGGGTAATTTAAAATTTAATACAATTTTTTTCCAAGTTAAGGTTCACTTTCAGCATTCACATCTTATTTATACATCCCCCTGCCATCAATAGAAGAGACTCTGCTTAACCTGAAAGTGTCAACGTATGTACTTAGCAAAGTATGTACTGTGTTAGCTTGCCCACTCTTATATAATGTACAGCACTACCTAATATGATGGCGCTATAAGAAAACAAGTTAATAATAACAATGGAATGGGTCTTATTGCGGGACAACGGTGATGCATGGCTTGGCAGGGATCCGGACGGAGCACATAGACTTTACCTGCTCGGCGGATGCTGTGTTTAGACATCTGCTGATGCAGAGGCTCCACGTACTCCACTACGTTCAGCCCTGCATTGGTGGAACAGCATCCGCCGAGTAGGTAAGTGAATGTGCTCCATCGGGTCCTCTGCCAAGCAATGCACTTAGCGGAGGGGGTCCCGGCGTATAATGTCTTTTTCAATGACCAATGGGCAAATATTTCAAGTCAATATGTGCCATGCAAATGAAATGCTGTAATTATATCAAAAGATGCTTCTAGAAAGTAAAAGTAGAGCTCCCTCTGTTGCACGTCTCCACAGGGATTGTTGATAAGTTAAAGCCAAATTAAACCCAATGGCCCTTTAGTCCCCACTTTTGTCTGGTGCTGAACCATGCATTGTCTGCAAATAATTGATGGTAAATCGGTTTTATGACTGGATTTGTACCCATGACCACCATGAATTTGTTCATCAATTCTGGCTATACCATGCCTGCACATACAGTATACAGATCTTCGCAACATACCTCAAATTTCAGACTATAAGACGCACGTTTTTACCCTTAAAATCAATGGGAATATATCCCTTGCTTTCTATGATCCGAATATGTAAAAATCCCAAGTCCCAACCATCCTGGGAGCAATATCTCTGCATCCCATGAGACTGGAATGTGTTCCTTACCCTCCAGTCGAGCCAAAAAGCCACTGACAAGAAGGAGATATCGGCTGCATTAGCACTAACTATTCTCTGAACACACTGACCAACTTATGGAGAGACACATTTTACAATCAGAAAGCATGAGTTGTGCATTTACATTAACATTCTGCATTGCAATACGTTTTGTGACACAGACTCATCCCTCCTACCATGTAAATAGCTGCTCATGGGCAATTTGTTAGTACCAGATTGTAAAATGTGTCTCTCCATACGTTTATCAGCATCAGTGGGTACTGCACGTGTATAGAAACATGCTAAAGTTTCAGCCCTGACACTCTGCTGAAGACCTTCCTCCTGGTACTAGCATTTTCACTGGAGGAATATAGAGTGAATACTGCATGGTCCAGTCCTGCCTACTTTGCTGGAACTTTCTGTATATTCACTTGATACGTGAATGGATGTGTCTCTGATTTTATTTCTTTTTTTTCTAATTTACTAACCAAAACTATGGGGGTGCGTCTTATGGTGCGAAAATATGGTAGTCTATAATTGTCTATGCAGAATTGTGACGCTCAAATAAAAAAAAAAACTGTTCTAAAAATAAGATTTTATTGCAATTTGATGAAATCGAAGCACAGTTGGACCTATCATGAACACACATAGACGTTAGCCCTTTCACACAGGTCACCTTCATTGTTTATGAGTTCCTTTACAGTGTTGTAATGGGTAACCTTTGCTTAAAAGAAACGTTTAGAGTCTGTAACATGTTATTCATCTTTTTCCACTTTTATCTGTATAAAAGAATTGAGATCAGGACAAAAGGGTTTTCTTGGCCTTGCCCCTCCCGTCAGTTCCTCTTCATTCACCTCCCTTTCCCAGTCAGGATTATAAAGGTGTTGAGGCAAAATCTGAATCTCAGCTGAAGGCAGTCGGTCACAGGGAGCCCCATAGACACGATTGGTTTTATTGCCATGCTTAGAATGGGAGTCGATGCTATAACATAGTCTGGAGAGCTCCGGTGCTCGGAAACGCGGTGGTCGGGCTACCCATACCCCTGGCTCAGACAGGCTGTCCTCTTCATCAGACATCAACTCTTCTGTAACACCCTCCCACAAGGCTTGGTCTTCTGGAGAAAATTGCTGCACACCATACGATCGGTTTGCAAAAAGCTGTAAAAAAAAAAAAAGAAGATATTAGACCACTACTAGTTTAGTTGATTTTCATTATTGTGGCATCTGGCAAATGCCAGGGTTGTAGACTGAGCTGAGCATGCAGAGCTCTGTAAAGGTAGCCATACATGGGCAGTCTTTGCAATATTGTTTGTTGATCTGATCGTCTTGTGCGATTTAAATATCGTCTGTCAGTCGAACATCGATCGATTATATCACCACACAGTGGGATTGACAACCGATCGATTCCTTTCTTTAGTTGCTCGATAGTAGCATGCACTAGTAGAACAATTCGATCAAAATACCTAGTAAGCCCATCAGATACTTGTACAATCTACTAAAATGTACGGACATGCCCGATCACTGCTAGATCGATTCTCTGTTCGATATCACTTTGGGATGTTCGTACCTGGTGGGCAGGAGTCGATTCCCATTCGATTGATGTCAGTGGAATTATTTTTGGGTTTTCTAGATCATGGTTATAGTTTTGGAGTACTGAATGCTTGGAGTGGAAGATTAAACACATTTGTAAAGCCCCCCATACTGTACATCTTTAGATCACTCCATACAATTTCCTTTAGATCTACCAACAACTATGTAGTGCCGGGTCCTCCCTGACAGAATACATAGTGATTAGAAGGTTTAGAAAGGTCCTCATATTACATGGTTATAATAGAACAAAAGCTGATTGTACAGAAATTGTATGGAAAGATTTTAAGGTGTATGGAAGTGGGGGGCTAAAAGCACATTCCTGTTCTCAGTAAGTGTACATTGTTCTTCTATTTTCAGCTTTATAAATGGACCCCAAAATGCATCATATGAATTTTCACACAAAAATGTCTTTTTTTCCTGGCTTTAAATCTGCATAGCTAAGCCTACTAGACAATTTTACACACATCGTAAATGTTTTTAGTAGTTCTTTCACAATCTGTAACTTTTTCATTTCGAATTTAATGGTCCTTTAAATGGTTTGAAAATCTGCCCAGGTAGTTTTAAGCCTCTTGGTAAAGAACAATGTTTAATTGTCCTTTGAGGTCAAATTTAGCTTGTAGTTCCAGTAATAGATGCAGGCACAGTGACAAAGAGTGATATATAAAAGGACTGTAATGACGGCAGAAAGAAAAGAGAGACAATGGGTCACTGTTACCAGTGCATGCAAAAGAATGAACGAGAACGATAATGCAAAAGACAGGGACTGGGGCATGTGGCAATGTGCTAGACAAATGCATTTTCATTAAGCCACAGAGCTAATGTATCAATCAGAGAAAAAGTTTCTAATAAAAACACATTAGCAGGCTATTTTATTTTATAAAAGGCGGTATGTCATTGGTTGCAGTAAAAGAGGCCAGTTGTGTCACACACAAGATGAAGCTTATGCTACTTTAGCTTCCTGACCCTGTATCGACGGCTCCGCAACTTCTTTTCTTCCTTCTCCCGTAGACTTTTAAATGGGTTCATGGAGTTGCGATATTCTCTCCTCTTTGTCAAAAAGTAGGCAACGCAGGCACCTGCAGGGATAGTCCTCATGTATGAGCAGCGAGAAAATAACAACGTGCACATGATCCATAAACAGCTAAATGTTACACATATTTTTGTTTCATAAATCAGGTTATAATCGATGATTGAAATGGACAGTTAAGTTGTACATAATGCATTTCATGAGCCCCCACTTTATCCTTACCAACCCATTTTCTGTATATATTAAATCTGATGTAAACTGTAAAAAGAAATAAAGAAACATAAACAAATACACCTGTATACACAACTCACCTACATCCAGTCTTGACTCAGAGACAGCAACCCCTCAAAATAAAAAATACTTTTCTGCCTGCTCGCTCCACCGTGCCTGGAGTGTCTGGTCCTCCAGGCTGCAAGATGGAGGAGCGAGACTCTTCAGGCCTCACTCCCTTCACCAATCCGGATCTGAATCCAGTGACACTCCACTCTCCACGTCACCTGATTTAGACGTGGCTGGGCACAAGGAGACATGGGAAGGTAAACGTCAGAAGTGATGTCTAACCTCCCATGTCCCCTTGCGTGCACCGTGGAGTGTATTTTTTTTAATTATGACCACTGATCTGCCCTATTATAGTAGAAGGCAGATGTGGGGGTGGTAGCTCTGCCATGTCAGTTCCACTTGCTGAAATTATGAAAAATGTATGCCAACTTAAATACTGTGCATCTATCTTAACCACATGACCAGACCCAGCGTTGTAATAATAAACAGTGAACAATGAATATTTCTTTACCCTCCCTGCCTACACCACCCCATTAAAAACGATCGCAACAGTGTACCCCAGTGTACAACGGGGTGGTGTCGAAACCCAGGACATTTAGATAATCACTGCAGCTTTCCGGGGGTATATCAGGTTCACCTATGTTTGGGACAAACCCAAACACCGAACAAGCTGGGTTCATCTCAAATACTAGGTAGGTTATATGTTAGAACTTCCTAGAACTAGAGCAGCAAAGCACTACTAGGAATATCATTGCTTCCGCTTCATGATGCTTGCTGCACCAATATCTGCATAGGATTTGGAAATGCTAAGAGAGTGAGGGAAACGAGACACATTACATAAAGAGGGGTTAAGGATGTCGGTAATAATTCTGGAGAAGGCCAAAATATTTCAAGCACCTCTTTAAAATTGGGTTTATTGGCCTTGGTGCCATCATAACAGCTCTGACCAATCAGAGCATGAGCTCCACAAAACCTCACACTGCCTCCACTATCACAAATTTTCTTATAGGACATAGGTGTCCCATGGTAGATGTGACATCTGATAAATCTGCTTTGTCTGCATCCCCTGGTACGAGTCCTGGTTGCTTAGCAGTGAGCTCTAGCACCAACACAGTGAGTTGCTCTGAGAATGCTAAGATTCGTAGTTCTGTACTCCTGTAGAGGGAGTTAAGAAGCTCAGTCAGTGTTGCAGACAGGGGGGCTGTTGAAAAGACAGATCTATCTGCCACATCTACCAAGGGAGGGAGGAAGGAAGACTGGTGAGTGTGTTAACATAAAGTAAAGCAAAGCGCCTGTAAGTACACATACATTGCATAGCATGTCAGTGACCCTCAACTTTGTCCAAAGTTTTCATTTAGCCCCACCCTGTGTTTGACACCCCTGACATCTTCCCTAAGGTAAATGACATGTTCTGATGGCCGGTGGTCGACGCCTGCGATTATCGTGCCCATAGACATGAATGGAGGTGCTTCCATTCATTCTCTATGGAGGTGATTATTTTTCATAATGGTGGCAGTAATTTAAAAAAAAATCGCCTGCCGATCGTCTCCTGGCGATTGAAAATTGACAGCTCAGACGACTAACTGCCAGTGCAGGCGATTAACCGCCTAAGTGGGAACATTGCCTTAGGCTAAGTTTACACTGGCGGTTCTCAAGCTGCTTGCAGTCTGCAAAACAGTGAAGGCGATTACAGGGTGTCTTATTGAGGACCCCATAGAGTTTCTATGGGATGGCAGCCAGAAAACCAACCGGCGGATGCCACATTAGTCGGTCACGCTAAAGGGTCGTTTACCTGGCGGTAAACAAACGCCAGTGTAAACTTAGCCTTAGTGTAGCTAGGGGGGAGTTTGCAAGGCAAGCACACTTCCCCCGAGCTGCGTTTGGGGTAAAGGCTCAGAAGGTTAAAATGTGCAATTCTAACAGGATTTTTTTTTATTCCTTACCTTACTTGTCAGTGGTTTTCATTTCAACTGATAAAGATTTTATATCAGTGTAAATGCATCAACTACTACTAGAACCAATCCTATTGTAATGGAGATGTAGAGAGGTAGGGATGTTAAATGTCCAGCCTTACTGGCAACCATGGATGTCTCTATAGATCCAATGGCAAGAAAATGTAACCACCCAGACAAAGGAGGTTTTCAAAAAGAAATCTAATGTGTCCACCTCTAAAGATTATTGATCTCCAATACTGGATTTTAGATTTATATACAGACATATTGTTACTATGACGAAATGAAAATATATATTCACCATTAATAGAAACATATGGCTGGTAGAATCTGATTTAAAAAAGTAACTGTTAACAGCAGTAATGTATAAATACCCTAATATTTAATTAATATCATTAAACAAAGCCGGGCTTTCCATGAATGCTGTAAAAATATATAACGGTGTGCGTCAGCAGACTAGAGAGTGCATTTGTGACACACATACTTATTGGTTCACCGACATACTTTAAATTAATACGCTCGGAGAACTCCACTGCCACCTGGCTACTTAATAAAACATCATAATTAAAGCCTATAGCTATTCATTGATTGTAGGGTTTAGTACAAATCTAATGTTCCTCTAAATGATCACATCATATTAAATAACATCTGTACTCCATTAAATCTAATCTAGTCATGTAGAAAAGCTTTGTGGAGTTTCCACAGCGAACAATCAGAATTGGGATTCCAATTTCTAGTATATGAGCTGAATTCTGCGTGCAGCTAAATCACTCATAGCCCCAGAAGACATTCATGACCCAAGCACAAGACATTTCACTTTTGAGGGATGATTAAAAGATGTTAACCTAATACAAAGCTTGTTAAAACTGCTGGAAAACATCTGAAAAATATCACAAATAAAAACCTTTTTGTTACTGTATTTCTACTACAATCTTTGAGTAAATATCCCATTTGGATGACTATGGTTGAGTTCGTAGGAGCAGTTGGGAATTGAGTGGCCATCCCTCCCAACAACCTGGGAACCGCAGCCACAGGCAAGATGGCTGCCAGTTCAAATAAGGTTGATTGGGGGAGGTTAATGACTCCATGAAAAAGTGGATACAAGCGGCAACCACTCACTTCAGCAGTGGGGTTGTGGTTCCATGGCCAAACCAAGTTAAGCTTTGCATATGGGCTTGATTTTCTGTTTTATCAACTTAAAGACAATGTGATCGATTCACAACCGATTGATTCCTTTCCTTAGTTCTGTGCACATGCTCATAGTACCATCAGATACAAATCCACTAAAGTACCAAGGAAACCCATCTTGAACTGAAATTTACCAACATGTCTGATCACTGCACGATTGTTTAAATGGATAGATTTTTGTTCGGTTTGGATCAATTTTAAAACGATTTTCAGAGTCGATTGAACTGAAAAATGTCAACAGTGTATGCCCACCTTAACACTGATCTGTATTCTGTATTAGGTTGATGTAATTCCTTACAATTTACATAGATTCAGAATACATTACTGGAGTTACTGTTACACTATTGACACACAAAGTACACAAAAATTACACTTAATACACTAGAAATGAAGGTATGCAGCTCCATGGAGAGCAATGTCTGCTATATATAATTGTGCTCTAAATTCACTTAAGTTTTGTAAAGCCCAAAGTTTTCTAAAGAATGATTAAACCCCCTATCAATTTTTAATTGCTGCCCTAGTTCTACTGGGGAGATTTGACATTAATTCCTGTCCTGAACATGGAACATAAAATAAGAGATCTCTGCAAACTTAATGGAACTTTCATCTTGAAATCGCGGAAGGACTTTTCCCTAACCTCACTTTGCATCTAAATGAAAATGGTAACAAATGAAGGGGTTATTAGACATAGAGGAGACACACCTACCCTAGCCAAATACAAAAAATAATTATATATATCATTTGTTTCACACAAATTTAAACATAAGATGGTACCACCAGACATTAAAACAGTAAGCTTTTGTATCCTAGAACTTTTTAACACTAGAGGGAGTCTTGTGTATGTGGATAACCACTTCATGTCTTACATCTGTAATGTCCAAGTGACTAATAGTCTGAGCTGATTCTGAACACACTACTCAACATTTGATTATTTTATTTGGTTTTTGAGAAAATAAGTTCAGCATTTCTGTGTATTTTTACCTATGATCAATGTTAATTATTATATATGTGAATTGACATGTGAAGGGTTATAAGTAGCTGCCCATAAAGTGTCTTTTAAAAAAGCATTTGTGCAGTGTAGTTGCATTTACAAGTGCAAGCGCATTTACATTCTACACAATCGTCAATGTTCATGGTCATCTCAGGTGAAACTCTAGTGTCTGTAAATTTGTTTTCTATTGGCCGCTAGTGATCTGTCCTGGCGGACCATTAAACAGAAATTATGGCTGCTGTTTGCTATTAGGGAAAACACAGCGGGTGTCTCATGCTCATCCTCCCTCCTCTATAGAACAGAGCAGGCTGCTCGCCATTGTCACCTTCTTGTAAATTCATGAAATCCTTATTAGGACGCCTTACTCAAAAATCCATTAACTGTAGTTATTAGAATACAAAGATTTATTTTCTTACATCAAGTCTAATGTGAAAATGGCTTACTGTGGATTCTATGTACTGAAGCCTTAAACAATTATGAGAAATATTTTTGGTTATTGAAACAATAAACTATGAACACTTGGACACTCTACTATGCATTAAAAGCCTAAGGTTAAGGCTCCACTACGTTTGGTAAAAACATAGTAGCCATGTCTTTTGTACGCATCCCATTAATTTTGAATGGGTGCGTAGCCGACTTGTACGTGCATCCCGCAATAGCGCTTATGTTTAGAACCTGGTAAGCAACACTTCATTCTTCAGGCTGTATATTAGCTAGATTACTTACAATATTAATTTTCTCCAAAGAGATTTCCAAGAAGACTGAATGATAATAACATCACCTTTTAGTTCCTTGTCTGTGTAACGATGTGCACTGGACACCAGTTCTTGTTTTAGTTTTTCGACCAAAAATTTTAAAACCGTCATATTCCATGAGGACTTGATGCTGTGATCGAATATAAAACAGGTTGAAGAAAACATGTTTTAATGTATTATCTTGACGTAACTCCTCAAAGACACAAAGGTGAAAAAAAAGCTTCTAAATGATAGATCATAGGTTATGCTCACCTTTCTGAGCCATTGAAGCGCTTGTTATTAGAGATGTGATTGTGAATATTATGAACCAGTTTCTAGGAAAGAAAACAGTTGAGTTAATGTATAATGCATATGTATGTAAACTGCTTTATATGCCAAGCCATTTGTAGACCAGTTACAAGATCCAGACATCCCTTTCCATCATTGTTTGATATTTCAGCTTTTTATATCATCTTCCTCTTTAGGGGTAACTAGGGAGTTAAGCTAAGCACACACGGGTAGATTTGTAAAAGGATTTGAGTACAATCAATCAACGTGCGCGGTCACCGTGGTTGATTGTACTCTAATCTGCTTACAATCCTACCAGTGTGTGCGGTCCTTCAAGCGGGTTCAATAGAGCCCGCTTGAAGAAAGTCAATTGAACGGGGTTCCAACAAGTTGGAAAACCCCGTTCAATCTCCAATACTTTACATGAAGAAGAATCTTCATGTAAAGTATAGGAAAAGCCGACTCTGCATCTTCACACAAAGCTGACAGCCAAAGAGGGCTGTGTGAAAGGGGCTGAGTCAGCATTCTTCATCTGGCTGCTGTACGGGGAGAGAGGCTGGATAGATTTCTGTTCAGCTTCGAGCGTGTTCGGATTCACACGCTGGAAGCCGGAGAGAACTCTGCTAGCTGGAGGTCTTCATTGAACGGTAATCCATGTGCCCATGTGGTACACATTGATTTCACTTCAATTGATCCCCGATCAATCACAGTGTAGTGACGTCACCACGCTGTGATTGATCGGGGGTCGATTGCACAGGAATGTACCTGTGTATGGCTAGCTTTAATTCTATGTGAATATGATGTTTTTCTGTTTTCATAAAAACTCTCACCATCATGGCCATAGCTATGGGTTCCACCTGTTTACCGTCATCATATGGGGGCCACACCATTGACCTGCATGTTATCCAGGCTATGATGCTTTTGGTTCTCACATCCCCAGTGTCATTGATGCAACCAGGGATGTGAAGGGGGAGAGAGAGGATGGCGGGAAATCAAAGCAGATTACTATATAATTTGTTTTAGCAACTCATACAACATTTTGTAAAATAAACAAAATAAACAATGATACTATTGGGACCCAACCAGCAGTACTCTTGCAGCATAGATTATAATGGCATTATTAGGCATTGTTAAAGTTCTGCAGAAATCATGCTACTCTATCAACAAATAATGCAAATAGGTGTTGTTATCAAATGTTGATTTTTGCAGTACAATTGACAAAAAGTTTGTGTAAAAACAAAACATGTATACCAGAAAAAATTGGTATTACAAATGCTTTGGTATTGTGGTGTGTATTTATTCTCACCTCTTGAAGAACACAAATAATCAGAGGGTAAATTTCAGTTGCAAAAAACTCTTGCTTGCATCAACTTGACATCAACTCTGTTCCTAGGTACAGCCTTTTTAGCCTCATAGTGGTATAGCTACAGTCCTATATGCATCCGTACAGAATTATTGACCTGCCATCCCATTATATCTAACTCAACAAGCTGCCTACTTATGGCACATCTCAGAAATGGATGCTCAGCAACAGCTCAGAGATCACTGGATGTATACTTACAGATAACACAAGGTCTCGTTTTCTTCTAGAACATTTTTGGCCATTGCTTCGACGACCACTTGATCCAGTATAATATACCATAAATGGTGGCGATACCGGTGGCCTCATCTCAGTGGCATCTGAAGATGTCTCTGCCATCATCAGGCTACTAGGACTAAGAGAGCTATCCTTTTGTATTAAAAGGTGGGGAAGTGTTGACTTCATGATTGGAGGAACTGCTTCATTCAGAGCTTCTACCGTGTCTCTATGATGACGGATGGATTCTGTCAGTGGCTTTGCAAAGTTTGGTGGTAAAATCCTCTGGGCTGTAGGTTCTGGAGTTAAAAAATCTTCTATAGTCTGCAAGGATAAAATCACGGTCATAATTCAGAGATATACACAATATCTTGTTAAAAACCAACTCTACAGAGAAAAGTAAAAATACAAATAAAATACAGCTTTTAATGGCAGCTACTGTGATAATATACGGAAAGATGGCTGGTGGTGAGGAAACATAGGCACTGAGCATGCACACAACAGATGGTATGAAGATAATACACCTGCCAGAATTACTGCAAACAGAAGCTGTCCCTATTAAAAGTGACAGACTGTGTCTCCCACTGGAATGATGTTGAATGGAGACTAAGCATACACAGGCTGCGAGTTGATATATTATGTACACATACACATGGCAGGATGCAGAGGGGGCATTAAGCCAAAGGAATATGAGGCTACTAAGCAAAGAGCTAAAACCTATGCTTCACATTATATTGGGTTTTGGTTAACTGCTGCACGTGTAAGGAGAGAACCAACCAACACGGTTTACGGTCACAAAAAGGTTGTCATGCCAGGCCATCAATGGTGTTGTCTTAACAATAGCTCACCTTGTAAGTAATTCAATAGAAAAACAAACAAAGTCTATAAAAGGAGGGAAAATAAAAACAATATACAATAAGCTGGTTGCACACCTAGAGTTGAAGCACCTTTGGATTTAATTATAGTATACAGTCCTCTTTGGGTAGAAATCTATAAGAATGGCACATCTTGACTTGGCAATATTTGCCAACTCTTCCCTGCATGGGCATTCTAAATCATTAGTCATTATTTAAACATTTTTTAAGAACAAACCATGTGTTAAATTATACTTAAAGCATTAGGTAACACTGTAGTATGGTAATGCACACAAAGCATATCAGCGACCCAGACAGTGCCTGAGCAAGTCCCTCACCTCTCCTCCTCTTCCCGCTCTAAAAAGATCCCGGCAAAGATGAGTCTGCTGGGGATCAGTGGACAGGTACCTATGCCCTATGCATTAACAGTTAGGTTTCAGGGGCCGGAAGTGGAGGACCGAGGGGGGGCGCTGAAGAATTCCCAAAGGGCTGCAGGTTGGGCACCTGGGACCTAGATGCTTGGGGTCATTGTCATAGTGAAATTCCTCTTAATGAATAGAGTTTCAAGCTCAACTGAAGTTTAAAAAAAAATGGGGCAGATATATTTAGTCTCATTACAATGTTTCAATCTGTGTGCATTGCCTGTGGTTTAAGCACATTGCAGTATAATTGACTAGTTTATCCCCAGACTTTCAAAAGAGGTTAGAAATTTGGTGACATTCAGTGGCAGCCCAATAAGCAAAGAGAAAAGAAGAAGATGAAGGGGACATAGTGCAGAGTGACAACCCAAAGCCTGCATCTGCCAGAGCTGAAGAAAAAAAAAACCCTAGCAGGTAAATGTTTTCTACCAGTATGCACAGAATCCTCACCATACCCACATAGCTTGTTGGCTCATTATACAAAGTTGAATATACTAATTAGGCTTTGGCTACATTTGCGCTAAAATCCCTGCGTTGAATGGAGCACAGTGCACCAGTCCACCATTGACAGCAATGGGGCGCCTGTCATAGCCCCCGATCCGTCGTTCTGAGTCTCCATGGAGAACCGTGTCGACATAAACATAGCAGAAGCTTGATGTTAGTCATACATCAGCCCATTCATTTAAAGGCGCTGCATTATCAGCTGCCCTATGTAACATAGCCAATAACATGTCCCTAGCGGAGTAAACAGGGGGTACTTGCGCTTGTTTGATAGATGAATGATCATTTGCTGCACATTTGCTATCGAACAGAATATCGAGAAGAAAAATCCCTTCCTTCGAGCAGGATTGATTGATCCCACTTGAAAAAAGTTGATCGAAACCAGGAACGAACATTGAGAGAGTTGGGAGAGGCGCACAGGATGGCTGCAGAGGAGGGGGCTCCTACCCCGCACTATGACTGTAACATCCATGCTCGACTCTGCCCCCTTGTTTGTGTCAGCTCTGCCTGTCAGCCGAAACACAGGCAAAGGGGTGGAGCCCAGCATGGCTGCTACAGGCAGAGTGTGGGGGAGAAGCCCCCTCCTCTGCAGCCATCATGTGCACCTCTCTCAGCTGCCTGGTAAACAATGGGCGCGGTTTGTTGATGCGCGCAAACCGCACCCCATGGGCGGGTTTGCTAATAGATAGGAATAGGATGCGGTATTGCCTGCAAATCAATACCGCATCCTAAACAGCGTCCAAACAGCAGGGGGCACGCACACACCGCCGTGCCCATAACGCCCCCCACGGTTGCAAGGGCACTGTAGTGCAGACTCAGCCTAACAAACTCTTAACCCTCTGAGCGTTTGCCACGTGGCACGGTTTTTTCATTACCGTGCCACGGGCAATCGCGGCGGAGCACAATATGCTCCGCCGTGATTGCCTGCTCAGCTGGAGGTCATTAACATAAGTCCGGCGTCACTGGAGACGCCGGACTTATGCTGAAGAAAGGCGACGCCCCTCCAGTTGGAGGGAGGTCTATGGCGCCGCCTACCCCCGCCCCCTTCGCGTCACTGGTGACGCGATCAGGGGCGGACCCGGAAGGATCGGCATACATGCCGATGCTCCCGACCGCCGTAGGAAGACGGCGATACCTAGAGCTCGGCTCTAGTTAACTGGGGCTGAGTTTCATGATGCATGAAACTCAGCCCGAGTTAACTCGGGCCAGACGCTCAGAAGGTTAAACAACCAAAAATGGGAAAAGTTCTTGCATGTAATTGATTTAATAGCACTCAAGTTCCTGCAGACTGTATATGTTATACTTTAAAGCCCACAACAAATCAATGTCTATAACAAATCGTACTGGGAATTAAAGTGGCCAATATCAAAGAAATATTGGTCGAACAAGGAACGAACATGTCAATAAATCCTGTTCGATTGCCACTAATTTGGATGGAGACAAGAGAGGGAGTCTGTATGGAGATGTCTATGGGCAAGTTCAGATCTACTCTACATTGCTTTGGACAATGTCCATGCACCCGCATCCCCCACTTAAAATTTACATTATCTCTTTACTCAAATGTAGATTTTTTTTATTCTGATGATGGCTTTGACATGCTTTTAAACAAAAGGGTATTTTTCAAAATCTTGATCACACTTCGTTAAAGCGTAAAAGGATTTGAGCCATTTGCTTCCATCAGTTCCTAGTGAGGGCCAGAAGACTAGAAGCTAATTGTGTAATCAAGTATGTAAGTGCAAGCCCTTGACAAGCATTGTCAAAAACTTCCAGTAAGGCCTAATAGCCTATCAGGAACTAAATGTTCTGAGTAAAAACAGTATTAGCAAATCAAGAAAGACAATAATAAGATAAATGGACCAAATACCTCGCACCAATCTTTTTTTTCCAAAAGCCTTGTTTTACAATGTGCACATGCTGTGGTGTCTTTAAAACGGCCTGTCAATCAACTGCTAGTTCCTATATAAACTTTAATGTATTGATGCATATGCATGTAAAGTGTTTTTCAGACTAGTGAGTCAATCATATATCAAAAGCAAATAAAAGACAAAACTCCATAAAAGATGTGTTACAATTTCAGTTTCAATGGTTCAGAAACTAGAAAACAGTTCTGTGAGTCAGTGCTTAATGCATCAAAGCATATTTTTAAACTGGGGAGCTGTTTAGAAGTTCTAACTTGGAACAATATATTAAGTATTATAAAAGTGTCCTTTTAGTCTTATAAAACAAAAATTAGATTCCAATAACTTTATAAGAAAAAAGGATAGCGATTGGTCGAAATGACCTTGTGAGAACAATCTTCCTGTACAATCCCCCATTTTTGAGTAATAGTTATGACAAGCATTTTCTGTGCTCTCCTCTGACTGCAAACTGCTCTTTCTCTAAATATTTCCTTGTGTTAAAGTGTATTTAACGTCCATACCTTTTTGGGTAAAGTTTGGAAGGTTTTAATTAGGTTTTATTTCTATCTATGTGCCTCCCACCAAATATATTGGGATATTTGCAGCTGTTCCAGATGTGTGATATTCCCTCATTATACCAATTACCTATGTGCAAATAAAAGGTCCAGAGTTAATTTCAAGTGTGCTATTTGCATTTGGAATCAGTTGCTGTCAACTCTCAAGATAAGATCCAAAGAGCTGTCACTATCAGTGAAGCAAGCCATCATCACAGCGGATTGGAACATTCTTAAAAAGAAGCAATACAATGGTGAGCTCAGCAACACCAAAACACTTGAAAGACCGCGGAAAGCAACTGTGGTGGATGACAAATAAATTTTTTCCCTGATGCAGAAAACACCCTTCACAACATTTGGCCAGATCAAGAACACTCTCCAGAAGGTAGGTGTGTTAAAAGTCAACAATCAAGAGAAGACTTCAGAGTGAGTACAGAGGAAGGCCAGATTAGAGTTTGCCAAACGTCATCTAAAACAGCCTTCAGAGTTCGGAAACAACATCCTATGGACCGATGAGACCAAGATCAACTTGTACCAGAGTGATGGGAGGAGAAGAGTATGGAGAGGGAAAGGAACTGCTCATGATCCTAAGCATACCACCTCATCAGTGAAGCATGGTGGTGGTAGTGTCATGGCGTGGGCATGTATGGCTGCCAATGGAACTGGTTCTCTTGTATTTATTGATAATGTGACTGCCGACAAAAGCAGCATGATGAATTCTGAAGTGTTTCGGGCCATATTATCTGATTCCCATATTCAGCCAAATGCTTCAGAACTCATTGGACGGCACTTCACAGTGCAGATAGACAATGACCCAAAGCATACTGCAAAAGCAATCAAAGAGTTTTTTTTAAGGTAAAGAAGTGGAATGTTATGCAAGTCAATCACCTGACCTGAATCTGATTGAGCTAGTATTTCACTTGCTGAAGACAAAACTGAAGGGGAAATGCCCCAAGAACATGCAGGAACTGAAGACAGTTGCAGTAGAGGCCTGGCAGAGCATCACCAGGGATGAAACCCAGCGTCTGGTGATGTCTATGTGTTCCAGACTTCAGGCTGTAATTTGCTGCAAAGGATTTGCAGTTTCATTCCAAATCCATTGTGGTGGTGTATAGAGCCAAAAATGTTATAATTGTGTTGATGATACACAGGCATAACACATGGCAGCCAGTTCTAAGTGTATACATGGGACTGAAACATTTAGGTTTGAGGGAGTCCTATTTCTGACTTGCACTCGAGGAAAGTATTTTCATTTAATAGATATTTTGACCAGAGGAAACTAGACTACATGACAAATTTAGCCCCCGGGGTTAGATCTGCAGACGAGCGATCGACCAGGATCACACTACAAGTCGGTCACACCGGTGATCCGACTTGTTGTTTATTTTCTGGTCAATTGCATTACTTAAGACAGGGTCCCTGTCCAAAGTATCAGCCAGCGAATAGCGCACCCAAATAGTGCCCTTCGATTCTCTGAATGATCTGCCGAAGTGTGATGACGTTATCATGTTGCAATCACCGTTTGACGATCGCGATGGGATCTTTGTATGTATGGGGGACTTAGCACACCCAGACCCTTGGTCCCATGTATTTTTCTCAGGTGTAACGATAATAGAAATCCCAAATTACATATAAGGACACAACAATGTTCAGATCATTCTAGATCACTTTATAATGAAAAAAATATTTCTAATAATAGAAATACTTTTAATGTCCCCTCTGCCCTATTCCAGGAAATTGGAAGCTTATTATACTGAGCAGAGACTATAGCAGGGTACATACATGAAGATATGGACCAGATCGATGGCCGTTTCAAGCGCTGTGCGCACTCACGGCAGTCTATCTGGCCCATATCGTATGCGGCCATTGCTGTTTTCGAGCAACCAATCAATTCCGCTCATAAACAGCACATGACCGTTTCATATGGCCAATGTCCGTTGCTTTACATGGAAACCACGGGTCTTGATGCAAAGCATCGGCTGAGCTTGGAAGAGAGCAGAGCTGTCTCCCCAGCTCCGCCGATATCCGACAGCAGCGTGATGACGTCATCACGCTGCTGCAGGGACCATCGGACGGCTCAAATATCGAGCAATCTCTACCCTGCTTAACACAATTAGAATTGCTTTTTGCAAGCCCAGTTAGCACATTTTCTGTTTTGCACGCGTTCCCCCAGTGTGAACACTAATTGGTCATCCCAAACTTAGATGTAACTTATAAATGCTGTATTGAATGATAAATGATTTCACTTACTGGCATATGAATGGGACTGAGAAGTGATGGCGTCTCATTTGTAGGACATGAAGGCAAGCAACTTTCTTTTGTCCTTTCCAGGGATGGTGGATGAAGTCCAGGAACGAATGATGCAGATGCTGCACCCAGCTGTCTTAGCTCCTCTATAACAACTTGCACTCCTCTGATCTCTTCAACTTCTTCATCTTCTGACAACTTACATTGTGTGCCATTATCAGGTGGGGATGTGGGTATCTCTGACCTTTCGTGCATATTCCTTATACTGCTCATTTCATCTTGTAGTTGGCTTAGGAGACCACTGTTTGCTTTGGCGACATTAAGAGCAGCTTCAGCAAGCCCCACTGCCTTCTCCACTCGCTGATAGATGAGATGAAGGAGCTGCTCACATCCTTGCACTGAAACTCCTTGACCGGTAACCGTTACTGGAGTTGGTCCATCGACCATCACTGAGCCACCTTGAGTGTTTTCAATTTTACAACCACATTTGCCATCATTCTGGCCTGGCTGAGGAGTAAAAAGGATGGTGGCACTAAAGGACATATTGTTATGTGCAAATATTCACCTCACTACGAAACGGAACGGCTTATAACCAAAACTAATCAAAGTTAGTGCTGATTACTTTGGATATATCATGAGACTCTGCAACAAAACAAATATTTGAGTATCGCACCATCTAGAAACCTTCCATTATTAGGTTTCCTGTGACTGCATATGAAATGGAATAGTACAACTAAATAATTCAAGTCCAAGTAAGGCGCTCCTATGGTTTATCATCTGTCTAGGTGATGTATTATTTAATATGTTCTTAATATGTTTTTTTATGATTGTCACCGTTTCTTACGGGAGCATTTGCTACTTCTACTCTC
This sequence comes from Ptychadena robeensis, assembly GCA_036250615.1. Classification (NCBI taxonomy): domain Eukaryota; kingdom Metazoa; phylum Chordata; class Amphibia; order Anura; family Ptychadenidae; genus Ptychadena; species Ptychadena robeensis. The sequence continues at coordinate 87,317,030 of CM070032.1, read as the reverse complement.
AAGCTACAAGAACCATCCCACAAGATTAATGTTTTCCCCAAACAGAATTTCTTTAGTAAAATCCAGGTCCTTTATTTAGAAGTATTGGACGGATTATGCTGCTGGTCTCATTTACAATTGTTGCCTTCTTGTAGAAGAATCTGTGGCAAGATGAATTATTGAAATGTTCAGATGGCTGAAGTTTCTGGGAGGAATCTGTGATGGCAGGTTAAGAAAACATCAGTAAATCAACTTAGAAAAGTTAAGACACACCAAGTTAAAATGTTTTCCTCTTTGAATATCATTGAAATATCATGGTCTATGAAAGCAACTCAGTGCATATCTTTCCCAAAATTAGAATGTGTTGCTTTTGTCAAGTGAAAAAATCCGTTTAGAAAAATCTTCATTTATATATGTACCCGGGCTAGTAAAGTTTAAGGTAGCCATACACGGGTCGATTTCCCACATGATTCCTGGCCGATCGATCACCGGGCGCGTGCAGGCCGATCGATCAACGAGGAATCGAGTGCAGCCCACCTTGACCGATCGACCCCACCCGATCGACTTGGCCCCCAAATCGGATTGGCCAGAGAACCAACCTGTTGGTCTTTTCTGATCGATTGAGCACACATCAAGGGGGGTTGACATTTGTGAAGCGATCGATCGGGAACAGAATCGTCCAGGAATCGGTGGCCTAAGATGGTAGGCACAGACTTGATTGGGCGATCGATCGACGCCTGTGGCTTCACTCGAATCGATCAGATGGGCGATTGATCGCTCACAAGTTGACACATGTATGGCTAGCTTAACAACACATACAGCTGAGAAACAGAGGCCCATTGCTAAAAACTTCAAGAAGCACTTACAAGAGGAGCTTATGCATTTTGATCAACTGGAGCTTGACAAAAGGATGTAATAAGTAAGGCCCCCCACTCACGTTTAGATTGTCAATCTCACGGCAGATCGACTGCGTGTGATGACGTCATGGCTGGTCCTGCCTAGAATCGCCCAGGTACCCTTTGTGTGGCAGCACTTACTTTGGATGGGGACATTGGTCCCCATCCAAAGTAATGAAAATGATCTAAGAATTACGGACATGTCCATAACGGATTAGATTGATTTCACGGCTGAAAAAAAAGCTTTCGCTTTGCACCTGATTCGCGGCAGATTGATGGTCATGATGGTGGTCGATTAGCCGAAAAATTGGGTGGAAATTGAACATGCTTTAGTCTTTGGTCCCAATACAATCATGGAAGCAAAAAGATCTTAAACATCATTTATTACTAAACATAAGGCCCCCCATACACTTTTAGATTCCTCGGTCAGATCTCCTTTTGTTTTACCAAAATCATGTAATATGAGGGACTTTCTAAACCATCAAGTCTATCTGTGTTCAATCGCAGAGGACCTACATAGGCACTACATAGTTGTTGGTAGATCTAAAGGATATCTGACAGAGAGATCTAAAGGTGTATGGCCAACTTTAGAAGGTGTACGGCCTTAAGCATCACAGGAATGCATGTTTTGTTCCCCTGATGTTACTATAGGATGATTGGTCATTTGTTTGCCTCTAAGCATGTGCTGACCCTAAAGCTTGAGGTCCACTTCACACTATACCCGCTGTGTTGTGTACTAGCAATACATGTGTCAGCATGTTTGTTGCACTGTAAACATGTATAAGTGGGCATACTGCTTTAGCATTTCCCATACAAGTGTGCGGTAACTCATAATGCAGAGCAAGAAAATGTGAATAGTACAACAGGTATCCTATGCACAGTGCAGCACGTATAATGTGAAAAGGCCCTCAGAGGGATTTTATTTCCCCCAGTGGACCCAGCCATTACTTGCAATAACAATCAAGGTGTTAGGCCTTGAGGAAATAATTATTTGACCCCCTCACTGATTTTGTAATTTGTCCAATGACAAAGAAATGAAAAGTCTCAGAACAGTATCATTTCAATGGTAGGT